>VDFB02000002.1:60422673-60620176 GCA_007258455.2 Sequoia sempervirens | reverse complement strand
TCTCCAGTTGTTAGACATTCTGCATCCCTTTATGCATCTTGTAAATATTTATTTTCAATGTCATTTGTAAAATTGTAATTACACCAAGTCCAAAGATGTAATATTTTCAAAACAAATTACACTTTGACTTTGGTCAAAATTAGGTGAGATCTCCTAAAATCGCTCACCTAACTTTCCCTGATTTTCTCAATCTCTTTCCTTCTTTTACTCATCCCTCTTTCTATATAATGTGAGGTATTTTCATTGTAAATTATCTTTTAGCCTTTTGCAACGAAGTGCTGCCCTTTTGTAAGCAAATTTGTGAAACTTTGCGTTCATACTTTCAATGAATGAGATTCAATCAATAAAGAAAAGGATTGCAAGCCAAACTTTGCGTTGGATTCGATACTTTTGTAAGTTGATTTGATTTGGTAGTGATTAGTTCGAGGAATCTGAAAGACTCTAAGTAGTTGATGTAAACTTTGTGTTACATTTGTTATTTAGATTGCATTGTATTTATTTTATCATTGGTTGAATGATCTATAAGACTTTGCGCTTATAATCATTCATGCTCTTGCATGTTCGTGTTGGATAATCTATAAGACTGTGTGCTTATAATTATTCATACTCTTGGATACTTTGTCGAAGGATCTACAAGACTTTGTGCTTGTAATCGTTCGTGCTATTAACACTCTTGTTGGATGATCTACAAGACTTTGTGCTTGTAATCGTTCATGTTGTTTGAAGAATTGTTGCGTCTAAGAAGACTTTGTGCTTCTAACGTAGCAAACGATATGTTTATGCAGATCCAACATTGATAAAGCTACGGAACGACTTTGTGCCTTCGTGAGCTTTCCCTTTTTAATTAATTTGTTTGTTGTTAATTACTTTTGGTATCTCTACGCTTCGCTTTGACAAGATAGAGATATTGGCATTACTGCTAGTTGTTTGTTTCAAGTTATCAAGAATTCAGAACTTCCAACACGTGAAGCATTGTAAACATCTTCTCTAAAAAAAGAGAGAAGGATGAATGTAACGCACCCCCCCCACTCCATGAATTTCGTGTACATTTTGTAATTACTTGTGTGATTTACTATTGTTTCTCTTAGCAATAAGAAGGGTGCCTCCCCTTTCCGAGAGGAGAGATTCACATCTCACATGGTTGTGGCTGAAGTCCAAGTTGTGTAATCTATTGAAAAGTTGATTACATAATTTTCACCCAACAGATGCTTGATGTGGTGAAGAGTTGGATTGAATGTTAAAGGGATGAATTTGAAGAAAGAGTGGAGAAAAACAACCATATTTAGGTCAGTCGGTCAAAGGGGGCGTTACAACTTCACCTCTAATGAGAAGTGTAATGCCTCTGTAGGTTCAGCCGTAGGAATCTTCTAGGGATGTAAGTGCGCCACGCGGACGTCTATGTGTTGCATGGGCATCCCAATAGAAATGCCTCCACCAAGACTCAAAAAAGGCACCAAGTGGGATAGACGTAGTGGGCTTAAGTGTAATTAAGCCTCTAATCTTGGTTTTCTAAGGTGGGTAAAGGAAAAAAGAGGATTTGCACAAGGGTTGCAAATTCACTCTTATACAACTCCTATATTTGTATGATTTAGATATGTTCATCTTGGTTGTTGGAAGCTGCCATATCTTGATTTTTGGCTATTGATTCATTGCACAAGGGTTGCAAATTCACTAGTTGTGAACTATGGTTTATGTGTGTCTAGTTGAGGTCTAGGATAAATTTTGTTGGTCTGAATTTCTCTTTGATGAAGTCTTATGACTTGTAGTTCTAGAGTTGAGTTATTTTGATTGTATTGAAGATAATTTTGGTATCTAGAAAGTTTGTGCTTAGGTGTTCTATGTGTTTTGCACTGGTTTGGCCAACCTTGTGTGGAATACTAATTTTGAAGTTGAAGAAGCGTGTTGGATCTATTTGGGTCCTAATGAAGTGTGTGTTTGGGTTTCCCTCATTCTATTACCACCCTAGAATATTTTGGCACCAACCTAATTTGAATTTGAATTTTGATGGCCCACTTTAGATATGTTTCAAAGTTGAAGATGGTATAATTATAGGATGAGTTAGTGGTGAAGGCCATACAAGAGCAAAGAAGAGAGATAAGCAAAAAGAAAAGTGCAAAGAGATGCAACATTGATGATGTTCAGTGAGTGTGTGTAATGTGTGGTAGATTAGTGTGAAGCCTTAATGTTGAGTTTTCAGAAGTAGTGAGCTAAAGGTGAACTTTATCATTTATGCATGTCTACAAGTGATTGTGGTAGAATCCTTTATTGCATTGAGATTGTCTTCTCTTTGTAACAAGTCTTCTTTGTCTTCTTTGTATCTCTATGGTAGTGAGCCCTCCAAGTTGTTTTCCATTTTGGACAGTGAGTCCTTGTTCTGGACAGTGAATCCTTAATTTGGCAGTGAGCCTTGTTTCTTAGGAAATGAGCTTTTTGTAATCGGTTTTGATATTCTCTATAGCATGAGTTAATCCTCCTATGGTTTTCTTCCTTATTGGGTTTTCCATGTAAATATGGTGTTATTGTGTTTATGTGATGGATTTTAGTTTCTTCTCTAGTGTTCATTGTTTAATTTTTTAAGTAGTGTTAAGGTTTAGTTCCAGTGAATGAATTAAAAGATTAAATCTGTGACAACTGATTGACCCCCCCTCTTAGTTGTCCTGTTGAACATGTCAAGGAAATTTTTTTTTTTTTTTTGGAATGGATGAGTCTAAACTGGTATGTACTCCTATGGTTGTTGGTTGTAAGTTGAGCAAGAATGATGAATCTCCTAATGGAGATCAAAGCAAGTATAGATCAATGATTGGTGGACTATTATACCTTATTGCAAATAAACCAGATATCATGTATTCAATCTATCTTGTGGCTATATTTCAAGAAGATCTCAGAGAATCTCATATTGCAATAGTGAAGAGGATATTAAAATACTTGAAGGGCACTCTAAATTATGGTTTGTGGTATCCTAAGGATACTAAATTCTCTTTGAGTGCATATACATATGCAAATTGGGTTGGATGTACAGATGAAAGGAAAAGTAAAAGTGGTGGTTCTTTCTTTCTTGGAAGGTTGGTTTCATGGATAAGTGAGAAGGAGGATTCAATTTCATTATCTACTATAGAAATAGAATATATTGCAGCAACATCATGCTATACACAAGTATTGCAAATGAAGAAAACATTAAAGGATATCATAGTTTCACATGATGAATCTATTCCTATCATGTGTGACAATATAGGTGCAATTAATATTTCAAATAATTTGGTAATGAATTCAAGAACACAACATATCTCAATTTGTGGTGCAGAGGCACCTTGGCAATTTTGGTCAAATAATGTAAATAGGTGTTTAAGCATGAATTTTGTGTGTTTCATCATAAGTTTGGATGTAATAATTTCCATGATGACCATTTTGAAGTATTTAGGTCATATAGGTTCTAGTGGTTGAGTTTTGTAAATGTTGTTAAAATGATGCAAAAGTTGCTTTGCAACTTTGCAAATTTTACTTTGTTAGGAAGGTGAATGGTCATCTAGTTTGAAAATTAGTTAAGACCATTGGTTTTCTATTGAAACATGTTTAAAAGGCCTCAAAAACCTTGAGGAAAAATTCTAGAGGTGATTTTGGTGAATACATAATAACAAAAGCTCTGTTTTCTATTGAAATTTTGAGTTTTATGTAGTTTCTAAATCTGTACGAATTTGTACATTCACTATTTGGCATGAAATGAATTGAAATTAGTAGATTAGTGAATCTACTTTAATTTGTTTGTGGCTTTGTTGATTTTCATTGAGAAATAAGGTGATTTGAAGTAGTTTCCTACATATTGCTTGTAAACCCTAGGTTTAAGGGTTTGTGAACAAAAATAATGATTTGTAGTCCATTCTACTGTTGAAACTTGGAAAAACTTAGTGGAATCGAGGGGTTGAATGTGGTTTTTTTTTTATTTTAAAGTTGTTTGAGTAGGGGATGAAGTTTGGGGCAGATTTGAGCTTGCCCTAGCCTAACATCTTCATGTGTTAGGCTTAGGAATGTTAGGTAGATTTGAGATTTTGAAAGAAAACAAATTTGTGATAAGTTTTGGTGATGAAAACTATATATTGGGACCCTATATGATGTGTTGATACTTTTGGAATAGAATTTTAAAGATTTGTGGTTGGATTTCATTGAATTTCTTTGGAAAAGTGGCCTAATTTAGCCTTGGAGTAGCTTAGCATACCAAGTTTGAAGGATTTGTTCCAAAATAACCCTATTCCCAATGAGATATGTTATAAAGGATCCTAATGTGTGTCTAATATGGTTAATGATATGTGGGTTACCAGCATTCTCTAAAAGATATGCCTGAAAACCTAGGTTTGGAGACCTAGCTGTTAAATTGTGTGAGAAACCACCATGGTTAGGGTTTGAAATCTTGAAGAAGTGTTTGAATTGTATTGTTTGACCACATTCCACCCTTCTATACATCAATTTTTTATCAATTATTGAGAGATAAAGTCTTAGATAATGAATTGAAGTTGGAGTATGTGCCTACTAAGGATCAAATTGTTGATATTTTCACAAAGGCTCTTCCAAAAGATGCTTTTGAGTATCTCTGAGAGAAGTTAGGGGTTATTGCCCCTCCTTCTTTCAACTAGATGCATAAGAATGTGCATCTATTTGGGAAGAATTTCAAGATATATTCTTGGTCTTGGACTGATGCTAAAGGATACCTCTCAGGGGGAGTAGGTAGTAATGGGTTCTAGATGGTGTAGAAAAGTGTAAAAAAGTAAGTGTAGTTGTTTGTTGGTATTGCAAGTGTTGTATGCAAATAAGGTGTAGGTGTTACCCTTTGAATGTTGTTAAAGGGAGAGCAAAAGAGTTCAATACAAGGAAGAGTTCGATGATTCTATGGCCCTTTTCCATTGATTTCAAAGGGGGAGAGAATTAAAGTGGTTGAAAAACCATAAGAGAATCTGAAAAACTTGGAGAGAGTTGCATAAGTGAATATGGTCTGAAGACCATAGGGGGAGAGAGTGATCCAAAGCATAGGTGTTGCAATAGAATAAGTATGTGAAGAGAGATGATGCATAGTAAAGAGTTGTCCTAGTCAAGGGGAGCACTGCTTATTGTAGTATTGTTGTTGGTTGGTTTTCTTATTGATGGTTTTTCATATAGTTGTTGCCATCAATGACCAAGGGGGAGATTGTTGGAAGTTTGGAAATTCTTCAAGCTTGAGTTGTTTGTAAGTTGCTTGGGTGTTGTCATTAATGTCAACCCCTTGTATAGAGAGAGTGTTGGAATTCCACTAGTGTTGATGTTGTTTGTATTGATATCAACACATGTTAGTGTTGTCGTTGATGTTGTAGAGGTTGTTGGCTTGACTTATGTTTGGAGAGATTGTTGTAGTTGGAAATTGTTGTATGTGATATTGTTCATGTGTTGTAGAGATTCTAGTAATGTTGTTGATGAAGTTATTTCACTTGGTTTCCAAGTGCTTTTGAGAAAATTTGATAAAAGAGAGTTCAATGTCATAGAGTGGTGTTAAGTGTTTTGCTCGAAATTTCTTCATCATTGAAGATATGCTCATGTGGTTTGGACATGATGATCATAGGTGTTCAAATGTGTCATATGTAAAGGTTCAAGTTTTGAATTGTACTGCAGTGGAAGATGTGTTTGATAATATGTCTATTTGGTGAAATAGGGTGTCTAGGAGAAATGATATTGCTCCACATTTCTTCATAGTGAATATTATGGTGTTGAGGATCTAGGAACATGATTATAATGTTTGTTTCTACCTTCCCTTGAAGTTTCAGGTGTTTTTTTGTTTTATAAAGTTGTCTGGTGTGTTGGATATTTGTTCCAGTATTTCTAGTTAAACAAAATGAAAGTATTCTTGAGTTTTAGGTGATTGCAGTAGTTGTGCAAAATATTTTGATGATGTTGGAATATTTTGAGATGTTGTATGGATATTGTGGAATGATTTTTTTTTATTTTCAAGAGGTTTCCAAACCTTGAGAAGTTTGTTTAGAGTCACTTGTTAGTGTTAGTGAAGGTTTTGATGACCTGGTGTGCTAGAGCTAATTTCAAAGGATAATTGTTGTTTAAGGAAGTGTGAGAAGTGTATTGATATAGATTTGGATCCTAGATAAGTAGTGGCATGTTTTGGATTCACTTCTTTATATTGTGGAAGTGTTTGGTTCCAACCTATTTGGCGTTGCATAGTTGAGGTATATACATTTCCTTAAGGTCAACCTAATTGAGATTGTTTTAGGATGTAGATGGTATAAATGTAAGAACTATTGTGTGGATTAAGAAGTAGAGTGTGATGTGAAAGATGTGAATGTGATCAAGTGCATTTATTTGAGTGTAAGCCTTAATGCCTATGACTTCCTAATGTCGTGAGTAGAAGGTGTCTATTTTTTAGTCTGTTTGATGAGTTTTTTGTGCTTCAATGGAACTATACCTTTGACATATGAGAGATGCATTGCTAGTAGTCCAGATTGGTAGTGAGGCACCCCTTCTTCTATTCTTCTTTCTTTTGGATAGTGAGTCCTTTGGTAGTGAGCCACCAATAGTGAGCCTTTATTTATCTTTTTGGGTAGTGAGCCTTATTATATTCAGTGTTGCAATTCATATATTAGTGAGATAATCTTCACCATGGTTTTTTACTTCTTGGGTTTTCCACATAAAGCTGGTGTTCTTATGTGTTTGGATGTGTTTGCATTACTAATTTACATGTTTACATTTCGTTAATACATCTTGAGGGTTTAATGGTGGATAGGGGTTTAAGGGCTAATACAGATTTGAATGTTAATGAGGGTTTTTGATGTTTTAAAGTATACAATTGATTCACCCCCTATCTCAGTTTTCATGTGCATCTAACAATATTCACTATATGTAAGAAGTTTGTAGCCTTTTTTGGGCTTTATAAGTTTGTTATTTTGTCTTCTAGTGGGTTATTTTATCTTTTAGTTGGTTATTTTTATCCTCTAGTGAAGTTGGACACCCAAGTTTATGAGTAAAGTCTTGAAGCTTCTAGAAATATGTGTGTAATTCCTAAACACATGTCATGAGTCATATTTTAAATACTCAGCTCATATTTTGAGTCCATTGTATTGGAAACCATTGATGGTTTCTTGTATTACTTTTGGCTATAAATTAGAGTTTGGAGTGGGTGCCAACATAGGTTTTTTTGTAGGTTTTAGTAGTAATTAACTGTTGTGGGAATTCAAAGAGAGAAGTTGTATTGTTGTAACTCATTAGAAGGATCGATGGAAGTTTTATATCTCTTTGGGTGTAATTTTTTTTCCATAAGGTATCTTAACATATATCTTGTGTTATGGTTTGCACCTCTCTTATGGTTATTTCTATTTTTATATGATTAATCATTATTTATGTACTTGGATGGTATAAGTTTGCAACATACTTTTAATAGTTAGTTGTATCCTATATCTATAATATCATGACATATGTATCCCTCAATACATAGTTGAACAAAAATTACCAATACAAAACTTCATTGATAAAATATATGAATAGTAATCTAAAACATCGCATACAATGATAAAAAAATATAAAATCATTACATAAGTACCCAACATATTGAATAAAAACACCTCAAAGGAAATAAAATGCCTCATGATAAAGTTTTTTATAAAAAATCATAGCATATACTAGTGGGAATTATCATTTATTTTCATCACCTTATTAGTCCATTTATTGTTTCATTGAGTTGTCCTAGTATTTTCGTAGTTATTTCCACATGAGTATGAACTTCAAGATTATAGTCAAGGGAATACTGAGAAGATTATGGATTTCATCATATTTTAAACAAATTTTTTGTTTATGGAGTATTATCAACAATTAAGGATGATACATATTTAAAAAATTATTAGTTTATTTGTTCATATGAGAACATAGTAGTTATAGCCTCACCTAGAACACACCCATCTCATAGTTATAGATTGGATATTTTGGTATGTAGATGTGAATTCTTGTCTTAGTCCTCCCACCCACCTTAAGGAATGGATAAAAAAGATTGATTCGGGTTCCATCAGAGGTGGTCCAACCTACCACCTATCTATAGTGGGGCTTTCTTTGGGAATTAGAGCTCATTTAGAAATAACATACTTCAATGATAGATTCCAATATATGTAGAATTAAAATTGTTGGCTTCCAAAATATTGAAATATGGGTCTTCACGTGTGCCTTTTATGCCTCACTATCCTTCAAAGTTTCAAAAAAAAGTATAATTTTCAAAAGGGTAATTACAACAAAGATAATAAACCTAAAACCCATCATGTGGCTAATGATTCTAACACTATTACTTTAAGCCTCGAGATTTTTAAACATCTAAAAATGAAATGAGCCCGTACACCATGTGTTTTATTATAATATGATTACTCTTCCTCTTGCTATTTCATTAGATCCATCTATATGAATATCTAATGTTTAATGAGAATGCATTTTGTAACTATCATAGAATTAATGGACAACTTACATAGAGTTGTGCGGCATTGGATATAAATGTAAAATTTTTTATAAATAATATGATAATATTAATGGTGTTAATGATGAGAGTGATCATTCCTTGGTTTATCCTAAGAATAATTTATAAATTTATGCAAATCCTTTCCATCAAATAGTCAATCTGATAATGAAATATAAATCACTAGGTACATGACCATAGAGATGGTGACATGACACATAATCATATATAGTCGGTATGATTGATTTTATTTTGAGCTTCATTCATGGATGAATTATTTATTCATGGATCATAGAAGAGATACATATTATTCTCATGCTACACTATTGATTACATATTTAGACAATAGAACTACAAATAATAATTATATGGTCCATTATATGTTTTTTTATTTATGTGCTAAGATATTTAGTGGTATCCTTATTAATATAGCTTTTCATAATAATAGTTAATGATTTGAACCTTAATGCTATATTAATATCACGAAATTAGGTGATTCTAAGTATAAATTTGTGTGATTTAGTGTCACGTTCTTATATTCAAAGACATTTTTTATTCATTTCATATAAACCACCCCTGATACATGCTCTCTCATCCTAGATGTATTCAAGGAGTAATTAATAGGGAAACACTTTATATTGGTGTGGTAAAGAAATACATGAATATATATGCATCATTATAGAGTTATTTCTTGCTACCATTAAATGTTGTACACATTTCCAAGGGTTAACCTAGGATAAAATATTCCCTTAAAAGACAATAATAATAATTTATAGGTATTTTTAAATACCACCAATCTTAAATTAGAATTTAAGGAAGAATAATCAAAGGTGAATTCACTAGAATAGAAAGAAAATGTAAACATTTCATAGGATCAAATCCACACACAATGGATGAAGCTATTACCACAAAATTGGCCTAGATCCTTGAACTCAAATTGAAACTATAAGTAGCCAATTTGGCACCATTACAAATGAGTCAAAATTTCAAGTTTGATGATGAAAAAATCCACCCAAAGTGAAATTATCACAAACCATGAATAAATTTATGAATGGGACCCATACCATAGTCTTATTTTATCCCTTTACAAATATTATGATGAAACTATTGGTAATATATAGGTGGAATTTGTAAAATCACCATGGTGATCACACAATCATCAAGATAATCACATAACTTTGTTAGGTATTTTGAAATAATTTATGGTGATAATGTAATTCCCCTTAGATTATGTAGTCACTACAATAGTTTTGAAACTAATCCACTATGTAAATTGGTGGTTTTGCACTAGTGCATTAAAAATTTAAATGCTTGAACTCCTTTCCTCTTTACTTAGCTTGTCATTTATCCTTCCATTTGATGATCAAACCTCTATAAAATTCCAACACAATTTATGTATACATTTTATATGTCATTTTAAGGGAGGTTGAACTAATATGAATATTTATCATTATGAAATCCGTTGATCATTCCAACCAAAATAGAGCTATAAAATATTTTCCCATTTTTTAATCCATTTCTCTTTTGATTGATTTATCCTATCCAAGAAATCCAATGCATTCCCTTGTCAAATCTAACATTCAAAAATAATCAATTTGTAGCCAATACTTTGCAATTTTCAAAACAAGTCAAGTATCCTTTTCCTCAACTAGTTTTCTTGTATTTTCATATCTTCAAGAATTCATCAACATATATATGCAAGTAGGATTTATAGGGTGGTGTGATGTAAGTACTACATTAGAAAAAGATATTTTTCTACTCTAGATTACTCTCAAGGCCTTCCTCCAAGTCAAGACTTTATTTATTTGGTTTTAGATTAGCATTACTTTTGTTTCTAGATAGCTTGTTTTATTAGTTATTTATTATCTTATTTAGGTTTTTAAACCATAAAATATGTAATAAAAAAGAAGTGTCAAAATTTTTTCAAACACTTTGAAAATATATGACAAGCTATCAAAAATTTCAACAAATTCAATATCATTAAAAAAACACTCCAAGGAAACATTTTTTCAATGCTCTAATGATTTTTTTATTTGTTGTTCTAGTATCTTGGCATTATAAAGAACACTAAGAATAAAGTTATCATTTATGTAAGATGATTTTCAAGCTTTACCCTCATTTCCTTGTCTTTCAACAAACCCTAATGCATTAGAAACTTATTTTATACATTAATATGTATCATACAATTAAAAATAACCTTATAAGGTTCAAATAAATTGATGTCTTGCATTGGGATAACCTCATACTATTAAAAATAATTTTTGTATCCTTCTAACAGTCAAATAAATTATTGTTTTGAACTACGACAAGCTTTGAAAATTGATATAATTGTAACATTCTAAGGTTCCTTTCAAACTTTCTAAATGTTGTTGTTGGAACACAAAAATCTACTGAGAGGGGGGGTGAATTAGTAGATCAAATAAAACCTTACTTTTAACCCTTTTAGTGAAAATTAATCAAACATGTAGAGAGATCACACACAAATACTCATAACACTAGGTATACATGGAAAACCCGATATGGGAAAAACCATGGCAAGAATAGTTGCTTGGATCTATTGTCCTAATCCAGCCTCACAATAGAACCTCACTGGTTACAATATTTAAGGGAACCAACCCAAAGGAGACACCAATCCCCTAATTTAGGAGCACCAATTCCAAGGAAGCACCCACTCCCTAATTGAGCACCAACTCAGCTATTTGATGGGACCAACCAATTAGATTTACAATAACAATATGGTGCTACAACTCCATATTACAAGTTATTAAAATGAATCCAATTCTTTGTTACAAACTTGATCTGCAATTGCTCATTCTCTGCTATTTAGAACATTCTCTGTTCTATCTCTCTCTACTACTACTGCTAACTCAACAACTCATATCTCTTCTCTTCTCTTCTCTACAATCTACACATTCTTTGTTGTTGTTCACTCAGAAACTCATTTCTCTACTCTTCCCCCTTTCTCTTCTCTATCTCATTGCTTCATTCTTAGAACGTTCTTTGTTCTATCTTGCTACACTACACCTCTACACTTCAATGCATATCTTAGAAGATATTTCTTGTAACTTGTCTAGGTCTTCTTCTCATAGCATATGCATACAAAAATCTCTCTACATCATCTTCCTCTTTTGTTCAACTTCACATACTTGCCTTCACCAGCAACTTTCTTCTGCACCTCAATACCAACACCACCAACCTCATTCAATGCATTTTCTATATTTGGCATCAATCAAATCTAGGGTTCCATGCATGATCAACTTGTTCCAGATTTCGTAGCCACCTGTTCATTAATAGTGTCACTCATTTCTTACAATCACTAACATCAAAGTAGCTAGTTTAGTTACTCCATTTTATGTGCCATAAATTCACTCGTCTAAACTAGGAATTCCACTATTTTTTTACCCTATAGATGAAAAAATCAGATCTTCAAACTCTACCCGTTGATCTCTAAAATCATGCCACAATTTGTCGACCATAACTTAGTTTGCATTTAAAACATGATCGTTGATGTGATCATTTTAAATTCAAGTCGTAGATCTTTAATAATTCACAACAGCAATGTGAATCAGGTCAAACAATCAATTCTTGCCACGCATCTGAGTCTTCTTCAAACCTTTCGAGGTTCATCCATTGGTCTTACCCTTTACCTTCTACCTTCTTTCGCATCTATCACCAACCAACACATTGAACTCCAAACAAATGAAACGTGAAACATCGAACTTTGAACTAAGCTATCAGATGTTGGGGTTTTCCCTTTCACTTTGTCACTTACTTGCTTTTCAACATGGCATAAGCTATCCTTTTGACTCATAATGCCCAAAACCAACCTTTGATAGTGTTAACCCTTTCAACTGTTAGCCTTTGGGATTTCTATTTACAGCTTACCTTTCTCCATCCTTACCAAACCATTAAGGCATAAGCCTTAAAGATGAATCACAAACACCAAAGCGATTTCAGGTGTTGGGGTTTGGGGTTCTTCTATACCACTTACATTACTTAGCATTTTGATAAGTCAAAAAACTTATTGCCAACCTTCAATCCTTGAAACCTTTTACCTCTTACTTAACCTTAAGTCAAGGTGTAAGCCTTAACTTGGAAGCTTGATGTCTGACACCTTTTCATACTTAACACATTTCTTTCTTCATTCCTTTATGCAATTGGTATGAGGTACGCCCGAAGTTTGAAGTTTGAAATCTTTTAGACTTAGCTCAAAATGACTAACTCCATCTTCCTTTAGCAAGAGATATAAGGTAGGCCTGAGGCTTGATGCCTGAAATTTTGCAACACTTCACTACTTGCTTCACTGATGCTCCTTTTGACATCAACCAAAAAATCATCTGATATCACTCAGATCACCTTTGATATCAATGAGATTCCCTTTTGACATTAATGACAATCATATTTCCAACAATCTCCCCCTTTTTCATTAATGGAAAACCAAATGCTCTGCACCAATAGTACCAATATGAATGCACATTTATCAACATAGACCATTATGCACAACAACCTTTCTCCCCCTTAACAATCAATTGTCTGTAGTCACAACTCCCTCTTTGACATATCTCCACATCTTACAGACACAAAACACTTTTCTCAATTTCTCCCCCTTTGACATCAATGGAAAAGGGACTCTTCAAGACACCATGCTTCTACTGAAACCAATTTGTTATCTCCCCCTTTGAACAAAATTTTCTTCCCCTTTATCAAAATAAAGGAGTGTGTCCATGACATCTACAACCATCAAGTCATTAGAAATTTGTAAAAAAATTCATACCTGACTTGACTTATCTCTTTCTTCTCCAAGGCTAAATAAAGTTTCTATAAAGCTTTCTTTGGACTCACGCTCTATCACTAAGGATTAGTGATGTGAGGAAGGAGCAATCACTTTGGGTGTTTCCTTTTGACCTTTCTCTTTCCATACTTTCTTGGGTTTCTTTTCTACCTAGTCTACCTTCTTTTCAGGGACATGTGAACCTTTATTCTCTCTATGGGACATATTCTTCTTTTTTATTTATACTTTTGGTCTTACAAAGTTTTCTCTACATTGCTTAGATATGTGACCAAAATTGTTGTAGTTATAGCACATTACATTCATATCCAACAAAGGATAAAATGAATTTCTATTCACAAAATGTGTTCTCCTTTTGGGCATAACTCTACACTCACTAGCCCTATGACCAAACTTATTACAAGTATAACAATAACCATAGAAACATGATGGATACTTGGTCATAGAATTTCTTTGTTTAGCATGAGGAGGCCTTCTTGACTTTGGCTTCTTCATGTCTCTTACCCTAGTGAAACCATCTGCATCAACTCCCTTTGTGTTATGCTTCTTCTTCAAGTTATTAGGGATTGATTGGTTATTCTTCTTGTCTTCTATAGGATTTTTGGAATCTTTAGTGCAAGATTTCTCGTACTTTGTTTCAAATTTCTCTTCTTCTTTGAAATTTTCATACAAATTAGCAGATGCACTCTTGATTGGAATTTTACCTTTTTAAAAACCAAGAACAAACTTTTATTTTGATGGGTTTTGTGAGTTAATTAAATAATCAAGTACTTTTGAGTGACATTTCAACTTTGGACCTTTGAGAATCTATTCATTAGCTTTTTCTTGTTCTTTCCTTAGAGCCACTATCTTTGCTTCTAGCTTCATGCACTCATAATATTTAGAATATAGTTCAAACTTAACTACATCTTCTATTCTCTTGGCTTGAGTCTTCAAGCTTATCACCATCTAATCAGATTCATCAAGATTTTTGGTTAGCTTCTCAATCTCCTTTTGTGAAATCTTTTTCTATTTTTTTTCTCCTTCCTCAAGCTTTTAATCTCATCAAGGGCACAGATGAGTTCTCCTTCAAGATCTTCTTCTTCCTCTTCTTCATCAAACCCTTCAACGTCTTCATACCATGAATTTCCCTTAGCCATAAAGGAACAATCATAGTCATCATCTGAGCCATCACTAACACCAAATGAACCACTTTCTTCTCTTATGTGCAAACTCTTCTTATTTCTAACTAAATTCTTCTTCTTAGAATAGTAGGGTTTCATGTTTTTACTATCCTCTTATTTCTCATAGTTATCCTTTTCTTCATAAGGGAATTTAGAAGAAAAATGACCTATTTTACCATAGTTAAAGCATTTAAAGGTAACTTACCTCTGTATTTTCCAGAGCCTCTTCTCAATCTTCTAACGAAGTTGGCTTCTTCTTCATCAAAATCCTCAGATCCAGATGTAGATGCTTCTATCTTCTCTTTCCTATTTTCTTTGAATGTTACTTCTCTCTTAGACATGTCTACATCTCACATTCTCATCTAATAGGCAATGAAGGTTCCATGCAACTCATCAACAATGAGTTTATCTAGATCTCTTGCTTCCTCTATTGTAGAGATTTTAGAATTATTCCTTGATGGAAAGGATCTTCAAACCTTTTTGATAATGACAGATCCTTTCATCTCTTCTCCTAGGCCTCTGATTGCATTAACAATTTCATCTACCCTAAGGAGGTAGTCTGCAATATTTTCTTCTTCACTCATCTTCATACTTTCAAATTTTCCCTTGAAATTTTGTAACTTTACATGTTTTACCTTATCATCACCTTGATAGATGTTCTTCAATTTATCCCATATATCATGTGCAGTTTGACAATGCATAACTTTGACAAATTTTGATTTTCACAGGCCACAAAGAATATAATTCTTTTCCTTAGTATTATTCTTATATGCTTTCTTTCTACCTTTATCCATAGGAGGTGTATTAGGGATTGTAGATCCATTAACAACTGGCATCCATACATCAAACCCCAATGATGACAAATATGCTTCCACTATAATGCTCCAAAATGCATAGTTTGAGCCATCAAAGAGAGGCACTTTGTTTGAGGCTAAACCTTCTTGACTTGCCATTTGTGTTCATTGTCCAAGTTCTACCCAAGTTGATTAAGCTTCTCCAAGGGAACCAAGGCTCTGATACCAATTATTAGAATGCAACAATCTACTGAGGGGGGGTGAATTAGTAGATCAAATAAAACCTTACTTTGTAAATCTTCTAATACAAATTAAACAAGCATGCCAAGAGATCGCACACAAATACTCATAACACCAAATATACATGGAAAAATTGATATGGGAAAAACCATAGTGAGAATAGCTACTAGGATCTACTATCCTAATCCAACCTCATAATAGAACCTCACTAGTTACAATGTTTAAGGGAACCAAAGCTAAGGAGACACCAATCCTCTGATTTAGGGGCACCAACTCCAAGGAAGCACCCACTCCTTAACTAAGCACCAACTCAGCTATCTGATGGCACCACCCAATCAGATTTACAATAACAATATATGGAGATACAAATCCAAATTATAAGTGATTCAAATGAATCGAATTCTTTGTTACAAATTTTATCTACAATTGCTCATTCTTTGCTATTTAGAACATTCTTTGTTCTATTTTTCTCTACTACTACTGCTAACTCAACAACTCATATCTTTGCTCTTCTCTTCTCTTCTCTGCAATTTGCACATTCTTTGCTACTATTCACTCAACAACTCATTTCTTTGCTCTTCCCCCTTTCTCTTCTTTATCTAACTTCTCAGCAATTTAAATATTCTTTGTTCTATCCTGTTGCACTACACCGCTGCACTTCAATGCATATCCTAGAAGATATTTCCTATAACTCATCTAGGTATTATTCTCATAGAATATGCATACAGAGCTCTCTCTACATCATCTTCCTCTTTCATTCAACTTTACATAATTTCTTTCATTAACAATTTTATTCTACACCTCAATCCCAACACCACCAACCTCATTCAATGCATTTTCTATATTTGGCGTCAATCAAATCTAGGGTTTCATGCTTGATCGACCTGTTCCTAATTTCATAGCCACCTATGCATTAATGGTTTTGCTCATTTATTATAATCACCAATAAAAAAGTAGTTGGTTTAGTTACTCTATTTTCTACGTCATAAATTCACCCATCTAAACTACCCCAATTTTTTTGAGCACCCAAACAATTTTTATTCATCAATACAATTGTAACCCACTTATGTGGGATCACCTTGGGAGTTCCACTGTTTTGTTATCCTATAGATTTTAGAATTATATCATCAAAATCTTATTGTTGATATCTAAAATCATGCCACAATCCGTCAACCATCACTTAGTTGTCATTGCATTTAAAACATTGTTGTGATCATTTTAAATATGGGTCATAAATCTTTAATGATTCACAACAATGATGTGAATCAGGTTAAACAATCAATTCTTGCCACATGTCTCATTCCCGCAAATCCGCATTGGTCAACCCAAGTCATCGCAAGCTTCCCGCATAATTACTCCTTCATTTTTGGTGATCTGATTCTTTCTTTCCATCGAGCATCAAGGATCACTAATCCCTCTTACCTTATGCTTAGAGTGCATTGCAGGACTTAACAAGCAAGCCTAAATAGCAATGTCTGAGTCTTCTTCAAACCTTTCGGGGTTCGGCCATTAGCCTTACCCTTTACCTTCTACCTTCCTTTGAATCTATTGCCTATTAGAAACCAAGATCTAATTGCATACCAAAAAATCACCTTCCACATAAGAGAAAAATGATAAAGCAGAGATTTGCAAAAGATGTGCAAATTGATATATTCAAAGTACCAATAATTACAAGAGATAATTTTCTTTATAAAAGCAAAGATGCATAAACCTAATCTTATCTTGAGCAAAAAGATAGCTCAACAAGATAAGGATGAGAACTTATAACCTAGGAATTAAATAATAACTAAGTAAACTTATACTAAAGTGTAATTACACCAACACCCCCCCATAAGTGCAACTTAGGGAGAAGCAAATTATTATGCAAAGATGAGTCCTGACAACAAAGCCCTGATCAGGTACCCATGTACAAATGCAAAGAGAGAGAAAACCCAATGGGAAAAATCACCCCTCAATGAGATGAATTGCTGCAAGGAATCACTGGAAGAACTCTAATGAAGCAACACTGGAACCCCAAATCTAGCAAGCAAGAAAATATACCTTTGTCTACAACTGAAACCAAAAACAGAATCACAAATGCAACATCAGACCCGATGCCAAGGAACACTAGAAACACACATACTGGATCAACCTTGGATCTGTAAGCAACAATAGATGAAAGGATGAAAGGACCCATAATGATGACAAATCTGGAAGTTGTGTCTCTCAAAGCCAATGCCAAACTGAAACTAAAACTGTCCATAAGACGAGTACATCAAGATTCTGGAACATTAACCATAAAATATGGCCTTCAAACTGAGAAAGATTTGAACCAATGCGGATCAAGAACCATAAAATCCCAATGTGAAGTGTGAACCAAAGCAAACCAATGATGTGTCTAGTTAAGCAAGAAAGAAGCTAAAGCAAACAACAGGAAACTAGAAAAACTCATGCGAGTTGTCACCAAAATGAAGAATGGATGCAAGAACCCCCCTTAATGGAACTTTATATCAGTTCGTTATTACAATACCCAATGATTGCAGAAGGAGAGAATGTAAAACTACAGAAACATAAGCAAAAATGCAAACCTAGTGCACAAAAAAAATGAATGCATGCATAAAAAAAGGTACACATCTTCTGTAAATGACCTCAGATCTACATGGAGGTCGAAGCCAGCTTTCCAATGCCGCAAAAATTGTGAAAAATGGATAAGCGAGTCAAAAGATACGTCTCCTGGAGTGAAAACAACATCTAACTTCTAAGGCCAAAAAAGAAATCAAAAAAGAAAAACCAAAAAATCACACCTACACCATTGTGTATAGCATCAAAATAGCTTTCTGACGATATCTCATTTGCAAAAAAAAGACTGGTAATATTGACCTATCTTGTTGCTCAAGATAAGATTAGGTTTATGCATCTTTGCTTTTATAAAGCAAATTATCTCTTGTAATATTTTGTACTTCGAATATATCAATTTGCACATCTTTTGCAAATGTCTGATTTTTCATTTTTCTCTTCTATGGAAGGTGATTTTTCTAGTTTGCAATCAGATCTTGATTTCTAGCATGGTATCTGAGCCTTGATTTGTAGCCCATTCTTAGCTTTTTCAAAGGAATTCATTACAGAGCTCGTTTGGGGTCCCTCGAGGGTTTCATTCCTTGAGCATCTTTATGCAACATCTTGGATTAGATCAGGGTTTTCCATTGGATTCAAAGCACTAGAAGAAGTTAGAAAAGGGTTTTTATTTCATTCATTTTAGTCACCGTTTGCTAGATTTGCGAGGGTTTCAAGCTCAGTGATTTTTCTAATAGATCTAGGGGTCGCCTAATTTTTGGAGCACTTTGGGCCCAAACGAAGCTCGTCGTTAGATTCATAGTGCCTAAAAACCCTTATTTTGATATAAAATTTGTCCAATTTGGACACAATCTTCTGGAGAGGCAAAAAAAATTTACCTGAGGGTCATACGGCCCCCATGCACGCATCCTGAGGCATTTTTTTCAAAAAAAAGATAAAAAGACTATTGTTTTTGCACAACCAATTCAATTTTGCAGTGCTGTCACTACACCACCGGGTGGCCACCACCACACCACCCATCCACCACCGCCACTAGTGGTTATCTCCAGTCTACCACTAGTCTTCGCCCTTTCTGCTGAGCCCAGGGTCCTGTGGGGAACTGGGCGCAAAGTCCAACCCCCCCAGGCCCTCTTTCGCTCACCCAAGGTCATATTGGGGACCAATACCCAAGCTTCTAGCCTCCGTGGGCATTACCTGCATAGCCCGCGGCCATATGGAGATCTGTGAGCCATAGGCGCCAGCACCTGCTGGCCTTTCATTCCTTGTGGGCTCCGCCCAGGTCCTATGGGCGACCACAACCTAGGCGCTGTTAGAGTAAAGGTTTAAATTTAATCATGTTAATTAAATTACCTTTATCTCCTTCTTAACATTTCACCTTAGTTTGCATAATAAGACATTTAATAATTATATTAATTATTAAATGTATTATCCTTTTAGGGTTTTGTTGATCTCCTTTCTTAAGGATTGATCTTTTATGTAATTATGCTAATTCAATTGTTGAGAATACAACTTTTCAATTTTTACAGAGAAAAACATCTCTTTCTCTCTTTCTCCATTTTTTCTTCCCTGTGATAGGTATTCTTGCATGCAGGTGTTCTTGGACTCAGAAGTTGGATTTGACAACTTCAACAGGCGCCAGCCCCCACTGGGAGTTTAGCCCTAGCCCTGGTCACATGGGTGACCAAGGGCTGCACCGAAGACCCCTAGCCGCCATCCCCCTGGTCCGCCCAGTCGACCAGGGGCTCTATTTTTTTAGCCCCTAAGGGCTTCTGGCAGCCAAATCGAACTTTTTTGGAGCACTTTCAAGGAAAAAAGTGTAATTTGGGCATACAACATCCTTTTTTTGCAAACGAGATATTGTCAAAAAGTTGTTTTGACTCTCTACGCAATGGTGTAGGTGTAATTTTTTGGTTTTTCTTTTTTGATGTATTTTTCGGCCTCAAAAATCAAATGTTGTTGTTTTCACTCTGGGAGACGTATCTTTTGACTCGCTTATCCATTTTCCGTGGTTTTCATAGTGTTGGAAAGCTAGTTTTGACCTCTATATAGATATGAGGTCATTTACAAAAGATGTGTACCTTATTTTATGCATGCATTCATTTTTGTTTCGTGCACTAGGTTTGCATTTTCGCTTATGTTTCTGTAGTTTTGCATTCTCTCCTTCTGCAATCATTGGGTATTGTAATAACGAATTGATATAAAGTTCCATTAAGGGGGGTTCTTGCATCCATCCTTTGTATTGGTGACAACTCACATGAGTGTGTTTGGTAGTTTCTTTTAGCCTCTTTCTTGCTTAGCTAGACACATTGTTGGTTCGCATCAGTTCACACTTTAGATTGAGAGTTTATGGTTCTTGATCCACATTGGTTCAAATCTTTCTTAGTTTGAAGGCCATGTTTTTATGGTTAATGTTCTAGAATCTTGATGGTACTCATCTTATGGGTAGTTTTAGTTTCAATTTTGCATTAGCTTTGAGACACAACTTCCATATTTTGTCATCATTATGGGCTTCATTCATCTTTTCATCTACTGTTGCTTACAGATTCCAAGGTTGAACTAGTATGTGAGTTTCCAGTGTTCCTTGGCATCGGGTTTGTTGTTGCATTTGTGATTCCAATATGGTATTTTGCAAACAAAAGTATCTTTCCTTGCTTGTCAGATTTGGGGTTCCAGTGTTGCTTCATCAATGTTCTTCCAGTGATTCTTTGCAGTAGTTCATCTCATTGAGGAGGGGTTTTTCCCACTGAGTTTTCTCTCTCTTTACATTTGTACATGAGTACCTAATCAAACCTTATTGTCAAGACTCATATTTGCATAATAATTTGCTTCTCCCTAAGTTGCACTTATGGGGGGGTGTTGGTGTAATTAATTATTAATTACACTTTGCATAACTTTACTTAGGTATTATTTAATTCCTAAGTTATAGGTTCTTATCTTTATCTTATTGATCTATCTTGTTGCTCAAGATAAGATTAGGTTTATGCATCTTTTCTTTTATAAAGAAAATTATCTCTTGTAATATTTGGTATTTCGAATATATCAATTTGCACATCTTTTGCAAAATCTCTACTTTTTCATTTTTCTCATCTGTGGAAGGTGATTTTTCTGGTTTGCAATCAGATCTTGGTTTCTAACATTGTCAACCAACACACTGACCTTCAAACCACCAAAGCATGAAACATTGAACTTTGCATTAAGCTATCAGATGTCAAAGTTTTCCCTTTCACTTTACCACTTACTTTCCTTTCAACATGGCATAAGCCATCCTCCCAACTCGCAATGCTTGGAACCAACCTTTGGAAATGTTAACCCTTTTAGGTGTTGGTCTTCAAGATTTCTATTTACTGCTTAACTTTCTCCATCCTTACCAAACTATTAATACATAAGCCTTAAAGACAAACTATGAACACCAAAGTTGTTTTAGGTGTTGAGGTTCGGGGTTCCTCCATACCCCTTACATCACTTAGTATTTTGATAAGTCATAAGACAAGTATTGCAAACCTTTGATCCCTAAAACCTTTTCAGGTTTCGACCTTTGCTGATACCTTTTACCTCTTACCTAACCTTAAGTCAAGGCATACGCCTTAACTCCAAAGCCCGATGTCGGATGCCTTTTCAGACTTAACACATTTTTGTCTTCATTCCTTTGTGCAGTCAGTACAAGGTATGCCCAAAGTATGAAGTTTGAAACCTTTCAAACTTAGCTCAAAATGACTAACTCCTTCCTCCTTTAGCAAGTGATATAAGGTAAGTCTAAGGCTTGATGCCCAAAATTTTGCAACACTTCACTACTTGCTTCACTATTGCCATTTTTGACATCAACCAACAACTCCTCATTTGATATCACTCAGATATCCTTTGACATCAATGAGATGCCCTTATGACAGGTTCGCTAGAAGGGGCTTCACTAGAACCCCTTAAAGGGTTCGCTAGAAGGGGGCGTTGCTAGAACCCCCCTTTTTTCCCTTGGCTCCCTCCATCTGGAATTTTAAGCAAAATTTTTGGTTTCAAAGCTTGGGTTGAGGATGAAAATTGAATCAACTTGACAAACCCAGTTGAAGTATTATAGTCCTTGAAATGAGCTCTCCATCAAGTATAATTTTAATATATTTTGGTTTTATTATGTATTTATTTTAGTTTAATTAAACATGGGGTTTTCGCAAAAAATCAAGCTCTATATTTAGCACATGTGGAAAAATAGTAGATTATAAAAAAAAAACTAAAAAATATCTAGGTGTTTGGTATTGATGTCCTTGATCCAAAAAAAAAAAAAGAATTTTGATACATACAAAAAGTTATGTGTTATACAGTCCACCTATGTCTAAATTGTAGTTGGTTTGAATTCAAAACTTAATTAAGAAAAAAAATTCAATAAAACACTATGAAACCAAATTAAGGTGCTAGATATCATAGTTACAAATCTAAATTCTCAAAAAATAGAATTTTATCCCTCATAGAAAAAAGTTATGTGTTATACAGTAAACATCACTCTTTAAAAATGGTGTTTACTATTAAAAATTAGTTTTCGAAGGAGATGGATAAAGAAATGCAGTTTGATTCCAAAAATTAAAAAGAATATATATTTAGAATCTACAGACAAAATGTCACAAATCACTAGTTTGCATCATCTTCAAATTCCTCATGGTTTAGTAGCTATAGGTGTTTGAAATTGAAGATTTAGCTAAAAAAGTTCAATTGAATGTCAAGTTTGGCCAAAAAGTGTAACCCCTATTGTGAGATCACCATGTCAACATCAATGACAATCATATTGCCAATAGTTGCCCCCTCATGTGTGTTCTTTTAAAATACAAACTTATTTTTTAAGTAATAATACAAATTGAAAAACATGTTTGTACCCTTTGAAGGTTCACTAATTCATTGCCTTATCATTATGATAGCCTTAGTGCACTTGAAACCCAATGTTAGATATTGTTGCAACCTACTTGGAATCTTTACAATCTCAATGATTTTATAACCTTCCAAGGTCTCTTTAAATATGCTTCCCTATTACATTAGGAAAAACTCATGCTCTTACAACTCAATGTGTATCATCTTACTAGCCCAAAACACATTAAATCTCCACTGTGATCCATAAGCTCATTTATTTTTTGTCTTAGATTGGGGAAAGCTTCAATACATTTCTACTAACCACTTGCAATCTTGTAAGGTCCATTTACTCGCCATGCAATATTGGATTAACCCTAGATGACATATTTTGTATCCTTCTAAGGCCTTTTTAATCACTCTTCTCGTGTTAGTGGTGGTCCACAAACGTCTCATATGTTGTTTGGACATCATGTTTATTGATTTACATACAAAAATAAACTAGAACATTCTTTTCCATATGTTAAAGACAATGCTTGAGCATTGTTGACACTTCAAGATCATATGTACAACATATCACAATGCATTAAAACTCTTTAGACAATTAAACATCATTAGGCAAGCATCTTAAAGCAACATTGCACCATTTCATAAATGGTTGAAATATCATTGAAACAAACCAAACCAATTAAAATCACCAAGCAAACTATCTCTTGATCAAACAAAGTCTTGAGAGGGTCTTAATCATTTGGATTTATCTTACATACCTTTTAAGGCATAAACTTGGGCCCCCTTTTCATGGATATCAATAAAATAGATAGTTTTCTCCTCCATTACCCTAAGAGGTTGTGTGTGCAATCTTTGGCATGATCTTGAGAGGTCATGTGTGCCTTCTTTGTTCTTGGATGTCTATTTTGGCATATATTAGGATAGAGTGTAATT
The DNA here is from genome assembly GCA_007258455.2 of Sequoia sempervirens. Taxonomy (NCBI): domain Eukaryota; kingdom Viridiplantae; phylum Streptophyta; class Pinopsida; order Cupressales; family Cupressaceae; genus Sequoia; species Sequoia sempervirens. Next base: position 60,596,413 of record VDFB02000002.1, on the reverse strand, counting down.
TCAATGCAAAATCCTAGTTATGATAGAGAAATCACATTTCTAAGCCAACAATAGTTAAAGTTTAGAATCTTTAGCAAATGACATGCATCCTTTGATTAACAAGCTAAGTACATTTATTTCCATACTTTAGCATTTAATCTTTGAATACATTAGCCCTTAGATTTTCCCAATCACTAATCTAGCTTAATTGCATTATGTAAATGCATTTGATTGGATTAATCTAAATTAATTATAAGGAAATTATATATTAATAGTTCAATAAGTGGTTACTAATCATTTAAATATCATTGATTAATTACTTGACCTAATAAATTTGATATCACTAAAATAGAATATCATTAAAAACTATAGATAATACATTTTTCACTAACTTTTTTTTGTTGTTGAAGGGTTTTATATCAAACCCACAAAATCATTTAGCTACCCAATATGAGAGCACAAGCCTTAAGCTAAAAGCTCTTTCGCTGAGAGCCAATGACCAAAGAGTATCCATTATGCCACAGTTACTTCAAGGATGATCCCAACCTCATTCTTTATGGTGGGCCTTGCATTCACAAAAACTTAATCTTGGCGGACTCATTCAAAACTATTGAACTTCGTCATTCATAAAGAATCTAAACACAACACCTTAAATTTCCGAGTTAAAACAAATTGTGGGAAGCATGTCCCTATTCAACTTAATGAAAGAGACATTGAAAATACGCCACATCATAAAATTGACTAAGATGCTTTAAAAATGTATATAGAAAGAAAAGTTCACATCAATTTATATAAATGTCAAAAGCAAATTCACCTCAATCAACATTTCATACTTTTCCACTTTTGACAAAGAAAACAATGATCCATAATATTAAAACACATTCAGTGTATGAGAGACAAAACAATAAAATAAAATAATTCCAAAGACAAATCTTGATAAAGAATATGCAGAAGTTTGTCAACACTTCACTCAAAGGAAGCAGCCATGCTGTTTTCTATTTGCACCATATTCACACTTCCACTTAGAATAAAGGACAGCGCAAAAGATGGATGGCACAGCGCAAAAGATTGATGGCAAGATTGATGGCACAGCGCAAAAGAAAGATTAATGGCGGTGCCATCAATCTTTTGCGCTGTATCGTCGAAATTTCGTGTGATTAAATGAAATTGAAATTTTTTGTCCTGAAGTGACAGCTTTTGCTGTCACAGACCTTTCATTGAGTGAGAGGTTAATCTTTTAACGGCATCCATTGTCTTTGTCATCACTATCCTGACGGTGCAGATACAAACATTGGAGTCTCGTGAAGATAAGTAATTGAATATTATTACACTGTCACATCATGCCAGTGCCGTCACGCATACGTTGGAATTGATGTCTGGAAGACTATTTTGCTTTAAATATAATTTTTGAAAGTGTTTTCATGGTAGATAGGCTCTGTGTCTATCCACTATTCAATAGTACTTTTAAGTGTTTTTTTTGGATTTGATTATTTCTATCTGTCATTCAGTGTGATTATTTGTATGTAATAGAAATTGAAACCGTAAATAAAACGTTTATTATAGGAGAGGACTTAGTAGTTGTGCATCCTAACTTTGCGCTTCTCAAAATTCTACTTGAAAATTTCTAATCACTCCAATTTTTTTACAGCAGCTTACTTGGCAAGTCTCCTACTTATAACTTTCATTTCAGGGCCACATCAGCATGCTTTCTGTCAAGGTGTCCAAAAAGGCCCAAAACAAACCTGTTACCAATACTTGTGCATTCACATCATGGGTAGTTGAGCGCTGATGTGGCATCACATGATTGGTTGCTTTTTAGATCAAATGAATACATTTTGTTTAAGTTAAGGTAGTCATGTCACAACTATTGGGCATTATATAAACAACTACTATCACAACTATTGGGCATTATATAAACAACTACTATCTCTACTATTGAAACAGGCTCAACTACTGGGTCCTCTCCCCTATTCACTATTCATTATTCATAAACATGGATTACATATTTATAGGAAAATAAGGTTTGACAATTTTCTATAATTATGGTGATTACATTGACAATGAACTAGAGTTGTTCAACAACAAACTGGGGATAACTAAACAAAACTGAAACTAATAGACAACAAATTGGTCACCTCTACAATATATGATGACACATACACAACATGATTACACTTCCATTATGATTTATTCCAACAACTAAGAGTTATGTTGGAGTGTATATTCCAACAATATGAGTTTATCAACCATCTAATAATATCTAACCATGGGATCAGGACCATTCCCTCCTTAATCAATCAAACACCATCTAATATTATCTTTAGTGTTTCTTTTCTAGTTAAGAAGACTACTTTTTTTTTGCCATCAACCATTCAATAATACTTTTAGGTGTTTGATTTTGGTCAATATGACTATTTATGTGTCTATCTACCATTCAATAGTATCTTTAGGGGCTTTTCATTGTCAACAAAACTATTTATAGTGACCCTTTAGGTCTTTTCCTTGGGTAACAAGCTATTTATATATGTGCCTATCAATGATCTAATCAAACCTTTAGGTAGTTTTACTAGTTTATAAAAATCTCATGGGTGTAGTAATTTAAGAGATTTTGATGAATATATTAAAAAGTAGTGTCTTTTAATCTATCACAATTTACCAGTATGGTTAATTATTTGTAAAGACACTAAAAATGAATGTACAATAAATCTTAGATACACATTCATCAATCTTGTCACAAATAACTTTGAATGTTAGTTGTACAAATTATGATTTGATTGATTTATACAATCAACAATAATACACGTGGACCACTAGTATAGTCTTTATCACTGCCACTATCAAGTACAGAATCATAAACCTATAGACAATCATTTGTCCAACATTTCACAAATTACAATAAGTTGGACCAGCTACGCCACACTCACATGTGCTAGCAGTAATCAAGAGATGAAAAGTGTAAAATGTATTTATTATGCTTTTCAATTTGATGGGCTTTCCTTGCAGCTGTATTCCTCATGACATATGGGAAGCCAAATTTTAATTTTTGTGGATCTCAAAATACACTTGTGATGATACATATGCTTGTAGAACAACTATTTCATATCCTCACACCCATTTTCTATAGGCTCTAGACAAATTGCAAGGACATACTCAAGATCATAATTGATTCCTTCACTGGGTAATTACAAAATCTTTTCGACTTCATCATTAATTGTAAACATGTTTTTTGGGATTTTCATTTCACTATTTAGGTGTTTGTTTTTTGTCAATATGACTATTTATGTGTCTATTGATCATCCAATAATATTTTCATGTGCTTTTCATTGTCAACAAAACTATTTATATTGGCCTATCAAAAATCTAATCAAACCTTTAGGTAATTTTACCAGTTTATAAAAATCACATGGGTGTAATAATTTAAGAGATTTTGATGAATATATTAAAAATAAGTGTAATCCATCACAATTTACCAATATGGATAATTATTTGCAAAGATACTAAAATGGATGTACAATAAATCTCAACTATATATTCATTAATCTTGTCACAAATTGCTCTCATTCAACATATATTAGTTGTACAAAATTATGAATTGAATGATTTGTACAATCAACAATAATACATGTTGACCACTAGTATAGTCTTTATCATGTCACTCTCAAGTACAAAATCACAAACCTACAACCATAGAAAAGAGTAATATATAAAACAAATTTTAACGAACAATCATTTGTCCAACATTTCAAAAATTATAATAATTTGAACCAACTACTTCACACTCACATGTGCTAGTAGTACTCAAGAGGTGAAAAAGTAAAGAATATGTATCATGGTTTTCAATTTGATAGGTTTTCCTTCCAATTGTATTCCTCATGACATATGGGGTGGAATTTTTTAAATTTTAGTGGCTCTCAAAATACACTTGTGATGATACATATTCTTGTAGAACAACTATTGCATATCCTCACAGCCATTTGTTGACACTCCTAAGATCATAATTCATTCCTTCACTTGGTAATTTCAAAATATTTACAACTTCATCATTAATTGTAATATTTTTTGTTGGTAGTTCTATTTCATGACTACTTTCATCCAAAATAAATAAATCTACAATAAGATCCATTGCATTGTTCATAATAAAATCTAAGAATTTAGAAATCACAATGCAAAAAATGTTCATATTTGGCCACTTAAAATAATCTTCATTCATTGCCTTGAGAAAAAGTAGGATGCACAATATGGATTGAAAAATTCACAATAGGCTTCATCTCATTCTAAAAATTATTATAAGAATCTTGCTTCATCTCACTCCAAAAATCATTATAGTCATCTATAGGCATCAAAGTCTTCAACATGACCATATGGGATTTTCCATTCCTCATATATATGCTTATCATTACCTTCAACATAATTATCACATAATTTTATAATTGACTTTTTACATTACCCTCTAAGAAAGATTTTCCAAAATGTGTACAATGTCAAAATGGATGAACTATTCATGGGCACCCACTAAAAACACTTTTGGCCAACATTAGGTAGTACTTTTAGGTTTTTTTCATTATGGACATGATTATTTATATAGTCCATTCAATAAAAAAAGGCATTTTTCCTAGTGAATGTAACTATTTATATGGTTCTCTTAACCATCTAATAATATATTTATGGTTTTTTTAGTTGACAAAACTATTTTTTGTTAGGCCATCACCCATTCAAGAATATTTTTAGGTGTTTATTTTTGGTCAATATGATTATTTATTGTTAGAGTAATCATTTAGTAGTTAATAATTAATTAATATTTAATTTATTATTAGGCTTCTTTTTCTTCAGTGTTTTTTTCTATTATTAGTTCATTATGTCTCATCACATGTGATGTTGACACTTGTCATAATCTAATCCCTTTATCATTTAGGGTTTTCTCTTATAAGCATTCTCATTCATTGTGATTCTAACAAGTTTTTCATTATGTAATTTTTTTCTTGTTGAGGAAATATCAAATCTTTGTTTTCAACTCTCATTTGTGAAAGGCGTTCTCATTTGATGTTTGATCCTACATCTTTTGTGTTTTTCATAAATTTAACATGGTATCAGAGTGTGGATTCAACAAACCCCTTCTCAAATTTTGAGGGTTTTCTTCAACTAGGGTTACAAGGGCTTCAAATCTGGAATCTTCATATTTTTATAGATTTTGTAGTTGAGTGATTTTTTGTGTATTTTGGTACGAAAAGGACCTTACCATTCCACTCAGGAGGGTAAAATTATAATCCTATATCACACTTTATAAAGGAATCGACCAACATCAAAAAATAATTTCAACTTTGACTACATAAAAGTGGTCTTTATGTTTTAAATTTCAATATGATGTAAACTAATGAAATGTAGAACTCTTGATGAAGTTTATTCTTGTAGTTTTTCATTTTTTTTTTTAAATTGATATATTTTTTACCATTTTAAGAGAAGATTTTGAAATACTGAAAATTTTAGGAAAAAGTGAAGTTCAGTTGACGTCAAGAAATAAATAGAAAAAAACTTCATTTTCCCCTAAATTTTTTTTGTTCAAATAGGTAACTTCAATATCCAGTGCATGAAAAAAATTTATTGAAATTTTGATGTATATTTTTCTCGTAATAACGTTTTAAAATCAAACTTACTAGAATTTGATAGTTTTCATTTAACATCAACTATTTTTTACTTTTAATCATTTTCAAAAAAAAATTATACCCTTTTTAAGAGGATTCTCTCCTCTAGTGTACCATATATATTTTAATTTTTTTTTAATATGTTTTACTATTTTTCCTTTAATTTCTAATCAACCTATTTTTTAACTTTAACAACCTACTTGCATAAAAAAATATATTAAAACTAATATATATATATATATATATATATATATATATATATATATATATATATATATATATATATATATATATATATGGATTCAACACTTTGAGCTTTATAAAAGGGCATTTTTATTTTCTTTTTTAAATAATTTTGACTAAGAAAATATTTAGTTGAAGTTGAAAGTTTTATAAAAATCTGAAAATGTTGAGTTGGGTGCCAACTAGGATGCCACATAAACAATCTCATTTGGAAGCTTTTCAATCGAATAGTTTTCGATCAAACATGTTTTTGTCGAAACTTGTTCGGCTGAAGCATAATGGATCAAAAATTTGTCAGCCAGAAGTATTTCGGTCGAAAAGATTCATATAATTTTTATTTTTTTATTTTTTTCAATTCAATGATTTTGGAGAAAATACAAAAAAGGACTTATTTTGACAAGAGAAGAGATATATTTTTAGGTACATTGATCTTCAACTTGTAATCGATTAACTCAAAATGTTTACATTGGATTGTGCTTAATTATTGACTTATTTTATGGTTTTTTTAATGTATACAACTAGTTCTCCTACCTACCTCTCTCTCCCTTCAACCCTATCTCCAAGGTAGTGCTCTCTATATCTCCCCTTAGATAAGTTTCTCTCTCTTTCATTTTATTAGTCTTATCTTCTACGTTACAATTTATTAATTTTTATCATAAGGAAACAAAACCTTGATATATTTAGTCAAATCTTAAGTGAAATAATTTAAGATTTATGTTATATGCATTATTTACTTTATTTAAGTATTAAAGAAATGAAAAGTGAAGATTTCTCTCTTTCCCTACTCTTTTGGATTGTGTGATTGGAAAGAAAAATGATCTTTGTTTACAAGGTGTAGTTATTTAAATATTTTTCCTATTGGATCTTCAAATTATAATCAATTAGATCTCAAGGAATATATTATTGCTCATACAATATCCATCTCTTATTGAAAAATAAATATATGATTATATTGTTTTATTTATGTTTTAAGGAAATGAATTCTTGAAGGTTAGTGTAGGTATGTATTGTGACATTATTTAAATGAATTTGAAAGATAAAATAGGAGTGCATTATAACATTTTTATCATAGGTTTTAAAGATGGATTTTTTAAAGGACTTTAACTCTTTAACAATGGTGTAGGAGCACCTTGACAACATCATGTTCCATTTGAGAAAATCTTGAAATTTGATTCAATTTTATTGTCTCCACATTGTAAGGAGGTCTTATAAGTCATTTTTCCTATGTTTAGGTCATTAGAAGGTTTAATATATAAGTCCTTTCATGTCCATTTTTTGAAAAGTTGTCATTATTTGCAAAAATGCACAAATACAAAAGTTGTAAAAATGTAAAAAGTTGCAAAAAGGTGGAAGGTGAATAGTCACCTTGTTCAAATTCGTTAGGAATCAGTTAGAAGGTGACGAGTCATGATGCAATTCCTTTAAAAAGGCCTTGTGGACACTTTTTAACTCATGGGTAATTGAGGATAAGAGTTCGAATGAATAAAATATTTGTTTCTTACATATTTTCTTAGAAATTCACTATTCCTGCTGGTGTACGACTTAGTATAGGAATGCATGCATGTATAATTGTTTGTAAGTGATAGAGTAACCAATCACCTTCCTTTTAGTTTTTTTTTCATGCATATTGGTGGAGTTTTGAATCAGATAGTGTCATTTTTGTAAAAACAGTTAAAGCCCTTTGTTAGGGTAAATAGTGGATAGGAAAAATTGAGTTTCTCTCATATTTGCCATTGGAAATTTCTAAGATTTGGTGGGAATGATCTTGACAACATATAATTTCATATTCCTATGGTTTTAGACTGAATGGTTAAGAATGATGTGTGATAAATTGAGATTCTTTGACTAAAATCTATGTACAATTTGTGTAACAGAGTTTGTGTAAGGAATCATACATAGGGTTTGCATAAATGCTTAACGAAGTGGAAAAATAATGGAATTTTAAGCTTTAACAGGTCAAGATTGATATGTTTCAAGTGTTATTTAGGAGACTTGGATGGTGGAGTTAGTATATTCAATAAGCCCTTGATTAATCAAAGCCTAATTAGGCCTATTCTGGCAGTGATACAGTCCAATTTTGATCATGTTTTTCCAAAAAATATATACTAAATTTTTGATATGATTTAAAACACATTGAAAGGTATCTAAAATTTTTGTTACAGTTCTAAGATAAGGTTTACAGAAAAAATTCTTGTTTGATAGTCCTAAAAGGAGTGCTACAAGGAATTGGATAGTTAATGAAGGTTTGTACACCAAACCTATGAATCTAAGTTCTTGGGGCTTTGAATGAGTTTAGGAGTGTTGAGTTAACTTTAATGAAGTTAACTTTAGCCTTGAATTGGTTGTTTGGGCCTTTAAATCCAAAGTTGGTGGTTGTGAGCAACAAATGTCATGGTTGTGCATTAGCAGACAGTTTGTGAAAAGTAACCATTAGTTTGTAGTTTATTTGGTTTAATCTACTAGATTTATGTTTTCCAAGGTGGTTGTGGTTTGATACAAGATTGGGACTCTAATTATTGTGTGATGTTGATGGCTTATGAACCTTGTGGAGTGAATAAGTAAGTAAAAGATGAGCACACATACAATGATTGTTTGCTAAAGATTGAGTTTAGTCAAAATGAGATTGAGAAAGTGAGTTGTCTTCCTTTATACTTGCATCAAACAAAGACTAACACAAAATTATAAATGAATCCTGAAAAACTACAAAGAAACACCAAACAAAGACTACCTAAGAAGCTTTACTACACAAAGGCTAAAATCCAATAGTAAAAGAAACTAAACTAACAACAAAATGATGATGAGAGGATTATGCAAAGATAAATCTCATTGAGTGAAAGCCAACTAACCCTCTAAAAAGTAAAATATGGTATTTTTTTAATATTAGCAAGTGTCTTGGAGCCATTAAGATCCAATCTCACTCTCTTTGCAAACATCACTATGTTTGTAGTATTCTTAGAACTTCTATTCATGTACAACATTTTCTTTGAAATCGCAAAAGGTGAGAGCATAGGAAACTCCCCTAAAAGGTCCAAAGAACATAGATGGATTCAAACTTTTTTGGACTTTATTCCACTAGAATTTCTTTATTACTTTGGCATTTTAAATCCTCCTTTAATCAAGGTTTCTCAACCTCCATCTAGTTATCTTTCATCAATAAAACTCCATAAAAATGGTGGTAAATAGAAACAAAATCAAAATATAATTTCATTCCATGAGCTAGTGAGAAGCTAAAACCACATCTTAAAAGTTCACAACTTTTGAAGGTTTGTTAATTTCATAAAGCACCCATGACTATGCCAAAAAAATCTTCAACAAAATTGCTTGATTTAGGCACCAAATACAAAATATTTGATATAAATTATATACCATGCAATATTTTTGGTAGTGACTAGTAAGATTATAGTAAAAATATCTTAAAGGAAGGCCTTCTAAATTTTTATATTACAAGTTGGAAGTAGCTAAGTTGGTAATCAAAATAGATTGCACAACTAGTTGGGATATTTTGATATACATACAAACTCTAGAATAATGTCTCATCAATCCATTTCTATCTAGATCTATCTTAACAAGTGAATTCAAATGATTAGCTAAAAAAATCTTGTAAGGAGAACAAAAATAGAAGGGGAGATACTAAGCCACATAGAGCAAAGGAAGCTATATAAATTATATAACTATATGAGTTGGTTTCATCTCTTAAGCTCTCTCCTTCTATCATACATGTAGTGCACTACCCTCTCTTTCTCTCTCCTTAGATACCTACTCTCTCTATCTCTCCTTAGATACAAGTTTCTCTCTCATTCATTTTATTATAGTCTTAGGTTCTATCTTGGGAGCATAACCATAGTGTTTCCTTCTCTCTCTTTCCTTCTATGAATATATGTAGTGCTAGACTCTAGGTCTCTCTCTCTTCTCCTTTTCTCTCCTTAGTTGTTTTTTATTTAGCATGTTTTTTGAATCTAGATAGATCTATGTATATCAAAAATAGAATTTAAGTTAAAGTATATGTATATGTACATTTGTATGGAGGTGAATTCAAATTTGAGAAATTTGTGATGGGGGGTAAAAGGACTAGATCAAGGAAAAAGAAAGAACAAAAAGGTGAATGAAGGAACATCTACTCAAGATCAAACCATGAAAATTATTGATGAAAAAGGTAATGTACAGGTACAAGAACAAATTGAAGGTAGTTATAGATATATTTTCTATGGTATGGAAAATCTAATGGAGATGGATGAGGATTCTCTTTTTAAGAATATTTCATCCAAAGATATGTTATTTGAAAGCATAGTAAAATTACACTCTAAAAGAATATGGGATGATTTTTTTTTGTAAAATCTCTAATTAGAAGAGCACAATTATGTGCAAAGTTATTTATGTGAAAAAATGATCCTTGTTTTGGAGTTGTTAGGGGTTGATAATAGGAAAAAGTCATCAGGTTCATTAAACCAAACAATTGTTGAAAACTTGCAAGAAGCACTGAATTATATTGAAAGTAAGATTTGAGCTACCAATTTAAGTGTTACACATAGAGCATTGATGAATGCAATTTCTAGTAAGAATTATCACATCTAGAAGATAAGTTCAAGCAATCTCCCAATTACTAAATGTTTCTAGGAGAACTATTCAAAGATATATTGCAAAGAGAAATAGATTAGATGAAAATATTGAGAATAATTGGGTAAATATTTGTAGCGCATTCCTCAAAAAGATAGAATTTCATAATATTTAAAGAAACAAGTGATTGAATATTGAACCAAAAACTCTCATGTTTCTTCCAATAGAAGGGACACTATACAAATAATAGGTGAAGATGGTACAAATATTTCTCATCCAAATTTTTTTATAGATACAACATAAAGTGAACTTTTTGAAGCATTCAAGCAAGAATTTTCAAATGTGAAGATTTGTCAAAGGATGTTTGAGAGACTACAACCATGTTTTGTACGTATAAATAAAGTATGTGAAACTTGTTGTAAAATTCATGTTGAATTTCATCTACACCTATAGTCATATAAAAAAGCTATGAAAATAATTAATCTAAATATAGCCATCCCTAGACGTACAAAATAATTTGTGAAGTCTCTTGTATGAGAAAATCAAAATATTTAGATGAATTCAATGTGCAATATATAAAAAGTATATATAATGATTGTAGAAATTTAAAGAATCTTTTATAGGTTAACAATATTGATCATTCAATACAATTTATTTGGAAGATACTTGAATATAAGAAATTCTCAATGAAGTCAAGAGTTGAGGCCAAAAAAATTGTTCACAAAGAGAGTGGATTGTCTCACAATGAATTTATGAATAAATTTCACAATATCATATATCCACATATCCAACATTGTCATGGTGCAAGATGGAAAGCTAAGAAATTTCATGATTCAAAGAATTTCTCTCCACCAAGTTGTATTCTCTCTATTGTAGATTTCTTTGAGAACTATACATTTAGTCCTCAAATTGAGATTCAAAGTTAATATTATCATTCAAATCAAGTTGCAATCTTTGTGCAAGTTTTCTATAGGCATGCTGAGTTACATGTATATGGTGTACAAAGTAGCAAAGATGAATGAAGTATCATCAAAGAGGTTCACTCTTATAATAGTGATGATACAGGTCATGATAGAAGCTATGTATCCCATTGTTTTAGAATGTTTTTTGAAGACTTGAGACAACATGACAAAAATAATTGACAACATTGGATATGGTTTGATGGATGTGTTGGTAAGTGTTGATTTTATATAATTATTTATTTACTTACTTAACTTTAAGACTTGAATTGTTTAGTTACTTATATTTTGTACACATATAGTTTTTTTACTAATTTGGCTTGAATGAAATTGTTTGTAACTTCATAGGATAATTTAAGTCCGCAAAAGATTTTAATTGGTTATGTCAACAACATGCTAGACATGACACACAAATTTTGTGGAATTTTTATGAGAGTGGACATGGAAAAGGAGAGCACGAAGGAGTAGGATCATGTGTGAATTGTGCACTTCACCAACATGAACTTGTAGGTAACACCATACATGGTTCAACATAAATTTAAATTCTAAAGCTTTAAATTTTTAAACCTCTTAGCTTGACATTTCACTAACATGAAATTTTAGGTAATGCCATACAAAATGAAAATGAAATGTTGAATAGTGCAAGTCATTTTGGCACTCACGACTCAATATACAACACATAATTTTTTGGAAGTTAATGATAGATATTTGAATTTGTTAATTGAATTTCAAAGTGTACATGAATTGAATTTTCAAATAAATATACACTTCTTAATTAGATGTTTGAAATTTATAGATATTGATCGGTCAAATCCTTATAGTTATCAAATAGTTAATAGTATCAAAAGTTTACATCAAATCATGACAATAGGAGATAGCAAGCCTCTTGTAATTCAAGTGAGTTAAAAATCATGTTTTTGTGTTGATTGCATTGAGATCAATGCAAATACTCTACAATGTGAGAATATTAAAGATGGGTATGTTTCACAATGAAAAATAAAACAATTAGTACCAATGCCTCCTTTTGAAGATAATGAAATTGTAGTTGTCTATTGTCCTCTATATTTAGCTAATTACAAATGTGTATCTGATTTAGTTGTTAGAAGTAAAATTTAAACTTTTAAATTAAATTTTTACTTAAAATTAATTTATATTCTACCTAAGTTGAGCATGGTTGTCTAAATATTTAAATGGTTTACATTAAAACTTTAATTTATCATGTATAAATACATATGTTTATTACATGGTGTATACATGAGAGATTTTCGTTGTTGTTGCAGATCTTGACAATGCATAAGGTGTAGATTACTATCTGCTAAGATGTATGTAACCAAAATTCAAATGGGTGCAATCGATGATAGATGGTGATGGACAAGAGTATCCCACTGGATCAGTCATTTTTGAAGGCCCATATTATCAACAAATAAAGATAGATAAAAATGGTTTATATTTTTTATTATATGCCAGGACAAAAGGTTCTATATTATAGTCACTTAGTTATAGCAACAACAATAAATTTTGAAACTTTACCAAAAAGAGGATGTGGAAAACAAAAGTGGAGGTTGTCTATTGAAGATCATGAAAATATTACAGAGATAATATAAGACAGAGAGGATCCAGATTATATGTACCAAGAGATTTAAGTTATTTATGTACATATATATTTTTTTTCACCATATATACATGTAACATTTGGCCCTGCCAATAGTGGCATGGTTTGATGGTTAAGTTTTTGTGTTGTTATTCTTTCCATTGAGGTTCAAACCTATTGTGCCTACAACAAACATGCCCCGTTTAGAATGGAGACCCTCTCTTTTCGCTTTGTCGGGTCACTTTTTCCTTCGCCTCGTTTTACATGTGCCCCTATTTTGAGTCCTAAGTGGTTAAGAAGTCTCAGAAGAACCAAATTAAGTTGGCCAAGTTTCACCACTTCCAAAATTTGCAAGTATTTGGCCTCTATGGAATTCCCTTGGTAGTTTTCCTTTGAACTTTGAAACTATCGTCCTTCGGGTCATGCAGGTCCACCCCTGCAGGCCGCTTTATGTGGAATTCCATAAGCTCTTCACTGTTCCAAACGGCCAACTCAAGACATCCTCCTGCCTTGCAGGATTCACAAATTCCTTTGTTGTTTCGTCGATGACTTGCCTAGCGGTTGACTTCTGGGTGTCATATGCTTTATGGACCCCGTTGTTCCTACCACCGTCTTTTCAAAACAAATGTTCAAAAACCTTAGTTGTTGTCGTACCCACATTAGTGGCATGCATTAAATTTTGAAAATTCTATAAATAGAAATTTTTGACATGTCATTTTCACCTACACACTTTCAGAAGACTTGTCAGAGCTTTCTAGTGATCACCGCCTCCGTGCTTGCAGAGTCTTTCTGCTGTCCAAAATGTTATCATCTGCGGCTCCTTCACATACTTCATCAGTTTATTTAGGTCAATTTTCCGGTGCCGACTGTGTCATAAGTTTTCTTCAATTCACATAAAGTTATTAAGCTTTAAAGAGGAGAAATTAAAACTAGCTAAAAGGCATTAGGCTGGATAAATCCCATGTTTTGAAAATTGGAAAATCCCTCGAAATCAAAAATAAACTTCATGCGGACCCTTCTCCTGTAGCCATTCTTCAACCAAGGCCATCATACCCTGCGAGTCCACATCATACCAGTCGCCAAAGCCCTGTTCCTCAAATGATAAACCTTGAAGCGGTTGGCCTTTGCCTCCTTTAGGCCAGTGCATGCGGGAAGACGCTCACCCTCAATTGCATTTCAAAGCTTAAACAAAAACATGAGTTGAATTGAAAACCTCCATCCCCGTCAGGTTCGTGTATGTGGGTTTATGCACCCAGGACACCCTTTTGTCATGCCATTTTAAAACGACCAACCTATCCCAGCTACCCACATTGCGAGCCCCACACAATCCATGTCTGCCGATTCAACTCAAGTGCATAAACCTCAGCGAACCATCTAATGTGGATCACTGCTATCCTCCCATCGTCGTATAAATGACCATTCTCAATTGGAAAAACCTTGAGATCTTTCTTTTAGTCGGGCCCCACTCTAGCCGTCTTTGTCTAGTTCCCTATGCTAAAAATGACTAAGTGTTGGCCCCCTTGCTAGGATGCCCATTGCAGAATTCTATCTGTAGGCTTTTGTTGGGTGGCTGCCATTTTGAATGGCCCTGAATTATCATCTGTTCGCTTAGCGGACCCCGCACTCTCTAGCACCTTTGAGCCTAAAATCAAACAACTAAGTGTCAAGCGCCTTGTGGGTTGGCCCATGCGAGTGGCTGCTAGCGAATTTTTTTCTTTCTCTTGCCGCTAGAAACTGCCAATAACTTCTATCCACCCGCTATGTGGAACTCGACCTTGTCGCTTCCTTCCAATTGTTCATGAGCAAGTGAGTAATACTTGAGCTTCTGCCGAGGACTCCTCTAGACCTAACCAAGTGGGCTGCTCAATGTGGACTGCGATTCTAAATGAATATTGATCAACATCCTCCCGCAACTCCTCACCACACTCAGTCAACGATGAACACTTTAGAGAATAAACACTATCGTCCTTTGAGACCACGGGTCCCACATTGTGGGACACCACTTTGCTAGTGCCATTTTCAAATGACAGAGCTTGAAATAGCTGGGAGACTCCCTACTTTTGCATGCCTTGAACCCACACACCTAAAGGATGGACTTAATGCCTCTAGAGCTTCGAAATTGACTCAACCCATGTGCTAAAATGATTTAACCTACCGATAGGTCCCACCTTAAGACCAAAATCCTAATGTGGGTAGAACCATGTGGGCTGTCGTGCCTTAATTTCCAGTCGTTTACAACTACTTTCAAAATGATTGCCAACCTAGGTAAGTCCACACTCTTGGGCCCGCATTGTCATAACTCCCTCAAACAAAAGGCTAACGATAATCTAAAAGAAATGTTAGGATACTTGAATGATGAATTACTCAATCCAATGCCATTTTTGCAAGATTTTATTAACATTTCTCATGTTTTACACTTGAATGTACTTACTGCTCCTTTGCTTGCAGGATATATGGAACCAATTGTAGGACCTTTAGAGGCATCCGTAGAAAAGGAAAAAGGAAAGAAGCCAGCCACAAGAACCTGGGCACTACAAGAAAAAATAGGAATGAGACAAAAGATGTATTTTATATTCCTTTTTAATGGGGGGTAGGTGAAACCCTAGTGTAAAGAAAATTTGAGCCACACAATGCAAATTAATCCTAGCCATTCATTTGGGCTTTGGAAAAATATAAATAGGGGTCTCCCCTTCATTTGTAAATGGTTGGAGAACTTGTGTAAAGGCATTTTGTAGCAATAGAAAGCAATATTGCATGATTTATGAGTGTTTATTTTGAGTTTTTTCATTATACATGCATGGTTCTACTTCCAAGTTAGTTTAGTTGTAGTTTCTTGAGTGGATGTGATAATGAAAATTGTTGTTATGGTATTTGATGAACTTTCACCCCATACTTTTAGCACTTGTTGATGAAAAACTGTTGTGTAAAGTTAGCATGTGTTTCTTTATTCCATTTTTGCAACCTAGTTCAATTGCATGTTCATGATGTGCATGTGCAATCTAAAAATATGCAAACCTTAGGAGATTGCACTGATTTTTTGTAATTGTAGGTTCTCTTGGTCAAAAAAAATTTAGTTTGGGAAGTTTGTCTACTATAGCAACCTCCATTATTACTATTCATTTATAGCTTAGGATCAGAACAAATTTCTTAACCCTTTCCATTTTGCTATTTCTGTTAGTCCTTGGTTAGAGTAGGATCTAAAGCATCACCATGAAGTCAAATTAGATGAACTTGATGAGTTTTAGTTTGTTGTTTTGAGTGGACAACTACTGTTCATTCACTTCTAGTACTTTGAAACTGCATTGGCAGACCCAACTTCCCATGCTTTGTAACTCATATGTAAGACCACCCTGTGTTACCAGCAAAACACATCAAACAATAGAGAGATTCCAAGCACTATCATGACCTGACACCTGAGAGACCTTGGGGTAGCTTTCAACAATTTCTTGTTGGAGATTACCTTTCAAGAGAGGTAGCATACTTATGGTGCTTCCTGTGTTGAGAAGTGCTAAAACATCCATCAACAAAACTGGTGCTAGAAGGAGGGTCTTTTTTGAGTTAAGCTAGATCAAATTGGCTCATTCTCCCCTGAAAGGTTCCATAGAGTTCTAAGATCCACACCTAACAAAGGGGAATTTCAGGAACTGCAGCCCCCTACAAGGGCTAGAAAGACTTGAAGAGAGGACTCAGCCTCATCCTCCTCATCCTCTTCGTCCACTTCACCTCCATCCTCCTTCCACCTACCACACACTCATCCTTCCTCTTCCACTTCCACATTCTCCACCCAAGTGCCCCAAACTGCTTTCCAACTCCTTACTTCCCAAGGCCAGGGTGTTGCTCCTACCCTTGCCTTCCAAGTCCAAGGCGCATTCCCAGCTATTGTTGCCCCTGTGGAGCCTCAAGTTCTTGTTCAATAGCAAGTACCACCCCTACCTCCCCTCATGGATTGGTTGGGAAACAACCCCTCTCCACTGCTATTCAATGCTTACCATGACATGCCCAAGAACTCTGAAATATTTTGCACAAATTTTAACCCTTAGGATCCATAGAGGATAGCTGAAGAACACATTAAGATATTCCAAACAACGTTGAAAGATATGCAGATCGATCATGAGGACATGGCTTGTCAACTTTTCCCTTATTATTTGCTAGAGGAAGCTTTCTATTGGTATATCAAATTTCCTATAGGATCTATCACCACTTGGGACCTTTTGAAGAATGCCTTCCTAAGAAAATACAAGATTCCAACCAACCCCTTAGAACTATATCAACAATTCATGGAAATTTGTAGATTGGTCAACGAACTAATCAAATCCTTCAATGATCAATTTCATCAGGTGTTCACGAGATTACAAGCTCCATATGTGCTCAACGATGTCGTTGTCCTGCTTGTCTACTATGCTGCCTTAGACAACCTTACTACAACATTGGTGAAAAGAATGAACCCACCACCAGCCAGATTGGTGGATGCTTATGCTGAGGCAGTTATAGCCAACACTAATTTGGGACAAAATATCCTAGGTCTACTTCCCTCCTTGGGATAGGTTTCCCATCCTATGTAGATCCAAGGACTCACTCAAGCTCTACAACACCATATGCCTCTCATGAATCAAGTTCCACAACTGCCCATAGTTTGTCATCCAGGGTAGCCCATGAATCAAGGGCCTTTTGTGCCTCATTATCTATAGCCCCAATAGTAGCAAGTTTATTTGCAGTATTCCTAGGTGCCACTATATCTACAAGGGACCGAATTCCTGCCCACTCAACAAAACCAACCAGTAGCACAACTTATCTTCCTCCAAAATCAAACACCACAACTAAACAATACTGAGAAAGATCGGTTGGATGAACTGATGAAGATGATAAAAAATATGTCCACAGAGATGACTCACCTCAGGAACCAAAATAATCAGATGCAATCTTCCCAATGAAGCACTCAGGCCAACCTCAATTGAGATAACAGGGATAACCGTGAAGCAGGTACCTCATCTGGACATAATTATAAATGAGGGTAGAGCTCTAACTAGAATTTTGAAAGGAGACCTTCTCAAAGATAGAATAGGATGTGGAGTACAAGGCCAAATAATGGAGGTGTTCCAACTTCTCTTGATCAGCCTACTAGTGCAGAGAAGACAACTAGTGTAGTATATCTTGCTGAAGTTGCCTTATCCAAATGGCGTCAGATTCATAAAATGAATAGAAACTCTAAGTTGGATTGCCTCAAGTTCCTCAAAGAGGTAGAAATTTTTCAAGTAGAAGTTAAAAATGTTGTGGAAAATGATGGATGTTGAGATCTAGTCCTATTGGAACCATATGACTCTTTGGTGCTCGTAGTCAATCAAGCCTCATTCCCACAAAGCGAGAGAAATGCACTAGAAATCGAGGCTACCTCCCGAAAGAATGAAGAACTGAAAGAGGTAGGTAATGAAGAAGCCTTATCCCATATCTTTACTTCAATAGATAGTGGTCTAGTATATGAGGAAGAGTCTCGTGAAGATGAGGTTCAAATGTTTCATCAAAGAGCAACCCCATATAACTTAAGGAATAGACAAGTAGGAGGACCTTTCACAACCTCCACTCTGCCCAATAACTTCAACACCCTGCCTGATCCTAATGCTAGCAATAATCCAGGCTACCCCTATGTGCCCACCCAATATATTAACAAGAAAAAAAAGTTGAATCAAACACAAAACTAGTCAACTAGCTCTTCCATAAGTAGAGCCTTCGAGGCTGAAATTGAGCAAATGGGTGAGTATGTTGCTGAAGAATTTAAGAAGGTCAAAATTAGCCTGTCTACTTTTAAGTTACTTAAGGTTCCTGCAGTTAGGAATTCCTTCTTTAGGGTGATCAATGGGACCCCTTCTTCCAAGTCAACACAAGAGATACCAGCCAAGACAGTCTCTTTCAAGGAGCCACCACATGAGCTCGTAATTTAGGAAATCATAGGTAAAAAGAAAGATGTCTCTTCCACTCAGTAAACTAGAAAACAACCTGCTAAAGAGGAAAGTCAAGTGCAGACCAAGGAAAAGACCAATGAGAAGGATAAGAACTAAGTAGCCCAGGCTGATACGCCTGTGGGTCTATTCCAATGGAAGTTGGAGATGCCACCCTTCCTCACTACAATTAGAATATTTGGGAAGAACTTGCAAAAATTGTTTGCTTGACTCAGGAGCATCAACTAACATCATGCCTCTTGTTGTTTGCAAGGCACTAGGAATAGTCCCCACTCCTTCCAGAAGAAAGGTTACTCAACTAGACAAAACTGAAGTGAACATAGTTGGAGAAATCAATTGGATTCCTATGCAAATTGCTGCTGACTTGAGGGTGCAACAAGTTATTGATATTCAAGTTGCAGATATCCCCAACACTTAAGATGTAATACTAGGACAAGACTTCACTTGAGCACTGAACAGGTACGTGTGATTGATTTCTCTCTTGTATGGCTACCATGGAAGGGACTACCAAACTAGACTCATATAGGTTGGGAGCCATGCATGAAATTCATGATCACAGAATATAACAACCCAATGAGGTGTTGTTTGCTGAAATAGAATTGGGTAATTATTCTCCCATGGCATATTAGGAGGAATCAAAACTTCAAGAAGAAGAAATGGCTAACAAGGTCCTTTTAGTATTATGCAGACCTCCCACCAATTTGGCCCATGCACCACAAAGCACAAAAATGCTGGTAGAATTAGATGATGAAGAGTCCTACGATGATGGTAATTTGGGGCTGCTAGATGGATTCTATGATTTCATGGAAAAATGCATACAAGATCAGCTTAGTTTGGTAGTGAGAATATATTTCCATGATCCTTTGCTACTTAATTGGTACAAAGTCCATAGTGCTTTCCATTCAGAATTTGAGTGTTGCTTGTGTCAGACAGTAGTAGAGCATATCAAAGGACAAGTCATGCTTCAAAAGGAGCTGCCAACAAAGCAGCTTTCCCCCAAACATGTTGAGCCAGTGTCCATTTTATAAATGGCAGAAGTAAATGTGCAACCAAGAAAGAATAAGTCAATGATTGGCCCTGAAGTTAATGAACATTCCAAGTTATGGATGCTACGCTTTGATGGATCCAAGTCCAAGCAGGGAGCAGGAGCCATATTTGAACTCATCATCCCCACGGGTAAGACTTACTTCTTTGCTCATAGACTCCAATTTTATTGCACAAATAACGTAGCAGAGTACGAGGCATTAGTTCATGGTTTCTTAATGGCCCTAAGGAAGAAGGTCAAAATGTTGCAAGTCTTTGGTGATTCAGAGTTGGTAGTGAAACAAGCAAAAAAATTATATTCATGCCATGATCGAAGACTAGAAAATTATAGGCATAGGGTTTGGGATTTGTTAGATATCCTAGATGCATTCAATATTTAGTTGATCTCGTGATCCAAAAACCATTCAATTGATGCCTTGGTTCAAGTGGCCGATACTCTTCAACCAACTTCACTGTCAAGTCTCAAGAGGTTTACCATTGAGCTAACTTCCACCCCATCCATGCCAGATAACATCACCCATTTTTAGGTGTTTAAAGACGACAAGCATATCTTGGAGTTTATCACTAGCTCCGATGTATTTGCAACCTAGATAATTAATGAAGTTGAGCCTAAAGAATCTGAATTGGATATAGATGGGGTTATCAACCTCAAAACGAACACAATTCCTAGGGTATGGTTAAGCTTGAGCGGATATTCGATTTAGATCAGATTAGAGACCAAGATCAGTAGGCAAAGAAAGACTTCAAAAACAATCAGTGTGACACTCACAACCTCAAAACAACCAAGGAAATTGAAAATGTATTCATTGGTAAGGTGTGCATGTTAGAAGAAAAGAAATGAATCATTAATGGTTTGCAAAAGTATCTCGATGTAGTTGCATGGAGCTACCAAGATTTGAAGACATATGACAACTCAATCATCACACACACTATACCTCTTAAGCCAAATTTCTGACCATTTCGACAGTGATAATGTTCCATCAATGTGCTATTGGATCCAATCATTTACAAGGAAGTAAAAAAGCTACTATTAGCTAGAATCATATTTCCAGTCAGACACTTCATATGGGTGGCCAATTTGGTCCCGATTAGGAAAAAGAACAAAAAAATCAAGTTGTGTGTGGACTTTCACAATTTAAACAGAGCTTCAAAAAAGTTTAACTATGTTGTGCCTTCATTGGATGAGGTACTATAGATTGTCAATGGTTCACAAATTCGCTAGTTGGGCCTTTGATTATGGAATTACCCTTAAATTCTCATCCAACTACTATCTACAAGGAAATGGCCTAGCTAAATCCACAAACAAGAACCTCATCATTGTGATTAAAAAGCTGCTCGATAGAAATCTCAAGGACTGGCATATCCAGCTCCATTTTGAACTTTTGGCAGATCGTACATGCCGCAAGGCTTCCTTAGGTGATTCCCTATTCCACCTCATTTATGGATTAGAGATTGTGTTCCCAATTCATCTCAAGATCCCCACCCTCCAATTCATCAACACTTTCTATGAAGAAGGGGATTGACAAGAAAACCGCTTAGCTGAATTGCTTCATCTTGAAGAAGTGCGTGACCAAGCCATTGAATTTTTTTCCAAGCACTAGGGTGTGGTCAATAGATGGTTTGATAGACGAGCCAAAGTAAAGGCCTTTAGAATAGCTAACCTTGTCTTATGTTGTGACAAGGCCCATGAAAAGAAAGGGGGACACGACAAATTCAAGAAGCTCTGGCTTGGCCCCTTTCAAATTTCTGAAATATTAGGAGATAACACTTTCTGTCTCAAGACTTTAACTAGTGAAGACATCCCGTTGCCTGTCAATGAGAAACACCTCAAGCATTATTTCCTTGCTTGAGCTCTTTTGAGCTTAGGTTCTATAAATACTTGTACATAGGTTAGTTTAGGTTTCCTTGTGTTATTGTTTTGTTGTTGTTGTTTCACTTATTTCCGGAATGCTTTATTTTGCTAAGGGTGTTATTTGTCTCTGATGTGGTGGTCGTGCTCACGTCGATGATCAGTTCACTTTGCTCCTCGCTTTTAGTGTTCTATAGATAAATATTCACTCCCAACTATTGGTCTTTGATCACTGCTACGAAATGGTCTCCCTATTTGAACTTGGAATTGACCTAGAACGTGACCCTTGGTTGGATCTTATCACATTTCGTCTCAGATCCTGCACAAGATAAACACTAATTATTTTTGAAGAGCTATGCAATGGTTATTATGATGACCTAGCAAGTGAAAATATTAAGTTTGCTCTAGTGATCATTGTGGTTCCAAATCCACTGTAAGCTTTGATGCTTACATAGTTGAGCAAAAGAAACAATATTTATTTGAGATTCAAACAATGAAGAGGAAGAAAAGACAAAACATAATACTCCATGCAGCAAGGGAATGAAAATTCAGCATACCCGAGAGGAGGAAGGTGGATGTAAATCATCAAAGGAGGGGTCCTAGATGCTCGAATGGCTGGAAAAGCAATTGGAAAAGAAGATCCCTACTCTTATGAATCTAAAGGCAAGGCTAGAATCCATTCTAGCTTGAGCACAAATCGGTACAAAGAAAGAAAAGAAAGCAAGGGTAAGATCCCACTTGACAGTGGATGCCTCAAGATCAAGAACGGTGTAGATAGATACCCCTATGGTGGAAGGAGTTAGCTATAATATTTCCACTATAGATCTAGGGACAACCATGAGGGAATAGAAGATTGATCATCTTCAAGGGTTAGTTGCTACTATTGTGCACCAGATGCATAAGGACAAGTCCTCCAAGGAGGAATCAAAGGCACAATTGGCAGATTTAACAACCTATATACAACAATGTTCATCCGCCGAAGAGCTACCCACCGCATCGTTAGTGCTGCCACAATTGCTATCCAAAGACCACACCAAAAAGCTCAAAAGTAGGAGGAATTGGACCAAGGCCACTAACGATTGGTTTCAACAATTCATATACAATGGGCATATGGGTATCAGCCGCGCTGCTAGAACGACAAATAAGTTCCTAGAAGTGAAAAAATAACTTGAAGGCACAAGAAAATTCTACACTAACTTCTCAGAGCTATATAGGATCACGTATCCTCAAATTGAGGTTATCCTCAAGATGCCTAGGAAAACATGGGAAAAGGAGCTTGCACTGGAAAAGGATGACCACTGGCTCATGGAAACATAGAAGATGGGCCTCGATCACAAATGAGATATCTTCAAATAGGTGCTCCATGAAGTGGAGCATGATATTGATTGGGCCAAAGAAAAAAGGACGACCTATGAGGAATACCTCAAGTTGATGACAAATTTTCACATGCCCTCCATCGAGATAGATCCATAAAAGATAAAGCCACATTTCCTCAAGAAGATGGAGGATGGAGCTACCGATGTCCTCACGCCAAACTTCATGGTTTTTGCTACTTGTGTTGTTGCCCAATCCGAGCAAGTTATAAAGAACACTCCCAAATGTGATAAGGATTGGGATGTAATTACTAGCTAGTCAAAGAAATTGAACTTTCAAGAGATTCAATCCAAAATTATTGAGTGGAATAAACTTCAAACATTGATTAGAAAGTTCATAGAATATGCTATTGTGAAGAAGCATGAAGGAAATCTAGTGATTGATGAAGAATTCGTCACAGTATAGTTGCAACAAAGGCAATCAGCTACAAGACAAAATGTTATAGTGCTACCCACAAGAAGACAAAATAAGCTAGAGGACAAAATGTAATTTTATATTGTAAAATATCTGGGGGTAGGTGAAACCCTAATTTGTAGTGAATCTTGGGCACATAATGAGATTAAATCTTGGCCATTCATTTTGCTTTTTGGACACTATAAATAGGGTTTCTCCTCTCATTTTCAAGAGGGAGTTGAGTTGTTGTAAAGACATGCTACTAGAATTTTAATAGAAGTTCATTGATTTTGGTGGATTCTTGAGTTCCAACTTCATGTTTCATGATTCTTTCCTCTTAGTTAGTGAATTTGAATAGATTAACTTTGGTGTTCCATGTTTTAGCTTGCTTTAATAGATTAGTTAGTGTTGTTCATTGATGGTGAAGAATTCTGTTGTGTTGATGCCCTTCCTTGTTCATGCTTTTTGCTGTTTATTGATGATAAACTACAGTGTAAAGCTAGTATGAACATTATTTGAATGTTGCACTTAAATTCTATCTTTTGTTCCTACTTTATGATGAATGAATGGTTGAAATTTGCAGACTTTAGAAGATTGCACTAGTTTCATGAGACTGTGAGTTAATCTAGTTAAGTGGGACTTAGTTTTAGGAAGGTTGTCCACTATAGCATCCTCCATTGTTACTGCTCATTAGTAGTTTTAGATCTAGGAACTTCTCCCTTTCCCTGCCCTTTTGAATTTTCTTTTAAATAGTAACTTTAGGTAAAGTTCATTGCACATTGTAAAGCCAAATCTGAAGATCAAAGTGGAGTTTGAGACTGTTGTCTTGAACTTACAACAATAGAGCAACACTTCAAAAAGTTTACAAACTCCATTCAAAGAACCAATTCCCTCCAACTTAATTTATGTAAGGCTGCCTTGTGATCACCAACAAGATCACATTAAACCAACTAAGTTATTCCAAGCATGTCATGACCTGACACCCGAGAGACCTCATGGTACTTTTCAAAATCTTTTTGTTGGAGATTGCCTTTCAAGAGAGGTAGCATACTTATGTGCTACTTGTGTTGAGAATGTGCAAAAACACCCATCAACAGAACTGACACTAGAAGGAGGGTTGGCAGCTTGAGGCTACAAAGCTGAAAGTTGGAAGTTGAAAAAGAACCTTCAAGTGAAAATCTGAGATAGGAAGATCTCTTTATATTTTGGAAATTTAGAAATCAAAAATTTGTAGACAAGGAAAACAAGAACAAGAGTTGAGTTGAAATGGAGCAACATTTGCAAATCAACATCACTCAGCTACATGTAGATTTAAATAGGAGATTGAGGAGACCATTGCAGCAATTTTCATTGACAGATAAGTGTAGGATCCATGGCACTTGTAGACACAACATTCTTGGGCAGAGTTGAAAGGGCCTTGCAAGGAGGAATTCCCTTTTGGGAAAAATATCAACCATTGGCTCTTGTAGATCCAGAAGAGGAACTTGCTAACACGGCAGCTAAGGCATTCAAGGAGCTAGTTCAAGAACACTTGAGCAACAAGGATGGATTAAGATGGGAGAAATTATTGATGTCTAGTTGGTGTAGATTTCACAATGCACCTCATTTAGAGTTCATTTGTTCCTCATGTGCAAACATCATCACCCAAGTGAAGGGCTATT
Organism: Sequoia sempervirens; assembly: GCA_007258455.2. Lineage (NCBI taxonomy): Eukaryota > Viridiplantae > Streptophyta > Pinopsida > Cupressales > Cupressaceae > Sequoia > Sequoia sempervirens. The sequence goes on along the minus strand of VDFB02000002.1, from coordinate 60,571,173 downwards.
CAGACAAGTTTGAGCAGCCAACTCCCAATAAAGAGGAGTCATCCCATGAAGTGGAAGAGCTGCCAACATCTCAAGGACAAGAAAAGGAAGTTGAACCAAGAGGCTCCACATAAGCATATGTTGGGACAACAAACACGATGGCTGAAAGTCAAGAGGAAGGAACTGACTTCCTTGGGACAACAAGAAGACTTGACAAAATATTAAGTAGAGAAGAATCAAAAGGAGTTTTCTCCATGGGCAAAGAGCAGCCCTCTATTCAAGAAGAGGAATGGTTGGAAGTTGAAGATGACTTCACAAAGTTTGTAGCAAAATATGCTGGGGCAGTTGACATAACTACTGAAGAACAAAAAGAGGAAGATGCAGAAAGCCTTGGGGTAGCAGAAAATGATCATGAATACATAAGTGAAATTAGATGAGAAGACCTCTCCTTCATGAACAATAGTGACCAAGCATCTAAAAATGAAGATTTGGAGGAGTGGGAACAACCATATGCCGAGGTTGTCCACTATCAAGCCTCCTTCCAGAATGATGATAAGCATCTGATAGTGGAAAGGTATGACGAGCTAGTGTCAGGACTAGTAAGGGATTGGTCTGAGCTGAGATATCAAGTGGATTTGGAGGTGTTATTATTGTCAGGTTGGTGTAGACTTCATGACTTACCACATTCAGAATTCACATGTATACTATGCCAAGAGGCAATTGAACAAGTTAAAGAACAAGTGGGATAGCCTAGTGCATCACCTCCTGCTATTGCCTCAAGAGCCGAAGTAGAGGTCCAAGAACCTAAACCAAGTTATAACTCATTTGAAGGAAACCCTCATCAAGATGCTAGGACAACAACGAAAGACAAACAACATAGTTTCAAGCCTTCAAATGATGAAGCAGAGCAAGTTGGAAGGTTGTCCATCAGACATCAAGAGTCCTTTCCTCTTGAGGAGCATCTATATGCCATGGATGATAGGCTTTATGGGGAGTCCTTGGGTGGAAATCACATAGTAGATCTTGCCCCCCTTGACAAGGTGCCCTCCATTGATAAATTTTTTCCACTGGTAATTTTATTCCAAAGGTATGCCAATGCTGAGAGTGAGTATATCTCAGAGGTTGGAAGCGATGAAGACATACTACCTGAACCTCCAAACGATGAAGCATTAGAGCTTTCGGATTTGGAGAGGAACTCCTTCTCCATCTACAATGATAGTGAATGAGAGGAAATGAATGAACATCACGATGAGATACATGAAATCCAAAGAGAAGAAGACAAAGGCATGGGCGTTTTGATGGCTGCTAACAAGTATGACACACCTAGCCCACCACAAAATGCAGCTAGGAGTCCTGCCACCTTGATTATTACTAATCCTCCTTCACATCCAAAGAGCTACAATAGGACAAATTCATGCATGTCATCTTGCTATGACATTGAACATTATAAAATTAAGGTCGAAACCTAGTAAAGAAGATGGGATGGAATGCTACCCCTTGAAGACAACAATCAAGTAGAGGTCTAGACTATGAAAGATCAAGAAAATGAAGTGTATCTCTGTGAGCGATAGTTGATAGGGGTTGCAGATCCCACACAAAGGTTGGAAGAGGTGTTAGCTACCTCATCTTCTCAGTCCTATGCCAACCCAATGTCAAGAATGTTGCACCACCCGGTCCACCTGAGGCTACCAACACAACTACTAACAACGTAGTGCTTGCTCTCGAGTGTCAAGCATCACCACCTTCACTCAACGATATCTAGGTTCTATCGTTCCTTGCTCCTATGAATACTTATAATTGCACTTATTATTTTTATTGTGGGAATGAAAGGGAATAAACGTGTTTATGGATTAACCATGGGTTTAATGAGCCCCCTCAATTGCTGATTTTTCCTTATTATGTGATTGGATTTGAATGCTGCAATAATGAGTTTCCTTTTTCTAAATATAAAGATAACTTTGCATGGTTTAGAACTATAATGATTGCTCGTCTTCTTGTGCATGCATTATGAAATCCAATGAACGTAAACATCAATTCACCTTGCCTAAACATGGTGCTTTGTAAATATCTTTGTACATAGGTCATTTTGGGTAGTGTAGGTTTCCTTGTACATATCTCACTTTCTTGCTTTTGTTAGGTTAGTTGGTTTGTTGTAGGTTAGTCTGCTTTAGATTAGTTTCTTTTTTGTTTGCTTTCACTTTCCTACTTTGGTTAGTTTAGGTGTTTGCTTTCCATTTGTTTCCATTTTGTTGCCACTTTTTTGCTGCTTTGCTTGGGGTCCATCTACTTTTAGTTGGGCACATTTGTGCGCACAAAAATCATCATTTTATTGTTTGGGTTTGTTCTATGTATTTCTTCATCAAACTCTAATCAAGTCTTCAGAGTGGACGGTGAGGGTCTTCTATTAGTGTCAAGTGACCTAGATGTTTGGTCCAAAGAGGATAAGCTGTGGGTTGTGTCTTCCTCTGATGTATTCTGAAATCTTATATCTTTTACATATTTAAAGAGTTTGGAGGTTGTTGTAGGTCCTCTTGTGAATTCTAGTTAAGTGAAAAATCTAAAATTCTGCTTTAGTGCCACTATTATTCTCAACCTTGAGTGTAAGATTCATTGCTTGTGGGTTGACATGAAAGAGTATTAAAAGAGATATCAAAAGGAAAGAAAAGAAAAAAATGTTGAAATTAAGAAAATATGTGGGTGTGCAGGCAACTCTATCGGGGCTATGGATGCTTGATTGGTAGTAGAGCAATGTTCGCGGGGTCACAATGACAACTCCGTCGGGGCTATGGATGCCTGACTTGCAGTGGGGCAATGTCCAGGTTGCTTTTGGAGCTAGAAAATTCATAGCTTGCTCAGTCTAATTAATGGTGATTTGTCATAGTCTCTAAGGAAAAGGGAAGGAATTCACTATATGCACACACTTCTGAGACACTTTCGTGATTCGATTTAGTTAAGGATCTTATTCTCCTTCGAGTCCCCTAGTTCAATTTTGGAAATTGGTCCCTGGTCTGCGAAACTAGAGATTTTGGGTTCTAAATGATCATTTATCCTTATAATTCTAAGGAGCATTCCCTAGCAAAGTCACCATTTGTTGTGCCTACAACACACAGGCCCTGTTCAGAATGGGGAACCTCTCTTTTCGCTTCACTGGGTCACTTTTTCCTTCACCTCATTTTGTGTGCCCCCTATTTTGAGTCCTAAGTGGTCAATGAATCCCAGAAGAACCACCTCAAGTTGACCACGTTTCACCACTTCCAAAATTTGCAAGTCTCTGGCCTCTGCAGAATTCCCTTGGCAATTTTCCTTTAAACTTTGAAACTACCGTCCTCTGGGTCATGCAGGTCTTCCCCTACATGCCGCTTTGTGTGGAATTCCATCAGCTCTTTTCCATTCCAAATGACTAACTCAAGAAATCCTCCCACCTCATGGGATTCACAACTTCCTTTTCCATTCCATCAATGACTTGCCTGGCATCCGACTTCTAGGTGTCGTCCGCTTTGTGGACCCCACCATTCCTGCCACCATCTTTTTGAAATGAGTGCTCACTAGCCTCAGCCACCACCATACCCACATTAATGGCATTCATTAAATGTTGAAAAGTTTATAAATATACATCTCTGACATGTCATTTTCACGTGCACACTTTCAGAAGAATTGTTAGAGCTTGCCAACAATCACCGCCTATGTGCCTGTAGAGTCTCTGCATTGTCCAAAACACTATCATCTATGGATCCTTCACATACTTCATCAGTTTATTCAGGTTAGTTTTCCGGTGTCGATTGTGTCATAATTTTTCTTCAATTCGTGTAAAGTTATTAAATTTTAAAAAGGAGAAACTTAAAACTAGCTAAAAGACATTAGGTCGAATAAAACCCATGTTTTAAAAGTCAAAAAATCCCTCGAAATCGGCAATAAACATCATGCAAAACCTTCACCTCTCGCAGTCATTCTTCAACTAGGGCCATCATACCCTATGGGTCGACATTGTTCCAGTCACCAAAGCCCTATTCCTCAAATGATAAACCTTGAAGCAGTTGGCCTATGCCTCCTTTAGGCCTGTGCATGCGGGAAGACACTCACTCTCAGTCACATTTCAAAAATTAAACAAAAACATGAGTTGAACTGAGAACCTCCATCCCCATCGAGTCCACGTATGTGGTTTTCTTCACCCAGGATGCCCTTCTATCACGCCATTTCAAAACGGCCAACCTATCCCGATTACTCACATTGCGGGCCCCACGTAATCCATGGCTGTTGTTTCAACTAGTGTGCATAAAACCCAATAGACCATCTAATGCAGATCACCACATAAATGACCATTCTCAAATAGAAAAGACTAAGTGTCAGCCCCCTTGGCAAGCTACCCATTGCAGACTTTCGTCTGTGGGCTTCTGTTGGCTGGCTTCCATTTCGAATGGCCTTGACTTATCATCTGCCTACCTAGTGGACCTCGCACTCTCTAGCGCCTTTGATCCTGAAACCAAACAACTAAGTGTTAAGCACCTTGTGGGCTGGCCCATGTAGGTGTCCGTTGGTAGAATTCAGTCCCACTCTTGCTGCTAGAAACTACCATTAACTTCCGTTGGTGCACTATGTGGAACTCGACCTTGTCACTTCCTTCTGGTTGTTCATGAGCAAGTGAGTAATACTTGAGCTTCTGTTGAGGACTCCTCTGGACTTGACCATGTGGGCCGCTCAATGTGGACCACTATCCTCTCCCTGCCATTCTGAATGACTATTGATCAACGTCCTCCCACAACTCCTCACTTGCACCCAGTTCAACGATGAACACTTCAAAGAACAAAAATTGCCATCCTCCAAGACTGTAGGTCCTGCATTGTAGGACTTCGCCTTGCTAGAGCCGTTTTCAAACAACATAGCTTGAAATAGCTGGGAGACTCCCTGCATCTGCATGTCTTGGACTTTCACGTTTGAATGATGGACTTAATTCCACTAGAGCTTTGAAATTGAATCAACCCATGTGCTAAAATGATTTAACCTACCGATGGGTCCCACCTTATGACTAAAATCCTAATTTAGGTAGAACCATGTGGGCCACTGTGCCCTGATTGCTTTCAAAATGGCTACTAGCCCAAGGAATTCCGCACACTTGGGCCCACATAGTCATAATTCCCTCAAACAAAAGGCTAACGATAATCTGAAAGAAATGTTAGGATCCTTGAATGATGAATTACTCAATCCAATGTTGTTTTTGTAGGATTTTATTAACATTTCTCATGTTTTACACTTGAATGTACTTACTACTCCTATGCATGTAGGATATATGGAACCAACTGTAGGACCTTCAGAGGCATCCGTAGAAAAGGAAAAAGGAAAGAAGCTAGCCACAACACCTGGGCACTACAAGACAAAATAGGAATGAGACAAAATATGTATTTCATATTCCTTTTTAATGGGGGGTAGGTGAAGCCCTAGTGTAAAGAAAATTTGAGCCACACAATGCAAATTAATCCTATCCATTCATTTGGGCTTTGGAAAACTATAAATAGGGGTCTCCCCTTCATTTGTAAATGGTTAGAGAACTGGTGTAAAATCATTTTGTAGCAATAGAAAACAACATTGCATGATTTATGGGTGTTTCTTTTGAGTTTTTTCATTATGCATGTATGGTTCTACTTCCAAGTTAGTTTAGTTGTAGTTTCTTGAGTGGATGTGATAATGGAAATTGTTGTTATGGTATCTGATGAACTTTTAGCTCATACTTTTAGCACTTGTTGATGACAAATTGCTGTGTAAAGTTAGCCTGGGCTTCTTTATTCCATTGCTACAACCTAGTTCAATTGCATGTTCATGATGTGCATGTACAATTTGAAAATCTACAGACCTTAGGAGATTGCATTGATTTTGTGTAACTGTAGGTTCTCTTGGTCAAGAAAAATCTAGTTTGGGAAGTCTGTCTACTATAGCATCCTCCATTGTTACTGTTCATTCATAGCTTAGGATTAGAAAAAAATTCTTAACCCTTTCCCTTTTGCTATTTCTTTTAGTCCTTGGTTAGAGTAGGATCTAAAGCATCACCATGAAGTCAAATCAGATGAACTTGATGAGTTTCATTTTTTTTTTTTTAGTGGGTAGCTATTGTTCATTCACTTCCAACACTTTGAAACTACATTCACAGACCCAACTTCCCATGCTTTGTAACTCATACGTAAGACTGCCCTATGTTACCAACAAAACACATCAAACAACTAAGAGATTCCAAGCATTGTCATGACTTGACACTCAAGAGGCCTTGGGGTAGTTTTCAACAACTTGTTGTTGGGGATTTCATTTCAAGAGAGGTAGCATACTTGTGTGCTTCCTATGTTGAGAAGTGCTAAAACACCCATCAACAAGCTTGTTCTGCATTAAGTAGAATATGGTAGTTTAAAGCTGGATTTCTCTTGGCTATAATAAATAAAGATGATAATTATGTTAGGTTTTTGTGCATATATATGTCATGTATGATACATGTAACATGTAGTTCCATGTGGTTTGTAACTCTTATACTATCTTCTATAAGGCATATGGGAAAGGAAGATATTTGTTTAATAGTAGTTGATAGAAATCAATGCATATGTTTAGTTTTGACATCCCATTCTAGGTGAAAGAAATAAACAATATAAATGGAAGTGAGAAAGTTTTGCATATGTTTAGTTCATGTTTTAATTATTTTTAAATTATAAATTATATTATTGAATAATTTTACATGTGTATGAATCTTGAGTTTTTGCATGTATGATGAGTGTTAATGTAAATGAATTTAAATTGTGCATGATTAAATTATTTCTAGTTTTAAAGTTCAACTCAAGTATATTAAAAATGTTAAATAGTTTTGAAAAGATAAATTTGTAATTTTAATTTTTTATTTTAATTGTATGCATGTCTCTATTTATATACATATGGTTGATGATCAAGGTTCTCATCACTCTACTTAGTTTGAGGAGCATGCTCAGTTTAGGTCTAATTTTTATGAGGACAACATTAGGAGACTAGAAAATTCTTTGAGATATTTAGACCAAACTCTACATAACTCCCCAAATCTATCCAATAGAGACATATTAGTTACTATTAGAGAGGAGATTACAGTATGATTGATGTGATTCGATCATACAATCCATATGATGACATTAACACTGAGTAGTTTTATACATCCCTTACTAGGGTGCTATTGGCATTGAAAAATTTATATCTATTTATAAGACAGTTTCATTAAATAATGTGCATAGCATGTTCCATTTTTATAAGGGATGAGATAGATTTAGAGGATATATAATTACTAGGTGTACATATGAGCTTGTTTCTCCTTTTATATATCCTAAATGGTTGGAATCCCATCATAGATGGCCTCATAATGATGAGTTGCCACTTTTTATATATAAATAATTATATGTCAAGTTTCATTTATAGGTAGATGTGGATTACACATATTTTCCTTGCATGTTGGATAGGGTAGAGGGAGTTTTTTTTAACAAAATTGAATATAGATGTGCAAATTTTCCACTTCCCGTCAACAAGAGGGTATTAGTTGGTCCAAATATTTTGGTTCTTCCAAAATGTTTGGAACTAGTAGTAGTAGCAGTTACATTAGCAACCCTTATCGAATGTGATATTTTTTATAATATTGCCACCATTACTACTCAGATCGATCAGATGTCATTTGTTCATGTTTGTAGATACTTATTACGCTCACAGATTAGCCTTCCTCCCACTAAGGCTACATCCAGTAGTTATGATCCATTTATTTGTGTTGATCTACCATCACCATTAGATGTGGCACATATGAGTGACGTGACTGTGTGTAATGTGTGTGCAGTCTCCACTATTGATTTACTTGCAATATACCAGTTTATTAGTGATGAGCCTGGGTTCCCTCTGGATGTTGTAGTGCTCCATATTAGACAACATTCTGCTAGATAGATGAGCTGGGGTGAAGCAACTTCACAAGGTATAGGGGGTATCAAGATATTTTAGATCATCTTATAGCCCCCACATAGCATGTTCAAATTGATCTTGTACCTTGCCCCTCTTAGCATGCTTCAGATTGGGTTGAGGTTATTGCAACTGATATTATATTCCTGACACATATAGTGTACTTATTTTTGGCACCAGTATTTACCATGTACAAGTGTCCCCATGATTTGTCCATGCGTTCTTCTAAGATCAATGGGATTCGTAGAGCCCTCAAGGATGCAACACAAGTACTTGGATAATTTATATATTTTGCATTCAAAAAATTCAAATGTATATTAAATTAAATTGATTCTAAAGTAGTTCTATCTCTTCATTGAAATAATGTATTTGAAAATTTCTAGCAGTATGATGATTTTCCAATCTTTGGAGATTTGGAGCATGTTAGTGATCCTATGCATTATACATTTGAGGTACATAAATAATATTTAAATTACTTGATACATTCACACATTGAAAGTACATTGTAAGTTTTAGATAACTTTACATGTACACATGTATATAAAATTACATTATGTACTTTCTTGTACAGGGCTCAAGATAGGGCTTGGGACAATGATCAGGACATGGATTAGGATAAGGATCAAGACAAAGATTAGGAAAAGGATCGAGACATGGATCAATATAGGGATCGAGATAGGGATCAAATTCATCTATCTGTACTAGCCATATTAGACATCCTCCTCTATGAGTTATTTTACATGCATGCACATGTTTTATATCTTTAGAAATTATGGTTCTTATTATGATTTGTCACATTATATAAATTTTAAATTATGGTTTGTCACATGTTAAATACACTTATATATATTTTATATATGATTTATCACATTATGGTTTGAATATGATTTATTTAAATTAATGATCTCTAGTTATAATGAATTGTAAATTATATATCTAAATATAAGAGTACATGCATGCTAGATTATATATTTAAAATGGGTGAAAATTAAACATAAAAAGAGAATTTGATCAATGTACACTTTAGTGATAAATATCATTATGATTGATAAATAACAAATATTATGAAATTATTGTTGATAATACTCCATGCTTTAATCAAGTGTTATTTAATTTTCACATATCTTTAGTTTAAGGTTAGATAACTCTAACTATGGGATCATAATAAGCATGTAATTTTGGACATATTATTTCTATTATTTTTGTGAATATAATATATGTTTCTAATTAGGGAAAAACAATTTTTGATGGGACCCGAAACCCATTACAATCAAGTTTTGAAGGGACCAAAACCTTATCAAAAGAAAGCTACAAATAGAAAAAACACATACATTCAACAACCCAACATCATTAGCCACCTGAAAAATACAATGGACTACCCATGCTGCAAAAATCGCATGTTTTCAAGGGACCTTGAACCCTTATACAACTAAGTTTTTATAGGGACTTTGAACCCTTAACTGATCATAAACATAACTTGTATCAATCAAGCCACAACTAACCATCCGCTCAGAACAACCAATGTTGTGCCAAGGTAAACAACTAAATTAATGGTGTAGAACACCAATATACCCCTATTTTTCAACATATACAAAAAATCCAAACTGCCCACCTCAATAGGGGAGTTAGAGAGCACAACTGAGTAGTTTGAAGTATCAACCTTCTTGTAGCACCATCCCACTCGGAGCACCAACCCAAAAACCACCTTTATAGGAGAGAGCTCCCCTCTATAAGAGAGGATGGTATGAGAACCCTTTCCACCAAAGTTGCCACTCTCCTGCACATAGAAGCTCCACCTTAATAGTACTAAGTAGGAGAGAAGAGATCTTCCCACCAAGTCAACAACATCGAACTCCACCTGAATAGGAGCAGTCTCCACCTCCATAGAAGACACCAACTATAGAACCCAATTAAAAAAAAATCTAATACAAATGGAAATCACAACATCCTTTGGCATTAGGAACTTCTGATACTTGAAGAAAGATATAGATGGAACCAAAGTCCCCATCAGACAAACCACACTTGAGCCTTCTGAGAGAGCTCAACCAATAGAAAGAAAATAACCCCATCTTGCAATAAAAACATCAAAGCCCAAAATGGGTTGAACACAACAAAAATCTTACATTTATGGGTCTTAAGGAAATATTTAAGATATAGCCTAGACAACAACAAGAAACTATTAGGAGTCAAAATAAACACCCCTCTCAATTCACGGTCCAAACAACTCATACAAATATCTAAACCCATCAACAACAAAAACATTATAATCCATATGGGGTTCAAACTGGCTCCCTTAAGGAACACGACAAAATTGGGTCTTAAAAATAGACTTTGAATGCAACCCAACCATGAGTATAAAAATAGTAACAAGGACACCAAAAACTCCCTTAAATAGCTTCAGCAAGGATATGAGGAAACTAGCATCCTTTAAGAGTAAATCTAACCCCCTCAACATCAAAGCCTTCATATTACAGATGGGGTTCAACACCAAGTAAATAATCTTGAACTTGGAATAAAAAAATGTAGCCAAACCTATAAAAGAAGGTTACTACTAAACCAATGTAGAGAAGACAACAAATATATTGCACACCAAACTCCACAACTGCAATCCCCAACCTCAAGAGGAAGGGAAAAAAATTTGAGAGAACCAAAGAAACAACACTCACCACCAAAGAAAAGATGGGAGGGTTCCCAGCCTCTACAACAACATCTCCAATGCCACCTGACTGTACCTCAACTACATCCTCATAGTTAAGCCAAAAGCAAAGAAACTCCAACAACAACACACTTGCAACCCCACCTAGCAGCTCACCATATGCAAACTCACAGCCATTCTAACAGCCAATAAAAAGAACAACCAGAAGTAGAGCAACCACAATTATACCAAGAAGCTCCCCATCCATGTCCTTTGAATCCCCTTCTCCATCTTCCTCATCCCTTGAAGATTTGAAATCTACACATCCTCTCTTGTTCCTGCTCATCCTCTTCTACTATATATGTTGGCCTTATTAAAAACTAAAAAATAGTCCATATGGTAGGATTTAGTGGGTCTATGTTAAGGTTTTGATAGTACTATTCCTTATCAAATATATGTAGTATGACGTTTTTAATATACACCTCTTATTATTTTTAAGTTCATTACGTGTTATCGAGTTTAGCATGAGACACTCTTTTTGGGCTAAGTTATGAAATTTTGTACAAGAATCTAATAAAAATGACATTGGATTCTTTTAATTATAACTTAGGTGTTTTGTGCTCTTATGGGAAAGTAATCATTAGTAACACCATATAACATATTCTAGATCTCTTTTGCATCATGAAACTTACATTGAATATTATTTCTATTTAACAAATTATTCAAATGCTTCTTAATCTAATGTGCTAATTATTATGGGTTTCTATGCATGCATATGAAAACTTAACCTTATCCTATTTCAAATTATGATAACTATAGATTTGATTGACATAACTTGGGAAATAATTAATTATAAAATTAGTAGTGTTGCTGAAAAATATTAGTACACTCTATTTCCTTATTTTCTAAAAAATCACGACTTGATATATATGATTGCATGTTAATTGGCTGAATAAAGAATACTAAGATATCATTGTAGCAGTAGTACTATTTTTGGTTGTAAAAAACTTACTATGTTTTGTTACATAAAGGAGAAATTGAGGATAGAAAATCTATGCTCAATAGTGGTGATATTATGAGATAAAACTAATATTATACAAACCAACCTAGAATATTTATAGAAACAAATGTATTTAGTATATATGGTATCATACTAAATATGTTCATTGTTAATAAAATAAAAAAATTAAATGGTACCATATCAATTTTAACTCTAGTTAAATTTCCATACTTGATATGATCATAGGTAGATTCTACTTGTATAGATTCTTATCTACTAGTTTAGCTACTATAGAAAACATTTACCTGCTACCATTGTACCTAGTTTAGCTAGTTCTAAACAAAATTCTATGGAAAAAAATGTAATGGGCTTGAGATTCCACTAAGGTTTAGATAAGATAAAAAATAATTTTTAAAATATAAGGTGGAATTTTACACCAACTTTTAGTGATTTATGTCTTTAATTGATCTTCTAAGTTTTGTAGGATCTAATAAAATTTGATGAAATAATTTAAGCAAGAATTTTTCAATAAATAAAATTACAAGCAAGGGAATGTTGTTGTCAATAGTTTAACCAAAGCATGAAATTAATTATATAGATGTGAAAAAAATTTAAGAAAAGAAACAAGATATTACCAAGTATTAGTCTAACTTCAACCAAAACAAGGGAATATATATAATTTATACAAGAAACACCATTTCAAAACCAAATCGTGGGTTGCTAAATATTTCATGGGATTTATTAAAACCTAAAATCAAGTATTGTCCAAAAGGAAATAAAATGTACACCTTAAGAAAGCTTTATAAGCAAATAAGATCACAAAAAAGAAAGCTTCATGGACTACTAATTTATTCAATGTCTCTCTAATTATATACATAAAAATATGACATATTGACCTATCTAAACTTGATCAAGCCTAAAAATATCCATCTAATCCAACAAAAAATCCAAATTTAGATTAACACACAGAATAAACAATTATTTGAATATAATATATAGCAAAAATATTTTAAAAATTTGGTCCAAATGTTAAATGCTTTTGACCTGGATCTATGAACTAGTGAGGTCACAAACGAGGGACCTCATCACCAATATAAATAATTACACCCAAATGGGGTTCTGTTGATGGGTGTTTTTGCACCTTCTCAACACAAGCAACACACAAGTATGCTACCTCTCTTGAAAGGAAATCTCCAACAACAAGTTGTTGAAAACTACCCCAAGGTCTCTCGTGTTTCAGGTCATGACATGCTTGGAATATTTCAGTTGGTTCAATGTGATCTTGCTAATGATCACAGGGCAGCCTTACATAAGTTAAGTTGGAGGGAATTGGCTCTTTGAATGGAGTTTGTAAAATTTCTGAAGTGTTGCTCTATTGCTGTAAGTTCAGGACAACAGTCTCAAACTCCACTTTGATCTTCAGATTTGGCTTTACAATGTGCAATGAACTTTACGTAAAGTTATTGTTTAAAAGAAAATTCAAAAGGGTAGGGAAAGGGAGAAGTTCCTAGATCTAAAACTACTGATGACCAGTGACAATGGATGATGCTATAGTGGACAACCTTCCTAAAACTAAGTCCCACTTAACCAAATTAACTCACAGTCTCATGAAACTAGTGCAATCTTCTAAGGTTTGCAGATTTCAACCATTCATTCATCATAAAGTATGAACAAAAGATAGAATGTAAGTACAACATTCAAATAATGTTCAAACTAGCTTTACACTAAAGTTTATTATTAATAAACAACAAAAAGCATGAACAAGGAAGGGCATCCACACAACATAATTCTTCACCATTAATGAACAACACTAACTAATCTATTAAAGTAAGATAAAACATAGAAAAACAAAGTTAATCTATTCAAATTCACTAACTAAGAGGAGAAGAATCATGAAACATGAAGTTGGAACTCAAGAATCCACCAAAATCAATGAACTTCTATTAAAATTCTAGCAGCATGTCTTTACAATAACTCAACTCCCTCTTGAAAATGAGAGGAGACCCCCTATTTATAGTTTCCAAAAAGAAAAATGAATGGAGAAGATTTAATTTTATTGTGTGGCCAAGATTCACTACAAATTAGGGTTTCATCTACCCCCAAGTATTTTATAATATAAAATTACATTTTGTCCTCTAGCTTATTTGGTCTTCTTGTGGGAACACTGTAGTATTTTGTCTTGTAGCTGATTGCCTTTTGTTGCAGCTATACTGTGAGGAATTCTTCATCAATCACCATATTTCCTTCATGCTTCTTCATAGTATCTTTTCGATCAATGTTTGAAGCTTATTCCACTCCATAATGTCATATTGAAGCACTTGAAAGTTCAATTTCTTCGATTGGCTGGTAATTACATCCCAATCCTTATCACATTTGGGAGTGTTCTTTATAACTTGCTCAGATTGGGCGAAGGCACGAGCAAAAAAATACATGAAGTTTGGCCTAAGGACATTGGTAGCTCCATCCTCCATCTTCTTGAGGAAATGTGGCTTTATCTTTTTTGGATCTATCTTGATGGAGGGCATGTTGAAATTTGTCATTAGCTTGAGGTATTCCTCATAGGTCATGTTGGTCTCTTTGGCCCAATCAATATCAAGCTCCACTTCATGGAGCACCCATTCCAGGATCTCACATATGTGATCGAGGCCCATCTTCCACGTTTCCACAAGCCAGTTGTCATCCTTTGCCAGTGCAGGCTCCTTTTCCCATGTTTTCTCAAGCATCTTGAGGATAGCCTCAATTTTAGGATACGTGATCCTATATAGCTCTGGGAAGTCAGTGCAAATTTTTCTTGTGCATTCGAGCTTTTTTTGTACTTCTAGGAACTTATTTTCCGTTCTAGCGGCATGACTGATACCCATATACCCATTGTATATGACTCATTGAAACCAATTGTTAGTGGCCCTGGTCCAATTCTTTCTCCTTTTGAGCTTTTCAATGTGGTCTTTGGACAACAACAATGGCGGCACTGACGACGATGTGGGAAACTCTTCGGTGGATGACCATTGTTGTATATAGGTTTTTAAATCTACCACTTGTGCCTTTAATTCCTCCTTGGAGGACTTGTCCTTATGCATCTAGTGCACAATAGTAGCAACTGACCCTTGAAGATGATCAATCTTTTGTTCCCTCATGGCTATCCCAAGATCAATAGTGGAAATAATATAGCTAACTCCTTCTTCTTCCACCATAGGGGTAGCTATATGCACTATTCTTGATCCCGAGGCGTCCATTGTCAAGTGGGATCTTACCCTTGGTTTCTTTTCTTTCTTCGTGTTGATTTGTGCTCAAGCTAGAATGTCTTCCATCCTTGCCTTAAGATCCATAAGAGTAGGGGTCTTCTTTTCCAATTGTTTTTCCAACCATTCAGGCATCTAGGACCCCTCCTTTGATGATTTGCATCCACCTTCCTCCTCTCAGGTATGCTGAATTTCTATTCCCTTGCTGCTTGGAGTATTTGGTTCTATCTTTTCTTCCACTTCTTTGTTTGAATCTTGAATAAATAATGTTTCTTTTTGTCAACAGTGTAAGCATCAGAGCTTACAATGGGTTTGGAACCACAATGATATCATAACAACCACTACATAGCTCTTCAAAAAAAAATAGTGTTTATCTTGTGTAGGATCCAAAATGAGATGTTGTAAGATCCAACCAAGTGTCACATTCTAGGTCAAGTCCAAGTTCAAATAGGGAGACCATTCCATAGTAACAATCAGAGACCAATAGTTGGGAGTGAATATTTATCTAGAGAACACTAAAAGAAAGCAACAAAGTGAACCATTCATTGACGTGAGCATGGCCACCACATCAGAGACAAATAACACCCTCAACAAAACAAAGCAGTCAAGAAATGAGAAAAATAGCAACAAAGAAAAACAATGAAACAAAAACACAAGGAAACCTAAACTAACCTATGTACAAGTATTTATAGAACCTAAGCTCAAAAGAGCTCAAGCAAGGAAATAATGCTTGAGGTGCTACCCTTTGACGGGAAATGGGATGTGTTCACTAGTTAAAGTCTTGAGGTGCTACCCATTGATGGGAAATGGGACGTGTTCACTAGTTAAAGTCTTGAGGCGGAAAGTGTTATCTCCTAAGATTTCAAAAATTTGAATGGGGCCAAGCTAGAGCTTGTTGAATTTTTCATGTCCCCCTTTATTTTCACGGGCCTTGTCCCAACATAGGACTAGGTCAGCTATTCTAAAGTACTTTACTTTGGATCATCTATCGAACCATCTCTTGATCACACCCCAGTGTTTGGAAAATTTTTCAATGACTCGGTCACACATTTCTTCAAGATGAAGCAATTCAGCTAAGCGGGCTTCTCGTCAATCCCCTTCTTCATAGAAAGTGTTGATGAATTGCAGGGTGGGGATCTTGAGATGAACTAGGAACATGGGCTCTAATCAATAAACAAGGTGGAATAGGGAATCTCCTAAGGAAGTCTTGCGGTGTGTACGATCTGCCCAAAGGGAAAAATGGAGCTAGGTATGCCAGTCCTTGGGATTTCTATCAAGCAATTTTTTAATCACAGTGATGAGGTTCTTGTTTGTGGATTCAGCTAGGCCATTTCCCTGGGGATATTAGTTGGATGAGAATTTAAGGGAAATTCCATAATCGAAGGCTCAACTAGCGAATTTAAATGAGGCAAAGGTGGGGCCATTATTGCAAACCAAAGCATATGGGAAACCAAAATGATTTAAAATACAAATTTCAAGAAAATTGGTAACTACCTTTGTGGTACATTGCCTACATGCAATAACTTCTATCCATCTAGTACAATAATCCAAGGCGGTTAGAATGTACTTGTGACCCATGAAGGATGGTGGGCTTACCAGACCAATGAAGTCTAGACCCCATTGCGTGAATGGTCTTACCTCCAAGACTGGTTGCAGTAGGAAAAGAATGTTTCTTTCTCTGATTGCGATGGTCTGGCAGACGTGGCATGTATGAACATGACTGTGCACATCCTTGAATACTGTTGGCCAATAATACCCTATTCATAGGATCTAATGAGCAGTTGAAGGACTGGATCCATGACTAGTGCCAAATTTATCATGAAATTCTTGTAGCACTTGAGATGCTTCTTCTTTTTTGAGGCATCTAAGGTAGACCCCTTCATGATTCCTCTTATATAATATAGACCCTCGCAACATATAGCTACTACTTTTTAGATGGAGAGAACATTTTTGGACTCCTTGTAGACAAGATGGGCACTTTTTGTTCATAAAGTAATACACAATGTCATCATAATATTCTCCAGGGGAGATATCTTTGAGCTGATATTGTTGAATAGTAAGCTTAGGTCTTGCTTTAGCTACTGATTTAGCTATCATTCAGGTGAGGGCCTACCCTCTTACTAATTTTATTGGCTGAATCTCCATGTCATATTCTTGTAGTAGGGTGACCCACTTTTCTCTCCTTTCCCTTAATTCATTCTACATTAAAAATGTCTTTACTATTGGATTAGGGATGATGGCGAACACCTTGTTCCACAAGATGTAATGCCTAAACTTCTTTACTCCTCTGACCAAAGCATCTGATTTTTTTCCTATGTTGGGATATCTCAGTTTGAAATCCTTTAGTGGAGTGCTCATGAAGGAAATTGGGTGCTTATTCCCTTCATCATCTTTCTGAGTCAAAATGTTGGCACACAAATGGTTTGAAGCAAATGAATAAATATAGAAGGGATTTAGATAATCTAGGCCGATTGGCATAGGTGTGTCAGCAATAGCTTTCTTGATTTCCTCGAAGGCCTGCTTTGCCTCAGGAGTCCACTCAACTTTGGCATCTTGTTTCAACATGGTGTTGAGCGGCTTAACAATTTCAGTAAAGCTTGTAATAAATTTCCTAATGAAATTTATCTTTCCGAAGAAATAATTCAGCTCTTTCTTGCTACTTGACAGCTAAATCTTCAAGAGGTACTAAATATGCTCGGGGTCTATGGACATTCCTATTTCTGAAATGATGCGCCTGAGCAACTTACCTTCTATGAATCTGAAGATGCACTTCTTTAGATTAAGCAAAATCCTGAATTCTTGGCACCTTTGAAAAAATTTACATAGATCATAAACATGATCACCTCATTTCTTTGAGAACACCATAAGATCATCCATGTAGATGATGATGCATTTTCCACTTAGATCCTTGAAGGCTATATCCATGGCCTACTAGAAAGTGGCACCATCGTTGATGAGTCTGAATGGCATCCTCCGATATGCAGAGGTTCCCCACTTGGTGGTGAACGCAGTCTTTTGTCTATCTTCATATTGCACCATTACTTGATTATATCGAGAATACTCATCTAAGAAATACATCATCTATGAACCATTGACGATCTGTAGTATCTCATCCAATGAAGGCACAAGATAGTTGTCCTTTTCCAAAGCTCTATTCAAATTTCGAAAGTCCACACAAAACTTGATTTCTCCATTCTTTTTCTTGACCAGGACCAAATTGGCCACCCATATGGAGTGTCTAACTAAAAGTATGATTTTGGCTGAGAGCACCTTTTGTACTTCCTTGTAAATGATTGGCTCCAATAGTGCATTGATGGGACGTTGTCGTTGTCGAAATGGTTGGGCATCCGGCTTAAGAGGTATAGTGTGTGTGATGATTGAGGTGTCATCTGTCTTCAAATATTTGTAGCTCCATGTAACTACCTTGTGATACTTTTTAAGAGAATCAATGATTCCTTTATTTTCTTCTAGCGTGCACACCTTACCAATGAATACATTTTTAATTTCCTTGGTTGTTCTGAGGTTGTGAGTGTCACACTGATTATTTATGGAGTCTTTATTTGCTTGATGAGCCTGGTCTCTAATATGATCCAAATCGAATATCCGCTCAAGCTGAACCATACCCCTAGGAATCATGTTCATTTTGAGGTTGATAACCCCGTCTATATCCAATTCAACTTCTTCAGGCTCAACTTCATCAATTATCTAGGTTGCAAATACATCGGAGCTAGTGATAAACTCCAAGATATTCTTGTCATCATTAAACACCTGAAAATGGGTGATGTTATCTAGCACAGATGGGGTGGAAGTCAGCTCAATGGTGAACCTCTTGAGACCTGACAGTGACAATGGTTGAAGAGTACTGGCCACTTAACCAAGGCATCAATAGTATGGTTTTGGGATCATGGGATCAACTAAATATTGAATGCATCTAGGCTCTCTAACAAATCCCAAACCCTATGCCTATAATTTTCTAGTCTTCGGTCATGGCGACTTGTTTCACTACCGGCTCTGAATAAAAAAAGAATAGCAACATTTTGACCTTTTCCTTAGGGCCATTAAGAGACCATGAACTAAAGCCTTGTACTCTGCTACGTTATTTGTGCAATAAAATTGGAGTCTATGAGCAGAGAAGTAAGTCTTACCCATGGGGTTGATGAGTTCAAATTTGGCTCTAGCTCCCTGCTTGGACTTGGATCCATTGAAGCACAGTGTCCAGAACTTGGAAGGTTCCTTAAATTCGGGGCCAATCATTGACTCTTTCTTTTTTGGTTGCACATTTACTTCTGCCATTTCTGAAATGGACACTGGTTCAACATGGTT
This sequence comes from Sequoia sempervirens, assembly GCA_007258455.2. Taxonomy (NCBI): domain Eukaryota; kingdom Viridiplantae; phylum Streptophyta; class Pinopsida; order Cupressales; family Cupressaceae; genus Sequoia; species Sequoia sempervirens. The sequence goes on along the minus strand of VDFB02000002.1, from coordinate 60,552,065 downwards.
GGGGGAAAGTTGCTCTGTTGGCAGCTCCTTTTGAAGCATGACTTGTCCTTTATATGATCTACTACCATTTGACACAAGCAACACTCCAATTTTGAATGGGAAACATTATGGAATCTGCACCAGTTAGGTAGAAAAAGCTCTTGGAAATCCATTCTTGCTCCTAGACTAAGCTGATCTTGTATGCATTTTTCCATGAAATCCTAGAATCCATCTAGGAGTCCCAAATTACCATCATCGTAGGAATCTTCATCATTTGATTCTACTAGCATTTATGTGCTTTGTGGTGCGTGGGACAAATTGGCGGGAGGGCTGCATAATACTAAAAGGACCTCGTTAGCCATTTCTTCTTCTTGAAGTTTTGATTCCTCCTGGTATGCCATGGGAGAATAATTACCCAATTCTATTTCAACAAACAACACCTCTTTGTTGTTGTTATATTATGTGATCATGAATTTCATGTGTGGCTCCCGATCTATGCAAATCTGGTTTGGCAGTCCCTTCCATGGTAGCCATACATGAGAGAAATCAGTCACAACATACCTTTTTAGTGCTCAGGTGAAGTCTTGTCCCAATATTATATCATAAGTGTTAGGGATATTTGCAACTTGAATATCAATAACTTGCTGCACCCTTGGGTTAGCAACAATCTACATAGGAATCTGATTGATTTCTCCAACTATGTTCACTTTATTTTTTTCTAGTTGAGTCACCTTTCTTATGGAAGGAGTGGGGACTATTCCTAGTGCCTTGCAAACATCAAGAGGCATTCTGTTAGCTGATGCTCCTAAGTCAAGAAAACAATTGTGCAAGTTCTTCTCAAATATTCTAATTGTTGTGACGAAGGGTGGCATCTCCAACTTCCCTTGGAATAGGCCCACGAGCGTATCAACCTAGGCTACTTGGTTCTCATCCTTCTCATTGGTCTTTTCCTTGGTCTGCACTTGAATTTTCTCTCTAGAAGGCTATTTTCTAGTTTACTGAGTGAAAGAGACATCTTTCTTTTTACCTATGATTTCTTGAATTAAGGGCTCATGTGGTGGTCCCTCAAAAGAGACTCTCTTGGCTGATATCTCTTATGTTGACTTGGAAGAATGGGTCCCATTGATCACCCTAAAGAAGGCATGCCTAACTGTAGGAACCTTAAGTAACTCAAAAGTAGATAGGCTAATTTTGACCTTCTTAAATTCTTCAACAACATACTCACCCATTTGCTCAAATTCAGCCTTGAAGACTCTACCTATGGAAGAGCTAGCTGTCTCGTTTTGCATTTGATTTAGTTGTTTGTTCTTGTTAGGATATTGGGTGAGCACATAGGGGTAGCCTGGATTATTGCTAGCATTAGGATTAGGTAGGGTGCTGAAGTTATTGGGTGGAGTGGAGGTTGTGAAAGGTCCTCCTACTTGTTTATTCCTTAAGTTATATGGGGTTGTTCTTTGATGAAACATTTGAACCTCATCTTCACAATACTCTTCCTCATCTACCAGACCATTATCTACTAAAGTAAAGAGCTGGGATAAGGCTTTTTCATTACTTACCTCTTTCACTTCTCCGTTCTTTGGGGAGGCAACCCTAATTTTTTGTGCATTTCTCTTGCTTCGCAGGAATGGGGCTTGATTGACTATGAGCACTGAAGATTCATATGGTTCCGACAAGACTAGATCTCGGCAACCAATGTTGTCCACAACATTTTGAACTTCTACTTGAAAAATATTTGCCGCTATGAGGAACTCGGGGCAATCCAACTCAGAGTGTCTATTAGTTTTATGAATTTGACACCATCCAGATAAGGAAGCTTCAACAAGGTATACTCCACTAATTGTCTTCTCCGCACTCGCAGGAAGATCAAGAGGAGTGAGAACACCTCTGTTATTTGGCCTTGTACTCCACATCCTATTCTATCTTTGAGAAGGTCTCCTTTCAAAATTTTGGTTGGAGTTCTACGCTCTTTCATATTTTTTCCCGAACGAGGTACCTGCTACATGGTTATCCCTATTATATTGACTGAGGTTAGCCTGAATGCTGCATTGGAAAGCTTGCAACTAATTATTTTGGTTCCTAAGAAGAGTCATCTCTGTGGAAATTTTTCTAATTATCTTCATCAGTGCATCCAACCGATCTTTCTCAGTATTGCTTGGTTGTGGTGTTTGATTTTGGAGGAAGACAGGTTGTGCTACCAGTTGGTTCTATTGAGCTGTCGACTGGTTTAGTTGTTTGATGTTTTTTGCTGGTAACACAGGGCGGTCTTACATATGAGTTACAAAGCATGGGAATTAGGGTCTATGAATGCAGTTTCAAAGTGTTGGAAGTGAATGAACAGTAGATTCCCACTCAAAACAACAAACTGAAACTCATCAAGTTCATCTGATTTGACTTCATGGTGATGCTTGAGATCCTACTCTAACCAAGGACTAAAAGAAATAGCAAATGGGAAAGGGTTAAGAATTTTTTTATAATCCTAAGCTATGAATGAATAGTAACAATGGAGGCTACTACAATAGATAGACTTCCCGAACTAGATTTTTCTTTACCAAGAAAACCTACAATTACACAAAATCAGTGCCATCTCCTAAGGTCTGTAGATTTTCAGATTTCACATGCACATCATGAACATGCAATTGAACTAGGTTGCAACAATGGAATAAAGAAGCCTAGGCTAACTTTACATAGTGGTTTGTCATCAAAAAGTGCTAAAAGTATGGGCTGAAAGTTCATTAGATACCATAAAAGCAATTTCCATTATCACATCCACTCAAGAAACTACAACTAAACTAACTTGGAAGTAGAACCATGCATGCATAATGAACAAACTCAAAAGAAACACCCATAAATCATCCAATGTTTCTTTCTATTGCTGCAAAATGCCTTTACACCAGTTCTCCAACCATTTACAAATGAAGGGGAGACCCCTATTTATAGTTTTCTAAAGCCCAAATGAATGGATAGGATTAATTTGCATTGTGTGGCTCAAATTTTCTTTACACTAGGGTTTCACCTACTCCCCATTAAAAAGGAATATAAAATACAATTTTTGTCTCATTCCTATTTTTTTGTAGTGCCCAAGTGTTGTGGTTGGCTTCTTTCCTTTTTCCTTTTCAACGGATGCCTCTGAAGGTCCTGCAGTTGGTTTCATATATCCCGCAAGCAAAGGAGCAATAAGTATGCATTCAAGTGTAAAACATGAGAAATGTTAATAAAATCCTATAAAAACAACATTGGATCAAGTAATTCATCATTCATGGATCCTAACATTTCTTTCATATTCTCATTAGCCTTTTGTTTGATGGAGTTATCACAATGCAGGCCCCAGGGGTGTAGACTTCCCTAGGCTGGCAGCCGTTTTGAAAGTAGCTATAAACAAATGACAATTAGGGCATGATGGCCCATAAGGTGGAACCCATCAGTAGGTGAAATCATTTTAGCACATGGGTCGAGTCAATTTCGAAGCTCTGGAGGCATTAAGTCCATCATTTAGGCATGTAGGTGCAAGGTATATGGATCTAAGGAGTCTTTTGGCTATTTCAAGATTTTCCATTTGAAAACGGCTTTGGCAAGGTGGTGTCCCGTAATGCGAGACCCGCAGTCTCAGAGGACGGAAGTTTCTGTTCTTTGAAGCATTCATCGTTGAACTAGGTGGAGGTGAGGAGTTGCGGGAGGACGTTGATCAATAGCCATTCAGAACAACAGGGAGAGGACGATGATCCATGTTAAGCGACATGTATGATCGGGTTCGAAGGATTCCTCGAAAGAAGCTCAAGTATTACTCACTTGCTCATGAATGACCATAAGGAAGCAACAAGGTCGGGTTCCACATGGCGGGCCGACGAAAGTTATTGGCAGTTTCTAGTGGCAAGAGTGGGACAAAATTCCGCTAGTGGCCACCCACATGGTCCAGCCCACAAGGCACTTGACACTTAGTTTTTTAGTTTTAGGCTCAAAGGTGCTAGAGAGTGTGGGGTCTGCTAGGTGGGTGGATGATAAACTGGGGCCATTCGGGATGACAGCTAGCCAATAGAAGCCTTTTGACAGAAGTTAGCAATGGGCAGCCCACCAAGGGGGCTGATACTTTGTCATTTTGAGTGTAGGGAATCGAATGGAGATAATTGGAGTGGGGCTCGACTAACTAAAATATCTCAAGGGTTTGTCATTTGAGAATGGTTGTTTATGTAGTGGCAGGAGGATAGCGGAAATGCACATTAGATGGTCCAAGGTTTATGCACTTGAATTGGCAGACATGGATTACGTGGGGCCTCTAACATGGGTAGCCAAGATAGGTTGGCTATTTTGAAACCTGCATGCACAGATCCGATAGGGATGGAGGTTCTCAGTTGAACTCATGTTTTTGTTTAAGTTTTGAAATGCGGCTGAGGGTGAGCATTTTCCCACATGCGCAGGCCCGAAGAATTAATGGTACAAATTAATTCATAATGACTATATTTTTATATACTCAATATATTATATGTGTTATAATGGGTATGCACGCACAATCATTTCGTTCTCATTATGCATGCAATGATCTTTTCACTTACTCGTTTGCTCGTTGGGATCACGAGCATACGAGTACGAGACTTATTGAGTTCGCAAAATATAGAGAAACATTTTAGACAATTTTTTTTATTAGTTCATCAATAAATTGAATGAAGATTTATTTCAAATATTTCCAATTTCTCTTTATTCAGAGAAAATTGGAATGTTAACATATTTCATTTACGATCGTAAGGAAATCCATTTATTATGCTATTGTACATTGGAAAATCATTTTGTTCATGGAATCATTTCCGTAGGGGGAATGAAAAAAATTATCAAATTTATAATTGACTATGCCTAGATCTCAGAGAAATGACAATTTTATCGACAAGACTTTCACAATTGTAGCGGATATATTATTGCAAATAATCCCAATGGCTTCAGGGGAAAAAAAGGCATTTACCTATTACAGAGATGGTGTGATTTGATATTTTTTTCTTTCTGCTTTTTCTCATTATCGTGGAATGGCAGGATATTTATTAAGTTAAGTTAAAGAAAACTTATGCTTAGTGAAGGTGAGTTTTAGAAATAGAACAATTCTTTCTGTCGTGTATCCCCGATTTATGCAGCCTTAGATGCTTTGATCTTCTGAGATTCTAGTATCAAGCGAAAGGTTATACCTATTACATAGATGTTAATGGCCAAACCTATATGATAGGTACGCATAGGGGAAAAAGCACTACGCGTTAAAATCGACAACACAAATGCTTCGTTATAATACACATGACCTTTTTATGAAGGTCTAGTTAGAATGGTTGAGGCAACAAACATCCATCTCGTTTGTACTTCGGATACCGCTAGAACCATCGGAGACTGTTGAAGTGAATAATCCCTGTAAAATACAGTGCGTTAAGAATAAAGAAATTGTTAGAGGTTATGTTTGTAGTGCTAAGTTAAAATACTTGGTATTTAGAAAAAAATCTTTGCAAGAAGGATGGCTAGAGATTCATCAGAAATACACTAGTTCTTATTAATTCATTAATATAGGAAAATCCTTTTTTTTGTCAATTAAAGGGATTATTCCCCTTATTCTGTAAAAAAAGGAGCCGTATGAGGTGAAATTCTCATGTATGGTTTTGAAGTGGAGATCATTTCAATTGAATGAACGACCGTAACGAATGTCAGCTCAATCCGAAGGGGAATACACAGAAGCTTTACAAAATTATTATGAAGCGTGTGGAAACTTGCATGCGCATATCCGATAGGGATGGAGGTTCTCAGTTCAACTCATGTTTTTGTTTAAGTTTTGAAATGTGGCTGAGGGTGAGCGTTTTCCCACATGCACAGGCCCAAAGAAGGCAAAGGTCGACTGCTTCAAGGTTTATCATTTGAGGAACAGGGCTTCGGTGACTGGCACGATGTAGACCTATAGGGTATGACAACCTTGGTTGAAGAATGACTATGGGAGGTGAAGGTTCTGCATGAAGTTTATTGCCAATTTTGAGAGATTTTCTAATTTTTAAAACATGGTTTTTATCTAGCCTAATGTCTTTTAGCTAGTTTTAAGTTTCTCCTCTTTAAAATTTAATAACTTTGTGCAAAAGGAAGAAAACTTATGACATAGTTAGCACCAGAAAATTTACCTGAATAAACTGATGAAGTATGTGAAGGAGTCACAGATGATAGCATTTTGGATGGTGGAGAGACTTTGCGGGCATGGAGGTAGTTATCACTGGCAACCTCTGACAAGTCTTTTGAAAGTGTGTAGGTGAAAATGACATGTTAGAGATGTCTATTTATAGAATTTTCAACATTTAATGCATGCTAGTAATGTGGGTATGACGACGGTTGAGGTTGGTGAGCACTTGTTTCAAAAGACGGCTGAGGGAATGGTGGGGTCCTCAAAGCGGACGACACCCAAAAGTTGGCCTCCAAGCAAGTCATCAATGGAATGATGAAGGAAGCTGTGAATCCTACAAGGCGAGAGGATGTATTGAGTTAGTCGTTTGGAATGGCGAAGAGCTGACAAAATTCTACACAAAGCAGCCCACAGGGGTGGACTCGCATGACTCAGAGGACGATAGTTTCAAAGTTGAAAGGAAAACTACCAAGGGAATTCTACAGAGGTTAGAGACTTGTAGATTTTGGAAGTGGTGAAACTTTTTCAACTTAAGGTGGTTCTTGTAAGACTCCTTGATCACTTAGGACTCAAAATAGGGGGCACAAAAAATGAGGTGAAGGCAAAAGCGACCCGACGAAGCGAAAAGAGAGGGTCCCTATTCTGAATGGGGCGTGTGTGTTGTAGGCACAACAAAACTTTGTATAAAAATTACAGAAGACAAAATGCTTATAGAACCTTTCATAACCTCTAAAGGCTATGGATTTGTGGTAATAATTTTTGTATGTAAAAAATTATTCCATGATGGAAGACAAATGACATCAAAAGAGAAAATAAGCTACCTTATATACATGTGAAATTCATCCATTTGAATTGAACATCAATTTGTGGCAATTCATCTTGGTACTTGAGAAGAAATAAGAGGATAATTGGAGATTGTAAGAGAGGGATTTGACCTCCAAACTTAATTTAAAAGGAAAATTTTTGCTAACATAACACCATTTCAATCTCCTAAGTTCCTTAAAATAACTAAGATATGTTTCAAGGTCCAATTGATTTTTCTTCAGTTTACAACATTTTTTGTTTTGAAGGTTAGCCAATACATGAATGTTCTATGAATTTATAGTTTTAATTGTATTATGATTATTACTGGTGGCCATATCATGTAGGTACTTATTTCCTAGACACTCCCTTAGCAGTGTTGTATAGGGCATCTAGTGTTTCGAGTATGGATTCAAGTATGGTTAGCTTTTGTAAAACAAAACATATTTCTCCTAAAACCAAATGATGTAAACCCATATCCATATTTTCCACATATATATCAAGATTAACATTAGTTTCTGAATAAAGCATTACACTCTTAACTATTACTGCTATGAGAATAGGTATCCTTCCATTGGTCCATCTCTTGGAAATACTACAAAGTATTGTATAGTTGATGACAATAATCTTATATAATAGAAACAAATTCAAAGAAAATGGATGAAATGAGGATCCCACTATTCTACAAATGGGCATCCAAAAATTTCCACAAATATATTACTTTAGTACAAAAACACTAGTACAAAAACAACAATATATGACTAAATAAACTACTGAAAATTGCATATAAATGACTAATTTTGGTCACGTGACCATTAGTAGTTTATTGCCAGTCATTTATAACGCGACCAAATTTATGATTAAACTATTTTAGTCATTTATCTAGTCATTGATTTAGTCATTAATTTAGTCGTTAATTTAGTCATTGATTGTTGTTAACTTGTTATTTATTTAGTCATATATTTAGTCACTAATTTAGTCATATATTTAGTCATTAATTTAATCATTGATTGTTGTTAACTGGTCATTTATTTAGTCATGGTAGTTATTTACTTAGTCATATATTTAGTCATTAATTTGATCATATATTTAGTCATTATTTTAGTTATGGTAATCATATATTTAGTCATTGTAGTCATATATTTGGTCATTTATTCATTTATTTTAGTCATAGTAGTCATTTATTTAGTCACGGTTTAGTAATTTATTTGAGTGAATCAATTATTCAAGTTATAAATCAAATCTAATTTAATTAATTCTCACAAATTTATGCATATAAACTTCAAATATCATAGATATTCAATTTTTTTTGGTATTGGATTAACATCAAAAAAATATACAATCAACAAACAACTTTATGCATATAAAGCTCAAATATCATAGATATTCAAATGTTTTTTTTGTATTGCATGAAAAAAGAGAGTATACAAATAGCAAGCAACTGCATAACCAAAGGAACTACAAACATCATACAACTGCATAAACAAAGATCCAAGAAATACATCCTTCAGTGCACTCTTGGTTGCCATGGAAGACAAATCCAAGATACAATACAAATGCTACAAACATTGAAGGGAAAAAAGACATGAAAATATATAGTAAATGTAGTTATATTATTTGTGGTGCATATATTGTCCGATTCAAAGTAGTCTTGCCCTCCCATTCCAGTCGAACAACCCTTGAGAGAAGTTTGGAAGGATTCGAATGAAAAGGGTGGCAACTTCCTATCTAGAAATCTCATTGCTCATAGTCGGATGAAAGTAAAGAGTGCATGTTCACCTCTCAAATTTGACAAGCTGCAACTTGAAAATAAGATTTCAATGAGGGTTTTAGAATATGTTTATTAAAATGAAAATGCAGTTATTAACATAAAAATATAGCTTCAAAACCTTGCCTTTATGTTGTTCAACAACTTACAAAATAATAGGAACATGACTATTCTTTATTGCTGGTCATTATGGAGTGCAACACAAAGCTTTATGTTGCTCATATACTAATGAAGATGTTAAACCTTTTCCTTGTTTGTGATGCCAAAACTCATGAGATGACAATAGCAATAGATGACAAAAGGATGCAACAAGAAATGATAGTTAATATGAGCATAAATGACAATGAAATATAAGCAACAATATATTGCCAATATGGGCAGCAATACAAATCATTCATGAACAACAAATAGTTCATAATGAGCAGAAATATGTTGTCATATGAGCAACAAATTAATGTCTAAAAAAGAGCAGCAATAAGGAAATATTTTGGAGCAGCAATTTTAATAAAAAAAGTGCAGAAATTTTAGACCAAAAAAGTGCAATAAAGATGTCTTCATGAGCAGAAATTCTCATAGTTTTAGAACAACAATTTCATTGTGATATTTACAAGAAAATTCATGAGAAAAGGATACAATTTCACTGCCACATTAACATTAAGACAGTCATCAAAATGAAAGGACAACAATATTAATATTTAAAAGATAGTCAAGACATAAGAGGGTAGTTTTAAGACTATAAAGAAAGTCCACTTTGAAGTTGTCAAACCAAGTAAAGATTAGTGGGAAGTCATTTACAATGCATGAAGCACAACTAAAGGGAAACACTGTCAAGAAGGACTGTGCAAAAGGTTGAGCAAGGGCAGATTTCAAGAAACATGGCAATAAGAGGCCATGTAGATAAAGTGAAGCCTCGAGGAGCCAAGTTCCAAATACCTAGAAATGAGAAAAAGGATGATAATGGACAGTCCTTATGAGGATCATGATGTTGCACTCATAGACATGGAACTCTTGCTGCTAGTTTTGGGGTCACTCAAAAGAAGATAGTCATAACGAGTTTGTGAAGAAAATTAGTCATGAATGATAATGAGTTCAAATGAATGTCAGAGGTATAGATGTAGTTCGAGTTTCTTTTATAAAAGGATGGCAATGATCATCGTAGTGTTTCCTCATATTGACTGTGCCAAGCATCGCAGTTGCATGATATGGTTGATAAAATAAGACAATGATTCTCAAGTGTTGATTTTCAAGTATCAAAGGACAATAAATTTGAAGAAGGCTAGTCATCATAGAGAAGAAGCATATCATAGTGATTATAAAGTTGAGGAAGTTTGATAGAATTGTTTTCAACTTTCCTCATTTCCTTTGCTAGAGATTTATCCTAATACAGAGAGTGGACATACATGTTGAAAGTGCAAACCGGAGATAGTGGTTATAGAAAAACTCAGATGAAAAGTCTACAGTTGTGACATTGAGATCAAAGTTGAAATAAGAAAGTGATTGACCTGCATACTGGATACACACACTGATTGCAAGCCATAAAGAGCTCCCCATCTACTATTATACCAACATCATCTAATCATATTTGAAAAATATGGTCACCCATGTTCTGAAGAGGCTTAGGCTGCAAAGAACAAAGAAACATATCAGTAATTGTGAGAAAATGCATTTCATCAAATGACAAAAAGGAAACAAATATTAGAAGTATTACTATAATTTATTTCTTCTTTTCTCAAGAAGAACATGTTTTCCTTGTTACCAATGATTAGAAAACAAACTAGAATGTTGGAGAAAGCACATCCTATAAAATAATAATTTATCAACAAAGGGAGAGAGAGTAGATTTCAACATGTAACTAGTAGCTAAAAGGATTGCACAGAGTGGTAATACCTCATAGCATTTGCATCCTCCTCGAAACAAATAAATGATTAATGAGGTTAAGAAAAGCATTTTGCAAATATGAATGTAAATGTCTGCATAGCCATACTATACATTCCACAGACATAGCATCATAAAATGACAAAAGGCAAGACATTAGCACATTCTCAAGCATATCAAAATGTTTTCTTGGTTGCCAACGATTTATCAACAATTATAAATAAAAACAAAACTATCCTACAACTGGTAGAAATTACTAGAATATTCTAACAAATACCAAGATAAAATTCTATTTTATTTTGATAAAATAATAGTCAATAAAGACAAAGTTGACACCAGACCCTTCGAAATATTTTATCGATAAGATGCAAGATTGGCATGTACTTGCTTTTTGGTGATGCTCTCATTTCACAACTCAACAAACACTCATAATAGGAACTATTTATAAGGCATACAATATTATATCTTAAACATCTCAATCTATAAAAAAACTAGAAATAATATATAATGCGTAATCTTTATGCAATAAAGTAAACTCATAAATATTTTCCTACCATTTAATATAATAAGGTTAAATTGACACCCTCTATGTGACAATCTATTAATAGAACTCTAGGGTTAATTATGAAGAGACAAAAGTATGCAATTAGTTCAATATACATAATAATTAATTAAATTTTCTCTTTAGAAATTTATAAGTTATCTAATCAAAATCAAAGATTTATTCTACAAAATACAAGTAGATAATTTCCATTGTTAACATGAACTAGTGAATATTTATATAAAAAATAATAAACACAATTTATTATATTGAAAGTGACTAATTTTATTTAAAGTTTATTTCATACTTGAAAACATTTTCTAATTTTTCCTCAAAGGGTAATGGTTTAGCGGAATCCAATAATAAGGACTTGAAAATAATCTTATCAATCTAAGTTGACCCTTGCATCTATAAATCCTTTCATTTATCCTTATAACTATGTTCTAAAAATAAAATTTTATAATTATGTTGCCTTATGTTTTAGTCTATGATATGGAGGTTATATTTCCTATTAATATAGGAATCAACTCTTAACGATTTTTTTTGAGAGAGTAGCACAAGTCATACCTATGATAGTTAGACAAGCAAAGATCCATCAACCAAGGATTTAAGAAATAAAGGGGTTCGTAGATTTATGAAATTTTGATAAATTGTGACAAAAATAAATTGATTGGTGGGATACTTCCCAAATCTTATTAATGGAATACTTACTCTAAAAGTGGGATGAGAACTAAGATACACAAAGTTTCCATTCCAATTTGAAACATTATAGAGCTAATCTTATTTAATCACTACATCTATAAATGTGATATATTCAAATTTGGACTGGAGGTATAGGACAACACACATTTAGGAGATGTTATATATATTTTTCAATCAATAGAGATATATTTCCAATGACAAGATTGTTTTTCTAAAGCATTATAAAATTTCCTTGATACAAAAAGCATCAAGTCATGACAATTGTGTGAACTAGAATATATATTTTTATTCGGTGTAAAATACATGATATATAAATTATGTTAGTGAATGTAGGTTTCAACGATCAAACATATAAGTGTGTCCATATAATTTTCCATGAATGGATGAAGATATAATTCATGCTAGTGGACAATTTATAATGTTGCAAGCACCTGCTAACATATAATAATCTTTAATCTAAGTTTTGATTATTCATACAGAGGCTATTATCTAGGCCTGCAAATGGAAGGCTAGAAACAAGCTATTGGACCCCAAGCTTTCTTAGAAAATGACGCAAGAATTAGATTGATTTCCCCCTAATATATTATATAAATGGAGACGCTATCTGCCATCTATTTAAGCCATTCAAGGATAAAATTCCTTACTACTTACCACTTATAATGATTCTTTAATTAAGTCTTCAATAATGAGTAAAGGAATAGAAAAATGTGAGCTATATAAACTTAATCAATATATCTAAAAAATAGCAAGCATTTTAAAATTATAAAAAATTCTCATGGAAGGAGATAAAATCCACACCTGGTATCACTTCTTCCAGGAACTCCAATCCAAAATGGAATCCTTGAAACAGGATATGGACAACCATTAAAGCATGCGCGATGGAGATGTTCTATCAAATGCTGCAGGCACAACTGTCTGGATAGATATGTATGAAAAAAAAAGAATGCAAAGAATGATAAAATCTACTCATTAATTGATTTTGCAGCTATGAATATTTGGTTTATACAATCTCTTTGATAAAGCAACTTTTTTCTTGCTTCCTTTGAAAGCCCATTTAGAGGCACCTTTGGAACTGCAAACCACCATTTCTTCCCTTGTTTCATGCTCACGTTGTGTAATTCGTTCATTCCTTCATTTCCTCCTTCTGCATACCAAAATTATGTCTGGCCAAGGCAATGGAAAATATAAAACTATTACGAAACCCTACCAAAGCATTTCAATACAGAAAAATGTTGAAACATGAAAGATGAATTTTTTTTATGGAGATTATACAAGCAAATGGAATAACAAAACCCTACCAATTCCTCCTGTCAACCATGGCCATAGAAATTGCCTCCTGCTGATTACAAAACGCTAGCAAAGCAAAAAAAATTAATAGTGGTTGTAGAAATTGCCTCCCACTCATTATGAAACCCTAAGAAAGTAGAAACTTTTTTAGATGAGACAAACCCAAATCAATCATGATAGAGTTGGTACTTCAATCTATTCACAAAGACGAACCCAAATCAATCATGATAGAGCTGGTACTTGAATTTATTCACAATAAATGATAAGTAGGTCTGAAGAAAATTTATAGGAAACCTTGGTCGTGATGAAGTAGCTCCTAGGTGGTCGCCAAGCAACTCTATTGCAGGATCAGGGAGCATGAGGTGGATATACAAAGACACTAAGTGAGCGGTCAGGTTTCCAAGCATTCACATTTCCCTGCAAAGTTTCCTGGCTAAAAAACTCGGTATGAGACAACCTGATGTGAGACAACTTCCCGGATGGAAACTCATGCATAATATAGCCTATCGGCTAAACTAGCACTTGCACCTACAGGAGGTGCAAGGGATAAGCCGATAGGAAATTAAAGGTGTACTTTAAATGTATATTAATATGGCATAATTAATTAGTAATATAAAAATAATGCATCCAATACAATAAGGTGTACCTGAGTCCCTTTGCAGACAATAATGCATCCCCCTAGATCTTGTAATAAGCAGGATAGCCAAAAAAAAAATGCTCCTCATTCATCTCTTGAGACTTGGAGAGAATATAGATGGCAAATCCTCGCTACACAAAATATAATGATCCATTTCAACTTGTAACTAGTAGGAGCACACAAAGCCAACCAAGTGGAATCATAAAGCCCTTTGACCAATGATGCTAAAGATAGACAGCTCATAGAATGGTACCATCAATGGTATGTAAGAAATATTCAGAGAAGGCCTGCTATAGACTATGGAGAAGAGGCCCAAGTGAGCTGGATTGGCTACAACTACAAGCATATGTCCTCTCGGATAGCTATATTGATCACTTTCTTTAAAGCAATAAGGCATGGAAGCTCATCCATGGAGTACCTGATTGGAGGAACCAAATTAATAGAGTTGAAGGAGAGAATTATTTTCAATATATCAACTATGATGATCCCTAGTTAGAAGCTAGAACTATTGAGGTAAACTATTTGAAGAACAAAGTGCCACATACAGGTATCTCTTGCAACCAAAGACTGAATCACTAAAGGATCAGAGTACATTTATATGGAAAGTAAGCCTAAAGATACTATTAGGTGAAGAGATTGGGAAGCAAACTTGGCTTTAGACAATGTACTGGGAAGATGTCCATTTGCAAAAGATAATACAACGAACATCTATTAATATGAGCCCAATCAATGAATCCAAGATTTGGTCACTAAACCTCTAGCTCTAATCCATAACTAGTATAGATATCTTAAAAACATCTATCTAAAAAATAGAGATAGATATCAGTTTTGAACTACTATATTTTTTTAAGAGTTATTTCATTTTATTTTATAATTACTTAAAAATTATTTTAAATCATTTACATTGTTTACTTTATTTTTTATTTGAAAAACTATTTTCATTTCCGTAAAAGAGTTATTTTATTTTTTCAGAACTATTTAAGAATTATTTTAGTTTAATTACATCATTTAGACTTTTATTTGAAGAGTTATTTTATTTTATTTTATTTATGTAAGAGTTATTTTAAAGTTTTTAGTTCTTTTTTAATTTATGTCAGTTGTGTTTTAGTTTTTGTTAACATGCTCACCACTACACTCCACCCCTTGCTGCCACTTAGTTACATCTCTCATCATAAAGATCTATAGGTTTGATGACTGAATTAAAGAAGTGCATCTTGAAAGGTATATCCTAGATATATATTTGAAAGCATGGGCACACTCCAATTCAAAAGTGTGCCACATCCCTACAATGAAATGACTATGATATAGGCTTCGGGATAAAAGATAAGAGTCTGGTAAACTGAACAACTAGTAAACTCAACAATTAAGTATAGCTTCTTGTGATTTCTGTAGGCTAACCTTTGTAGAGGAACTAAAATTATAAAAGAGCATCCCTTCAAATGTTGAAGATTGTAACCTTAGCCTCACTATGACTGACCACAAGTTGGTACCAATAATGAAAATGAGAAACATAATACAAGAAAAATACAAAAAAATAACATTAAATCCTGCTACAAACTTGTGGGAAAAAGAAATTGGTAGCTGTAATAGAATAATTGTTTGTGGTGAGGGAATTGAAATGATATAGAAATAAAATTAACTAGTTAGGCAAAAGCTCATTGTGTGAACAATAAAGTGTCTTATTAGAAAGGAATCACATTTCATATTGAATTTCTCAACTAAGCATTTGTTAATTTCATCAGGACATGGAGGGTAAAATATTGACTAGTCCAATGGAGAGAGGCATGGCAAGGAATGGGAAGGTGAAGTTGAATTTGAATGGGGCTTCCAAAGGGAATCTGTATAGAGCTGGGAGTGGGTATGTGCTGTGAGATAATAAAGGTAGTTTTGTGTTGGGTGGTTCCATTTATTTAGGGAAGCAAATGAATAACTATGTGGAATGGATAGCTTTGCTTATGGGCCTCAAGGCTAATTATGGGGTTAGTCACCATAGCATGGAAGTCAAAGCAGACTCACAGATAGTGATTAATGGGGGTGTGTTAAAACAAAATTCCCTAAATTGGAAGTTAAAGGCGATTTTAGACATCATAGCATGGTGCTTGAAATTTTCCTCTTTCAAGATCTCCCATTTTTTTAGTAGTCAAAATCAAGTGGTAGGCTTCTTAGCTAATCAAGGGGCATTACTTCAAGACTATTCCTTAATTGAAAGAAAGGATGTTAATGATTGGACTAATTTAGCCTCTTTAATAGAAACAGATTAGGTGCATTATGACTATATAGTGACTGATAGGCGCTCTCATTGGTTAAGAAGTTGCAAGTCTTTTAAGTATAATATGAAGACAATAATCTCACATTATTTGGCACAGGGGAGAGATCGTGTCAAGTGCTTGTTATTAAGGATAGGAGGTGTTGTATTCACATATGGCCATTTTGGTGGTTTATATCTAGTTTGTGCAGTTGGTGCTTTGTATGTGGTCTAGGTGATAGGTGTTAGCTTTTCATTGTAGGGAAGCTTGGTTTATTTCTATTGTATGGCTAAAGGAAAATAGTCAAATTGAACCACTCAAGTAGGGTCTAGTTTCAAATCATCACTTAGAAAAGGAATTTTCATTGTGATGATGACACCAATATGCAGCTGGTAAAGGCTATCTTAGGCAGGAAGGGATTGGCAAATATGGGGAGTTTTCAATCATGTGCAATGATTCTAGAAGAGTTTAAAAAGACTAGGGCTTCTATCATGGCTCTACTCATTAGGGTTAAGGAGGAGCAAGGACCAGTGGAAGTGTCCTATTATCTAGTGAGCCAAGATATGTGGTGGGAAAAAAGCAACGACAACCCTTGAGAATAGAGCTTGAAGTGGCCATTTTGTAGCCATAGGAAGAAGTGCATGAATTGAGGGTGAATAATAAAATAATGGGGGAATTCTGTAAAGACTTTTGTTTGGCAATGTGGCATATGGTTAAATCATTTCATAATGGAACACTGGAATTGACACACAAGGGCGGCACGAAGGATAGCGATGGTCAATGGTATCAAGGTGCTTGGTGTAGTGCCAGTGACAGGAATTTTTGCAACCTTACTGGAGGTGGTGCCTATGTCAGGTAATGGGATGTATGGGTGTGTTGCTGAGCATGGCACTTACGGGTAGTTATGACAATTAGGTTTTTTTTGTATTGTGCTATGTAGGGCATTCTCTGATACTATGGTTTGTATAGGCCTTGTTAATTGAAGTTTTTGTGTTTAATGGCACTGTTATGCTCTGCCCTTTTCTGGGTGTTTGTGTTTTGCTTTCACTATACGGTATATTGTTAGTGTGAAGTAGTGTATGTTAGGTTTGCAAGGTGATAATTAATTGGTGTTTATTCTATAATGATGTGAAGGTGGTGATACTGTTTTCCTATATGTATGGCTTTAGTTGTAATTGTATTTTTCCCCTTAATAGATCCCCAATAGTATAATTAAAAGAATATTGAGTAGAATGTCAACTCCTATAAATATTAAATAATGAAGACCTTTCAGTTCTGGCTTCCAAATTTTAGTCAATAACCATATTCTCTATAATATATAACATTTTATTGGATCTCAAAGATCCCAATAAATGATAAAAAAGTTGGACTTACTTGTGTTGGATTTGTAATTCAATTTTATTTTTCTCTCAAATAATTGCAGCAAGCCATATCAGAGTAATTTGTGGTTCTGCATACAAATGGAATTATTTTTATATGATCACCTTACCAAAAAAAAGATGATGCCCAAGGAAAATAAAATAGTTAATCATTATACTAAAATAATCCAAACAATAACTCAATGTTTTATCAATTTCTTGTGCTTTGAGGTCAGTTACTGTGCTGCAAGGTTCAAGGAAATACACTAACAAGCACTCACAATTCTGTCATAGCTTTGTGACTTCCTAAATTACATCGACATTCATTTTGTACAACTATCATCACAATCATCTCAAAATTAGAGCCTGCTTAATTAGTTACATCTATAATGTACTACTACTTTTCAGCCTCCTTTGATGACTAAGGGATTTGCCAAGGTTTCAAATAAATTTTTTTCACAAAACTATTCCTATCAACTAGTAGATACCACCTTTGACATTTGGAATAAAAAAACAATTTTTAAAAAGACAAGTAAAAGAAAATTCCTCAAATAAACCAAGCAAGTATTCTTACAAGTCTGGATTGTTAATGGTTTTCTCAAAAAAGGTGCCTTTGTATGGAAGAAGGGAATCCCGAATCCTCTCCAAGACATCAGATGTATCCACATTGAAGTATGGCTGGTAAGGTACAACACCAAAAAATATCTGCCAACCACTGGGCTGATTATTATCTTGACCTCCACCAGGACCAGGCCTTGAAAAGGAATCTGCAAGAAAGAAAATTTAATGAATGCATGAATAGTCCTCAAATGACAAATCAACATCTATAAAGAAATAAAAAATAATGCATGTATCAAAATTTGGCTGGGTAGTTGCTAAAATTGATTATGTAGGTTTCTACCATCTTTTAACCAGTTCCTAGCTATCATAGGCCTCTTATACACTATAAATACCCCTCTATCCTTGTTCTAAATCCCCTAGAATCTCTTGTGCCCCCATTTTGGATGACTCCTAGCCTCTTACTAGGATTGGTAACCCTTAAACAATTGCATCATACTAGAAACCCGTAATTTTTCTAGGAGCCCCATCTCTCGGCTCTTGGCCTCTTCGCTCTCTCTTTAAATTTATATCCCTTGATACTTCTTTGGTGTGCCCTACTAATCTTTTTCTCAAGTTTTCTTAGTTGATCCTACACTGGGGAACAATATTCTAAGGACAATCTCATTGTTGTGTTGGCATTCAAAGGCTTTGGATTAAGGTAATCGTGTTTTTTGTTTGATATAGTCGTTCTCAGCATGGATTTCCTTAGTTCTTTATCTTAGCACACATACACTTAAGAATTAGTCTAAAATTGATTCAAGCTTGCATCTCATACCATTTGGGACTATTAGTAATTCTAGTATGTTGCTACCTTGTATTTATATCACAGTAGAATCAGGATTAGGTCTATAAGATTGCCCCTACTTTCTTGCACAACAACTAGGTTAATCTAAGCACATATTCACACATCAATAAGGATATAAAAGAAAACTACATAGCAAGGTATAACAATTTAATTTCGTTTGGAGTAAATATATTAAACGGAACCTACATCAGACTCATTCTTAAATAACATTCTCTGATTGAGAAGGGTTGCTTGCTAACTCATCAACTTGTGCCAACATCATAATTAAGTTATGGGAATTGAATAGGAAGCTAAAAGGAGTCTGAGCCTTCTTTGCACCTAAGAATTTTGTTTTGAACAACCTACTATTGGAAGACCCCACATTTTGGCCACCTCTTGGCATTCCAAATATTTTTCCAAATTGAATGTGGAGCTGTCTGATGCTCCTAGCTGGGCCTACCCCTGTTGCACCTAGTAGTTTCTAGCCTTGACCCCTTTTCCAAATATTGATTGCTTTCTTCAAATTTTCTTTTATTTTAATTTTTTCTTGGCTTTCTACACTGTGTGGATTACAGTTGGACCATATTTTTATGATTTGTAACATCACAACCTTGCCACATGTCTGCCAGAGTTATGGGTTGTTATTGCAACAGGGGGGATTTGGACCTTATTCATCCTCGTATGAGTACCTCAGTTATCATCACACCTTCACTTCTTAGAGCATGCTACTATGTTCCTCTATGAAGGAAACTTTTCTGGAAAACATAAGTTTTGAACAGTTTAGGTTAAATTTTGCAACTCTTATACTATTTCATGGACAACTCTAAGAAATTGGAGTCACTTTGGACTGCATAATTAAAATCAAACATGCTATGGAAAACTTGATTAGTTGATATGATTGCTGAAGCAATTCCACATGCTGCTCTACACTCATTTTGGGATACATTTAAGAAAGTTTGCCCAAGATTCTAAACTTTGCAATTATTTGCATCATTAAAATATCTTTATTAGCAACAATAAGAAGTAGCTAAGAATGTCCCTTAAACTAGATCTTATCCTGAGCTTATTTTAAGAACAATAAAAGTTCAGTTCCTATTTCTCAAAACTATAGTATTTGATCTTAATAGTAATGCTTAACAACTTGTGCATTTTTCTTTTAATAAATAAAATGAGTATTCCATCTAAACCAGAGAATAAAAATGAGAATATATATATTTATATAGTAGAAGAAAAGTTAGTATGGCTACTATTTCTACTGACATAGACAGGCCATATCCTTTAAACAGTGCACTCCTCTACCTATTTCAAAGTCAGCTTCTGAAGTTTTTTAATGAGTGGCAGCTTTACTAGAGCTAATGAGGAGTAAAAATAGTAGTTGATGATTAGCAAATTTTCACCCTTCAAAAGCACTCATGCAGATGAAATTTCAATGTAGAAAAACAAAAATCTTAGGTTTTCAGTATACTACAAAACCTAGGACTTATACAAGTAAATAGTACTCGCAACACAATCAAGGCACATGATCTTTTTGATAGAATGCCTCAGAGATCCACCATTATTGACTATATGATTGCTAGATATGCACAAAATGGATTTGCTGAATGGGCTTTACAATTTTTTTTTTAAAATGTAATTGACACTTGTGAAGCCAAATTCCACAACTTTTAAAAGCATCCTTTTCTTCTTAAGAAGCAGATAATAAGATAAGTAGACTCAAACATAAATATAAATTTGGTGAAAAACTATATCCAGGCTTTTCTGTCGACCATGGTAGCTAAGAATTTAAAGGCGCAGACAGTATATTTCTGCTAGCTAACGGGAAGGTTTTGGGTCCCAACCTCATGACATTCAAGAAGAAGTCACGAGATTGAACGATTTCATAGATATAATGAATTTTTTGGTGGGATCCCCGACAAAGGCATGAGATCTTCAATAAGAGGGTGTTTTTGATAGTAAATCTATGTTTATATTTCTTTTGCCCTCATCTGTAACTAATCCAATTTTCCTAATCGGCGTGAGAAAATTTTAACAACGGATAGTCAAAATTCTTAGGTTTTCGCCTTCATTGTGACAATGTAGAATTTAAGCAATTTCAAGTGAAAGGCGAAAATGCATAAACTTAAAGAACAACAGTGTAGGAATGAGGATTCGCTGGAAAAAAAGAGCACCTAAAATTTTTCAACCTGGAGCCTCAAAGAAAGGATCTCAGATCTTCACCTTGAAGCGAAAATAAGATTTTCACACTATTGTACGCAAGAATCCTCAAAAATATTTGTCGGCTGTGTCAAAAATCTGCAAATTCTTGCTAATTCATGTTAATTACATGCCCTAGTGAATGCCATTTTGCAATCAGGAAAAGAAAAATGCATGCCAAATGAGGGAGGGAAAATGAATGAGGGAAATAAAAATTTAATTTTACAAAAAATATTTTTTTTATTGTGTTAATTTAAGATAATTAAAAAATTTAAAATACATTTAATTCAAAATTAATATTTTGTCTTAAATTAATGTCTTAAAACCCCTCTTTATGTAATAGTGATGCTACTAATTATGGCCTTTGATTTGGGTCAAAATGATATTTGGGTGAAAATAGGGTCTATTTCTACTCTTCACGTCTAGAGATGGCATCAAACAAGTATGTCATTTTCCTTCACACCTAGATTGTGTAACAAAGAATTCACTTTGCATAGATACAAATAGAAACCACAAGAACACAGGGTTGAGTATGGGTTGTGTGGTGCTACAAATTATTAGCATTGTTAAATAGCAACAATATGAACTAAATACAATTGGAACGACACTTGGTGATAAGAAAATGAGATCCCTTCCTTGCTTTCCCTATTCAGAGGTTTTCACTTCCCCAGTGTGGAGATTTGTAACCTGAAAATAAAATTTCAATGAGGGTTTTAGAGTATGTTTATTAAAATGAAAATACGGCCAAAGATCGTAATAATGAACACATTAAGGTTTTAACATTACGACATCCTTTAACATTATGACATCCTTTACATTACGACGTCTAATTTGGCGAGTTGTAGCTTGAAAATAAGGTTTTGATGAGGGTTTTAGAGCATGTTTTATTAAAATGAAATTACTAGAGCCCCCAATAAAAAATGAAATTACCAAAGCCCCCAATAAATAATGAAATTACCAGAATTTTCACCCAAGCCGTAGGAATTCAAAATTTGGTCCCATCGTCATCCATTACTAGCAAGCAGCAGAGTCAAGCTGCATTCGACCGAGATTGTTCGGAGAAGGAGAGAGAGCACCCCCGCCGTTGTTGGTTTTTGCTCCTCCAAACTCTTCGTCACTGGTATTGACCCTTCATTTCTCTGATTTGGTGAGCCCACATTTATTTAAGGGTTTTAAATTATGTTTATCAAAATAAAAATTACTATTAAGATTTTGCTGCTTTATTTTCCCACTTTATTTGTCCATGTTTTTTGAATTTCAAAATGGAATTCAAAATAAATAAAATATAATACATAATATCTGATTTTGCATAATAAATATTATTAAATATATTATAATAGTATATTGTTATATAATATTAAATATATAATAATATAATATTATATAATATATAATATTTATAATATAATATTATATAATATATATATATATATATATATATATATATATATATATATATATATATATATATATAATAATAATATGTATTATTATATAATTATATAATAATATAATATATACATTATAATATATTATATTATATAATATCATATTATATTATAATACAACCCACTCCCTCAATTCAAAATATTTTTTTAAATTATCCACTTTAATATCATATTGTCTAACTTTTATTTGTGTGACTAATTATTTAGTTGTGATTTTTACCCCAAAATTAAATTAGTCACTTATGATGATCGAATTAGTCATTTATTTAGTCATTTTTAGTTGTTGTGACTAAATTTTTTAGTCATGTAGTCATATATTTGTCAAATTCTACTAGTGTTAGTCACATGACTAAAAGTTTTAGTCACGTAGTCATTTATTTGCCAAATTCTTCTAGTGAAATTAAAATTGAAAGCATCGATAAGAAAGCATTGAGTAGACTACAATTACATCTAAAATATCATATAATTGTTGCATAAATGCTATATTTTAAATATTACAAGGCTTTAAAGACATGAATCAAATGCCTCTATCAAATATAATTAGCCAGATATATAGATAATTGCATTTCTAGCCCCAATAAAAAGCTACAAGGTAGTGAGAGTTATTATGAGATAACAAAAAATAATTAAACATGCTATGATGAGTGGAAGAGGAAAATGAGGAATGTAGTAGAATGAACACTATTGTAAACTTTGTTGGTTTTGTGACATAGTCTAAACAAGTAGAATTGCAGATAAATAAAATGTTAGAGAAAGTCCATACGTGTAATTCAAATATCAATTTAATTGTTATAATAGCATATAACACTCGTTCACAACACCAAACATAAATAAAAACTCATAAATAATACTCAAGCAGATTTCAAATTTTAATGGGCAAGGTAGAACACATGTTGGAATCAATGAAAATTATTATTTTTAATAGATAGCTATACAAATTATATCTTTATCATGCCTATTCTAATCCCCCAGGATTATGTATGAGTACTTTCAAAGTCATCCATTCTCTCTTGGTAGAGTGCATACTTGGGGCATTAGTGGTGAGGACAAATCCCACTGAAACAGGGCATTTTCTCTTTTAAACATATTTTTAGGTTGCATCATTGAGGTTTCTTGATGAGAGAGTGGGTGAAAATAATTTTTAGCATAAATTAAATTTTCTCACATACAACCTTTGTTTAATGAGATATTTATTTTATCATATACACTTAGTAGTGTTGTATGTAGAAGTTGTTGATTCAACTCACACAACCTAGAAAACACCTACAAGTAATACCTATCACAAAGGAAATAGATCAACAAGCTTGATTGTGTTCAATAGGCCAAGAATATTATTGATGCAAAATACTTGAATAAAAATTACAATGAGAATCAATCCTTATGAAAAAGAGATAGAAACCCTATATCTAAATTGTAGGTGAAGATTAAATTAGCCTATGATGAGTGGCATCATCCTATGCAATGAGACAACATGTGCTTTTATAATCCAATCTAATAATTAAATATGCAATCCCTAAGTTTAGCTTAAGTGAATAAAGTAAAAGGTGATCTAATTAATTAATCATGATGATATAATTAATTAGATGATTAGCCTATTACTCCAACACCCCCCTTAAGATGAACTTAGGGAGTAGCTAAAAACTTGGTTAAGGATGTATGAATGAATGCATGAAAGCATGAATGGGTCTCAGCTAATAGGCCATGTTAGGTACCCATGTACATATGCAATGCAATCAAGTGATGAAAGATGGAGGACTCCATGATATGATACCCCCAAGTACACCATCCATCGCATAGATACATAAAAAATTCTCCCCATAAGAGGGAAATAAATGATGAAATAATCTGGAAGCTATGTGTATCTCGATTGTGCCTAAGAGAAGCTACAAAATCTAGATACAACTCATGTGAGGTGTCATCAATATGAAGATGGGATCATAGTGCATGTCATGCATCTACACTCTAATCCAATTGTTATGTATGCAACCCCCTGACGAAACTTTATTGAGGTACATTTATTATAATACCCCAAGATTGTAAAAGGAGAACATGCAACACAAGCAAAAATAAATGTTAAAATGCAAACAAAAAGAGTGAAAATAGAAATATTTCATGCACAGATTAATGTTCACATCTAGCTCCATGAAGATTGGATCAAGTTTTCCCAAAAAAGAAAAAAAATAATGTAACTTGAGATCTAATGAAAATAGAAAGTAACTAGAAAATATTCTAGAAAATTGACCTACAATCTATGTAGAGGACAAAATAAGCTTTTCGATTATATAAAGTTTTTTGAAAAATAGATATTGTATGCTCAAGTTATGGATTTTTTAAAAATGGGGTAAATTTTGTCATCCGAAAATCAAGAAACACGACCCTTCTAATTTATTTTTGAAAAAATTTCTCATTTTACGCAAAAACTAATAGATACCCAAAAAATATTTTGATGTCGTCAACAAAACCGAAAAAGTATTTTTGAATTCAAAAGGTAGAATATGTGATTTGGTAAAAATAAATAAACTTCACCTGTAGAGAAAACAATTGTGCATGGGCTATCTTGACAGACGTTTTTGCAAAATCTTCTCACTATCTACAAATCTAGCAAATATCAAGATGGTATTTTGTGATTTTGAACAAAAGCCAAAAATCATTTTTCTCAAAATTACATGAAGCAAAAGATATTGGCCATTTTTTAAATCAAGGATGCACCAAAAATTTCTCAAGTCCTAATCTTTCAAAAATTGAATAGGGGGATGCATATCTACTTTGATACCATGTATAAGTTATTGATTCAACTCACAAAACCCAAAAAACACCTACAAGTAATGCCTATCACAATTGAAAAATATCAACAAGCTTGATTGTGCTCAATAGCTTGAGAATATTATTGATGCAAAATACCTAAATAAGAATTACAATGAGAATCAATCCTTGTAAAAAGGAGATAGACACTCTAGATCCAAACCCTAGGTGAGGATTAAATTAGCTTATGATAAGTGTCATCATTCTATGCAATGAGAAAACATGTGCTTTTATTAACCAATCTAATAATTAAATTTGCAATTCTTAAGTTTAGCTTAAGTGAATAAAGTAAAAGGTGATCTAATTAATTAATCATGATGATATAATTAATTAGATGATTCACTTGTTACTCCAACATTGTATAGGACATCCAGTGTTTCACGTATGGATTGAGGCATGTTTATATGGCATATGCATTTTGAATATCTGGGCACATACCAGCACACCTATGTGGTCTTTGAATGCGTAAAATGCATAGATAAAATAAAAACAAGTTCAAAACACCTACCTGGTCTGACTGAAACTCTTCGTTCGAATACCCCTTGCCCTTGATAGATTCAATCGAACATGTGCAAGTCTAGAAAAAAAAGGACAACCTATTTTCTTAGTTTTATATTTGATTATTTTGGTCGAACAGTATTCAGTCGAAAAATTGTTGCCACATCGATGCCATGTCACTGCCACATGGTTTTGTCTGGAACATTCTTGGCTGAATTATTTCCAGCTAAAAACAATTTGATAGAAACCATTTAGTTGGTTGAAAGTGTGACACAACTTTGTGCTTTTACCCACAAGCATCTAGGTGCTTTTACTTGGCTCTGATACCATTTGATGCAGTTAAGGATGGGGGGTTTTGTCAAACAACCCATCCAAGTAGCTATAACATAAAATTCATTCTCATTCCACAACCATAAGTATATGTAAATAAAAGCCAATGGAAAATATTTTTAAATCTCCAATTTCAACAACACAATGAGAAAATAAAATCCTTCTTGAAACAATCTACATGAAAAAATGCCTTCAAATTTTACAAATATGATTTACAAAACTTAGAAATCAGCT
The DNA here is from genome assembly GCA_007258455.2 of Sequoia sempervirens. Taxonomy (NCBI): domain Eukaryota; kingdom Viridiplantae; phylum Streptophyta; class Pinopsida; order Cupressales; family Cupressaceae; genus Sequoia; species Sequoia sempervirens. Next base: position 60,525,858 of record VDFB02000002.1, on the reverse strand, counting down.
ATAGACATTATCAAAACAACAACAAAAACATCACCTCTCCAACTTCTGAGCATGGAGAATGGGGTTCCTAGATGCTCTCCTCCACACTTCTACTTTATTTTTCTCTCTTTTCCATCTTAGAGCTTCTAAAACCCACCACTTTCTTCCTTTCACTGCTCCCTCATTCGAATGAATCTTCTAAAATGGTTTCTGGGTTTTATGCCTCTACTTCACAAATTTCCATAACATTTTGAAATTGTCTATTTTATTTTGATAGGAGAAAGGTATACCCAATTTACTGAGACTGGGTCTCATAGTTATGACCTAGACAATCTTCCTCTCCCAAAAATGCCATTCAAACCTCTACCTCCTCTATTATGGGCATGCGATTCATGCATTCAACCCCTTAATTGTTATTTCCTAATAATTTTCCAATATTTTTTTGAATTGACATCCATTATCTCATTCTTGCACCTTCACTACCTCAAGCACATACACCTAGAAGATTCCAACACTAATGAAAAACAATTTTCAAACTCATGGGAGTTACAAAGAAGCCCAAATTGGAAAATTCATGCCTGAGCATGAGATTTAGCGCCAACATTTAAATTTTGAATAAAATCAATTTCAAACACCAAAAATAATAATCCCAAATTCAATTTAATTTCTTGACCTTGTAAAACAATTTGGTATTGAAGGAGCATGAGGAGAGAATAATTTAAAAAATAAATCATGCCTGCAAGACCACAACCAAAGCAAAAAATCAAAGGAGAATAAAATAAATATTCTTTTGGTGTGTAGAATTGCTCATGCACCTAGATGTTCCTACATCAAACAACCTGGGTAAGAGAAATATTCCATGAATTGGAACTCATGAAAATTTGAAGATCCTGTGTTTGTTCATCATCCACCTCTCTTCCTTATCTACTTGATTTTTCTTCATCTTCTTGTTTTGAAACTTCCCGTCTCTCCCTTCCTTCATCTTTCCCCTCTTTCTTCCTCTCATGTAATTCATCTTGCTGCACCAAGGTTCATCTTCCCACTTCCCTTTATGATTCTTGATTTCTGCATATAAATCAACACTAACAAAATCATAGAGGTCAATAAATTCACTTTGCACGTTCCCTTCACCTATCCATTCTTCACTTTCTTCTTCCTCTATTTTTTTTACTCCTTTCTTGTTGCAACATCCTTTTCAATATCCTCATAGCCTTCAACTTTATCCATATCATTTACATACAAATTAAATTCATCGAAAGATTCACAAGGTGCAAATTTTACCTCATCTTTCAATGTCACAAATTTTGCTTCACCTGTTGTCAATGCAAGCCACTCCTTTTCAACTATTGCAATCTACATTAATAAGTCATCTTCTCCTTTATTTTCAGCTGCTCCTTCACCTCTTTCACTTAAGATATTGTTTATGCATTCTTCTTCACATTTCCACCCCAAATTTTAAATCGTCTCCATGTCCTCATGAAGAAAAAACTTTGTCCTCTTGAGGAATTTTTTTTTTACATAAGGGCCTGTACAACCCTTGTATGGTACTGTACAATAATTTTTTCAAAAAAATAAAAAGTTAAAAATTAAATGCTTTTTTAAGTGTTGCACTTATTTCAAGCACTTTAGCTAGTGGTCTGTAATCGCTATGCAACTGTGACTTAGAGATGGAGGAGCATCCAGGTGCACAGGCTATCCTACACAACAAAAAAAATTGTCTTTTATTTAATTTTTTCTTTTTCAATTTTGTGTTTGTTTTTATCTTCCAGGCATGAATTAACTCTCCTTCAACAACCTTGAAAAGGCCCCTTTTTCTACACTTTGTTTGGCTCTAAATTTAGATGAAATGTGAAGGAATTTGGTGTAATTTCACATTTCATAGATAAATTTATTTATTTTTATTATTTTAGTAACTCCCAAGAAGAATTAAATGATTTGGGAATAAAATATTTTCCATGATGTTGGGTGTCTGGGGAGTGGAGTTGTTAGATAATGAATTAGATGGAAATTTTTGGCAAAAGTTTGAATTTTCTTGGGAAAATCATTAAAGAGGCCATTTTCATGAATTTCCATGCTACAATGGAGGAGGTGGAGGTTTTGAATGACATTTCATGGTAGATGAAGATGGTCAGAATTTGTAATTGAGAAGACTAGTCTCAGAGAAAAGGGCATAACTTTCTCATACAGTAACAAAATTGAGAATTTCAAAATGTTTTGGAAATATGGGAAGGAGGAGCATAAAACCCAAAAGGAATTTTAAAATGTTTATGATAATCAAGGAGTAGTGATGGACAAAAGTGACAGGTTTGTGGTGAAACTTTACAAATTTTAATCTTAATATTTCTTGTAGATGATTGTTGTTCCAATTGAAGCTTTGTTAATGGACATCATGTTGAGTTTTGAGAATTTTGTAAACTTCCAGTATTTATTTGAATGCAAATAAAATAATCTTGTGTTGGAGATTTTATTTAAATATTATTTTAAGTGTTGATTTTATGAAGGAAGGCTGCAACAATTAACAAACTTTTTTGGTTTCTCAATTGTTGAACTGCATCAAATGGTATTAGAGTAGGTTGATCTTATTGGGTTGTGAGAGAGAGAGTTTTGAGAAGCTATGTTTGTTGCAGGCATGAAAAAGGGTCTATGACTACTATCCTCCAATAGAGATAAAGTTGGGTAGAAGGTGTAGAGTTCCTCCATTGGGAGATTGTGGGTAGAGGAAGCATCTTCCAGAGTCTTTGTGGGGTAGAGGATAGTTGTGTGAGTGAGATATTGTTGCAAGTAGTACTTGTAATTATAGAGGGGCTTGCGAGTCTCTAAAAATGACTTTAAAAAGAAGACGACATGGGTCATTGGAAGACCCATGAGAATCTTATTTTGGGAAGAGTATTGGGAAAAAGGTGAGAGAAAACAAGCTCATTGGAAAGTTGAAGAAGATAGAAGTGAGATTGGATGCCCTTGAGGAAATCTTGGGAATGAAGAAACAAGTTAAAGAAGAGGAAAATCAGAGGTTTGGAAAAGAGGACAGCAAAAAGAATAATTTAGAAGTGCAATTTGCAACCCTAAGATGGAAAGAGTATGTAAAGAAAGTCATGTGGGAGAAGCCCACACAAATTTAGATAAAAGACAATAAGAAAAGAGGAAAGAAACAAGAAAATAATGGAGAAGGAAGAGGTAGCAACAGATGTGCATCTTGTTGAGGACAAAAAGGAAAAGGCAAATGAAGTTGTGAGCATAAGAAAAGAAATTGTAGCAGCAAAAACATAGGTATTATCTCCTCCTTTTTTAATTTTGCAAAGAAATTATTAATGTTGATATGTATGCAGAAGAGAATGAAGGAGCAACAAAAAATAAAGAAGAAGATGACATGTTACTACAAATTGCAGCAATTGAAAGGGAGTGGATAACATTGACAACATGTGAAGCAAGAGTTGCAGTTGAAAAAGAGGTAAATTTTCAATTTTTAGAAAATTATTTGATGATAAAAATAAAGTTGATTCATATGAAAATGGCATGGTTAATATGAATAGAGATGAGACTTCTGAAATTGATGATGCACTAATAGGGGAAAATGAGAAAATAAGAGTATTGGATAATTTTGCAAAATTTAGTGATGTTCATGTCAAAGTTGATTTGTATTGTGATGAAATGGTGAAAGAAAGAGAAATGGGAAAGATGATTAGGAGCAGCAATAACAGGTTTCAAGTTGAAAGATAACAAGGTATAATGAATTTTATTAACATAGAAGAAGAAGAGGATGAAGGAAGAAAAGGTAAGGAAGAAATGCAAATGGAATTAATTGATTCCTATGAATTTGTTAATGTCTATTTGTATTGTTGAGAATGATAAAATGGAATGGAAATATGAAATATGGTGCAATCAAATAAATTTAATGAGGGGAAGAAAAAGAGGAAGGATGAATGAAGGATGAGATATGAAGATTCAGAGTAAGGTGAAGAGGAAGAAACATGTTTTTAAAGAAGAAAGATGGTTGAAGAACAAACACAATATTTTCAAATGTTCATGAGCTTCAATTCATGGAACATTTCTTCTTACCCTGGGTGTTTGATAGGAGCATCCGAGTGCATGGGCTATCCCACATAACAAAAAAAAAAGTATTTTATTTAATTTTATCTTTTTCAATTTTGGGTTTGTTTTTATCTTGTAGACATGAATTAACTCTCCTTCAACAACCTTGAAAAGCCCCCTTCTTTCTACACTTTGTTTGGCTCGAAATTCAGATGAAATGTGAAGGCATTTGGTGTAATTTTACATTACATAGAGAAATATATTTTTTTATTATTTTTGTAACTCCTAAGAAGAATTAAATGATTTGGAAATAAAATATTTTCCATGATGGTGGGTATTTGGGGAGTGGAGTTGTCAGATGATGAATTGGATGGCAATTTTTGGCAAAAGTTTGAATTTTCCTAGAAAAAACATTAAAGAGGCCATTTGCATAAATTGCCACGCTAGAATGGAGGAGGTGGAGGTTTTGAACGAAATTTCATGGTAAATGAAGATGGTCAGAATCCATAACTGAGAGGACCAATCTCAAAAAAAAGGGCACAACTTTCTCATACAATAACAAAATTGAGAATTTCAAAATGTTCTAGAAATATGGGAAGGAGGAGCATACAACCCAGAAGGTGTTCTACAATATTCATGATAATCAAGGAGTAGTGTGTTAGTATAGGTTTTTACTTTCCTATATTCCTAGGTTTTTCCTGCACTTTAATTAAGCTTTCTTAGGTTGTATTATGTGAGTATTAGTTGATTTATACTCACCTTGTTAGTGTGAAAAGGGTACTTTATCTAACTAGTTCATTCTTAACTAGTTCTCCACTAAAGTCCTCTTCACACTAGCTTAACTTTACATAGGGATAAGGTGGTTGAGCCTTTAATGACATGAGTTGTCACACCTCATAGGATGCCAACACTTGTCATAATCTGGTTGCATCTATCTCTGCCCTTGGCCTATATAACCAAGGCATTTCCTTTGTAATCTCAATTCTCAAGCTGAATATGTCTTTGCTTTTGCATCCTCATAATTCTATTTTTCTTTTGGATCATTTGCATTACTCTCATGGAGACTAACTATGTGTTGCTATTTTGATCTCATGTCATTTGCTTTCACAGTGTCATATCTATTTATTTGCACTAGTTTTATGGGTTATTCATCTTTTTAGATTCTAACACAGTTATGTACAAAATTGATGGGTTTGTGGTGAAACTTTACAAATTTGAATCTTAATCTTGCCTATAAATGATTTTTGTTGCAGTTGAAGCTTTGTTAATGGATAACATGTTGAGTTTTGAGAATTTTGTAAACTTCCAATATTTATTTGAATGCAAATGAAATAATATTTTGTTGGAGATTTTATTTAAATATTGTTTTAAGTGTTGATTCTATGAAGGAAGGTTGCAACAATTGACAAACCTTTTTGGTTTCTCAATTGTTGAACTTTTGGTGTTAGGAGTCCAAGAGGAAAATTTTTTCACATAAGGGCTTGTACGACCCCTGTATGGTACTATACAATTCTTTTTTCAAAAACAAAAACAAAAATTAAATGCTTTTTTAAGTGTTGCACTTATTTCAAGTGCTTTAGCTAGTGGTCTATAATCACTATGCAGTTGCGACTTAGCCACTAGTGGCTACAACATTTCCAATAGCCAAAAATATATATTTTTTAATTTTTTAAACCCTTTCGCCTTAGGGTCATATGGTGATCAACATCCAATCTTAGGGGGGCTAAAAAATTTCACCTTTTGTGGCAACTTAGCAAGATTGAGAAAATCATGATAACTTTTCACTTGGGTATTGAAATTGGGTGAATGAGATGTTTTTGAAAAGTTGACCAGCACTATCCAATGGTGTAGATATTTTTCTCATAGTTTGATGCTTGTACATTTTATCGCCTATCAAAGTTAGAAGTTTTGTTTTCATTCTTGATTTCACATTTTCTGATCCATTTCTCCATTTTTCATGATTCTAGTGGCGTTGGAAAGGTCTTTCAGAGCTCTTCACAACTATCCATGCACTTTTTCTAAATTTTTCTCACGGTACATTTTATTTAGTTTTTTGTGTTTTCAAATTTTGGTGAATTATTTAGACCTTTTTTGCTCCTCAAAACTTTATGCTTACATCTAAGATGACTTGTTTTAGGTTGTTCTAGATGTATTTCTAGCATTTTCCCCTATTTTAGCATTGTAGACATGTTTTTTAAGCACTTTCTCTTTTCTAGATGCACTGAGATAAAGTGCCACTATTGTACTTTCTCTTAGGGATTTTCGCATATCTTGTTGTGCCTTTTGTACTTGCACTATGATATAAAGTACCATGGGGGGTTGTGTAGGCATTTTTTTGCCATCACACTTTTTTCAAGTGAGTTTCCTTCTATGACATCATCAAATCCTAGTGATTCTTGCCTCATGTGTGTGTACCTTATTTCCACACCCATTTTTAGTTGCATGTATTTTTTTGTGCATGTTCAGATGTTCTTGATTCTCCCAAATGCACTTCTTGGTGGTACATAGTTTTAGTGGACCTACCATGGCTTTCCATTATTAGCATTATGGGGGGTGTCTATTATTGGTGCTAATGCTTCCTTGGTATCATTTTGGAGTGAGTTATGTATCTAGTTTTTGTTCCTATGTACTAGGAAAATGTAGCATTTGGTTACCCATACATTTTTCTAAGATGGAGAACTTACCATTCAGACACTCTTGCATTCCTATTTTTTGGAGGTGACATTCTATTTTCACTTGATCAATGCTATTCAAACTATTAGGTACTTGTATTTTCAAATTGCATCTTGCATAGTTGAGTAGTGTTGTTAGGGTCACTCGTGTAGATTATTGTCTTCTTGATCTCAATCATCATTTTCTAGACGAGGTTCCTCATATCAGCACTATATCATTCATCATTCAATAATTTTCTATAACTTCTTCATGCTTCAACAAAATATATAGTGTCACTTTCTCTTTTATTCCTATATTATTTTTACGACATTTTTTGGAGGCTTCTTAGTCCTTCATTCACATTTCTCTCTAAGTTTGGGGAGGAATTTTTCCCATGTGGTTTTCTCCTTTTCTCCAGTTGTGAGAGATTAGATTTTTTGCACATGGGTACCCCATCAAGCCTTGTTTGTTGGGACCCATTCATGCATTCTTTGTTTTTATGCATTCTTTTTTTAGGTTTTTAGCTACTCCCTAAGTTTTCACTTAAGAGGGGTGTTAGAGTAATCATTCATTAGCTAATAATTAATTAATATTTAATTGATTATTAGGCTAATTTATCATCATGCACTTAAACTAAACTTAGAAGTGATTTTTTATTTTGTTAGTTTAGCTATTATTAGATCATTATATCTCATCACATGTGATGTCGACACTTGTCATGATCTAATCCATTTATCATTTAGGTTTTTCTCTTATAATCACTCTCCTTCATTGTAACTTTAAGCAGGAAAAATCTTGAGGTTCATTCTGTAATTTCTTTCTTGTTGAGAAAATAAAAAGCCTTTGTTTGCAACTCTCATGCATGGAAAGTGTTCTTGTTTGTTGTTTGGTCTTCCATCTTGTGTGTTTTTCACAAATTTAACATTTATAGGTGTCTATTGACCATTCAATATTATCTTTAGGTACTTTTCATTATCAACAAGACTATTTATATCAATTGGCCCTCTAATAACACTTTTAGGTTTTTTCTTAATTGACATGATATTTATATATGTGCCTATCAATGATCTAATTAAAATTTTAATGTAATTTACTTGTTTGTATAAATCTCATGGGTATAAAAATTTAAGAGATTTTGATGAATATATTAAAAAGAAGTGTCTTTTAATCTATCACAATTTACCCGTATGGATAATTATTTGCAAAGACACTAAAAATAGATTTCCAATAATCTCAAATACACATTCCTCAATCTTGTCATAAATAATTCTCATCAACATACATTAGTTATACATAATTATGATTTGACTAATGTATGTACAATTAACGATAATAATTGTTGACCACTAGTATAACCTTTATCACTGTCACTCTCAAGTACAAAATCACAAACCTACAAACATAGAGAAGAGTAGGAGATAAAATAAATTATAATAAACAATCATTTATCCAATATTTCACAAATTATAATAAACTATACCAGTTACACCACCCATTGATATGTAGGGGTCATACAACTAGGTGGAAGTGAGCAGAAAAAATGACAAAGGATGATGACCAAATGGTTATGAGTTCTTTATATTAATGAAATAAGTATTACATGATCTAATATACAAAATTATATGTAACTATTATTTATGATACTTCAGATTGCACTAAGCCAAAATGTAGAGTATACTCAAATATTTGTAGACTCAAACTAGAACTCCTAAGACTCACTAAGACTCAAAGGAAATTGATACCAAGACTACTTGATCTACTACTTGATTCTACCCAATGATTCCAAATGAATTTTGGAGTGGCTTATTTATAACCTTACAATGACATGAGCGTTTGATCACACCCATATTTACCTATACTAGTAAGTTACCTACTGTATAAAATAAAACAAGGAATATCATACCATGTGGAAGACAATGCCAATCCTTTCTTTAGTACATCAACTTTATTTATTTTATCCATAACATTAATTTTATGGAGGAATATCTACCAAAATATATTTTGTTCGACATTGTCTATCCTTACTTTTTCACAATAGATAAAATAATTTATATTTATAAGGTACAAAATCCACCATTTCACATGTAAATATTTTCAAACCATGTAATACCAAGATTTGTACAAGATTCCACCACAAATATTTGTACATTTCTCTGCCTACCATATTTTTCCAAATATTTGTATATGATCTTCACATGTTGTCACTCACTTTTCCATTATTAAAATATCTTATGATAGTATCACACTATAATATGTGAAAAATTGATTTAGATATGGATATTTAATTATATGGGTCCACCACTTTTCCTATACAAATATTTAATTGTGTACATTAATTATATACATATACTCCACCATGAATTTTGCACTGTTAACCATGATCCCATTCAAGTATGCACTAATGACCAATGTCTGGAATGAGATGGAGACTTGGTATATTGAACACATTGTCAAATTGTAGAATATACTAGTATGAGTAAGAATTCTTGATATTATTTTGAAAAAAGTGACCAGTGTTAGGATAGTATCATTCTCCAATAAGCTTAGTATTCGTGTGCTTGATAATCCATTCTAAATGATTTTTTGCCAAATGTATTGCAAGATAAATAATATATAACAAAGTTTCATGGATAGAAGAATACTTGTAAGGTGTTATTTGAGCTATTAATGTTTTACAAGAGGGGATAAATTTAGAAGGAAGAACATCCACACTTCAAAAATTGGGAGGAAAATAGTTTGTAATATCCCACATCTGAAAATAATATGAGCTTCTTTATATTGATGGGTTAGGCCTTGCAAAACTATAATTATCCTTATGTTAGATAAAAGGACAATATATGAATCTCCTTGGTTCTAGGAATAGTCTATATGTCATCCCAACCATCACACCAAAATATATGGCTAGGATTATGCAAAAAAAAAAAATCCAATATTTTTCTTGACATGCTTCTAGAAGTTCCTTTATCCTTCATATGACTAAAGACTATGAATCTTCAAGAAGAATATTTCACTTTGAATTGAATCTTCCAATCATATAAAAAAAATTATTTCCTTGATGAAGATGATTAAATTTTAATTCTTATGATCTCCTAAAACTATACCACTAGAATGAAAAGAGAATGACTTGAACTACCTCATAAAATCCCATATTAAGATAAGATTAGTGTCTATGGTTTCATCTTTCCATAAGGAACACAAAGATCTGAACTCTCTCAAGTTTACGAGGATATTACAGGCCTTCTATTTTATGGTTCTAATTACACCAAGAACTTGTATAGATATTTTTTGTTGATTCCAATACAAGAGGGGAAGGACATGACTCTTAGCTATAATTAAATAGTAGATATTGTATCTATAAAAGCTACAAGCCTTCTACCAAAACCTTCTAGTTTGACAAAAATGACTAGTTTACAAGAAAAACTAAGGATTTCAAAACAATTTCTAAGATAAGGGAGGATACATAAGAAAGAATGATAATTAAAATACATAAGACAAAATAGATAATAACAAACGAAAGGATCTATAATAGGCTAAATATGCATAGTAGTATGTCCATAGTCTATACCTTCTCTTTCTTCTTCTTCTTCTTCGCCTCATTATCATAAGATGTATTTACACTATTTACATATGATAAGAATTCACTATAGCTACATGAAAAAATTATTTTAAAGAATTTATTGTTCTCACAAACAATAAAAATATCTTCATATTCATCCATTTTAGACTATAGACGTATAATGAGACCTAGGAAGGAATTCCTTAAGAGGACTAAAGGATCAACAAGGGATACAAACCTACACAAAAGACCAAACCAACTCTCAAATAATTGATGAAAAAATAAATTTTGATCAACAAAATCTCAATAGAGACTCCACATAGAACAAAAAATTCTTTAGCAATTACCAAATTCAAGATTAACTAAGGTCTAACTCTCTTACTATGACTAAATTTAGAGATTTAAAGCTTTATTCACCTATACAATAACCATAAACAAGGCTCTAGTACCAATGATACACATAGGTCACACAACTAGGTAGAAGTGAGCATAAATAGTGGTAGAGGATGATGATTGAATGGTTACAACTTCTTTATACTACTGAAATAAGTAATTACAAGAGTGAATAAACAAACTTATATACAACTATTCTTTTTGATAATTTAGATCACACTAAGCACAAAAGTAGAGCATACTCAAATATTTTTAGACTCAAACTAGAACTCCTAAGTCTCACTAAGACTCTAAGGAAATTGATGATAATAGGTCACACAACCACACAAATAGGCAAAAGTGAGCAAAAACAATGATGGAGGTTGATGACCAAATGGTTATAAAAATTTATATTAATAAAATAAGTATTAATCGATTGAATATATATAAACTTATATAGAATTATTCTTTTTAATACTTCAAATTTCACTAAGCATAGAAGAAGATCATACTCAAACTAGAACTCCTAAGACTCACTAAGACTCTAAGGAAACATATTCCCACTATGCTTCTCATGCACTTATTTATAGATCTAATATTACCTGGGATCTGGTCACACCCAAAATTAAACCTATACTACCAAGTTACCTATTTTATAAAAGCAAAGGAGGAATATCATGTCAAGTGGTAGACAGTGTTAGTCCTTTCTTTAGTACATCAAATTTATTTATTTTATCCATGGTATTAAATTTAAGGAGAAATATCTACAAAAATAAATTTTGGTCAATATTTAATACTGTTACTTTTCACAATAGGAAAAATAATTTATTTCAAAATCTACTTTATTTAGAGTGGGTGACATAAGGGTCCAACATGTCTCCACATAAATATAATTTTATACAAATTATTATATTTACATGTTTCCATGGAGCCCATGGAAACTATCACAACTACTAAAACAAGATGCTTCTTGTACAACATGAGTTGGATCATTTATCTCTTTCCATGCATTAGTTTCTTCAAAGACATCTCTTTCATCGAAAGGCCTCCATAATTATTTTATTTGAAAGTGGTGTTGCAAATTATAATATGTATATATCATATTACAACATAGATTAACTGAGAAATAATATTTCCAACTAAGTTGATAACTAATAATTACAACTATTATCATGTATCCCGAGAAAACTACTAGTTAGGATTCAAATGAATTGGTCTAGCATATCTAATAAAATTTTAGAGTTCATGAATTTTGTTTGCTTGTATAATAATTTTCTATTGAGAATAGGGTTTACAAACCATGTCGATCATTTTGAGATAAGACACCTTAGTTTGTAATCTTAAGATAGTGAATTCTCCTCTATTGTCTCCAAAATAATTTGGAGGTGTAATGCACCCTAGATTCTCTAGTGATTTTGTTGTGGATTTTGAGCTTTGTATATACCTAGGAGATATTCCTTGTAATAATATTTATCTTTGAAAAAATATATTGATCAAATGGAAATTAACATTAATTATTCATTGACAGTTAAAGCCTAGATTTAGTCTTGAAGAACTTGGACCATTCATCAAAGTAGAAAGGACATCTTGACTTAGTCAATCAATAATAATGTTACCTTTTTCGATAATATGTTCAACAAAATAATTAAACAGGTTAAAGTAATATTTAAATCTAAATTTTTTTCCCTTCCATATTTCCTCCCATGATCCTTTTCTTTGAATGTTAAAAACCTGGTGCAATCCGTTTTGATCTTGAAATACTTCATATGCATAAGTTTAAGGGAAAATTCCTCAAGAAATTTTTTAACACCATAAATTTATTTATCAGAGGAACTCCATTTTTGAACATCGTTAACAAAAAATCTACCAACATATTTTGAAATGAATTATTGGTTATCTATCCTTAACAAAACACAAAACAAATCACCAAGAAAAATTAGAAGCATATGTATATAAAATATATTCTTAAGTAGTAGGAACATGCAAAACTAGAAGTTTACTTATCATTTCCTTGATTTTATGGAAAATGACGATATCTTCTTTAGTCCAAGTGAATTTATTCACCAAGAGTTTTTGTAATGGTTTTTGATAAAATCTTGAGCTTGGGTAGAAACTATTAAGATAGTTTAATATTCCCAATAAATTTTATGTAATTTCTTTTTATCAAATGGGTAATCAAATCCTTAAAGTTTATCCTTGATATGTGGTTGGACCTCAAGGATGCCATTATTAACTACCATTCCTAAAACTTATAACTATTACTACACCATTGACTTTTATTTATAGGTAAAATAATGCCAATATTTTTTCAATAGAATAAAAAGTTTTAAGATGACTATAATGGTCATCTAAAGTTTGATTAAAAACAATAATATCATCAATATAAATACTGATGGAATGAGAAAGGCTGCAACACCCTTCAAAAACCACTTGAATACCTCTTTAAAATCCACATAGGCATTTCATCAAATAGCTGAAAGTATTTCTCATAAAACAAGAAAACTTGGTTTGCACTTGCAAACTTGATATTGTAATGTAAAAAAAATGGATTACAAAACATTTTCAGTCAACAAAAGACTGATGGAAAAAAACATATTTCCATTTAATACCTGCAACAACCCTCTTAGAACCCTCTCACAATTAATTCTTCAAACAACGTAGAAATTGCAAACAATCCAACACAATCTTGGTTTGCAACTTGCAAACATTGCTATGCTTCAAAGAAAAATCTTATTAAAACTTATTTTTCAGTCATACAGGACTGATAAACAAAAATAAAACCCCATAAAAATATCACATAATCTAATGAAATACATTGAAAAACATTCTCGCAGTCAAACTATGTGATCTCCCACAAATCTATGCACTCTCATGCACCTCTATTCCACTTGCAACTCATGCAACTTCTCACTAAAAGACCTGACACTCTATTTGTTGTTATCAATCAATTAAAACTTGTTATAAACAACATTTCAAAACCCCAAAAATGAGAACTAAAATTATGTATTTTCTCCCTTCTACAAGTAGACTTATGTCTCACAATTTTTAGTTATGCAACATGCAACAAGCACTCACAACACTGAACAAGTTCTAACCATGAACTTCCAATCTATTTGCTGCTACAAATAGCTGCTCACACCTAAAATATATAGAAAAAATAAACCTCCATGTGATGCTACAATCTCTCTCCAACTCCCTTTCAACTTATCCTCTCAAAAACTGAAAGCTAAGGAAGAAAAATGCCTTCATAACTCCCTGTTGAAATGAAATTTCATTTCATTTCCTTCAAATTCCCCATTCCCAAAATTGGAATGGCCCCTATCATGTAGCTTCACCAAAAAAATAAATTAAAACATAAAATAATGTTAAAAAAATAAATCCAATTGATTTCTCCATACCACAAAAGTTGGGAGTTACGTTTGACCGCTCCTCCACTAGCTCCTGAAAAAGAAAATCCTAGAAAAAACAGACCTGGGCACCTACCTCCACAACTCCTTTTTTTTAGGGATTCTAAAAAATTGTTTTAAAACACCTTTATTTCATATCCTAATTCCTACCATGCTTTCCTTGGCATTTTTGAACTCAAATTGCATTAAAATTGCAATTTTGTATTATTTGCACTATGCCAATTTTGACCATTTCAAAATGAGCTTGAATAAACATGAAATTTGTTAGATTTGGTTGTGAAACCACCCAAGATTATAATTATTGAAGGAAAGCAAGAAATGAGATGGATAAACTCAACACTCCCTTAGCACTGAACTAGCATTCCATCATACTAGCTAAGGGGAGGGGTGAGTGTTGTTTATATAGCAAAATAATGGCAGATAATTCCAAGAGGAATAATAACTCCCAAGTACCCATAATAGGTGGAAGTTTTACCTACTTGTCAATTAAAGACAAAAAAATGGTTATGGGAGGTGGTTAATAAATCCAAAAGAGGGTGTGAGACTCAACTACCCAAAGGTGGGTGTGAGTGACACATGTGAGTGATGGATTTATGCCACATGTCCTCATCCTAACCATTATAATATAACCTAAGCAAGCTTAATAATGTGTGTAGGAAAAATAAATATTCCAAAACATAAGGAAAATAAAAAACCTACACTAACACCCCTGCTTAAGTGTAGCTTAGGTGGGTGAAAAGATGCAAAGATGGGTCCTGGATACTAGGCCATGTTAGGTACCAATGTACAAAATACTCTCACAAATGGAGAAAAGGAGAAAACCCAGTGGGAAAAAAATCCTCCCCAAAAGAGAGAAAAGAAAACAAGTTTCCCAACACAAGAAGAATCCCATGCAAGGAAGAAGTCCCCTCCAAAATAGAAAGGATAAGAAAGACTATGTAGCCTTCCCTCAAGAAGTCAAATGTACCAATGGTTGATGCTCAAAATTGGATGTAGAAAATGGTCCATGATTGTAAAAAAAAATTCCTCCCCTTAGGAAGAAACAAAACCAAAGGTATATGAAGAAAATCTTCCCATTCCTGAAATGAATATGAGGGAAAGCTCAAAATGTATGAAGTCTCTGAAAACTGCTCATCTATCTCCATGTCAGTGTCGAAAGCTGCCACCACCAAATTAAGAATTTTAGGCCACATTGATGAAGATGACAATCCATAACCTAGTAGAGATGTATGTAGAACAAGATAAAAAGAATAAACTATCTCCTCTTGTAGTACCCCTCTGTTTATGCTTATGCTTACTGTCGCTATGTTTTCATACTGTTAGACTTATGATGTTTTGTTGGATATTTTGATCGCTGGATTTGAGCGATAGTGGATTATTTTGTGACATGATGATACTTGATTGATGATTATTGTTTTCAAACATGATATGTTTTAGCATAGATGTTATTTCCAGTTGTTATTGCTATGTATATTTTTATGATGGACTAATAGTTATTCATTTTCGTCAGTTTGTTGTGAAGTGTATTGGTGTGGAGAACGAAATTGCATCACTCGCTTGCGAGTGCCCTGTGATATCCATGATTTTCTCCACACAATGTGCCTGTTTAATAGGATTTGCAGGTACATGACACTGACTCCACCTGTGTAATCAGGTCTGAGCGTGTCAAGACTCAACGGATACGTTGATCAGGAGATAGTAGTCTGGTTTACCCTAGCCTAGTCTTTAATCCTGGTCATAGTACTTTGTTTGTTTTCAGTTTTGAGTCATAGGTTGTATTGTATTTTCTATTGGTTAAATCGTTTTGAAAAGGTAAATTTGGTTAATTTTTAATGTTGGAATATTGTGTTTTAAATTATTGATATTTAATTAATGTATAAATGTAGTAGAAATTACTTGCTTAATAATTTAATTCATTAATTAGCTTATTTGGTTAAATAGTTGATCTTAAAAAGATTAAACTATTTTAATTAAATAAATAAATTAATTATATTAAATTATTAAGTGTGAAATTTATATTGCATTTGGAAATTAATTAAATTGTGGAAAATTAGAAAATTAAAATAAAAATAAAATGCATGTGAATGGAAAATTGGTTTTTCAAAATTTAAATTAAATAAAATTGAAATTTGCATGCAAAATTAAAAGGACAAAAACTGCCGAGAAGTTGTGGAGAAGATATTTGCAACTTCTCGACAAGTGTGCAAATTGCATTAATTTGGGTTGTTGAAAAATTTGTTACGGAGAGGTTATTGTGGATCATGGGAAATTACAAAGGCTATTCAATTTTCTCACGGGGAAATTATCAGAAATTTTTTGCAAAAATTCTCTTACTGTGATAAAAATTGAAATCTTCATAGAAGTTGTTATCTCTCTGTTTTATTTTGGTTGATTTTGGAATTGGAAGATCCTTTGGAGGATTCTTGGTGGTTGGAAAAGCTCTTTCTTGGAATTGGGGATTTCTTTAAAGAAGATTTTGGGATTCTACGCTTCAGGCAAGAGCAATTCTTCTACAGGAAGCTTTTATACTACAGGTATTTTCTTGTTTTTTTGGTTCTTTCTTTAAAAAGTTAGAGCAAAGATATGCTTTGTATTTTCCTATATTCATCTTGAAAAATTGGTAAAGTTTTATTCAAACAGTGGAATGGATCTGTGAAGAAATTTTAGTTGTGATAGTAAAGAAACCTTCTGTTGTTTTATTTCAAATCTCTGTGAAATTTTGAAAACAAGGAAAACTTTAAAGAAATAAAAAGGGGCAAAACAAAATTTTATATTACAGAGGCAAAAATTGGTTTAAAATTTGAAGGGCTTGTAAATTTCATTTTAAGTTTCCTGTTGAATGTTATTGCTCAGATTCAGTAATTACCTGTTGTTTTAATGAAATCTATATACATATATTTATATATGTATATATATATATATATATATATATATCTAAAGAGAATATATATATATATACATACATATATAAATACATATATATAAAATTATTTGTTCAAACTGTAAGACGAAAATCGTTGTACGCGATTTTATATTGTTGATAAATTTTAGAGAATATTTATTAGATGGAAAACGAAAATTTTCTTTTTTTTAAACTGTCCAACGTTTTTCCGAAAATTCACGGAAATCTTATTTTGTTTATAAGATAAACTACATGGCAGGGAAGCTGCAGGGGCTACCCCCACGGCCGACCCCTTTGGGAGCCGGCTGTGAGGGCAGCGCTCGACACTGCTCTACCAGGCAGTGCTGGTGCGGCCAGCACAGCCGAGTCCCAAAAGGGAAATCAGTCATGGTGGTTGTCAGCCCTGCGTAGCAAGGGTTTAAACATTACTCATGAAACATGGGTCAATGAGTTTGACTCGAAACTACACGGTTGAATCCTGATAGCAATATCATAATTAGTCAAATCTTTATATGCAGATTTTGTATTGTGTTTTAATTTGGGTTTTTTATAATATGTAATAAAAATTTGAATATTTTATTTTAAACTTATATTATTAGTTTTATATTAATATATATATATATATATATATATTAATTGGAATATATTTAAACATATATTTATTATGTAAAAAAAATATTTTGGAAAGTCATTTTTAAGATATTATATTTCTTTAAAACTTGAAGCAAATAGAAATTAAGAATGTGTAAATGTAGAAAATTATATATATGGTGAATTTGGGAAAATTAAAAAAAATAATAATAGAAAACAGATATTATCTCTATTGAATTTGAAATTAGATCTTTTATTAAAATGATTTATAAACGTGATGTTTTTCAAATGATACTTATGGATTTAGCATATCCAAAAGATAGACGTATATTGTTTTAAATTGTTCTAAAATAGTAATTTTTCTTTTATGGTTAATTTGGGAATGTATTAAATATATAAGTCTTCCAGATGGATTTGTGTAGTAAGGGGGGTGTTATTGTTTAAGTATATCTTGTGTTGACTTGAGTTGTGTATGTGTAAAATATAGTGTTTTGATACTTGAAATTTCATAAAAGTTTTAAGGACCAATGTGGGTCAATTTTCTATATGTGATGTACTTTGTGCACCTTATAAACCCTAGTCAGGAAAAAATAGTATATCCTTGTTATATTTAGCGGAGTGGCTATTTGTAAGTGCCGACACACAAAGTGGTGTTAGGGTAACTTACAAGTAGTTAGTAACTCAGTGATAATTAAATGATACAGTTGTTAGACTAAAACACTTAACAAGATGTACATGCCTCACTTATGGCTCTTGAGCTACTACTATCATGAGTATAAGATGAAAAGGCCTGGAATGGCAAATCAAAGTCTTATTTCTTTAAGAGACATTCGATTCCGCAACAGTATGCAATAGGGGCCGGGTTTCATAAGAGGTTACCAGGGTAACCCAAGGATTGGGGGCCGGAACCTAGGAAGAAACACCAGGGTAACCTTTGCATCGTTGTGATGACACTCCACCTAGAATAACAATTAACCTTGTGTTTGCATTACAATCAATTGTCAAAATCTGGAAGCAATGTAACCAATAGTTTGTTTGTACTAGTGTCTAGGGTTAGTAGATTGGTCTAGGTAACCTTATTACTATCTCCTAGCATGGGGGGTGGACCTACGGGTACCACATGGTTGGGTGGAACGTGCACCTTACTCTGTTGGGTCCCCAGTATGATCATGGCCTTGAGAGCTTCATGGATGGAGAGCTCGTGATTGGATACTTATGTTTATTTCAACATTGTATATTGTAAACTTGTATTCAAAAACATCCCTCAATTGTATAAGAGGTGAACAATGTAATTGTAATTGTAATTATTAATTGAACTACGTCATCATATGGATGAGTATTGTATATGTGATTAAATGCAATGTATGGAAAAACATGTATGTACTTAATGTTATTATGAATGGTATTCAAATGGAAATTTCTATGTTATGCAATGATTATCTTTATGTTAATATTTATTATGTGCAATGTGAAATACTTAAGTCACTTGTGGAAAACTCAAAGTAGTGTAACGTCATTTAACCTAAGAATGTATGCAATTAATTAACTTAATATTAATACTTAAAAAAAAATTATTACACCTTTATAACACACTTGTAACATTCTTAGGTTATTAAGACGGGGCATTACAGATTGGTATCAGAGCCAAGGTTACAAACACTAGACGCTCTGGGTAATCACGAGCCCATTAGGTTGACCTAGTATGTAGTGTCGCAACTGATAACCTTGGTTGAATAGTATCTAAGACTTATAATTGTTATGTGTAGGAACATGCCTAGGCGAGGAGGAAGAGGTCGTGGTAGAGGTCGAGGAGGAGGCCGAGGGCCAATCCCTCAGGTTACTCCCCCTCCTAGCCCTCACCACAGTGATCAGGCAGAACAGATGGGTCAGAGAGATGAGGGACAAAACCTCGTATAGTCAGCAGTAGAGGGTTCTCAGATATGTCCATTACTAGAGGAGGTCCTAGCTCATCTTGGACCTAGACAGGTAGATGAGTAGGAGGTTGTGAGAGAGAGGGATAGATCCCCTAGGAGAGTAGAGGACACAGCACATCAGGATGCTATCATCGCAGGTCATATGGGGGATTTACTGAGGGCACGCCCTCCTACCTTTGATGGTTCAGGAGGTGGGTTAGAGGCTGAGACCTGGCTACTAGATTTGGGTAGATGCTTTGCCATGCACCCTTACGGTAGCAATACCCATGCCAGATGTGCTATTATGCACTTGAGAGGATTCGCCTCTACATGGTGGCGCCTAGAGGAGCAGAAGCTCCATTTGGATATTGGTTCTGTGTCTTGGGAGATGTTTCTCGAGAGGTTCAAAGCTCGGTTCCTTTCAGAACATTGGAGGCAGCGTAGGGCTGACGAGTTCCATGATCTACGTCAGTTGGCTCTTTCTGTAGAGCAATATGAACGTAGGTTCTACGAACTCAAGCAATATGCTGGTATTGGCGATGATGAGCCTATGCTAGTACAACATTTTATCAGGGGTTTAAACACCCGTATCAGTGGTGGTGTTCGAGTCTTTGATCCAAAGACTATGGAAGTCATGGTGGAGAAGGCTCGCATTGTAGAGGAGAACCTTATTATGGCTTTAGGGGGGCACACAGGAGTGCAGATTGGTAGTGCTCATGCAGCAGGTTTTAGTCCATGGGGTGGACAGGCACAGACAGGTGGTTCTTCCAAGAACCAATAGACACCCACAAAGGGTGGGCAGCAACAAAAAAGAACACCTCAAAAGAGCAATAACCCTCAACCGCAACAACAAAACAGTCCTCAAACAGGAAAGGGTCAGAACTGGTGGCGCAACAGGCGTAATAGGCAGGATCAACCTATGCAGAGTGCTCAGTCTACCGTCAGTAGGGGTAGTTTTCAGCAGTCCAATGCACCTTTGGGTGGCAGAGGATTTGGTAGAGGCACAAGCACAGGTTGTTATTCATGTGGGCAGCAGGGGCAGATAGCTAGGAAGTGTCCGATGAGAGGTCCTACTGGTTATGGGTTTCGACCTGCAGCTTCAGAGCCTACGGTGGGAGATGCAGGAAGAGCACATACAGTATATGCAGTGGTTAATGACCGCCAAGCCGATCACCAGAATACGGTGGTCGAAACCTCAGGTAAGTTACATGGTATTAATGTGTCTATTCTTTTTTATTCCGAAGCCACTAACTCCTTTATTTCACTGACCATTGTTGACCATTGTGGTCTTGTGGCGGTAAAGCAAGGTGGTAAATGGCAAGTTGAATTCGCCTCAGGGGTGAAACTAGCAATAGAAAACTTAGTACATAACTGTGAACTTAAAATTGGTACGTTAACTACCTTAGTAGATTTATATGTTACACCCTTAGGATCATACAATATAGTGTTAGGTATGGATTGGTTAGCATCTTATCATGTTGTAATTGACTGTCGACTTAAGACAGTTAGTTACATTGATGATTTAGGTGTGAAAGTGGAAATCGTAGGTATTCATAGACCTATCTCTTTGCGGATGATATCTGCTATGCAATTAAAGAGATGTCTTCGTCAGGGATGTCAACTATTTGCAACAACAGTTACCGATTTAGATGAGGGTGAGAGTCGAGAGGTATCTCTTGATGATCATCCTATTCTTAGGGAATTCACAGATGTGTTTCCCGATGACATTCCTGGAATGCCACCAAAAAGGGATATTGACTTTAGAGTTGACCTAGTTCCTGGAGCTGAGCCTATATCTAGAGCTCCTTATAGAATGACGACTCATGAGTTAGAGGAACTTCGTATACAATTAGAGGAACATTTAGGAAAGGGTTTTATTTGTCCAAGTGTTTCCCCTTGGGGAGCACCTGTCATCTTCGTAAAGAAGAAGGACGGATCTCTTAGGCTGTGTATTGACTATCGTCAATTGAACAAGGTTACGATTAAGAATTGTTATCCTTTGCCTAGAATCGATGATCTTTTTGATCAAATTAAGGGAGCTAATGTGTTCTCTAAAATTGATTTGAAATCCGGTTACCATCAATTGCGAATAGCTGAAGCAGACATTCATAAAACTGCTTTTCAAACTCGTTATGGGCATTACGAATTCACTGTAGTACCATTTGGGTTAACGAATGCACCATAAGTATTCATGAGTTTAATGAATGGTGTTTTTCGTACATACTTGGATCGCTTTGTCTTGGTATTTCTCGATGATATTTTGATTTATTCAAGAAATATGAAGGAACATGAAGAACACTTGAGACAGGTATTGCAATGTTTAAGGGAAAATCAATTATATGCAAACCTGAAGAAGTGTGACTTCTTTCAACCTGAAATAAAATACCTTGGACATGTAATATCTGGGAAAGGTATTGTTGTGGATCCTTCAAAGATCCAAGCAATTGTAGATTGGCCTGCACCTACTAATGTAGGTGAAGTTCGTAGTTTTATGGGTCTAGCTGGCTATTATAGGCATTTCGTAGAGGGATTTTCTAGGATCGGTTATCCTATTACTTCTCTTCAAAGGAAAGGGAAGAAGTTTGTTTGGACAAAACAGTGTCAGATGGCCTTTCAGACTCTTAAAGAAAAGCTAACTAATGCACCTATACTTATTGTTCCTGATCCTACTAAGGATTTCGTAGTATGTGCGGATGCATCCTTAGAGGGTTTGGGAGCAGTTTTGATGCAAGATGGGCGTGTGGTTGCTTATGAGTCTCGCAAACTCAAGGACCATGAATTAAACTATCCTACTCATGACCTAGAAATAGCTGCGGTAGTGCATGCTTTAGTTCGATGGAGACATTTCCTATTAGGTCATCGTTTCGAACTTCATACTGATCACCATAGTTTGCAATACATCTTTACGCAACCTAACTTAAATGCAAGGCAAAGACAGTGGATGGAGTTCTTGTGTGAGTATGATTTTGAGGTAAAGTATGTTCAAGGTAAGGAGAACGTAGTGGCTGATGCTCTTAGCCATCGTAGACATGAGATCTCTGCAACTACTGTTGAAGTAGATTTGAGAGGTCAAATAGTGGCTGTGCTTCCTAATGATAGATTATATTAGGAAGCAAAGTCAGAGATTGAATTGGGTAGACCTTTAGAAGGTCGATTTGCGGGATATGTCTTAGAGTCATATGGTATATTACGGCACTTAGGTCGTATTTATGTACCACATGTTGAGAGTCTTCATACATTAATTATGACTGAAGCTCATCGAGCTCCATATTCAGCTCATCCAGGTGTCAAGAAAATGCATGTCGATCTTCGGCTATTGTATTTCTAGCCTGGTATGAAACGTGATATTGCTGACTATGTATCGAGATGTCTTGAATGCCAGCAAGTCAAAGCTGAGCATCATCATCCTGCTGGATTATTGCAGCCACATCTCATTCCCGAATGGAAATGGGATATTATATCCATTGACTTTATTGTAGGGTTACCTACGTCATCACGTCGACATGATGCCATTATGGTAACTGTTGATCATTTGACTAAAGTAGCTCACTTTTTCCCAGTACGTTCATCATATAATGCTTCATCTGTAGCTAGGATATTCATGGAGGATATCGTTAGATTGCATGGGATTCCTCATAGGATTATATCGGACAGAGATCCTGTATTTACTTTAGCCTTATGGACTTCGTTACAACGTGCCCTAGGTACACAGTTGAACTTTAGTTCAGCGTATCATCATCAAACTAATGGACAAACTGAAAGAGTTAACCAAATATTAGAGGATATGCTTAGGATGTACATAATGGACCAACAGTCTCGTTGGGAGGATTACTTGTACTTAGTAGAATTTGCTTACAATAATGGATATCAGAGTTCTATAGGTATGCCACCATTTCAGGCATTATACGGTCGTCCTTGTCGAACTCTTTGAGTTGGGATCGACTTGAGGATAGAGTATTACTTGGGCCTGAGATGCTTCGTGATATGGAGCAACAGGTTGACCGTATTAGAGAGCATTTAATAGCAGCATAGGATAGGAAAAAGAAATATGCCGATGCGCATAGGATCGATCGATAGTTTGCTGTTGGTGATAGAGTGTTTCTTTGAGTGTGACCGCGAAAGAGTCCAATCCGTTATGGAAAAGGCTCTAAGCTTGCACCTCGTTTCGTAGGACCATTCGAGATTTTAGAGAGAATTGGTCCTATGGCGTATCGACTCGCCTTACCACCCAGTTTGTCTCGTATTCATGATGTTTTTCATGTATCAGTTCTTAGACCATATCATCCCGGCATATCTCATGTACTTGATTGGAATGCATTACAGGTAGAGGACGGGTTGCTGGCTTTGCAGCCGTGGCCATTCTTAGTACCGGGCGCTCGGTCTCGGGGTCGAGATGTTGATCCAGGATGAGGGTCCAATGGGATCCCTAGCTATGAGGCCGGCTACCTGGGAGGATGCGACACGCATGAGGGAACTTTATCCTATCTGTTCGCAGGCTTTCAGGAGCAAGCCTGATCCTAGAGGATGTAGTACCCCTCCATTTATGCTTATGCTTACTGTCGCTATGTTTTTCATATTGTTAGAGCTTATGATGTTTTGTTGGATATTTTGATCGCTGGATTTGAGCGATAGTGGATTATTCTTGTGACATGATGATACTTGTTTGATGATTATTGTTTTCAGACATGATATGATTTAGCATAGATGTTATTTTCAGTTGTTATTGCTATGTATATGTTATGATGGACTAATAGTTATTCATTTTCGTCAGTTTGCTATGAAGTGTATTGGTGTGGAGAACGGAATTGCATCACTCGCTTGCGAGTGCCCTGCGATATCCGTGATTTTCTCCGCACGGTGTGCCTGTTTAATGCTTTATATATATATATATATATATATATATTTGTATGCATGTTATTTGCTTGGTTGTAGGATTTGCAGGTACATGACATCGACTCCACTTGTGTAATCAGGTCTGAGCGTGTCAAGACTCAACGGATACGTTGATCGAGAGATAGTAGTCTGGTTTACCCTAGCCTAGTCTTTAATCCTGGTCATAGTACTTTGTTTGTTTTCAGTTTTGAGTCATAGGTTGTATTGTATTTTATGTTGGTTAAATCATTTTGAGAAGGTAAATTTGGTTAATTTTTAATGTTGGAATATTGTGTTTTAAATTATTGATATTTAATTAATGTATAAATGTAGTAGAAATTACTTGCTTAATAATTTAATTCATTAATTAGCTTATTTGGTTAAATAGTTGATCTTAAAAAGATTAAACTATTTTAATTAAATAAATAAATTAATTATATTAAATTATTAAGTGTGAAATTTATATTGCATTTGGAAATTAATTAAATTGTGGAAAATTAGAAAATAAAAATAAAAATAAAATGCATGTGAATGGAAAATTGGTTTTTCAAAATTTAAATTAAATAAAATTGAAATTTGCATGCAAAATTAAAAGGGCAAAAACTGCCGAGAAGTTGTGGAGAAGATATTTGCAACTTCTCGACAAGTGTGCAAGTTGCATTAATTTGGGTTGTTGAAAAATTTGTTATGGAGAGGTTATTGTGGATCACGGGAAATTACAGAGGCTATTCAATTTCCTCACGGGGAAAATATTAGAAAATTTTTGCAAAAATTCTCTTACTGTGATAAAAATTGAAATCTTCATAGAAGTTGTTATCTCTCTATTTTATTTTGGTTGATTTTGGAATTGGAAGATCCTTTGGAGGATTCTTGGTGGTTGGAAAAGCTCTTTCTTGGAATTGGGGATTTCTTTAAAGAAGATTTTGGGATTCTACGCTTCAGGCAAGAGCAATTCTTCTACAGGAAGCTTTTATACTACAGGTATTTTCTTGTTTTGTTGGTTCTTTCTTTAAAAAGTTAGAGCAAAGATATGCTTTATATTTCCCTGTATTCATCTTGAAAAATTGGTAAAGTTTTATTCAAACAGTGGAATGGATCTGTGAAGAAATTTTAGTTGTGATAGTAAAGAAACCTTCTGTTGTTTTATTTCAAATCTTTGTGAAATTTTGAAAACAAGGAAAACTTTAAAGAAACAAAAAGGGGCAAAACAAAATTTTATATTACAGAAGCAAAAATTGGTTTAAAATTTGAAGGGCTTGTAAATTTCATTTTAAGTTTCCTGTTGAATGTTATTGCCCAGATTTAGTAATTACCTGTTGTTTTAATGAAATCTATATACATATATTTATATATGTATATATATATATATATATATATGAAGAGAATATATATATATACATACATATATAAATACATATATATATAATTATTTGTTCAAACTGTAAGACGAAAATCGCTGTACGCGATTTTATATTGTTGATAAATTTTAGAGAATATTTATTAGATGGAAAATGAAATTTTCTTTTTTTAAAACTGTCCAACATTTTTCCGAAAATTCGCGGAAATCTTATTTTGTTTATAAGATAAACTACATGGCAGGGAAGCCGCAGGGGCTACCCCCACGGCTGACCCCTTTGGGAGCCGGCTGTGAGGGTAGCGCTCAGCACTGCCCTACCAGGCAGTGCCGGCGCGGCCAGTACAGCCGAGTCCCAAAAGGGAGATCGGTCATGGCAGCTGTCAGCCCTGCGTAGCTAGGGTTTAAACATTAGTCAAATCTTTATATGCAGATTTTGTATTGTGTTTTAATTTGGGTTTTTTATAATATGTAATAAAAATTTGAATATTTTATTTTAAACTTATATTATTAGTTTTATATTAATATATATATATATTAATTGGAATATATTTAAACATATATTTATTATGTAAAAAAAATATTTTGGAAAGTCATTTTTAAGATATTATATTTCTTTAAAACTTGAAGCAAATAGAAATTAAGAATGTGTAAATGTAGAAAATTATATATATGGTGAATTTGGGAAAATTTAAAAAGAAATAATAGAAAATAGATATTATCTCTATTGAATTTGAAATTAGATCTTTTATTAAAATGATTTATAAACGTGATGTTTTTCAAATGATACTTATGGATTTAGCATATCCAAAAGATAGACGTATATTGTTTTAAATTGTTCTAAAATAGTAATTTTTCTTTTATGGTTAATTTGGGAATGTATTAAATATATAAGTCTTCCAGATGGATTTGTGTAGTAAGGGGGGTGTTATTGTTTAAGTATATCTTGTGTTGACTTGAGTTGTGTATGTGTAAAATATAGTGTTTTGATACTTGAAATTTCATAAGTTTTAAGGACCGATGTGGGTCAATTTTCTATATGTGATGTACTTTGTGCACCTTATAAACCCTAGTCAGGAAAACATAGTATATCCTTGTTATATTTAGCGGAGTGGCTATTTGTAAGGGCCGACACACAAAGTGGTGTTAGGGTAACTTACAAGTAGTTAGTAACTCAGTGATAATTAAATGATACAGTAGTTAGACTAAAACACTTAACAAGATGTACATGCCTCACTTATGGCTCTTGAGCTACTACTATCATGAGTATAAGATGAGAAGGCCTGGAATGGCAAATCAAAGTCTTATTTCTTTAAGAGACATTCGATTCTGCAACAGTATGCAATAGGGGCCGGGTTTCATAAGAGGTTACCAGGGTAACCCAAGGATTGGGGGCCGAAACCTAGGAAGAAACACCAGGGTAACCTTTGCATCATTGTGATGAAACTCCACCTAGAATAACAATTAACCTTGTGTTTGCATTACAATCAATTGTCAAAATCTGGAAGCAATGTAACCAATAGTTTGTTTGTACTAGTGTCTAGGGTTAGTAGATTGGTCTAGGTAACCTTATTACTATCTCCTAGCATGGGGGGTGGACCTACGGGTACCACATGGTTGGGTGGAACGTGCACCTTACTCCGTTGGGTCCCCAGTATGATCATGGCCTCGAGAGCTTCATGGATGGAGAGCTTGTGATTGGATACTTATGTTTATTTGAACATTATATATTGTAAACTTGTATTCGAAAACATCCCTCAATTGTATAAGAGGTGAACAATGTAATTGTAATTGTAATTATTAATTGAACTACCTCATTAGATGGATGAGTATTGTATATGTGATTAAATGCAATGTATGGAAAAACATGTATGTACTTAATGTTATTATGAATGGTATTCAAATGGAAATTTCTATGTTATGCAATGATTATCTTTATGTTAATATTTATTATGTGCAATGCGAAATACTTAAGTCACTTGTGGAAAACTCAAAGTAGTGTAACGCCGTTTATCCTAAGAATGTATGCAATTAATTAACTTAATATTAATACTTAAAAAAAAATTATTACACCTTTATAACACACTTGCAACATTCTTAGGTTATTAAGACGGGGCATTACACCTCTAAAGACAAAGGTGGCTCATCCAAATGCTACTCAAAAGTATCCACACTCATGTCAAACTATGATGAATGATCATGTGGAGAATGAACAAGAGGATCCAAAGGTTCCTCCACAACAATTGAAGAAGAATCAATTTCTTCAAAGAGAAGATGGCTATCATGAAAAGTGTCTCCCAAGTTTGAAATATGAGACTCTATGAACAAACCTACAATGTCTTTCAAGTAGTCATTTGAAGTAGCTATATCTAGAAGACGATGTGTATCCTGTTGCACTGAATCACAAGTAGCCGTGAATGTAGCACAAGTATCCTCAGAAGAAATAGTAGACGAAGGAGAAAGAATGCAAGGGTCAAGAACTAGATCTGATGTGAGAATACCCAAGTTCAAGTAACCAAAGTCCTCAAAATCAAATTTCACACAAGGAGTGTGATCAACAACCAAAGGATTAGAATCATCATTAGGTGCAAAGTCTGAAAAGGTATAAAACAGAGATGCATGATCAACCATCCTAGTAGTAATTATCTCTTTTCTCTCCAAGTATTTGATGATAACTGAATTAGGTGTGAATTTCATAGTCTTCCCTATTCCACCATGAGTGATCTAATAGATGGAAATAAGATTATTTTTCAAGTGAGGTACACACAAAACATCATTGAAGGTGCTATCCCCAATATCAATAGATCCTCTCCCACTTACATTCATGTAAGTATTGTTTCCCATTAGAATAGGTGGCATAACACAAGGCTCAAAAGATGAGAACATAGACTATGAAGAAGCCATATGATGAGAAGCTCTAGAATCTAGGAGCCACTTCCTTGATTCATGACTTATAGAAGCAAAAAGAGCTTTACCTTTATTTTTCTTTGAATTAGTAGCAAAGCCTGCATGACCTTTATCCTTGCTAGATCCTAATTGTTTAGAATGTGAAGAAGAAGTAGAATTAGACATTCTAGAAGGTAGATCAATATTTTTCTTCTTAAGAAGATGTTTTAGTTCATCAATATCCTTGTTATAACAAGATTGTTCTTCATGTCCAGTCCTCTTGCAATATGAACAAGTAGACTTCTCCTTCTTAGATGAATCCTCCCTTGAAGATGATTTGTGTTGTGCTTGATTTGTGTGTGGATTTTTCTTAGATTTCTTTTGCTTCTTATTAGATTGTCCTGACTCTTTATGTCGTTAGGCTAACCAACCAACAATTCCTGAGTCTATGATGGCTTTATGAGACCCATAGAAATAAGCTTCTATTGTTCATGCATTAACATCTCAGAAAAAAGATGCAAATGAAGGCATAGTATATGCAGATCTCATAGTGAGCCTATGAGTATGAAAGATAGAAACAAAAGCTATAAATTCAAGATCAAGTTTATTTAGTGCATTATAAATTAACTAAATGTCCCTTTTATCAATACCACATGCTTTACATTGTGCTCTTAGATCATTGACCTTAGTAATATAATCCTGGATGTTTCCAAAGTTCTTAGGATCAAGGCACATCAATTCATTTTCAATCTAATAGCCTTTGAATTCATCTATTGTACCATACAAATATTTTAAATTTTCCCAAGCATCATGTGAATTTGTACATGCTTCAATCTGAATCATAAGATCAAGGGAAACAAAACTACAAAGACATTGAAGAGCTTTTGTATGTTCAAGCATCCATTTTATCTTTTCCTTATCGTTTGTAGGTTCAACTACCTTCTTTTCAACATATGGAGTATACCCAAGTTGCATTAAGGCATTCCATGCATGTTGATGCCATGTTGCATAATTATAAGGTGTTAGCAAAGGAACCTTAGAATAATCCATGTTTGAAGGAGAAGAAGAGAATAAGTGAACAAATCAAAAACACACACACACAAAGAGAGACCCCCCCTTTTTCACTCAATCAAGAATCTCCCCCAACAAAAAATGATTTGGCACTTTATAAATCAGTGTGTTTACAATGCTGGAGTTATTTTCTAGAGTTTTACAATGTCCAAAGTTGGACCCAAATACTAAAATTATAATAAAATATTTGAATTAGAACTTCAAAATAGCACCAATGTGTAGTGCTCAGAAAAATATTCACTTTCAAAAAAAGAAAATCCTCAATCCGAAGTCTTACGTGAAAGTTACATCCATTTGAAGTTCAAAAAATGAGGACTATCCTTTAGATCTAATGAAAAAACTAATTTTCTGGAAAAGTGGAATCACTTGAGCAAAAACCAATCACACCATTGCAAAGAGTGCAACATTTTACCTCAAATCAAAAAAAAAATTGCACTGAAAAATGCCTTGATATGATTGAGAACAAGCCCTCCGAAGTTTAGGTGCAAAAAAGAAAATGTCAATAGAGAGGGGTCAAGTTTACAAAAAATCATGTCTTCTAATTTTAGTTGAGTTGCTGCTAAAATTAGCAACCTGCCAAATGTAGAGAACTGCTAAATAGCTTGATAAGCCACCAAAACTGGAGAACTACAAGCTAAATTTAGAGATACTGCCAGATATAGAACTCTTGCTAAAAAGACCACTAAATGTAGTGGAACTACCAACTTGCTCGCATGAAAGCTGAGGAAGGCGTGTACAGGGTACGACCTAGAAGCCGAGGCGAGTACGGTGGAATTTTTAATAATAATTTTATTTTTTTGAATTTTTCAATTTTTGAAAATTGAAATAATAAAAAATATATATATAAAATATTTGGGCGTGGAGCCACCCCAAGCGGCCCACTTCTCAGTGGGGTCTGCGACCTATAAGGCATTCAATGTGTGTATAGGGGGGATTGACAGGGTACAGTACCCTAAGTACATTTTGACTTTTTTCATTTTTTTTGTTATTTTTTAAATTTAATTTAATTTTTTGGCTTTTTTTCAAAAAAAAACATGTCTAATTTTTTTTCAAATAATAATTTTTTTTGAACAAAGAAATTTTTAAAAAGTATATATTTTTTTAAAAAATCCATATCATACAGTATGTAGGTGGAGCTGTACGGTCATGCCTACAAAAAAAATTGCTTCAAATTTGACTTTCTCCAAAATCGACGAATTGGTAGTCAATTCATAGGTTTTGACATCTTCTAAGTGCTATGGTGAGGTCCGTTTAGGCCGAAAATGCAATGATTCCATAGCTACCTTCTAGAACCTCTTCGACAACCTCTTTCTTTAATCCTTCATAGATCTCACATCCGGTATCCAATCTGGAAAAAATAAAAGTCAAATCTGAATTTTCTAGCTACTCTAAACTCAATGGTGAGCTTAGAACGTCTCCAAGAAGATTTGAAATACTTGCAATAAAATGCAATAGAAAGGAACCCCCCCAGAAACTAAGATCTCTATCAAGCATTTTTGATTCTCTAGGTCATCATTGAATGCAAGAGAAGAGCATACTTTTCTTTCAAGATTGGATTGAAAAAATTGCTAACCCACAACACACAACCAACTTTGATACCTTGCTAGATTTGGTTGTGAAACCACCCAAGATTAGAATGATTGAAGGAAAGCAAGAAATGAGATGGATAAACTCAACACTCCCTTAGCACTAAACTAGCATTCCATCATACTAGCCAAGGGGAGGGGTGAGTGCTATTTATATAGCAAAATAATGGCAGATAATTCCAAGAGGAATAATAACTCCCAAGTGCCCATAATAGGTGGGAGTTTTACCTACTTGGTAAATGTCAGATTAAATGGTTATAACTACTTAGGTAAAGACAAACAAATGGTTATGGGAGGTGGCTAATAAATCCAAAAGAGGGTGTGAGATTCAACTACCCAAAGATGGGTGTGAATGACACATGTGAGTGATGGATTTATGCCACATGTCATCATCCTAACCATTCTAATATAACCTAAGCAAGCTTAATAATGTGTGTAGGAAAAATAAATATTCCCAAATATAAGGAAAATAAAAAACCTACACTAACAAAATTAACCAAGATGAAATGAAATTCAACACCCCTCACATGAAATTCAAATTCATCTCACAAACTCACCAAAATTCAGATGCAAATTCAAATTCAAATTCCTTTTGATTGATGTGGGATAGCCTATCAACCATGGATGCTCTGCATCAAACACCTATGGTAAGAAAAAAATTGTGAATATGGATTCAAAAAATGGAGTTGAGTGGTAGTAACACCATTTCAGATTGCAAGCAATCTGTAGCAAACTCCATCACTAATCTTGGTACCTTTTATAATCTCTTCTTCCTCCTCTTCCAACATATTGTTGGAACATTCACCATTTTCCTCCAACAACCTTGCATTTCATTCTTCTCTCCTCTTGTGGAATTGTATGATCCACCATTTACCATCTTCCACCTCCTAATTCCACACATTTTCCTCTCTTCCCTTGTACGATTTGACCTACCATTGGCCAACCACCTCCACCAAAATGTACCTACACCAAACTCTACAACACCATACAAATGCTTTGCATTCCACACTTCACTACCAATCTCTAACTGAACCATTTCATTTGAATTCACTAAATCATCCAACTGATTATGAAAATAATTAAAAAGAAAAGGTTTTACCTTCTCATTACTTGCTGTGATATCATTCTCAACCTCATCAAGGCATTCATCAGAATTTGATTTCACCTCTTTACCTTTTGTTGCAATCTTCACTCTACCTTCCATCAACACTTGCTATTCCTTTTCTACCACTGAAATATTTTCATCTACACAAGATCCACTCTCATCTTCATCATAAAAATGAAACATATTATGCATTACCTCTTTCTCTTCAACATTTTCTTCACCATTTTCTGCTGCCATATCTTCTTCACCTTCACTCTTAGCTGCACTTTCATTTTCCATTACTTTCAAGTCCTCCAAAGGACACTCATCATCCTTAATCACTTCTACACTTTCCTCCTCTTTTCCCTCTTTATCATTTTGAACAAGGATTTCCATATTTTCCTTTTCATCCTTCTTCCGTGCACACAAATTTTTCTTGCAAATATATCAATACTAAAAGAACAATAAGATTGAACCCTTCCCATTTTATTTTCCTTTTTATCCTTATTATCTGCTACAACTTCTTTTGCCACTTCCTCTGGCCTATCTTGCAAAGGATTCAAAACATATTCTTCCCCATCCTTTATGATGCTATATGTATTCTTTCTACCATCATGTAGAGCTCTTCGATCATACAACCATGGTCTACCCAACAAAACATGGCATATATCCATAGGTACTATATCACATACAATCACATCCTTATATCTACAAATTTGAAAATCAACCACACATTGCTCACTTACCCATATATGGAAATCTCCTTGCAACCAATAAATATAGTATGGGCTAGGATGCTTGATTCTTTTCAATTTCAGCTTGTCTACCATCTCTTCAGATACACTATTATTGGTGTTACCGCTGTCCATAATGACTTTGCAACATTTCCCACTCACTTTACACCTTGTTTGGAATAAATTACTCCTCTGGATGGGTTCTTGATTTTTTGTTTGTGACTCTAGAAATTATTTCTTCATCACAAAATATTATCTTGGCTTCCAAGGCATTTTTTCAAACACTTTTCCACACTCTCTTTGCATTTGCTTCACTCTCTACCTGTAGGTCCTGGTGTAAACTGCCTCATATTGACGCTTTTGCCTACACACTCAGGAACAACCAGCTCTGATACCACTGATGGAATAAGAAAGGCTGCAATACCCTTCAAAAACCACTTCAATCCCTCTTTAAAATCCACATAGGCATTACATCAAACAGTTGGAAGTATTTCTCATAAAACAAGAAAACTTGGTTTGCACTTGCAAACTTGATATTGTGATGTAAAAACAAAGGATTACAAAACATTTTCAGTCAATAAAGAATTGATGGACAACAACATATTTACATTTAATACCTGCAACAACCATCTTAAAAACCTCTCACAATTGATTCTTCAAACAATGTAGAAATTGCAAACAATCCAACACAATCTTGGTTTGCAACTTGCAACCATTGCTATGCTTCAAAGAAAAATCTTATTACAAATTATTTTTTAGTCACAAAGGACTGATAAACAACAATAAAACCCCATACAAATATCACATAATCTAATGAAATACATTTAAAAACTTTCTCATGCTCAAACTATGTGATCTCCCACAAATCTATGCACTCTCTAGCACCTTTATTCCACCTGCAATTGTAACTTCTCACTAAAAGACCCAACACTCTATTTATTGTTATCAATCACTCCAAAACTGCAATAAAAAACATTTCAAAACCACAAAACTGAGAACTAAACTCATGTATTTTCTCCCTTCTACAAGTAGACTTATGTCTCACAATCTTCAGTTATACAACTTGCAACAAGCACTCACAACACTGAACAAGTTCTAACCATGAACTTCTAATCTATTTTCTGTTGTAAATAGCTCCTCACACTTGCAACATACAGAAAAAAGGAACCTCCATGGGATACTACAACCTCTCTCCAACTCCCTTTCGACTTCTCCTCCCAAAAACTGAAAGCTACAAGAAGAAAATTGCCTTCATAACTCCCTATCAGAATGAAATTTCATTTCATTTCCTTCAAATTCCCCATTCCCCAAATTGAAATGGCCCCTATCATGTAGCTGTGCCAAAAACATAAATTAAAACATAAAATAATGTTAAAAAATTAAATCCAATTTATTTCTCCATTCAACAAAAGTTGGAAGTTACGTTTGACTGCTCCTCCACTAGCTCCTGAAAAAGAAAATCCTAGAAAAAGTAGACCTGGGCACCCACCTCCACAACTCCTTTTTTTTTATGGATTCAAGCTAATTGTTTTAAAATACCTTTATTTCATATCCCAATTCCTATCATGATTTTCTTGGCATTTTTAAATTCAAATTGAATTAAAATTGCAATTTTGCATTATTTGCACTATGCCAATTTTGACCATTTCAAAATGAGCTTGAATAAACATGAAATTAACCAAGATGAAATGAAATTCAACGTCACTCACATGAAATTAAAATTCATCTCACAACCTCACCAAATTTCAAATTCAAATTCCTTTTTGTTGATGCAGGATAATCTGTTAACCATGGATGCTCCTACATCAAATACATAAGGTTCCTAAAGTTCCTTTGAAAATTCTATACATGTGCTCTTGAAAATATGCAGGATCATTCATTAAAAAAAATGAATTACCTTCCATTCAAAGTGGCCAAATGGGTAGCTAAAATAAATATTGTATTGTTCTTCTTCTTCCACCTTGATTTGATAAAAAACCCAATTTACAATCAAACTAAGAAAAATATCGAGCATTAACAACATTTTGTAATAAATAATATTTTTTATGGATGGGATAAGTAAATAGATCTTTCATTGCATTTAATGGCCTATAATTTATCACCATTATTTCCTTTCCTCTTTTATGTTCAAAGTGTTTATTGATCATGAAGGCATAGAAATAGTATGGAGATTCGATTAATAAACCTTCCTTCTTCAAGTTCCCTGATTGAATTTTCCATATCTAGATAGTCTTCAACAAGAATATGAATCTTTTCCCTAATTTAATTTTCTTATCCTTTTGTAGTATGATTTCCATAGTAGGCATATTTTTGTTCCAAAATTTTTTGGGCTCTTTTGAACATGCTTCTTGTTCTACTTGTTCCTTAAGCTCAATAAATGGAACATCATTATTTGATTGTACTATCACTGTAGAAGGAAATTTCTCTAATGCATATACTAGTCTAGGAGCTTTTAACCTTTCTACATTTAATGTCAATAATACATGCTTATTTGTGCTTCCATATGGAGAGTTAGTATCTATGAAATTGCCTCCTATGAGAATATCCACTTGCATTTTATTAAGTTTGAAAAAATCACATTTAAATTTCTTTCCTTCTATCCTTATGGTTTCTTGATGTTTATTTTTATCACAAGTATAAGTCCATCCTTGAACAAATTTTATTTGATATTTTATATTTTCTTGTATTTTTTCCCAATTTTTAAGTATAGGAAATTTACAAAATGAAAGTGATGATCGAGTGCCAACTTTTCCATCATACATTTTTTATTTTCTACAAAAATAAATTATGCATACCTTCCATGAATGAGTGTTGCGATATAATTTGGCTTTGGTTTAGGTTAAGGTTGTGGAAGGCTAGAAATTACTAACCTATATATTTTAGGATCAAGAACTTGTTCTTCTACAAGGAAATATTCTTCTTCTTCTTCTTCTTCTATTTGTATGATTATAGTATTTTCTTGAACTAGTATTTTTTTTAGGTTCCTTTGGTAGAATGAATTTCATATTTTTTCAAGAGCCTCTTCTAGTGTACTTAAAAATTAAGTACAATAGTAGGGTTACTACTACATCCTTGATGAAAAGTTTTACAAAATTATTCTTTGTCTAATTCTGGTTCAATATATTTTCCAATTTTGTGGCTCTTGTCCAAAAGGTCTCAATGCATCCTTTAATTCTTCAACTTTTCTTGAAAACTTTTCCCTTGTCCATTCTTCAAGTATTATGGTTTATTTCAATTTATAAGAGTTGATGGTCTTGGTTGTGGTTGGTTAAATTGAAGAATGTATGGATAAAACTAAGGATTAGGATATGTTGGTGCAGGCTTTTATTTTTCTAGTGGGTTAATTCATTTTTCCTCAATCCTAGGTTTTTTCTATACTTAATTAAGCTTGCTTAGGATAATAAAATGAGTTTATAATTAGGAGATAAGTGTGTGGTGTCCTCTTCCTTAAAGGTTGGAACCACTTTCAACTTTTGGTGGTCAATCTCCATATTTTATGATTGATTCCTATTAGTTGGATTTTACCACCTACCTCCTCTCCTAAGTTCTATATAAACTCACTACCTAGCTTGTATTTGCATACTCTTTGCATCCATTCATGCATTTTTCTTTGTATATTTTCAGCTTGGAAGCTCTTAATGCAATAGTGTCACATCGACATTGTATAATCTCTTAGAGTCCTAGTTTGCATTCTTATATTTTTTAGTTTATGTAACTTTGATTTTCTCTTAAAAAGCTCCTTGGGTTATTCAATCTATTTTAGATTTCTAACATGGCATCATAGCTTTTATTTTGAGAAATCTAAGTTCATAGATTCTTGATATGAAAGATTGAGTTTTCATGTAAAGATGTAAATTCCCATATGCTATTCTCTTGCATTTTGAACGATCAAGAGAATCAGAAAGGATTTGCAAAGATCTAATAACCTCTTCATATTATATATGTGTTTTGTGAGATCCAGGTGATTGCAACATTTCTGGTTATACTAGCATCATTTTTTATTGTTCCAACACATTTGGAAGGCTCAAGAAAGTCATATTTGTCTTTTGTCTCATCCAAATTGAAGATCATTTGACATAGTTGCAAACAGGGGTTTGATAAAAGCAATTTTTTATTGGATATGTTTTTATTTTTTCTTTAGAAATCTAGCTTCCACTCATTTGTAAGAAAAATAGTTTTTGGGTTTTGTAGCCAAGGTTGAAATCTCATCTAGGTATCTTTTAGATTTTGCATATCTTGTGTAGATTTGAAAAAATTGTTGTCCAAAAAGTGCCACACGTCATTTTTCTAATGGTTGAAGGTTAAAAAAAAATCATTTTTCCATCTTCTACTTGCTAGATCAAAAATATATTTCTAAAGTTTTGTTCTTAGCATCAAAATATTTCTAGGTTTTTGTTATTGTCTACAAACAATGAGTAGATTTTTCAAAAATCAAATAAAAAACAAAACTTTTTTTGCTAGAAACAATTATTTTTTGCAGGAAAAATTCAACTATTTTTTCTAAAATTCATAACCTTTTCTTCAAGCGTTGGATTTCAGCAAATAAGATATTGTTGGAAAGCTAGAGATGAGTCATTTCCATCCACGGAGGTATTGTAGAGATTTTTTGCCATTTTGTACTAGATATTTTAGGTTGAAGTTGTCTTGTGTAAATTTCTTCAACATGCCATAACTTTTGCCTTGGTGCTCTGATTTTCAAAAATGAATAAGTGTTGGAAAGGTCTTGAAGAGCACTACACAACCATAAGGATAATTTTTCCATATTTTTTCTTAGGTTCATTTTATATCAAAATTTGTAATTTTGGCTATTTTGAGCCTATTGAGCATTGTATCTTGGAAAAAGCTTTGTAAACACACTAAATTATAAAATGCCAACCTTATAATATTTGGGGGGGTGATATTTGATACTAGTGAAAAGGGTGGGAGTGTATTGATGTTCTATTTTGGTGTCATTTTGTAATAATTTTAGATTGTATCATGGGTTTTTCTAGTCATTCTTCTATGATAACTTTGGATAAGGATAATTACGAGTCTTGGAAAAAAAGAATTCTAACCCATCTCAGATGGCTAAAAAAATTTCCTTACCTGTATGGGCTCATGCTTGAACCAAAAATACCTTATCAGAAGAATGTTTGGGGTAATAGAATTGATCATGTAATAGGAATAATTGGTTGTCATGTTGATTATGACACTTGGTTGGCTATAGTGGGCATTGAATGTCCCCACACAGTTTGGACTAAGATTTGGGAGATTTTTAGATACCCTCATATTTCCCCATTCCCAGATGATCTTGTTGCAGATTGCTTCATTCCACTTGATGGTGTATATAATATACCCTCTGATGATGATGATACTTTAGAGGAGCTTAAGCATTATGCATGTCTTGAATGTTCAGATGACGTATAGAATTCTCCTCTTGCTTCTCATCCTCAAGTTGAGATTACATCAACATCACCTGTTGCAGATTCATATTCCAAAGATACTTCTTCAAGAGCCTCCAATGATTCATTATAGCATGATTATTTATGTCTTTTGGATTTAGTTCATTGAGACCAATTTCTACTAGACATCTCTTGCTTATTTGTAGAGTCCCTCATTTCAAATCCAGATGACACTATTGAAGACATATGTCTTCTCTTTGAGGACCACTCTTTTATCCTTGTACCTATTGTTTCTACTTTAGAGTTTATAGTTGCTTCTTAGAAAGCTTCCAATGGATTCTTGCAACATGATATCTATAGTCTTCCTAATTCAACTTGGGATAATCTCTTGATAGGTATTTTGGAATTGTTTATGGAGACACATATTGCATATTTGGGAGACACTATTGAGTGTATTCATCTTCATTTGTTGTGAGGGAACACTTTGACCCTCTTGTTCATTCTCTACATGATCATTTATCATAGTTTGACATGAGTGTGGATACTTTGGATCATAATTTGGAGAATACATCTTTAGAGGAGATACTTGAGTATTTTTCTTATGCTCTACATCAATATCTAGGAAATTTTTATTTTTCATCTTCAATAGTGTGGCCTAAAATACATGATTTGACTGTGGGAGCCTTCAAAATTGACATGGGGACACTTGAGCCGAGTTCAAAGACTCCATACATATTTATTTTTCTTCCTACATATTCCTTTCAAGAGTGGGGAGATATCTCACATACACCTTTGGTTTTATTTCTTCCTAAGGGTAGGAACATTGTTGGACGATTATAGACCATCTTCTACATCTAGTTTCAAGCATCTACCATTGAATCTCTTTGGGGGGATTCTTTGTCCTTCCACTTCATTTATCTCTCTATTATGCGGGGTGTACTTCCTTTTTGTGGGATGGGGCTTCTTCTTTGGGGGGAATTTGATATGTACATGGGTACTTAACATGGCCTCATTTGTTGGGACCCATCATCTTTTACATCCTCCCAAGTTGTGCTTAAGGGGAGTGTTGGTGTAGGTTTTTATTTTCCCAATGGGTTAATTTATTTTCCCTTAGTCCTAACTTTTTCATACACTTAATTAAGCTTTCTTAGGATAATAAATTGAGTTTATGACTAGGAGATAAGTGTGTGGTGTCCCATTCCTTAAAGGGTGGAACCACTTTCCACTTTTGGTGGCATCCTCCACTTTTTATTGTTGATTCCTATTTGTTGGATTTTCCACCTACCTCCTCTCCTAAGTTCTATTTAAACTCACTACCTTGCTTGTATTTACATACTCTTTGCATCCATTCATTTATATTTCTTTGTATCTTTTCAACTTGGAAGCTCTTAATGCAATATTGTCACATCAACATTGCATAATCTCTTTGAGTCTTGGTTTGCATTCTTAAATTTTTCTAGTTTATGTAACTTTGATTTTCTCTTAAAAAGTTCCTTGGGTTATTCAATATATTTCATATTTATAATATGATATTGGAAAGAGAAGCAAGATTGAAAAATTTACCTCTTCCTCTTTCAGCTAGAGATCATCCCCTTTTTCTTTCTCTATCTTGGCATGTTTTGTGCATCATTATAGCCAGTAGGTGTTCTTCAAGGTCATCAACTAATTCATCCACATCTTCTAATTTAGAGTCTTCAATTTCTTGTAATATTGGTTCATAAATATCATTTTTCATATAAAGGTATTAATATTCATAAATTACATCTCACCAAGCTCTTGCATTTTCAGTATAGACTTCCTTGACTACTTTATTTTTGCAAGAGCAATTTGGAGCAATATGACCAAGTTTATTACATATGTAGCAAATAATTTTTTGGACTAGGGTCTTGGAGTATGGTTCTTGCACATATGTTTATGTTTGGGAGAATAAATATGGTTCTAAGGAAATGTGTGGCAATTGAAGGAAAACTTATGTGATTTGTTCACATGTTTGTGATATTTTATGTCAGACTTGGTGAATGGATTGCAACCATATGTTTGTCTTTTAGGGAATTCAGGAGCAAGGAATTGTGCTTGGTTATTGCATAATTTTTCTTGGTACTTGAATTCATTGATGAACTAAACATATTGCTCTCTGGCTAATCCAATCAAATCTACTATAGAAAAATTAGAAACAATAACTCCTTTTGCTTCTAAGTACCTTTTGACTTTATCATATATGCCATATGGGAGACCTTCTAAATATTTGAGCTTCATGAAAATATTTTTTGAAGAATTTTTCATAGGAAATTTCTTTGAATTGGATGGAATATTCCTTGAAGTCTTTTAGAACACGAAACTTCATATTATACATGGTTTGAACATTCGTCTCAAATTTTCTAATAGGAGGAAAAAATTCTTGAATAAGGAATTGTGTGAGAGAATGTACAAGATCTAGATTGAAATATACCAATCTATATTCTTTTCATTTATATCCTTTCCTCCCCACCATTTTGTATCGATTCCCCATAAGTATTGGGTAGAAGTTGTAGCAACTACATCTCTAGCTATTTGAGTTATAGCTTGGATTGTACCAAAGATTATTAACCATGCTCTATTTTTTGTATATGATTCAATTCGTGATCAATATTTAGATACTAGGGAGTAATAGGGGTACTTAAACCCATAATCATTGTGAAAGGATGATCTTCATCACTCTTTTTAATTTATTATTTTTAGGAAAATGTTTGTTGTCTAATTTTAGAAAACATATATGATGATGTTGAAGTAGAGAATACTTATTTCTCCCTTTTCTTATCTTGGTCTTTCTTTTCTTCTATTTCAAGCCAGTCTAGGATTTATTCTAATTCCTTCAACTTATGATCTGTTCTATCAAACCTCTAGTCAATTTTATGTACATTGTCTCCTAATGAATAAATATTATTTAAAGAATATTCAAAATACATTATGGTTTCAAAATAATATTTCTTAGTTTGTTGTATATAAATATTATTTTTAGAAGTAAATTGGAGATTCCTGTCACACTTAGAATATATTCTACCTATTGTAACATGCTTTATGTATAGGAAATCCTTACATAGATCATCAAAATTATCTTGCATGTGGCTTGCAAATATGGCTATAAAATTTATGTGTT
The DNA here is from genome assembly GCA_007258455.2 of Sequoia sempervirens. Lineage (NCBI taxonomy): Eukaryota > Viridiplantae > Streptophyta > Pinopsida > Cupressales > Cupressaceae > Sequoia > Sequoia sempervirens. The sequence goes on along the minus strand of VDFB02000002.1, from coordinate 60,484,353 downwards.
TATAATCTATTCCATGCTCCTTGTCTTTTAGTTTTGCTGGTTGGAAAGAATATTGAAAATGGATAATTGCTCCATGAGATGATGTATGGCTTCCTCTCAGAGGTGGCCATATTCTTCCCCTATAAAAGGATACATTAATTTCTTTAAATATTTCTAGAGTATTTTCTCTAGGTACAGGCATGCTCATATTTGTAAAAGGTAAGTTTTCTCTATAATACTTGATTTTCCTTTATGATCAAGCTCTAGGCCCTAATTTATTGGTTTATATTCAACTTCTACAAAAATTTGGGCCTTTCTAGTAGTTCTACTTCCTTCACATTCTTCGAGCCTTTTAAAAGATGATCTTGTTGATATAAAATTGGGGTTTGGAGAAGAATGTGTGAAATATGATTGTGATAGACTCTTAGGAAATACATGAATAGAGTTTCATTTGACTCTATGAATTGAATATTTTACCTCTAGTATCTTGGGGGCTACATTTTTCATCCAATCAAGTTTCAAAGCTTGTGGAATTTCTATAGTATTAATATGGCCTTTTTTACAACTAGACATATCCATTTAATCTTTTTGCATAAGGCCTTCTAGTATTCTTGGGTTATTTGAACTTTTTATATTGTACAAGAATTATATTTGGATACTAGCATACTTAAATTTTCCAAATATTTCCAAACCATATATCGAATAGAATAAAGCCCAACATTCTAAAGAATCATATTTTACTTCATCACATCCTTTATCTGGGGCACATACAATTAGGTTTGGGTAAAGCTCAAAACTTATTGCATTTTAATTTGGTCTAAATCTAGAGAAGATAATTTGACAAGCATGTTCATATTAGACTTTCCTTTTATCACATAGTGAAACATAAGATGCATATTTAATATTCTTAGGGAAAAAAGAGCTAATATAAACTAGAATGGTACCAAAATGTACAAAGTCTACTTCTTTATTACTATTGATATAATCTATTTCAGATTTTGGGAAAATAGGTAACAATTTTTCCTAGAATGTTTTGGTAGGATTATATGAAAAAGTTAATTCTACAAACTTTAATCTTGGATTAACAAACTTCTTAAAATTTGAATGGGAAATTAGATTCTTTAAGAGACTAGGCTTTAAAGCATAATTATAAATATTTTCAACCTTTAAATTTGGAGGTTGATATGTAGATATAACACTTATAATTTCTTTATTTGTGACTTTTAATTTCTTAAGGACAAAATTGATGTCTTCACCACTTTTAGGTCATCAAGGGTTTCCATGGATAACTAATAAAGTTCTTATATTCAATACATTTGCATCTATAACTATTGCACTTATGATGGAATTCATCATCAAATTATGGTTCCTTGTACTCCTCAATAGAATGGTGTTTTAAAATACAAGGACATATCATTCAAGGATATGGAAAATTATATGATTTAGTCTCATTCTATGGCTCCATCCTTTTGGAATAAGGTAGTCAATTGTGCTAATTATATTTATAAATGCATTCCTCATAAGGAAATTCAAAATATCACTTCAAAGGAGGCTTGTTCCAATATCAAGCCCGATGTTTACTACTTTAGGGTATTTGATAGTAAATCTTGGGAATTCATACCAAATGGTTAGTGTGATGCAATAGAGAGAAGAGTCAAACATTCAATGGTTTTGGCTATTTTGAGGATGTTAAGGCTTATCAATTATTTGATCCTACCAATAGAGATTTCTACTTTTATAGAGATGTTTAGTTTGATGGTTCTTTCCTATATTTAAATTTTATATACGATTCTTCCTCACTACCTAATTTTCCTTCAATATCTCATGAGGATGCATGTGCATTTGAAGATAATTCAAATGATGGTTCTAATGGTTGTGTACAATCATCTCCTACTCCACCACTTTTTCCTCCTTTCACTCATATTTTTTCCAAGTGGGTTTTCACTACTATTTAGGAGGCTATATCTTTAGTTGGCGATCCTATGGATTTTCATTATACTCACTCTTTTTCTTTTAGTTCCAATATTATATTTCATGCTAAACCTATTGATCTATAGATTTTTTAAAAGGATTCAAGTATTTTATCATGGGATCAAGCTATGGATGAGGTATATTTTTCATTAATGAATAATTCACATATGGTCTTTGGTTTTCCTTCCTCTAAGGAGAAAGAATGTTGAGTGAAAGTGTGTGTGTTTCACTAAGTATGCAATAGATGACCCTATTAAGTGATACAAGGAAAATATTGTTTCTAAGGGTTTCTCATAAGTTGAGGATACTAAATAAATCAATATATTTTATATTGTATACAAGATGGCCTATGTTCATCTTATCATTTTTTTGTTGCATCTCAAGGTTATCCTATTTCCTAGATGGAAGTGAAGAGTAAATTATTTCAAAATGATATTTAATATGATATTTACATGGAGTAGCCTCTAAATTCATGTAGGACTCCTCCATTTTTTTTATGTTACACACTCTTTTTTGTGGTCTCAAGCAATCCCTTAGTATCACGAGGCCACACCTATATGTGACACTGATGCCCTCCTTACTTGGTCTACCTATGAGGATCAAAATTTTCACAAAGAAACTAGGATATGCATGGGTACAACCAAGTCCAAATATTTTACATTCCCATTAGTCACATAAAAAGAATTAAAAAATCACTATTGAGATTCATTGAATAGAAAATAAATGACAACACAAATGTAGGGTGAAATAGATAGCTTTGTTGAACAAGTGGACCTTGGATCGTATTAAAATATCAACTCCTTGGGTTGATTCACTATATGATTACTTCCCAAGAACCCCCTAATAATACCCATCCCTAGATTTACAGTCACACTTTAAGATGCAACCAATCACTAGTTTCATCCCTAGGACACAACTCTTCATGTAGCTTCCAAACCCTAAAAATCTCCTAAAATCCTTTTGTATTATTCTCTCTCAATTGGTGTCCTCCAATCCCTAAATTGGGATTTAGGGTCAATTAACCACTCCACAACCCAAGCCTCCTCCTAAGACTCCAAGCCAACTCCCACCACACTACAATTCATCATTGATCATTGTTGTTGAATGCTATTATTTTTTTGAGTCTCTTTAGATTTCTCTTGTATGACCCTTCAATTAGTGGAAGAAAATTCACTATTGAATGCTAACTTTGAATAGTGTTAGGGAACTCTACTTGGAATTTTCTTACCCTCATTTTTTTGAGCCTCTTTATATATATATATATATGCTTACTTATTAAAGTTAGGCCATTAAATCACATCCATAGATTATCAACAATGTAAATATATTAGGATTTTGGGAGAAGGGACATGATGGGTCCACTTGAAGCCATATACCAAGCCTAAGAGGATGTATACCACAACCCTCCCCCTTGGTGACTTGTATTTGCTTTCCCCATCAATGTATCAACTCCCTAAAGACACTTTCCATCTTGTGGAATTGAGCAAGGGTCATCAGTGGTTTAATAAACTCTCTTGGTAAGTGCCCTCTGGTCATAGGAGCCATTACATACAACTTTAGGATGGCTACTTACTAGTCTCACTTACCTAATCCACCCCAGGCCCTTCCCACAAGTGGATTTTAGTCAGTCATGTACATTTCTAATTCTAGCATAGGAAATTATATATTGATTATTCTTATTATTGTATAAGCCATATGCATACATGTGTAAACATCAATTGGTAGAAAATACACCTAAATGTATATATATGAATATTTGATAACAATAATCTCTTTTGATGTATGAATTGATTCCTCTTTTTTTCCTGGTTTGTATCTTTTCTTCTCTTTAATTGATGATCTATTAACACTTAAAATGTATCGTTAGTGTAGATCAAACAGATAAGAATATATTATCCATACTTATATTAAGACATCATAATTACTTATAAGGATTAATAATTGTTGCAAGCATCATTATTGAATATATATATATTTATATATATATATCTATATATATATATTCTCTACTTATATCAACTAGTATTCATATATATATATATTTATAACTATTCTTTTCTTATATTAGTATTTATATATATATACTCAATTCACTCATTGCATATTATTCCTTATCATATTTATCTATATATCTATACATGTATACTTGTATGCTGATCCAAATATATATGTGTTAAATGGCTTTATGTTATAATGCAAACCAGTCACAGTTTGTATCACTGTTGCTATTTTTCTAAATGTCCTCCCTCTTATAATTATCCACATTCCTTTTTATACCTTGCAAAATTCCCAAGAGGGGTGACCATATGGAAATGGATTTCTCTTTTTGTTAATAACCTCTTAAGACCTAAGCAATTCCTTTTTCCTTCATGATATCCTAATTGTAACTATCTCTTTCCAATCGTTGCCTTTGCCACCTTAACACATATAAACCATTGCCTTCATTTGTTAATAGTCCGATTGCATTTTTCCTTAATTTTTATTTATTCACACATCAATACTCTTTTGTCTTTTTATAAGATCAATCGTTGCCTTCTTTTTTCAATCCCAAGCTGATCGTTGTTGTTTACTATTATATTCCCTTTCAAAATGTATATTATTTTATATTGTACATATTTTATACTAATATATTTATAAATTGAATTTATTAAAAATATATTTATTGTTATATATATATGCTTTGATATTTATAGTATTATATTATGATGATTATTATAATAATATTTAATTATTTATATGTTATAATATTTATGTTATTATATTATTTATTTATTTGTATTCTAATGTTTGAACTTTAACTTTTTAGTGTTACAATTTTGAGGCCATGACAGTCCACCCCACCCAAGATTATTTGTCTTCAAGCAATCACAAATAAGACTTGTAATCTCTTGACACTACTCCTTGTGGTGTAATTGGTTTATGTTGTAGTGCCTTGTTATAATTTATACTAGAATGATGTCCCTGAATGAGTAGTTGTTAGTATATTTGTTTGCTAATAAGGTAAACTCTATCCTTTAAAGCAAGAGTTGGGAATCGATAAAATTTATTATTTAAGACAATATTTTTCTCATTTCATTACCTCAAGGCTCCTAGGCCATGATGCAACTTCCTAGTCTAGAAAATGTTGGATCCTTTATGATGGGAGCGTTGTGAATATCAAGATCTTATCCCTTGATGCAAGGTCAATTAGTTATTTGAATAAGGGATCTAGGGGACAATTTTCCTTAGATAATGTATACTTTATTTCACATAATCATTCAAAACAAGTTTGGGGTGAGTTCACTTGGGAATGCAAAATAGATTAAAACATCTTCCAATCATATATTTCTTATCATTGTCTCGTATGTTATAACCCTCTAGGTACATATTTTCTAGATAATATTTAAGTATAATATTATTGGATGGATCAAGTCAAAATTTTAGCATTTAAAATCAACAATAGGACTTGAATTTATAGGTTTACACTAATATCTAGTTCTTGTCTTAACTTCCAACTCAATTTGGGGTTTATTATTTTTCTTTTGATATAGCCCCCCTCATGTTTGGAACTAACTGTATTTTCATATCTTGGAAAAGTATTATTTTATTTTACTTGATTCATTTAATCAAGATGAATCCATCCCTAGTTTTGAAAGGTGAGAATGATCCTAGGATTTTTGGGTTATGGATCCATAAGGTAACTTAGTATAGACTTTGTAATAATTTTATTATATCTCAAATACCTAATGTTGTTAGGAATACATTGTACTAAATCTTATTTGTTTATGTGAAAGTTGTACCTAACATAATTTATGATTTTGGAGAAATATCTTAACATCTTGCCAAAACATGTACAACCATGTGCTTGTACTTAGGTTTTAATACCTATTTCAATCTTGAGTTTTGGTTTACTTACCTCCCTTTATCATATGTTGGTGGTGGGGTGAATCCATTGGATATATTTATTCCTTTATTTCCATTTCTTGAAGGAGTCGCCACCCTACATAGTAAATGAATCACCACCCTTCATTATAAGGAGTCATAGTATTTCATATTTGAAGAGTCACCCCTTTTCACCTTAGGAATCACAACCTTTCTCACATTAGGAGTAACAAACTTCATCACATCATCACTATTTGTGAGAGCCCAATTGAATTCACTTACAAAATCACTTAAGGTTCTATTCTCAATTGAATTATTCAAATGATGGTATGTGTGTGTCTCTCTCAAAGAAGATGCTCTCCTTTTATATTCAAAGTTTGAGGGGAGTCACATCTTTTCACTTCGATAGTTACAATTCTTCATTGTTGGATTCAGATACTAAGAATAATTTAAACTTAGATAAATTAATTTGTTAGGGCTTCTCACTCCATAAGAATTTTGATAGACAAGTTTGAACACTTCCATAAATTTTAAGCATAAAGTAATCATAAGAACACATCTTGTTGAAGATACATGAAGCAACACATAGATACACTGATACATAAATTATAAATACGAAGCATGAATAGATATAATACATAGAGTATACACAAGAAGCATGAAGCATATATGTGAATAATGCATGAATTATACACACGAATACACAAAGTCACCAAGCATACATATGAATACATGTAAGTCATAAATTATACACTTAAATACATAAGTCACATGAATACAGGTATACACATGAGTGCACACAAGTCACAAAGCATGTAATTTTCAAAGTATACACTTGAAGTCACAAAGCATATGAAAGGTATACACATAGTCACATGAATACATGTAGGTCATAAAATATACACATGAATATATATAAGTCACAAAGTATACACTTGGATACACATAAGTCAAAAAGTATATACTTGAATATATGTAAGTCACATAGTATTACCATGAATACATATAATTCATGAAGTATACATGCGGTTATTTGGTAAATGGGTATAATTCATGAAGCGACATGATGGTTTCGTTTGAAGCCATATATCAAGCCTAAGAGGGTGTATATGATAGCCCTCCTCCTTGGTGACTTATATCTACTTCCCCATCAATAACTCCCTAAACACACTTGTCATAAGTGGTTTACTTAGCTCTCTAGGTAAGTTCCTACTAGTCCTAGGAGCCATATGGACAACTATAGGATGGCTACTTACTAGCCTCGCTTACCTAATCCACCCCAGGCCCTTCCCAAAAGTGGATTTTAGTCAATCAAGTACATTTCTAATTCTAGCATAGGAAATTATACATTTATTATTCTTATTATCCTATAAGCCATATGCATACATGTGTAAACAAAAGTAGGCAGAAAATACACCTAAATGTATATATATATATATATATATGAATATTTGATAACAACAATCTCTTCTGATGTACGAACTAATTCCTCTTTGTTCCTTAGTTTGTATCTTTTCTTCTCTTTAATCAATGATCTATTAACACTCAAAAGTTATTGTTAGTGTAGATCAAACAAATAAGAATCTATTATCCATACTTATATTAAAGCATCATAATTACTTAGAAGGCTTAATAATTGCTACAAGCATCATTATTGAATAATCGTATATATATATCTATATATATATTTATTCTCTACTTATATCAACTATTATTCATATGTATATGTTTATAACTATTCTCTTCTTATATTAGTATATATATATATATATATTCTTCACTCATTGCATGTATTATTCCTTTTTTATTTATCTATATCTATGCATGTATACTTGTATGCTAATCCAAATATGTGTGTGTGTGTGTGTGTGTGTGTTAAATGGATTTATGTTCTAATGCAAACCAATCATAGTTTGTATCACTATTGCTACTATTCTGAATTCCCATCCTATTTTTAAATGTCCCCTCTCTTATAATGATCCAAATCCCTTTTTATACCTTGCAAAATTCCCTTGAGTGGTGACCATGTGGAGAGGGACATCTCTTTTTGTTAATATCCTCTTAAGACCTAAGCAATGTGTTTTGCATTCATGATGTCCTAATCATCACTGTCTCTTTCCAATCACTACCTTTGCTACCTTAACACATATGAACCATTTCCATCATTTGTTAATAGTTTGATTGTATTTTTACTTAATTTGTATTTATTCACACATCATCACTCTTTTGTCTTATTATAAGATTAATCACTACCTTCTTTTGTTAATCCCAATCTGATCACTGATGTTTACTATTGATGAGTCCAATTATTAGATATTTTTCTTATGTTTTCATGCAAGTTCTAAGACATTCTCAAATATTTATCTTATACATATCCCTACACTATGCTATCTTTTATGCTTATTATGCAACATTTAACCCGATTTAAAGTATATGGAAATATGGTTATGATGTGATGGTTATTACATAATTTATGTGTGGATATGTATGAATTATAATGGATATTTGTGCTTAGCTATGGTTGTTAGTATTGTGTGCATGTTTTGTGAACTAAATCTTTGCAGCCTAGAGGAGGTAGATTGCAGCCCACAATAATTGTGAGGTGCATCTCACAACCAAAGGAGTTCACAGACAACAAAGGAGGGGAGGTTCTAGAATAAATTGAGTGTAGTAACTACAACATGGAGGCACTTAATGAAGATGATTGTGCATCATTATGGCATTTAATAAAGATGTTGAAGGAGAAGAACCATGTTGCAGATAGGAGTCTAATGTGACTGATTCAACCGGTCCATGTTCTAGTTCTGTTATAGCACAATTTCAGTCCTACCTGGACTCTTCTTCCCTTTTTAAGTTATAGATTGCTTAGCCTTTATCATGCTCTGATATATATGGAGTGGTGATTTATGGTTTAAGTTTAGAGTCCCTATTTTAATAAACTTCCACTGTGCCTATATGTATGGCTCGATGGTTGAAGTATTGAGAGTTATTTAATTTTGTTTACGAGAAGATACAATTTCTAGATATTTTTCTAGTTAAGTTGTTCTTCATAGACAATGTTTATTGTTGAGTCACGATTTCATGAATAAGATATCTAAGCAAAATCATGCGTGATATTTTGGAGTTGTGCATTGAATGGTTTTTGAGTTATTATGATTGCATTAAATTGAATAAGCTAGATTTGAGTTAGATTAGTGGAGGCAATCACTTCAACAAGGGCCACTCAAGGTAACTATCCCTCACTTCATTTTTTATACAGTTACTTCTATTGTAGTAGTTATTTCATAAATGCATGTTAATTAGATTCCTCAAGTTATTCATGAACAATTCTTGTTTCACATTTATGCCTTGGTTTTCTTAAGTCTATTGTACTCTGAAGTGTAGGTTTAATTATCAAGATAGTTAATTTTATGTATTCATTTCTTGGTAGTAATTAGTTATAGTCTTATACTATAGGTACCCATAGCAATAGTTTCACCATTACTTCGTTTACTATTATACAGTTTTATGATTTCTCAACAAGTGTAACATTTGTACTAGGATGATTAGGTAGTTTTAAGTCTTTGAAAGCACATATAGTGCAAGTACCATCACAAGCTTACTATCCCTAGTTGATAATTCAATGGAGGTATTTCCAAAGGATCAAGTGGACTATTCAACAAGGTTTTCCCTCTGAATTGTGTGATTTCCACTAAGTTTACAAGACATTAATAGGGACCCTACTTTTTTGGCATCGTTGTTGGGGATGGTGCTACTTTCAAAGATTAGTTTATGTTATTTCCAAGCTTTCTTAGTTTAGAATTTTCTTTCAATATTGTAGAAGAGGGGGACCAACTACTCAAGACCCCAAGTCATGGGAGGGCCTAGAACAATAGGATACCCTAATCTACCTCAAGCTAAGGGATTGGTTAAGATAGGTTTGATGTTTAAAGGGTTGAAAAGGAAGCACAACTGATATGCCTCTTTCCTTCTTCCAACTCAAGAGTTTTGAGAAGTCAAGTGAGTAAGTTTCTAGAGTTCAAATCATGACTTAGGCAGCTCACTACTAGAGGACTCTAGTGTAGGAAACAAACAATAGTGCAATGCATTGGCATCTTGATGGTGCATTGATGTCTATACGAACAAATAGTGTAAAGTATAGTTGAAACTCAAAGAAAACCTACTGATGAGCTAACAAGTATAGTTTAATGTGACGACAGGTATAACAAGTAACTAAATAATAGAACATCATGAAGAATACTTTAACTTGATCTAATCTACAGATTGATAAAGAGGGTGAGGAAATCACACCTTCCTACCCATGAGTTGATATCTTTGAAGTCTTCACACAACGAGCAACCTACACATACAAGAAAAAAAGTGGTAGGGCTATGTATAGATGACTTCTATAGTTAGCCCACCACTTTGGTGTTCCCACCTCCATAGACAACCAATATATCAATGCTAGGAGAAATGTGATAAAGAAAGATGTTAAAGTGAAAGAACTAAGCACTATGCTAACAATAATATTCTATAAAAATGATATGATAATGCTAAGTGAAAGGAATATGGAACAATATCACCTTCAACCACATGCACTCAAGGAAAATGGGAGAAGAAGTGAGCTTGAAAACTGTCAAATGTTGATGTTATAGCAATAATGAGGAGATTGAGTCCATAAAATACCAACTTGTAACTTCAATGGAGGTGAGAATGTTGTGAGAAGAGTGAAGAGATAGTTTCCAAGAGCATGAATGATCAAGAGAGTTCAAGAGAGTGAATGAATCAAGGAGATAGTCATTTGAAGATGAAATTGGAGGCAAAGGAACTATTTGAGGTCAATCAAGGGATTATAAATGTTACACTTCATCGTCAATGGAGAGTTGTAACACCTCTATGGATTCTAGAGGCACAAATCTTTTCAGGATGGTAGCATGTTGTGCATACATCTATACATCATTCTAGCATCCCTAATAGAATATCCTCCATTGATACAAAAAAACAAGTGCCAAGTGGATGGGAAGTGAGTGAAGTATGTTTAATTGCATTATCAAACTTTGTAAGAATTGGCTATGGAGATAGCCACCCAAGATCTAAAAGCATATGGAAAGTACACAATACTCAAAAGATCAATATGACAATAATAAACTATATTCCTATCAATGAATGTAAAAAGAATCAATGGAGTTGGTTTACAATGTGTGACAGACCCTTGGTTATATAGCCAAGGTGAGACATAAGATGTCATAAGATTATGAAAAGTGTCTTAATCTTATGACATGCGACAACTTATCACTACCTAGGTCACATTTGTTACAATTTGAAAGATAAGATAACTAATGACAACTAACACCTTCTAGAAAGAATGTTAGGACCTAAGTAAACTTAACATGTGAATATGTCCCCTAAGTCCCTAGTAAGTGAATTAAATAGGTACAAGACATTTATTCACACCAACACCCACCCTTAAGTGCAACTTAGGGAGAATATTATTCTGCAAATGATACTTAGATGAAAAGATGGGTCCTGACAACTAGGCCATGTTAGGTACCCATGTACAAATGCAATGAAATCCCTCACAACTGAGGAAAAGGAGAAAACGTGGTGGGATAAAATCCTCCCAAAAAAAGAGAAACAAAAAAAGAAACTACTCTAAAAAAATATAAGGAAAAATCCTCGAGTGAGGAAAAAGTCCCCCCCATAAGAGATAATGAAGAAGGTCAAGTGACCCCCACGAATGGTGAGTCTCAACTCAAATTTCACAATGGCTAGAGTCCCCAATCTTAACTAAAGAAGGAGACAATGTAGAACAATGTAAAGAATGATACATAGAGCAGACCAAAGATGATGATGACTCCTCCAAATGTTGCTTCAAAAATAATGCCATATTGATAGAAAGAATTAGGTACCACGACAGAAGATTCCATCATAAATGGTGATTGAGCTAAAAATGTCAACTCATGAGTAACTACAAAATTTGTCGATGAAGAACTATAGATGAAGCCACACTGCAACATGAATAAGGTCAAAACCAAGGAGACAACTACACAAGTATCAACTAGACGCTCTCTTGATAGATTGGTATATCCCTATCACAACTTGGAGATAGGTACCAAGTCTTTGGATGTAGAACCTAACTTCTGAATATAGGTAGATTGCTTACAAAATAGGAGCGTCTATATGGTATCTAATCCATCACATTGAAATGTATGGGTAACCAACCACTGCATTTGCTATGTATATAGGAACTAACACTGGATACATAGATCAATCCAAAGAAGCATAAAAGACAATAAAGTACACTAAAATAACAAGATTGTGTCAGTTTATTTTAGTACGATTACAACATTAGAAGAGGAGAACTACAACAATCATGATGTAAATTTTGAAATGTTGATGAAGAAGCCAACCAAAAGGCTCCTTGAAGTAGATAACTATGAAAGATTCCCTCCAATTGGATGTCGATAGGAGCAACTAGCCCTTGTTGGCTACCTGTTGGAGGAGTAGACGGTGCATGAAAAAATAAATGATTTATTTTTTAATAAAAACAATGAATATTTCCAGGAAAAAATAAATTATTTATTTTTTTATAAAATTGTACTATCTACGCAGGTAGGGTTGTATGGCCCACTTGCTAATTGTTTTTGCCTCTGAGAGCAGCTTGTCCAAAATTGACAATTTGACAGTTGATCTTAGGGTTTTTGGGTCTTTTGAGCACGATGGTAGAGTCGGTTTTGACCCAAAATGCTCCAAAAATATGGCTACCATATGGATCTAGCAACCAACACCCAGCTTCAAACCCTTACAAATTTGGCCTCCAATGTCCAATTGGGATTAAACAAAGGGAAAATCTGACTTTCTCGAATGCTCTAGATGCAATGGCGAGCTTAGATATGATGTAAAAAGCTCCCAAAATACACCTACAATACAAAGCCAAAAAAGGAACCCTCCCAGAATCTGGTATTTCTATCACACCTTTTTGATTCTCTAGATCATACAAAGATGAAAGAGAAGAGCATACTCAATGCTTCAAGAAAATACAAGATTGCACTCAAGATCTCCTAAAATACTAACCAAAGAACCTCAAATTTCTCTGATACCATGTAATATTTGGTTATGGAGATTGCCACCCAAGATATAAAGGCCTATGGAAAACACAAAATACTCAGAAGATCAATATGAAAAGAATAAATTATATTCCTATCAATGAATGCAAAAATAATCAATGGAGTTGATTTACAATATGTGAGAGACCCTTGGTTATATAGCCATGGTGAGACATAAGATGTCATAATATTATGACATGAGACAACTTATCACAACTACCTAGGTCACATGTGTTACAAGTCAAAAGATAAGATAACTAATGACAACTAACACCTTCTAGAAATAATCTTAGGACCTAAGTAAACTTAACATGTGAATATGTCCCCTAAGTCTCTAATAAGTGAATTAACTAGGTACAAGACATTTATTCACACCAAAAAAAATTTCCCCCAACTTTAGCAAAAATAAGTTTCAGTGAATACACAATAAAGTAGAGTGAAAGCTAAGAAATGTATACCCAAATTATCGAAGAAGTAGATCACAATCTGGCAAACTTAGGTGTAAGAGATAGATGGCTCCAAAGGTACTTGGTCCTAAGGAGAGTTGAAAAAATGCATTGCAGGCCCTCAGACCTACAAAAGGTGAAACAAATTTCTATAGGTGCTTAATCCTACAAAGGAGGAGCCACAGGTGCTCGTTCCTGAGGGAGGCTGGATGTGAAAGCCTTTATAGAGTCTGATAGGCCCTTATAGCTGCTCGATCTTACAAGGAAAGATTGAGGTGCTCAATCCTCCAAGCTTGATTGAAAAAGCAGCTTCACAGGTGCTTGGTCCTACAAAGCAACATGTCAATCCATAGAAAAAAATGTTAGATAGAAAACATGCACGCAAGTAGGCAGACAAACAGTCAACAATTGAAGAAAAATCTTTGAAAGGGGTACCTCAGGAACCCTTCAAAAGAAAGGGGTTTGCTTAAGGGATAGTCTATTTGAAAGGTGATGATATTTCTTGTAAACGATTCTAGCATCAAGGAATCCTTTTGAAAGATCTCTTTCATTAAGGAATTTGAAAGGAAGAATACTCCCTCATAAGGGAAAGTTTTCAGACTTCATCAGAAAAGTTCTCCCTTCTCAAGGGAAATTTTTTAGATTCTTTCTTTATGAATCTGTGATGAAAGAAAAATTATGCCAGGGGTCCTTGTTGAAGAATATTGTTTTTGAAAATAAAGGATTTTCAATGAGGGGTTCGTTGGCCACTGAATACACCTTTTTAAAAATTGAAGTAGTATGATAGCCCCCCTTAGGATGGTGCATGTTGAACACAAAGGCACATGACTTCATAAGGAGAGAGAAAAAAGTGATGTTTTGACCCATGATAGATGAAGGAATGTAATCATGGAATTGTTTTTGCACACACAAGGGACAACACATAGGCACTACAACATCACAAAGAAAGTAAAGAAAAGAGAAAGATAAAAAGGAAACATAAGCAATCAAGAGACAAGGGGATCTGATATTTTGGTGTCATAAATACTCATAGATATAGATAGATAGATATAATATAATAATATATATGAACTATCATAAATCCCCTACTATATCAGATCATGAAGAAGGGTATGAGAATTTTAAAATAAAAAATAAAAAAATGGGTCAACATGGAAGGGGATCATAAATGCCCCCAACACTTTGCATCATCCCCAATTATCAAAAATCAAGGCACAACAAAGATGTAACAAATAGAAGAATTTTACGAAACAAAACACTCCTTTATCCAAACACCTACAAAGGTGGCAAGGGTCCTCCAAGAACACATAAAAAAAGAATGGGGGAAACAAAACACATGCACAAATATAATCTATAGATAAAGAAGAGGTTCCCTCTTAGTCCTCATCAACCAAGATGTTTTCATTCTCCCAATCTAGATCATTATAAGGGGAAGGCGAATGAGCCTGCAAGGGAAGGATAACAAAGGGAGCTCCCTCTAACTCTCCTATGCCAATAGCTAAGGAAGAGGGCCCCTTGAGGTCTTCTTCACTTAACTCCTGTGAGGTAAACACCATTGATTTAGAAAAAATCACTGACAAAGCTGGGACATCATCCATTGAGTTGAACATGCACTTGATGGGAGTTCCATGTGTTAAATGAGTAGGAAAAGGAGGGACTTGATATCCACTATCAACCTCACCAAAAGACTTGAGGGAAGTGACAAAATCAAGGGATGTTGGGGCAGCCTTCATCACTAGGATGAGACAAGCCAAAGCAAAACCAACTTCCAAAGAAGGTGATCCCTTCTTCTAACCCTCGTTAGAAGTAGGGTCATCCTCCGACTTGCACTTTATTGGGGAATGAAAGATCCCCATAGATTAAGAAAAAGACAAGGAAAAAGAGGAGAAAATCATAGCAGACACCACCAAGGTATTCAGAATATCCATAGTCTTAGGAAAAGGTGGGATGTCCAGAAGGGACATCAAGAGAGGAGGCTCAACCAAGGGAGCAATGAACACTTGCACCCTTTTAGGGTGAGGGTCATCCACACTCGTGGGGGAGTCAAAATCAAGATCGAGGTGATGAGAATTGAAGTAGAATGGGTGGAAGAGGAGGAAACAACAAGAGACACTGAAATAGGGGCTACTAGCTCCCCCTTCTTTTTGTAGAGCATCATGCTCAATAACCAAAACCTTCCTCTGATGCTTACACTCATGTGTAAAGAAATTTCTTTGGATCTAAGAGTTGGAAGCTACAACTTGAGAAGAAGTAGGGGGATCCTATTCTATCATGGGAGTATCCATCACATCTGTTGTCAATGGAGGGAGTGAATCTTGGATAGAAACATGAGGAAGAGATGCAGGAACGAAAACTACAACAGGTGGAGAAGCAGACTCAAGCACCTTAGTGGTAAGCCTCTTCCCATTCATTACCTTAGGGGTAGAAGTGGTAGGAGGCCACGAAGGCCGAGACATAAAGGTGACTCCATGAGGACCCTTCCCCTTGCCATACAAGACGGTCTAAGGCATAGTTGGCAAGACAGGAAGGTTGAACACCTGACACTTGGCCTTTTTCCAAGAGGGCACCATTAGACTCCCCAATAGATGCATGGAAGTGAAAGTCAAAGGAACCATAGTAGGGTGAGAGGTAGAAGTGATTGGACCTATAAATGAAGAGGAAGAAGGATCCTGAGCATGAGAAGACTTCCCCTTCCCTTTTTGTGAGGAAGAAGAAGTAGCCTGCTGCCACATTACAAAGTAGGTCATTTTTAGCTACACCTTAGCCCTAGTTTTATACTTGACATAATTTTAATAAGGAATATCCATTCTTGGAGGAAACAGATTGACTAGGGCAATCCAAAAAATATCTAATGAATAACCCCCATGTTATACCATTGGTTGGTACCTAGTGTTACACACAACATGCACTAGACCTTCATGAGAGAATTTCAAACACTTATGAATAACAAAAGCAACTCTGTTCATGGAAACTAGCCAAGGAATGCCTAGCTTCACTTTAAACAATTTTGATTCTAGAATCACATGCAAGGTAGCATTCATAGCCTTAGGTCTTACTAGGATGGAAATAGTTATAGAACCATAAGGATTAAGAGAGAGAGCATCATTGGTACATATGGTGGTTTTTATTTTCTCATATTCTTCCTTTTGTAAAGAGCTTAGCAAAAGACTCTCCTCTGTAATAATATTCATGTGACTCATGGGATGCACAAGGACTCCTATCACAATATTTCCATTTAAATGAGTGAGAATATATAGAGGAGAAGATTTCTTATTGATGGGAAGATCCTATGATGTAAAAGTTACATCTGGTGAACTAGTCACAGGTTGAGGGGGAGGAATGTGAATAAATAAAATGACATTCACATACATTGAGGCCTTGGGGGAAGCACCAAAAGGGTCAATGATCAAATTCGTAGAGTGATATGAAAACGGGTCTATATAAATCTATAATTCACTATTCTCCTTAGCCATAGACTTGTTTGTATTCTAACTTTTACCATTGAGGAGAATGGTACCAACTTCTATGCGATCTTGTATCTCATGATGCAAGCACATACAATGTTTGGTATCATTCCCTTGAACATGACGGTATTGGAAGAATGCATTTCCATCATACCAGTTAGGGTAAGGCTCTCTAAGAGGTTGAGGATCCTCCAAGGTTATGTTCTTATCTTTCAACAATTTTTCATAATAGAAGAATAAGATTTAGATAACTTTGTGAACTATCTATTTCCCTTGAAGCCTTTGTCATTAGATGTGGAAAATATATTCACAACATATTTTCCTTTTCCCAAAATTGACATTTTAGGCCTTCCTTCTGGATGGGAGCACAAGAAAGATCCCTCGAATTGAACAACCATCTACTAATATTCCCATAATGCCACACATAGATGCATGAAATAATGATACTTCACTAAGACAATATTATCCTACCAAGGTCCCTATAGGTTGCCAATGAACACCTTCTGCACATTTGAGTTGAGTAGCAAGTAGGAGATCTGTGAAAAGAGTGATTCATATTGAGCAATGAAATCAATAATCTTCTCATGCTCTCCTTGCTTACATTGGATGAGGTATGAAAAGTTCATCTTCGACTCAATGTTAAATTGAAACTATCAAAGTAACTAATTAACAATTTGATTAAATGAGAATATGGAGTTATCAGGAAAATAATAGTACCACTCTAGTGTTGTATCCTTGAGAGATAGAGGAAATAGTTTAGCCATCAAGGTGTCATGGTGGAAGAATTTTGTACACAACACGTTGAAAGCTGACACATGTGTTTGAGGGTCTCCTTTACCACTATACTTATCAAATTTAGAAATTTACATCCCTTGAGGGATGGGATTGTTTAGAATCACCATTGACAAAGGGATATGTCAAAAGAAAGGTTGAAAGATGGACTGGGAAGAGGCTTGGGAAAGACTCGCTAGTTGGTTCTGCATCTAACCCATATTTTGTAGCAGGGTGTTCAAAACATGGTTAGATGAAGAAATAAGACTAGTAGAGCCACCACCAGAACCACCATTGAGACCACCATCAGGGCCATCATTGTAGCCACCATTGGAGCCACCACTATAGCTACCGCCTAAGCCACCACCATGGCCACCATTAGAGCCACCACCATAGCCATTGTTAGAGCCACCACCATGACCACCATCGAGGCTACCGCTAAAGCCACTAAGAGCACTAGACTTACTAGAACCACTAGACCCCATTCTACTAGAGATCCCATTGCCAAAGCTGGAATTTACCCTAGGAGGAAGGACATTGAATCCTAGGGGTGTTCTAGTCACTATGATAGTAGGAGGCCGAGCAAGAGTGGAGATGTTGATGGAAAGACCTATTTCAACTATGCATACTAATGTCATAGGCATCGAGACACTGATTTTTATTTCATAATCATCGAGCACATGACCTCAGGTAATACTTGACCTAGGGTTGTAAGAAGGGACATATGCTTCCGTTAAGTCGGTAAGGTCACAAAGAAACTCTATGCCTATACAATCCTTATCTAACATA
Organism: Sequoia sempervirens; assembly: GCA_007258455.2. Lineage (NCBI taxonomy): Eukaryota > Viridiplantae > Streptophyta > Pinopsida > Cupressales > Cupressaceae > Sequoia > Sequoia sempervirens. Next base: position 60,465,987 of record VDFB02000002.1, on the reverse strand, counting down.
TATATGATTTCATTAACAAATCTAGTGGCCGTAGCCATGTTTTAATATTTCCCTAAGTGATTTTCCATGTTTTAATATTTCCCTAAGTGATATGCTTCCATTAAGTCGGTAAGGTCACAAAGAAACTCTATGCCTATACAATCCTTATCTAGCATATATATGATTTCATTAACAAATCTAGTGGCCCTAGCCATGTTTTAAGATCTAAAAGCCTGGACTATCTAAAGCTAGGAGGTGTTCTATGGGGATAGGGACACTATCATCCTCATTTAGAGGTGGAGCTATAGGAGAAACATAAGGAGTAGGAGTTTGAGTGGTTTCATCAAAGAAACTCATTTTTGTTACTGATACCATCTCCTGGGAAGTGAGAGTCGTAGTGACCCTTGAGAAGTCCATCTCTAAGTGTCATGTCGGGTGCTCCTTTAAACAACATATCCAAAAGTTGTAGACTAGGTTGTGAAGCTCATAAAGTGGCATAACACACAAGTCCACAACTTGTGTAGACGTGAGCGAAATTACCTCAACAAAAAGAAATAGATATTACAAGGTTCACGTCAGGTTCATTAAAATGTAGGGGAGGGGGACCGATTGCTCAAGACCTTAGGTCACAAGAGGGTCCAGAATAATAGGCTACCTTGATCTACGTCAACCTAGATGATTGTTTAGGATATGTTTGATTTTTGAAGGGTTGAAAAGGAAGGAAAATTGATCCTCCTCTTTCCTTCTACCAACTTGAGAGTTTCAAGAAGTTAGGTGAGCAAGTTTCTAGAGTTCAGATCATGACTTAGGCATCTCACTTCTAGAGGACTCCAACGCAAGACACAGACAATAGTGCAATGCACTAGCATCTTGGTGGGGCATTGGTGTCTGTATAGATAGAGAGTGTAAAGTACAATCAAACTCAAAGAAAACCTACTAATGACCTAACAAGTATAGTTTAATGCAATCATAGAAACAAGTAACTAAATAACAAAACAACAAGAAGAATACTTTAACTTGATCTAATCTATGGATTTACAAAAGAGGGTGAGGAAAGCACACCTTCCTACCCACGAGTTGATATATTTTAAGTCTTTACATGACAAGAAACCTACACACACAAGACAAAAAATGTTGGGTCTATGTATAGAGGACTACCACAATCAATCCCACACTTTGGTGTTCCCACCTCCACAAACAACCAATATAGAAATGATAGGAGAAATGTGATAAAGAAAGATGTTAAAGTGAAAGTAAAAAGCACTATGCTAACAAAAATATGCTATGAAAATAATAAGTGAAAGGAAGATGAAATAATATCACCTTCAACCACATGCAATCAAGGAAAATGGGAGAAGAAGTGAGCTCGCAAGCTTGCAAATGTCGACATTGTTGAAACAACGAGGAGATTGAGTCCACAAACAACCAACTTGAAGCTTCAATGGAGATGAGAATTTTGTGAGAAGAGTGAAGAGATAGTTAGTAAGAGTGTGAATGATCAAGAGAGTTCAAGAGAGAGAATGAATCAAAGAGATAGTCATTTGAAGGTAAAATTGGAGGCAAAGGAGTCATTCGAGGCTGGTCAAGGGAGTAGAAACATTATACTTCATCACCAATGGAGAGTTTTAATGCCTCTAAAGATTCTAGAGGTAGGAATATTGTTAGGATGGAAACAGACTGCATAAACATCCACCCACCAAGCTAGCTTCCCCCAAAAAATATCCTCTACCGACACAAAAACAACTTCCACGTGGATGGGAAGCAAATGAAGGATGTGGAATTGCATTATCAAACTTAATTCTTCTAAGTTAGGAGATACATAAATGTGGAATTTGCAAGGGGTGTAAATTCACACCATTACAAGTATTAGTACTAAATTTTTATTTCTTCAAATACCAAAACATTTCACTAACATTGTGCAGGATCCTTTACTATACAAAGTCATTCCTATTGTATGTAGAGGCAGAGAGACACTTTGGGAAGATTCCTCCCCTCAAACCAGCATGTTAGAGTAGATATTGGTAACCAAAGTGATCATAGTGAGGGTATTCCTAATGAAGAATATTCCCTTTCACCAACATCCACTACAAAAACATAGGGGGCCTTACAAATAATGGTTGATGCAGTAGTGGATGATCCACCAAAGTATGTGACTTTTGAATTTTCAATTACCAACTAAGAGAGGGCTACTATGCTAAAGAATATACCTCCTTCAACATTCATAGTCTTCTATGGTTTGGTATCTAAAGATCTAGACACATTTTGTTCAAGTTTGATGTCCTATGTAGGAGCTATGACTACACAATTGATGCTCATAGGCTCAAGCTATTTCCTACAACTTTGAAGGATGATGCCATGAGATGGTTCATGGGACTAGGTAGATATGTTGTTCTAGATTGGAACACTATGAAAACAAAATTATTGGAGAAATACAAAGAAAATTACAGAGGATTTGATAGGAGAAGAAAATTTCCTACAACTTTGAAGGATGTTGCCATGAGATGGTTCATGGGACTAGGTAGAGATGTTGTTCTAGATTGGAATACTATGAAAAAAAATTATAGGAGAAATACCAAGACTATTACAGAGGATTTGATATTTTTATAATGACTCAGAAAGAGGATGAACCATTAGAGGATTATGTAGAAAATTTCTAATTCTGCTTGAATAAAAACCCACAAAATAGACTCTCAAATGAATCCCTGAAGCTTGTGTTCTTAAGAAGAGTCAATGATGATTGTATGGATGCCCTCAATCTTATTGGGGTAGGAGTTGTGTCTCAATCACCCTTTGAAGATATCTACAAGGTCTGTAGAAATTACTCAAGGACCTTCACCAAAAGGTCAAGGGGGGGAAGAACATCTACCATTGGCAAGACATCTAATGGGGTTTCAAGAGTGGAGTTAAGTAACCTACTATACAACATGAAGGAATAAATTATAAGTCATCTAGCTACTTAAACACTCTACATGTGAAGAAGAAGTAGGAAGAGGTTGAAGCAATACTTACTGAATACTGCCCCAATTACAAACAAAGAAAATCTAACTGCAAGTGTAAAAGGGTGGTAAATATTATAGTGGAAAAATTAGAGAAACTGAATTTTCAGCCACTAGAAGGTGAAGATGGATAGTTGTTTTATATTTCACAAAGAAGGCCATGGAAACCAATACAAGGTATGCCACAAGACCCTCTAAATTTCAATACATCTTTTCAAATTGGTAATCAAAATTTTTTTGGTTGGAATTCTTATCCTTGGCCAAATAACCAAAACCAATGGAAAAACCCTCAGGAATGGAAAAAACCTCAACAAAATTGGAACTAACAACAACCAAATGTATGGCCACAACAAAATTTCCAAGGTACCAATTATAACCCTCAATGGAAAGTGTAGTAAAATGAGTGGCAACCACAATAGAAAAAGGGCCAATAATGGCATTACCAAAATGTGAATTACCAAAAACCTTTGGTGCCTTCTCAGCCACAACAACAAGATATTATTCCCAATCCATCAAACACAACATCTCAGCCACCAATAGCACCACAATTACCTACCCAACCTAAACCTAACCCCAATAACGAGCACGCCTAATAGGAATATACTAACAATGCTATACAATACCCCACTTAAGGGCTAGAGGTAAGTGATGTCCACCTCATGTCAAGGAAAACACTGGATAGTCCTTCATCCCCTCAAATCACTGAGAAGGTAGGTGAGGAATCCATAGCTGAAGCTTTAGACAATTCACCTTTGGAGCCTAGGTCAAATCAAGTCAAACATACTATCTCAAGTCTAGAGCCTCCTTTCCTTGAGTTTTTATCCATTCAAAAACATCATACCCAAGTTGAGACAAACCTATTGGGACAACTTAAGGATGCCAGTATCAAAACTCACCTCATTCAAGATATCAAGGATATCCCAATCTATACCAAGACAGTAAGAGAAATTTGTCTTAATAAATCAGGAAGGAAGAGGAAGGACCCTCAAATAGTCCATGTCATGGGTAACCTTGTTGATATTATGCTAGGGAATATAACTGACCCTAAATATACTGACCTTGGAAATCCAATAGTGGATGTTAAGATAAATGGGACCCTTATCAAGAACACCTTGATTGAATTAGGGGAAACCATCAATGTCATGACTAAGGAGACAATGCGGCTACTTCAGCTAGCTAACCTTAGACCTACACCAATTGTTTTATAGTTGGCAGATAGGTCAACAATGAAACCTGAAGGGATCATTGAGGACTTAGTCATAACATTAGATTCATGGGAGTATCTTGCAGATTTAATAATCTTGTAGCAAAAAGTCAAACTTTTAGGATATCAACTTATTTTAGGCAGACCATGGTTAGAAATAATCGATACATTAATAGGTTTTAGGTGTGGAAACATGATAATATCAAATGGGATTGTGATCAATAAATTGGTTTTCTATCCACTAGCCCAACCTCATGAAAATATAGAGTAGACTATATGGCATACCTTGGATGAAGACCACAATTCCTTGCAAACTCTCATGACTATAAAATGCAATCGCTATTGAAAAACCAAGATGAGGATGAATTAATTGACCATATTATATAGAACAACTACGGTAGGGACCCACAACAACAAGACTGTCTTTCATGTCTGTAGGATCCACTGCAGAATATTATACCTAGAAATTCATCAAAAGAAGTATCCCAAATGTTACATTATCTTTTTCCACAACAATGTGTCCCCAACATTAGTGGAATTGATCTCTCTTCTATATAATCAGAATCCAAAACATTGGAAATCATGGCAAGTAAAATGCTTAACATCAACAATGGATTAACTAAAGAACAACGAAATTCCCTGAACACTATGCTGGAGGAACACACAACAACCTTTACATGGGACTACCATGACATGAATGGGATTGATCTAGATTCATGCATGCATAGGATCTACATAAATGATGGTTTCAAGCCAATTAGATAGCCACAAAGGAGAATGAACCCTTCCTTAAGAGAAATAGTTAAGATTGAGCTACAAAAAACTACTTGATGTAGGCTTCATTTATCCTATTTCTGATAGTCAATGGTTTCACCATTAGTTATTGTCCCCAAGAAAGGAGGAAAATGGAGGTTATGTGTGGACTATAGGGAGCTAAACACAACCACTAGAAAATATCACTTCCCCCTACCTTTCATTGACTAAGTGCTAGATTCCCTAGCAAGACAATTACTTGTCCTTCCTAGATGGATTTAGTGGCTATAACTAGATAAAGATAGCTATAGAGGACCAGGATAAGATTAAATTTACATTCCATTCAGGTACATATGCCTATTTTGTTCTTCCCTTTGGAATATTTAATGCTCCAACCACTTTCTAGAAGGTAGTGTGAAGTATCTTCGTAGATTATACTCATGATTCCATGGAAATATACATGGATGAATTCACTACCTATGGAGAAACATATGAAGAGGAACTCAAAAATCTAGAAAAGGTTTTGAAAAGGTGTAAACAACATAATATATCATTGATTCATGAGAAATTTTTCATGATGATGAATCAATAGATTGTTCTAGGGAGCTTTATCTCAAGTAAAGGAATTCAAGTGGATCCCAATAAGATTGAGATCATCTCTACACTTCTTGTGCCACAAAAGAAAAAATATGTAAGGATATTTTTGGGACATGTAGGCTACTATAGGAGTTTCATCCAGGAATTTAGTAAAATTACATCACCCTTGTTTGTTTTTCTCACCAAAGACATAGAATTTGAATGGACTATAGAATGTCAACACTCCTTTGAAGCACTTAAGATAGCTTTGACACAAGCACCTGTCTTAAGAGGGTCAAACTAGACATTAACCTTCCACATAAATACTAATGATTCTTATTTTTCTATAGGAGTAGTATTGGGACAAAAAGAAGGTAATAAGGAGTATTTTATCTACTACATTAACAAAAACTTACAAGGATTTGAAATTAACTATACTGCCACAAAGAAAGAGATGTTGGCAGTTGTTTATGCTATCAACAAGTTTAGGTAATACATTAATAGTTATCCAACCTTTATCCACACATATCATATTACAATTAGGCACTTAATGAACAAACTTGTAGTTGGAGGTAGACTAGTCAAATGATTGCTCTTACTATAGGAGTTTGATATAAAAATAGTGGATAAGCTAAGGAAAGCTAATGTGGTGGAAGATTTTCTATCTAGATTGCCCATAATAGAAGAAGATGTTGTGGATGAATCTTTTTCAAATGAGCATTTTTTTTCTCTTACTATACAAAAACCATGGTTTATTGATATTGCAAATTACTTAGTGGAAGGGCATATACCATCACATTTCTCTCCTAGAGAAAAGAGGCAGTTTGTGCATAAAAGATTTCCATACTCTTGGGTAGCTAGTTACCTATTCTACATTAGTCTAGATAATATCATGAGGAGATGTATAAGAGAAGATGAGGTCTTTGAAATTTTAAAATCTTTCCATGATGAGCCCTGTGGGGGTCACTTTGCAGCCAAAAGGACAACATTTAAGATCTTAACAACAGGTTACTATTGGCCAACTCTCCATAAGGATTTAGTAAAGTATACTAGGAGTTATGACAGATGCTAGAGAATGGGAAAACCAACAAGGATAGGTGAGATTCCTTTGCATCCACAAATGGAACTAGCACCATTTAACAAATGGGGGCTATACTTTATTGTCCCAATTTCACTAGCATCTAATAATAAAGAGTATATTTTGGTTTGTATAGATTATCTGATAAAATGGGTTGAAGTTAAGGCATTAGAATTTACAAGAGATGAGAATGTAGCTAAGTTCTTGTATGAAGAAATATTTACTAGGTATGGAGTACCTAGAGAAATTGTAACTGATCATGGTCCCTAGTTTACTTCTAAACTCATTTCTAAATTGGTTGAATAATATGGAATAAGACATAGGAAATCAACACCTTGTCATCTCCAAGCCAATGGGTAGGTGGAGGTTACAAACAAAGAGATTGATAATATTCTAACCAAAACATTACAAATTCATAGAAAATATTGGGCATCTAGATTACTTGAAGTAGTGTGGGCCTATAGAACAACATGGAAAACAACCACAAGTTTCACACCTTATGAACTAGTGTAGGAAAAAACAACAATTCTGCCAATAGAGTTTGAATACAAGACGCTTAGGAAAATAATGGAATTAGGAATGGATTTGACAGTAGAATAGAAGGATAGGCTACACAATCTAAATGGGTTGGATTAAATTAGAATGGAGGCAATGCATCACATAAAGATAATTCAAAAAGAAAGGACTAAATGGCATGATCAATTTATAAAGACTAAAGAATCCAATGTGGGTGATTGGGCTTTATTGTATGATTCCAGAGACAAATATTATAAAGGAAATCTACACTTCAAATGGTTCGGACCCTATGAAATCCAACAAGTATTCCTAAATGGAGCAATCAATTTACATACCATAGATGTAGTTAGATTCTCACTATTGGTGAATGGACATAGATTGAACATATACAAGCAACCAACTCAGAAGGATGATTTTCTTCTTTCTCTAATACATTAATATGGTCAAAATAGTGGTTCTAATATAGACACACTATCACAAGATAACAACTTAGCAGTAGATACTGGTAGTTCTCATAGTGACTCAATAGATGAGATACATCGCTCACCTCCTAAGGGAACTTAGGTATAATTTCTTATCTACTTCACATGCACACATAGAACAGGTGCCACAATCAACAATCTCCTTGAATACCACTTCACTATGCAATTGGGACCTATAGCGTCATAAATAAAATTTGCCATAGTTTATTTTGGGACCTGTTGATGAAGGTGCCCACAACCACTACCTATCAGAGAATTCAAAATTTTGCACCAAATTAATTGTAGTCTAGCCACATTCATTCCACTTTTTTTGCACATGCAACCTTAATCTTGTCATATCAATACATGTAGCTTAATAGTAGGGACCCCACTACTATAATTAATCAGAAATCTATACGTAACATGCCCAATTATAGTAGTGGGGGGCCCCTACTATTCTAAGGTGCAGGAGTGGGGAGTGGGAAATCTTTCGCATCTTTGTAGGGCCCCATTTGAGAAGCATGATAGGTGGGGTGGTTAAGCTGTAAAGAGTGCCAGGTAGGTTTGGTGCGCTTCCACCGCTTCCACCCAACACCGGGTAGGGGCTTGCCCGTCCCCCGTCACTTTCCACCCACCATGAAGGCCCCCTTCTTTCATATTATTAGGCCCACCCAACCCGAACCCATAGAATTTTAGGGGCCCTCCCCGCTGGGTGGGTGGTTAAGGCTATTCCACAACAACAACAGAAGGAACCGATATAAGGGGGGGCTCGAGGAACCGACACCCCCCGAGGGTTTTCCCAACCTTCATCCAAGTTGGAGGCGGATGGGAGGGAGAGGTCGAACAACTGGGAACAAGTGTTTCCATTGCCGGGGATGAACGATTGGTTGAATGCATTTGATCGGATGCCTATGACGTTGGGGGACAGTGCCCGGCGCAGGCCGTTGAAGGTTGCCTGGAGTGGTGACGGGGATTCCGGTTCCAGTGCTGATACATCGGATGATTCAGAACCATTCGCGCCGATCCTGCTCGATGGCGGGCCCCAGCTGCTGCGATACCGATTCCCCACCCGGAATAGGCTCTGCTCCCCCTGATGAACCCTGGTACCGAGCCTCCGCTACTAATGAAACTCCTACCTCTTCTGTGATCTATCATTGCCGCTCGATCCAGAACTGGCATGGATGCGAGAACCAACAATCTCTTGCCCCTACAGGGCGCCCCGGTTCCCAAGGGAGCACCACTATATGTAACAGCTCCATCCATGTTCCGGGGGTGTGGATCGAGCAGATCCAGTTAGAACTCCGAAAACAAACTCTTGGCACAGGTGTAGATGGGGCTCATCAGTCCCGGGCTATTGTTCAGTCTCTCCCTACCAGGTCTGGATTGGAATCACATCCGATCCGGAGGAAGGCTAGGGTGGGGTATGTATGGTGGCCCATATGCGCCCCTGCCCGGATGAATCAGAGTAAACTGATTGCAAGGGCAGTGGTAACGAGTCGACAGGGAATCTGAATCCCTGCTCTTGTGCGCCCACCACCCGATCTTGGGATGGATACTGATCGCTATTACCATCCATTGATCACGGATACTGATACAGCAGCTTGAGAAGATATGGTGATTCGAGTAAGACCGGGTAGGCCCCTAAGGGGTAAGGAACACGAATGAATAACTACTGCCCGTCTCTGTCCAGATGTGTCTGGGACCGGGCCTTCCAGGCCTGCTGGGGGAGGAGTTCGGAGCTAACTAGGGATGAGAGAGGGGATCAGACATGGGTTCTAGGGCAGCACTGGGAGGAGACCCTAACTCCTTCCCCTACCACTTATGAATAGATCTAGATATAGATATAGAGGGGGTCGACATCATCATGATTCTACATCGTGTTATATACGTGATACGACTGATGGCCTATCTATATCTATGCTGGAGCTAGAACAACTAATCTACTGAAGCGGGGGGGCTCCCACCTGCCCCCAAGCCCCATTATAGCCCGGCCTCGGTTGCTGACTCAACGGATAGGTTTACTCACCTTGTATCCCTATAACTCACATAGGTAGGTTGCTGCCCTCGGGTTCGAAGTCATCTAGGATATATAACTGGCACTTGACTGCAAGACCCCACCATCCAAGGCGGACCCTACTATCCGCCGACGCACTGTCTCGGGCTTTGCCCACCGTGAACCCTAGCTTCTAACCGGGGGGGGGTGGGAGGATATAGAGATGTAGCAGACCCCACCAGAGCTTCGCTCACCCACCATATGTGTCTTACCCACCGACCATACTCGCCCAGGGGTGGGTGGCAACCCCTTCTGTCCCCCCCCTACAATTCTATGCACGGTGGATTGCTAATCCGTTGTACAGACTATCCGTACGGAGGAGGGATCCCTTTCTCTCCGTTCAGTCACTTGAGATGAATCTTGCTACCCATGTTATAGATGCAACTTATTATCCATTGTTCCTGTTCTTGCAAATTTTGCAAAGTGGGCATGTTATTGCCACATCTCTATGCCCGGCAATAGATATAACCCTCCCTGGTAAATAATTGGCAATATTTTAATGTCCGTTCCAAACAATATACTACATCCCTACCCGGCAATAGATATAACCCGGAATTGCAATGATTATAAAATCAAGATGAATGATAGATCGTGGTTGCAATGAGTAGAAAAGAAATATCTAGGATTGTTTCCTCCCACCCATCCCTACGGGACACGAGACGTTGAATCCGCCGAGAAGTGTGCATTATGGATGAAATGGAGATTCTTCCTTTCAGCGCCCCGCTAATGATGAAGGAGATTGATCGACTCATTAATTATGGGTGGAGAAACTATAGTTTCCCACCCACCCGCCCCTACTATTCTAAGGGCATGAGGCCCTTTCTTTCATCCCACATGCCAACCTATCATTCATTTCACCACACATTGCAATTAACCAACATCAAATCAAACTCATGTTGTAGACACTTTTCTAACAGCTTCACATGCACAAAGTTATGTTCATATCATTCGATAGGTACACATACTAATCTTCCATACTTAACATGGATTCCCAATGCTTTCATTATATACTCACATTTAATTTAGCATGCTTTATATTCATTAATATTATATCCATGTTCATTAATCATATCCTTCACCTAGTCACATATATTGAAGTGAGGTCACTTCAAGATTTTAAGTTGGGGGGAGATAGTATATATTCCAAAATTTTGTTTTCACCACCAAAAGAAAAACAAATAAAGATCATACAAACCCTTTTTTCTTTTATACCTTTTTCCTCCTACAACCTTTTTTTTGTCAATTCCCTAGATTTTGAGCCAATTTGAAGCCAATTCGAGCTGATTCAAGCTAAAATAGAGGAAGAGATATAACAGTTGAAGTTACAGTGAAAGAAGTTCCTGCAAGTGTAGCAGATATAGAGGGTTTGTGGGTGGTTGAAACTGAATTTTGAGATGAATTTCCAGAGTTTTGAGTAGAGTTAGGATATTTCACCATGGGAGGTGATATTCTCATAAGCGAACCATCAAAACACAAGAAAATAATTGAGGATAGGTTAGTTCTACCCATTTTCACAAGGGCATGATGGTTAGACTACTTTTTGAAGTTGACAGAGTTTAATAAAGACATGACAAGGAAATTTGTGGCAACATTACAACATGATGAAGGCACTATCAAGGGCTTGAGAGTAGAAGGTTGCAATTTCAGAAGTGTTTCGTCTATTGAGGAATGGAGCTAAATTACCTATTAGAGTGAATACAATAGCTACTAGGGATGAGTTCAGGAAGGTAGGAGAAAACCTTGATTCATCATCACAAGGTACAAAGAGATTGTCACTTCCTTGAGTATGGGCCTCTTGTGCTTCTTATATTATTAAGTATATCACTTGTGATGGTAGAAAATCCCTTCTGTATACTATGAATTTTAATGTACTAAGTCATCTCCACCATAATAGATTGTTGAATGCACCTAATTTCCTTTACAATTTGTTAAAAAGAATGGGGTCTGAATACCAAAGGAAGATAAATGATTCAACTTTGTCACATTGCTATTTGGTAACCTTGTTAGTGAAAAGGAGCCTTAGGGTTTAGTATCCACAAGTGTCTTGGGAGAGCTTTTTAATTTTTCAAGAAATTAACAACATTATTAAGGAACCAACAGTTCCAGAAAACTTAGTCACTTGTTGCATCTCTAAAGGAAACTCCTCTTTCACCTACTACATCACCTACTTGTAGTAGAGGTGAATTAGAGGAGAAATTTTTATAAATATCATGGTTCTTCTTATGTACCTTCAAAGATGGGGAAAAAGAAACCCACTCAACCTAGGCAATCACACTGCCTGAGAAGGAAAGGTGCTATGAGGAGAAGTATTGAGAAACTAGAAGAAGAAAAAAAAATGTTTGGATAGTAGGTATTGACTCAAAATTGAAACACAATGTGTCTAAAAATGTGCATGTTCCTAAAAAAAGGAAATGGTATATATCTACTACCTCTTACTTAGATTCAAAGGATATTTTTTTTGCCAACAAAACCAGAAAGAGAACCCCAATTATCCTTGATAGTGAGGATTTTGAATACACAAGGGTTGGTGATGAGAATTTTTTGAAAGAGGAATTGTTTTTAGAAGAAAGGAATATCATAAAGGAATTGCAAGAAGCATTAGAGAGGATCAAATAGTTGGAAGAACTGGTAAAAACCTACGAGAAAAAGGAAAAAGAAAGGGAAATGAAAATACAAGAATTGGAGGAAAAATTACACACTTATGGACATGGGTTATAGTTAGATTTTGTTAGAATTGGCTATGAAGATAGCCTGTTAAGATCTTAAGGAAAAATGGCAAGCACAAAATAGAGAATATGAATATGAAAATAATAAACTATATTCTCATCAATTATGATTCAATGGATTGTATAATGTAGTAGAAACCCCTTGGTTATATAGCCAAGGTGAGATACAAGATGCCATAGGATTATGACGAGTGTCTTAATCATATGACATGAGACAACTTATCACAACTAACTAGGTTCAAATGTGTTACAAGTCAAAAGATAAGATAACAACTAGAATGACAACTAATACCTGCTAGAATGATTCCTTCCTAGGACTTACATAAACTTAACATGTAAATAAGTCCCCTAGTAATGAATTAACTAGGTACAAGAACTTATTTACACCAACACCCCCCTTAAGTGCAACTTAGGGAGAAGATTATTTTGCAAATGACTAAAAGATGGGTCTTGGCTACTAGGCCATGTTAGGTACCCATGTACAAATGCAATGCAATCCCTCACAACTGGGGAAATGTAGAAAACCCAATGGGACAAAAATCCTCCCCAAAAGAGAGAAACAAAACAAGAAAAATGCTCTCAAAAAGATAAGAAGGAAAAAACCTCGAGTGAGGAAAAAGTCTCCCTAGAATCTAGTATTTCTATCACACTTTTTTGATTTTTTAGATCATCCAAAGATGCAAGAGAATAGCATACTCAATGCTTCAAGAAAATACAATATTGCACTCAAGATATCATAAAGACTAACCAAAGGCACTCAACTTGCTTTGATACCATGTTAGAATTGGATATGGAGATAGCCTACCAAGATCTTAAGGCCAAATGGAAAGCACAAAAGAGAGAATATGAATATGACAAGAATAAAATGTATTCTCATAAATTATGATTCAATGGATTGTACAATGTAGTAGAAACCCCTTGGTTATATACCCAAGGTGAGATACAAGATGCCATAGGATTATGACAAGTTTCTTAATCATATGACATGAGAAAAATTATCACAACTACCTAGGTTCACATGTGTTACAAGTCAAAAGATAAGATAACAACTAATGACAACTAACAAATTATAGAAATATTCCTTCCTAGGACCTAAATAAACTTAACATGTAAATAAGTACCCTAGTAATGAATTAACTAGGTACAATACTTTATTTACACCAACAAATTTGCTTGCACAACTAGCAATAGTTAAAGCAGGAAACAATGAACTTGTAACTGAAAATAGAAGAACCCCTACCACAAAAACTCCAACCTGTCATACAACTATATCCCTAGGGTACCCATTTTGGAAAGTTACTCAAGAGTTTTCTAAGCAGAAAGAAAATTGGAAGAAGGAAAAAGAAGCAACGATCTCAGAATATACTAGGGTACTAGAGATCAAGGATACTGAATTGAAAAGATTAGTAGTCAAGGAAAAAGAGGTAGTAGATTAAGCCACCTAGATTTTTTAATTTAGACCTCCATCTAGAACATATGCTTTATTTTTGCAAGAAATTTTTTTGAGTATTTAGTTCAATAGGTTAGTTAGTAACCAACCAATTGCTATGAGTAGAAAATTTGATTTTCTAAATGTATTTGCTGATGCCACACTAGAAGAACATGATCAATTATGTGAATATTATTTGCATAATTATGTTGTTCTTGAAGACACAAAATGGAACCCATTAATATTTGTGTCATATTTACAATTAAGGGAACTAGCATCCTATTTCAAAAATGAAAAGTTGAGGGGAGAAATTATGAAAGAGTATATGGAGAGATAAATCAGTTGCTCTCCCAATCAGAAAAGAATCTAAAACCCTTGAGGTGATCATAGAAGAATGGTTTCATCTCTTGGACCACAGAGGTGTAGCAAAGAATATCATAAACTTGAGAACACAGGATTATAGAAGGATGAAGATATTTATTGTTAGACTTGTCCACCATTCCTACCACTTGGTGTAAGAAAATAGGATGACTTAACTCTTGAATTACAAAGGAAAGATCCACACTCTATTTACAACTTTATAGCCATTCTTGAAAGAAAAATAAGGTATATGGATATTTCCAGAGACAAAGGAATTGAATGGGTGCGACTTACATTATAACCACTAATGCTCCTATACCCAGTACCACACTGGATAGGGGAGAAGAATGAAGAATGTGAGAGAGCAGAGGTTACCAAAATGAAAAAGATTGCATGATATAGAGGATTATACTTGAAATAGGTCAAAGGAGTGGATGTTGTCACAAACTTCATGGAAATCACTTTGCACTACAACCTCCAACCCTAGTTAGTTTTCTTGAGGACAAGAAAATAGGTAGTTGGGGGGAATGATGAGTCTAGTTATTAGATAGTTTTCTTATGTTTTTATGCAAGTTCAAAGACATTCTCAAACATTTATCTTATACATATCCCTACATTATTCTATCATTTATGTTTATTATGCAACCTTGAACCTGATTTAAAGTATATGGAACTATTGTTATGATGTGATGGTTATTGCATAATTTATGTGTGGATATGTATGAATTGTAATGGATATCTATTCTTAGCTATGGTTGTTAGTATTGTGTGCATGTTTTATGAACTAACTCTTTGAAACCTCGAGGAGGTTGACTATAACCCACAATAACAATGAGGTGTAGCCCATAGCTAAAGGAGTTCCCAAAAAACAAAGTAGGGGAGGTTCTAGAATAAATTGGCTGTAACAACAACATGGAGGCACTTAATGAAGATGATTGTGCATCATTATGATGTTCAATAAAGATATTGGAGGAGAAGAACTCTATTGCAAATAGGAGTCTAACATGGCTAATTTAACCAATCCACATTCCAATTTTGTTACAGTAGAGTCTCAGTCCTACTTGGACTCTTCTTCCCTTTTTTAGTTATAGATTTCTTAGCCTTTATCATGCTCTAATATATAGGAAGTGGTGATTTGTAGTTTCAATTTAGAACCCTTATTTTAATAAACTTCCCTCACGCCTATATGTATGGCTCGGTGGTTGAGGTATTAAGAGTTAGTTAATTTTTTTCAAGAGAATATACAGTTTCCAAATATTTTTCTAGTTAAGTTGTTCTTACATAGACAACGTTTATTGTTCAATCATGATTTCATGAATAAGATATCTTAGTAGAATCTTATGTGATATTTTGGAGTTGTGCAATGAATGGTTTTTGAGTTATTATGATCACATTAAATCTAAGAAGCTAGATTTGAGTTAGATTAGTGGAGGCAGTCACTTGAGCAAGGGCCACTCAAGGTAACTATCCCTCACTTCATTTTTTATATAGCTACTTCTATTGTAGCAGTTATTTCATAAATGCATGTTAATTATATTCCTGAAGTTATTCATGAACAATTATTGTTTCATATTTATGCCTTGGTTTTCTTAAGTTTGTTGTACTCTAGAGTGTAAGTTTAGTTATCAATATTAGTTACTTTTTAGCATTCATTTCTTGACAATAATTAGACACTCCATTAAACTTGGGAACTCTGTTAAGTACTCACTCAAGACTATGTGAGGATTAAGGGATTTTTATTTGGTCTCCAATTAAAATGATGAGTATTGAATCGGCCCTACCTTCTACAATTTATAGTTGAATTGAGTTGATTCTAACAACTTAGGCCAATTAGATTGGTATGACCAAAATAACATCAATCCACTCAATCTAATTGTTTATCTCAAGGTGATGGCTAGTTGACGTCAAAAAAATTTTCCCCATCAATTTAAATATTTTTTCTCAAAATTTTTTAGAGAATTGGGGACACCTGTCACTAATAATACTCAATAGAATACCCTAGTACTTGAACACATTCTTGTAGAATTATTTTATCACATCCTCTACTTTGCATGGTGTCTTAAACAAAACAAATATACAATATTTAGAAAAATTTTCAACAACTACCATGATACTTGTATATCCATCCACATTAGGTAGCTTGATAGTGAAATCCATGTTGACACTAGTCCAAGGTCTAACTAGCATCAAGAGGGGCTGAAACAAACCTTGTAGGTATTGTGTCACCACTTTATATTGCTAGAAAATGAAATTTCTAACATACTCATATACATATTTTCTCATTCTTGTCTAATATAAGGCCCTTTCTAAGACTATCAGGGTTCTCTTTTGTTTAGGATGACCATCCCAAATGGTGTCATGAAATTCATGTACCATGTGTCTCCCTAAATTCTTCCATTTTGGAATAAAGACTCAGTTTAGGGTGAACAACAATAGTCCATCCTTGACATTAAACTTACAAATGTTTTCCTCTTTTTCTTGTATCAACAAATTTTTAGCTTGAGAGTCCATCTATAAACCTTCTTTGATGGAATATAGATCTCTATTGATAATGCAATTTTGATCTCCCTGAAAGTCACATCTTCCTACATCTCCTCAATTGCCAACAACTATCCTTTTTTTTCTTAGATTATTAGCTACAACATTCTTTTTCCCTAGGTTATAGATGATCTCAAAAATCAAACTCAGCTAGGAATTATTGCTACCTAGCCTAATTTGGGGTCAACTTCACCTATGTCTTAAAGTAGGTTGAGGAGATACTAGTTCTCACCATAATGTGAACCCCTAAGAGATAGTTCCTCCACATTTTGAGATAATGAATGATCCTTGTTATTTATTTCTCATGAACTAGATAGTTCTCCCTATTGTTTAACTTATTTGAATCGTAGGCTTTGGGGTACCCATCTTGCATGATCACTCTCTTAATTTCATAGTTTGAAGCATAATTTTGAACTTAAAATGACTTAATAAAGTTAGAAAATGTTAGCAAAATCTCTATTGTGAGTTTCTCCTTGAGTTTATCAAATGCTACTTGACACTTATTTGACCAATTCCACTTTTTCCCTTCTTTACAAAAGATATCAATAGATCCATCCATTTTGAGTATCCCTCCACAAACCTCTGATAGTAATTTTCCAAAATCATAATTTTCCTAACTTCAAGGAAATCCTTCAATGACTCTCACTCTAATATGGCCCTCAACTTCTCTATATTTAGATGGATTTGACCTTTCCCAATGACATGACGGAGGAAGTGGACTTCCTCTTGGGAAAAGGAACTGTAGCATCATCAATTGTCACCCTTGACAATTTCACGCTAGATTTTTCTCCCTCCTATGTGTATGGACCTAATTGAGCTCCTAATTTCCTAAATTATGTATTCTATTTCCCATTTTAATATTTATCAAGAAATCAAATGTGCAAAATTGAAGTATACATTTAATATTTTTCTCCCAACACTTTACACCCCACAAAATAGGGCTAGGACAAGGGTGCCCTAGGCAACTTTGTCCCCCTATTTTGGATCCAATTTTTAATATGTCAAAGTTGACACTTTATTATTTGTATTTCAAATGTCAAATGTTGGCTATTGGAATTTAATTTGTTGGAAATTAGATTATTGCATTTAAATGCCTAGTCATTTCATCATTTTAAATTGAACAAGCAAAAAGTGAGTACATTTTGGAATCAAGAGTATTAAATAAAGTAATTATGATCATGTCAAGAGTAGTCAAGGGAAATAATATTGTAGTATTTCATTGTCAAAGCATCATATCAAGTTTTATGTGAGTTTGTTCATGTTTATACATACATTTTGTTTGTGAGGATTAATCCTTATACGTCTTCAAAGCAAGCCAAGCCAAATTGCAATAAATCCTTGAGGAGATGTGCATGACTTTAGTCCTTCAAAGAATTAGATTTGAGTGGTGAGTTGCATCCAATTTTTGATTCATCATTCATTTATGATTTAGCCTCTATCTCTCAAAAGGATAGGCTCTCTTTTATCATTTTTTTTATTGTGGAGGTGGAAACACCAACATGGGGTTTGATCGAGGCAAGCCCCTATATGGAACAACCCTTACTCTCTCTTTGAATGTGCAACTTCCAAATCTAAAGGAGAGTGGATAAAGATTGAAGACCTTTTCATAATCATTACATTCAAACCCTACAACTTGAAAAGATACAAAAACTCAATTATCTCGGCAATCAATGAAGATCCAACAGTGAGACCTAAAAGGAAGGAGCCTTAGACTGGGGACATGAGGATTATGAAGAAATTTTTTAGATTTAGTTACTCATTATACAATGAAACCTTGGGTGATTTAGTCTTATAAATTAAGCTCCAAATTTATATGATAGGTGCACATAAGTGTGTTCAATCTATTTTTGAACACCAAATTTGTTTGACTTTCTAGATTTTTTGGTTTCA
Organism: Sequoia sempervirens; assembly: GCA_007258455.2. Classification (NCBI taxonomy): domain Eukaryota; kingdom Viridiplantae; phylum Streptophyta; class Pinopsida; order Cupressales; family Cupressaceae; genus Sequoia; species Sequoia sempervirens. The sequence continues at coordinate 60,447,428 of VDFB02000002.1, read as the reverse complement.
TATCAGAGTAGTGCATTTTCATTGTTAGCTAGTTGCATAATTGAATTTCCTACAAAATCCATTTCAAACTCCCACTCCTAAAAATAATTTAAAAACCAAGGGTTGATTGACTCACCTTTCATGTTATAAGTTAATCTTTTTCCCTTGCCACACTCAAATTCTAAATGATATGCATAGTGGAAATGACATGAAATATTAAGTTAAGTCCTAGGGTTTCACTTTTCCCCACATATTATTTTGGTGAACCTAATGTATTAACATTATAAACAATAAAAAATATGAAGCATTGTGATATTGTTATCAAGATTCAACCGTGTAGTTTTACGAGTCAAACTTATTGATCCATGGTTCATGATTAGTGGTTCACAAGAAACCATCTCTCATTATAATGAATGGTCCACTTAGCACTCATTGAATCTAGGTAATGCTCAGAAAGGTGAAGCATTGGGCCTTCTTGGGAGGTCACCCATCCCAGTACTACTATAGCTCAAGTGCACTTAACCATTGAGTTTTCCCCAAATTTAAGCCCACTTAGCTTGAAACTGCATTTGGAAAACCTATAGCAAGTGTTGTCCCTTATGAACCATTCGTCATAGAGCCCCTTTATATCATCAATTGATAAGTAGGGGGTATTTTCCACAACTTGTCAAATTGTGATATTGCTATTAGGATTCAACTGTGTATTTTTACAAGTCAAACTCATTGACCCATGGTTCATGAGTAGTGGTTCACAAGAACCCCCCCTTTAGCTCATCAATTGATAAGTAGGAGTTATTTTCCATAGTGTGTCAAATGAGTTTGACCCATAAAACTACATGGTTGAATCCTAAAAGAAATATCACAATTTGACACACTGGAAAATACCTCCTACTTATCAATTTGAAGCATGTCATCCTAGATCTAGGGTTAACATTCTTAGAGTAATAAAGTCATCACATGATCATCAATTAATTGAGTCACTTTATGCTTTATTACACTTAAGCTAAACTTAGGAGTGCTTTTAAATCATTATTTTCTTTAATTAATTAGTTGCTTTTTGCATAATTAGAGCCTCTAATATTAGAACATGTTGTCTCATTCATTCTTATGAGGACACTTGTCATGTTCTAATCTAACTGTAATCTAGGGTTATCTTTCATCCTTTTCATAAGGATTGATTCATTGTAATTGTATTATTCATTCATGGCAACATATTCAGTTGACATTTTTTCACATAATCCAGGTTATTTGCATCAATACAATTCTCGGGTTATTGAGCACAATCTCACTTGTTGATGTTCTCTATTGTAATACGTAATCACTTGTGGGTATTTCATGGGAGCTGTTGATTGAATCATTCAATTTCAAATGGTATTAGAGCCAAGATCTCCAACCCCTATTCAATTTCTGGAGGGATTTGACCTTGACCAAAATTTTGGTGCATCCTAGAGCAAAACGGATGCCACCATCGCATCTGGAGCAGCCAAAAACCTTAAGATTTCCTGTCGTTTTTCTCAAATCTGAGCAGTTGCAACAAAAGGAAAAAAATATTTAGAGGCACGCAGATCCATACAGATCTAAGTGCCTCATTTTGCGTGCCAATGCAAATTTATAGGTGCAAGGTATGAGGGTTTTAAAAAACAAATTATTATTTTTCTCCAGAATTAAAATTATCAAAAAAATGAAATCAGAATTTTTATTTTTGAAAATTAAAAAAAATACAATTATAGTAGGCAATAAGGTTTGTACCCTGCACATACTGCCCATTGTACTCCGCAGGGCCCATCACATCATGAACCCCATAGGTCTAGCAACAGCTATACCCAACTACTTCCCTCCATCGGTGTCCATTACAAAGTCGAAGACTAGCTTAAAAGCCCTGTCAGTGGCAAACTCAACACCGTCGATCAAGAAAACTTCAACTAGCAGTGGAAAATTCATAGTCAATAGCGCATGCAAAAATTTGCAGTCATTCACATTCGTTGGTAAAAATTCCAAATGACTTCCCAAAAGCCGGAAATTGGAGATTCTAGAATATTCCAGCAAGTTCAGTTTTTCAAGACACTGCAAATTTTTTCCCATAGGGGTATTTTTTTCTAGCAATGACCATCAAATTTAATGGCCCATTTAGCTGACGTCATTTGTACGGCCAAGTCTCTAGCCCCCCTCCTAACCCCAATTTGTCATAAAGGAGCTATTTTTTTCTTTTTAGCGTAATTTGGGCATACGATGTTGAAATCGGGAAAACAAGACATCGTCAGAAAGTTAGTTCCATGAACTTTCCAATGGTACAAGTCTCATCATCAGATTTTTCTAGGGGTTCTAGTTATTCTTAGTGAAAGATAGACCTTCATTTTGCGCTTCCAAGCTCATAAATTTTTGCTTGTATCTTTGATTTTCATGATCCAAGTGGCGTTGGAAAGGTATTTCAGAGCTCTTCAGATATATTCATGCACTTTTTCTAGAATCTGCCCTAGGTACATTTTATTCAGTATTTTGTGTTTTCACACTTTGCTTAATTACTTAGACATCTTGGCACTTGGAAAATATTTTTTTGTGTGAGATGACATAATTTGATTTGCTTTATATGTACTGAGATCATTAGTCTCTAATTTTTTCATTTGAGTGAGTATCATGGGTTTTTTTGTTCATCCTTCTGTGATCAACTTGCGCAAGGATAATTATGAGTCTTGGTAAAATGGCATCCTGAAACATCTTAGGTGGCTTGATATTTTTCCTTATTTATATGGACTCATACCTACACCAGACACACCAGAAAGTTTTTTAGCATGGGGCAACATAGTAGATCATATTGTAGGGGTTATATGTTCTAGTGTTGATCTTGACACTATGTATGTTGTATCAGACATTAAATGTCCCCACATAATTTGGATATGACTTTGGGAGATCTGTGGAGACCATCATATCTCTCCATACCCAAAGGATCCTACTATATATTGTCTCATTCCTCTTGTAAATGTAGATTCCATACCCTTTGATGACGATACTTTAGAGGAGCTTGAGTATATCACATGTCTTGCATGTTTCGATGGTTCAGAGACTTGCATTTATGTTCCCACTCTTCAGATTGAGGCTACATCTTCATCACCTGTTGTTCCTGATCAGTTTGACATTGCCACATCCTTGGCCCTTATTGATTCAGTGCAGTAGGAAATCATCAATCTTCCAGACATAGCTACTTGGGATTTGTATCTCACAGACATATCATCCTTGTTTATAGAGTCCTATATTGTAGATCTGGAGGATTACTTTGAGGACATTCATCTTCTCTTTGTTGATAGCCACACTACTATTTTTGGCCCACCATCTTCATCGCCTTTGCAACTTGTTCTAGATTAGTCATCACAGGATCATGGATCACCATCATCGCTTTCTGACATGTGGATATGTGAGCACTTTTTAGAGGCACACATCTTGAGACATATTGGTTCATCACTCTTCACAGGGTTTCTTCAACATCGTCCATTGGATCTGTTTCTTCCCAAGGGGAGGAATGTTATTTTCTGCTTCAGGATCTCTTTCTGGATTCTACATCAAGCATCCACCATTGCGATATGAGTTTCTTCATTGTGGGGGGGCCTTCTAGTTTCTTTCTGTCTCTCCTATGGAGACCATTGTATATGTACTTATGTGATAAAAGTTGTCTTTGGGGGGTACCATGTAATCCACCTTCTATCCTTCTTCTATTAGTGCATTACATTCTTTTCTTTTCTCTCTTTTGGAGGGGAGTTTTATTCCCACGTGGTTTTCTCCCTTTCTCCAGTTATGATAGTTTCATTTATGTACATGGGTACCTCATCAGCTGTTAGGGTGGGACCCATTCATGCATCCTTTCAAGTATTTCTTTATCATAGTTTAGTTTCTCCCTTGTTCATCTTAAGGGAGGGTGTTAGAGTAATAATGTCATCACATAATTAATTAATTGATCATTAATTAATTGGGAAACTTTTTGCTTTATTACACTTAAGTTAAACTTAGGAGTGCTTTTATTTCATTATTTGCTTTAATTAATTAGTTTTTTTTTGCATAATTAGAGCCTCTAATATTAGAACATGTTGTCTCATTCATTCCTATGAGGAAACTTGTCATGTTCTAATATAACCCTAATCTAGGGTTATCTTTCATCCTTTTCATAAGGATTGATTCATTGTAATTGTATTATTCATTCACGACAACATATTTAGGTGGTAGTTGTTCACATAATCTAGGTTATTTGCATCAATACAATTCTTAGGTTATTGAGCACAATCTCACTTGTTGATCTTCTCTATTGTGATAGGTAATCACTTGTATGTGTTTCATGGGAGCTATGGATTAAATCATTCAATTTCAACAAACATTGAATTATTTTGTATTCATCATTAGGCATCCTTTATTGCATCAAAAAAGCATAAAAATTCCAAAAATTTGCATATCATACTGCATCACATGTTACAATAGGGTTAATTTCAATCATCATAGGTCAAATCTACATCTTAATTACATTTTTAAATCTGTATTAGATCATTTAGAGTTGAAATCAAATCTGAAAGTGTTCATTGCATTCATTTAGGCACTTTGCATATACTCAAAAAGGTGAAAATTTGCATTTTTAAATTGTAAAAAGATATCAAGATCATCATTTTTTAGATTTTATACTTTAGTATCAGTTAAATGCTACATTTTATAGCTTGAAAATTTTGAAATTTGTTTCACACTTGCATTTTGCATCTCAAAATAAAAAATTGAAAAAATTCTAAAAAATTATTCACTTTCAGGTTTGCACAGTCATAGAACATAAACATTAAATAGTGTTACAAACACTCAAGCCTTGAAATTAGCACAAAAATTCTCTAAACAAAGGAACCCTGGGTGTTCCAGCTAGTATTGGCTCATATTTTCACCAGACATTTGTCTCTATGTTTTCTATGTGTTTTTTCTCTCTGGTTTTGGCTACTGTGTTCCATTGTGATTGTTTTCACCTTAGTGCTCATAGTCGGCACACCTTAGTGTCTTGAAACTCATATGAGCTCTATGACTTGGTGTCCTATTTACAATACTCTCATGAGATGTAGTTGTAGACTTATGGAATCTCACGCTATTGTTACATCCACCATGGATCCTAGGCCATCCCACAATAATGGGTCACACTTTTTGGACAATAAAATTTTAGAGCCATAAAAATGTACTTTCGATTGAAGGCAGACCTTCGTTCAAAGGTTGAAACCTTTGAACGAAGGTAATTTCCAAAATGGAAAAAAGGACCTTCGAATGAATGTCCCTTTTTTATTCCTTTTATGGAAATTTCTAGAAAAGCAATAAAAATGGACCTTCGTAGGTTCCTTTTTTTCCATTTTGGAAATTACCTTCATTCGAAGGGGTCTTCGAATAAAGGCCCCCTTTTTTGACCTCCCACCCTCCCTTTCAAAACTTGTGCAATTTTTTAGCTTTCAAAGCCCAGGTTGAAGGTCTAAATGGAATCAACTTGAAAAACCAAATTATAGGATTGTAGTCCTTGAAATGAGCTTTCCAACAACTATAATTTTAATGTATTTTTTTTATTTTGTTTTTATTTTTTAGTTTTACTAAACATAATTTTTTACCAAACATCAAGTTCTTTGTTCTACACATGTGGAAAAATAGTAAATTAGTAAAAAAAAATTCAAAAATATCTATGCACTAGGTATTGATGTCCTTGTTACAACAAAAAAATGAATTTTAATACATAGAAAACAAGTTATGTACAACTTACTACAAGTATTTCTAAATTATCATTGGTTTGACTTCAAAACTTAATTAAATGAAAAATATTCAACAAAACATTATAAAATGAAATGAAAGCACAAGATATCAGTGTTACCAACCTAAATTCAAAAGAATCAAAATTTTATCCTTTATAGAAAAAAAATTATGTGAAACATAGTACACATCACTTTTTAAAAATGTTGTTTATTATTAAAAACTAGTTAATAAAGGAGACACAAAAACAAAATCAATTTAATTTCAATTTTAAAAAAATACATTTAAAATCTATAGACAAAATCTCAAAAATCATTAGTTCACATCATCTTCAAGTTCCTAACAATTTAGTTACTATAGGTGTCAAAAACTGAAGATTTTGTTCAAAATGTTGATTTCAATGTCAAGTTTGGACTAAGTCCTCCAACTCTTTCACACAAGGTATTGTCAATACCCAACCCATTTTGGACTCCATTCTTAATTCCACACTACCCATGACAACTTCACAACAAAAAACCTTTATGGACATTGAAACTATTGTTTCCCACATGCCCAATGAGAAATTAAAATAATTGGACAAAGATTTAGAGGGATATCAAGATTAATTAAGCACTAAATCTTTAGTAGGACAAACAATTCCCATCATGGATAACCATAGAAAACTAATCAATGATGCTCAAGGAATAGGGGTTTTGTGTAGTCTAGCTCATATTATAGATGCTATTATCCCTACTATAGCTAGTTGTGCCCAAGCCTTAGAAAATGCTCAAAACCAAGGAGGAAAACAAGTTTCCCTCCCCACAACCATATCTTTTATTGCTACATTTACATTGCCAACCATAGTGTCAATGATACAACACACCAATGGTATTACTCCAAGCTTAGGGATTCCTAGTGGGAATCCTTATAGTTTTGTAGCATCACATGTAATACCTCAATATTCATCACCTCTCATAAACATGTAGCATAGTAGTCCACCAAACATCTACACAATTCCACCATATTCACTGAATTCCCAAAACATTTCAAATAACAATTTAGTCATAAATCAAATTTTGCAAAATGTAACATTGCTTCAACAATAAATATCTACATTGAATCAAAATCAATTTGGAAAACCACCATAATATATTAAAAGGAGGAGCCCATTTTCAATTGAAATTTGAAAACACCCATCCCTCAAAACAAAGAAATACCACGATTTGAGAAGTATAATAGCAAAGGAGACCCAAAAAGTCATGTATTGGATTTTATGGAATTGTGTAGTGATTTCATCTTTGAAGATAAGCTCTTATCTAAGCTTTTTCCTAGGTCATTGAAAGATATGGCCTTGGAATGGTTTTTTTCATTACCAAATAACTCGATAAATTCATTCACTAAACTTATTGATGCATTCTTCCAATATTTACAAGAAAACATAGGTCCTGAAATAACATTAACTGATTTAGTGCATTGCAAACAAGGAGCCAAAGAAAAAGTGACAAATTTTATAGGATGATATCAATTGCTTTATTCACAAATCTCCTATAGTCTCCCCGATGTTGATGTCCAAAGGGTGTCCATAAGAAATTTGCAACCTAGCATTATAGATAAGATATTGTTGATGAAATATCCATCCTTTACACGCTTGTGTACAACTCTTCATGACTATTAGATATCGAGTAGTCAATATGAAGGAACACCTTCATTGACTCCTACTGATCAATCTAAATTCATGTCTCAAAACAACTATCAACCATTCAAGAAGAAAAAAAAGAACTTTATCAAGATAAACACATCTCAAACAACTAATAATATTGAGCCTCAGGTTGTAGTTGTAAGTTCAACTCATCAGTTTAGGCCAAGAGATAGAAAATTTACCCAATTGTATGAATATTATCATTCAATTATGTTATAATTGTTAAGTAAGAACCTAATACAATTACCTCTAATTAGACCCATAGACACAACTAAACATTTACCCTCAAAATTTAAGTCAAAATCATTTTGTCAATATCATTGTACACCTAGAAATGATACAAAATGATGTATGTGTCTTAAACATCAAGTGTAAGAACTCATTGATTCTAATCACATCCAATTGGATGATGTTAATGATAAAGGAAACAAGTCTGTAGCTCCACCCAATCAAAGTTTACAAATTTTTATAAATATTATGCCAAATCATACATCCAACTTCATGCAAGCTTGTGATGATAAGAATGATGATAAGGAAGGTCTAAATAATATGGTTAATGCAATATATCTCCAACCTCTTAAGGGCCAAACCACTTTGTTTCCTGACATTGCTTTTACACATATTGATACATCTATACATCCACTAGATGGTCCTCTCTATATTGCCAGATTTATTAATTTACAAACCTACACCAAGGATACTCATTGATCCTGTGTGTTTAGAGAATGTGAGCACTAAGGAATTATTATTTGTGCATGATCTTTATCAAGATTCTTATGAACAACCAAAAGCATGGTTAAAAACTCATGTTGGTTTCGTTCGACCTTATATGATAGATTCAATAACTCTTCCACTCAAAGTTGGACCAAAATAACTATATGCATTATTCTCCATCATCCTAATGGACCAATTCCATGTGAAGCTAGGATATCCATGGATATTCTCCATGAATGCCATCCCATTGGTAATCCAAAAATGCATAAAGTTCCCATTTGAGAATCAAATATATATAGTTCATTATAGTGGGTTTAAACCTTTGGCTTCCCATGGAAAATTTTCATTGGATTATTTTTGGCCTCAACCCATAGAACCTATTAAGCCTCATGAGGATTTATTTTTCAAGTAATATAAAAAATTTAAGGAAAAGTGCATAAAAGAATTATCCCTTAGCAACATCCCACCTGAGAATGATAGGGATATGGTTGTTCCTCCCATCCTGTAGGTCATGGATGAACCCATGTCCAATGAAAATATCCTCCCAAAAACACCAACCGTTTATATTGTAGTTCCTCCACCAATATCGTTAAAGACACCAAGAGATGATCACATGATTATGTTTGTGCCTCTAAAAGAGAAAAAATTATAGACCTAAGGAAACAGTGGTTTCCAACCCTAGCGATCCCTTCAATTCCTCCCCTAAGGAAAGAAAAGAGATCAATGGTGGAAAAACATGATCTTACCCTTCAGAAATTGAAAATCGTTCAAGAATAAATAGAAATGCTAAAGAGTGTAGGCATATACGTCATGCTATTGCTCATCAACTAGGGGAAAAGAAAAAAAAATACCTAATGATCAAAAGCCTATCCAAACAAATCATGATGAATTACAACCTTCACCAAAAAAAAGAATGAAATAAGAATATACAACTGACATTGTCATTAAAATACCCAAATTGTAATAAATTTAGATGATGAAGATGAAGATGCTAAGATTGATGAACAAGTACATAATGAACTATCTTTGTTGTTCTCAAAAGTCTATGGATTTATATGGGGGTAACCGTGATGATCCTCCTAATGAGAGTGACTCACCATGTGTTGAACCTGGTGATGATCCTAGTATGGCACTTGTTGCAGTCCTTTTGGCTAGTTGTTCACCTTCCATATATGATGAGCAAGATTGGGATGTAGATGATTTGTTTTATATTGGCTTTGCATGTGTTGTACCTTCTGTTTGTATCTAATGTTATTTGTGTTTGATTGCATGTGATGTGATCTCTTGTGTTGTGATGCTTGATGCATTTTTTATTTTTGAGTTTTCTTTAGAGGACCCTTGTTGCTCTGTTGGCACAAGGATACAAAGGAAACAAATTTGTCATGACATTTATCTATTTGTATCTCCATTTTTCTTTATGTTGTGAATATTTTTTGTTATCTTGTGTTTTACTTTTGGGTATGATGCAAGGCATTGAAACATTTAGACCTCTTCCATGTTGACCCAAAATTTTGTTTGTGCTCTCTATGTGTCATTATTCCATTGTGTTCAAAGTTACATGAGTATCTAGGGGAATGTGACATGTCAATTCTGAGCTCACTTATATGATTGTGGAAAAGATTTATATTGACCCTATATTTGTGGATCCCTTATGTGATCATCTTTGTGTTATTTATGGAATTGCATTGAGGGAAACTCCTTATCATGAGTTAGCTTTAATTGGAAACATATCATTGGCATATGTCTTTTAAAATAAGCTCTCATGACCTTATCATATTGAATTTATCATAGCATTTTATTCCACCTTAAAGAAATTGCTCACAACATGGTTTCTAGCAATTAATTTAAGGTGGTGTGTACATTCCATTATGTGCTTCACTTTGTTCACACACATCAGACTTAGTGATGTGTTGGTTTAGCATTTTTATCATTTTTGTAGCACCTTATCATAATTATCAAGAGTATAATTATTGGTATGGTTGACATGGGTACACACCTAGTGAAAATTGGTCATCACTATCCCTTGTGTGTTTCTCATTTTTCTACTTCTTTTAAAAAGGCTCACCTGGTAAATATAGGACTTCACTAGCCTGTGGTGCCTTTGGTTCATGATTCACCTAGAAAATATTAGAACTTGTTAGCCCATGCGTCATGACCATCTTGGGTATGAATCCTAGTAAGATTTATGTGGAGCTTTCTAGTATGTTATTGTCATATCCTCTTTTTTGAATTTTCATTTTGTGTTGGCATTATATTTGTGTTGTGTATTATGTTCAAGATTTTTCATGTATGTTTTGTGTTTTCATGTTGCATTTCATACATGCATGTTCCTTTTCTCTTACCTTGTCTTGCCATGGGATCTTGAATCCTTGGGGCTTGTGAACTCCCCCTAGATTCATTTTCGTTCTCTTTTCAACATTTGGATAATTGGATCCCTCTTGACATATTTCTACTTTAGTGTGAGTTTGAGTGTAAATCCATACTCCCACTAAAGTGGTGGCTAAATGTATTGTCATAAATTTCCCCCCTTGACAATTTCACACTAGATTTTGCTCCCTCCTATGTGCATGGACCTAATTGTGTTCCTAAATTCCTAAATTATGCATTCTATAGCCCATTTTAACATTTATCAAGAAATGAAATGTACAAAAATGAAGTAGACATTTAATATTTTCTCTCGACACTTTACACCCCACAAAATAGGGTTGGGTCAAGGGAGCCCTAGGCTACTTTTTCCCCCATTTTGGCTCCAATTTTGAATATGGTAGATTTGGCACTTTATTATTTGAATTTTAAATATCAATATCATCTGTTGGAATTTAATTTGTGGGAAATTAGATTATTTCATATAAATACCTAGTCAAATGTTCATCATTTGAAATTGAAGAAGCAAAAAAGTGAGAACATTCTGGAATCAAGAGTATTATCAAGTAATTATTATCAAGTCAAGAGAAATCAAGAGCAAGATTATTGCATCATTTTATTATCAAAGCATCATGTCAATTTTTATGTGAGCCTATTCATTTTTATGCATACATTTTTTTTGTGAGGACTAACCCTTGTAGGTCTTCAAAGCAAGCCAAGAAAAATTACAATCAAGCCTTAAGGGCTTTAATACTTCAAGGAATCAGATTTGAGTGGTGAGTTGCATCCAATTGTTGATTCATCATTTGTTTATCATTTAGCCTCTATCCCTCAAAAGGATGAACTTTTTTTTTCAATTTACCATTGTGGAGGTAGAAAAACCAACACAAGGTTTGACAAAGGCAAGCCCCTATATGGAACAACCCTTCCTCTCTCTTTGAATGTGTATATTATAGATTTGAAAGAGATTAGAGATATATTGAAGAAATTTTTATAATCATTGCATTTAAACCCTACAACTTGACAAGATATGAAAACTCAATTATCTCGAAAACTAAGGAAGATCCAACAATGACATCTGAAAGGAAGAAGCCTTAGATTGGGGAATTGAGGATTGTGAAAGAAGATTGTAATTTCAGCTCTCTAGACATAGGCACCGTAGGCACCATTTTCTATCAAAGTCAAGATCAAATTTGTATTATATGTGCACAAAACTTTTCTCTTTCCAGATCTGATGTTGAAATTTATTTTTGCAATTTTTTGTTACAATTTTTTTTCATATTAGGTCTCATAGTTTCATTAGGTCAATAAAATTAAATCAATCTTAGCCAATTTCCAAGGCATTAAAGGATCAAATCTAAGGCTAATTGACTTACCTTTAAGGTTGGGAGTAAATCTAATGTCCTCAATTTGCATCCTAACGTTCTTTGAAAAAGGATTGATGTTAGTGATTTATGCATTAGACCTAAGATCCCATTTTTAATAAAATAGGAACATTTTTTCCTTTTTCACAAAAAATCGATGATCTTGGAGCAACTCAAATACTTTAGCAAGGTGAGCCTTGTGATCCTCCATGTTCTTTTTTTATATCAAGATATCATCCAGATACACAAACAAAGACTTGTCAAAGAGTGGATGAAACACATTGTTTATAAGTGTGTAAAATCTCACTAGTGTATTGCATATCCTATAGTGCATTACTATGAACTCATATGACCCATATCTGGTCATACAATTCACCTTTTCCTCATTCCCTAAATTAATCCTCACTTGATAATATCTTATTAAAATCTAATTTCATGAATAATTTCACCCTTGATAAGAGATCAAAGAAATATTCAATCAATGGAAAAAGGGTATTTGTTCTTAATGGTTAACTTATTAAGGGACCTTAATTTCACACATAACCTTAGTGTTCCATCTTTCTTCTTTTGGAATAAAATAGGTTCCCCATAATGAGAATGAGATGGTGTGATGTGCCACACCTCAATTAGCTCCTCTATCTAATTCTTAGCTCAACCATATCATGTCTAGACAACCTATAAGATGCCTAGGATGGAGATCTTGCTCGAGGCTCTAACTCTATCTAATGATCCATAGCCCATATCGATGGGAGTTGCATGGGAAACTTGAGTGGCATACAATACTCATACTATAGAATGATCCCATATAATTTCTAGATGGGATAGGTGTCAGGTGGCATATAGTACTCATACTCTAGAATGATCTCATCTAATTTAGATGGGATAGGTGCCCGTGGCACTTCATCCAACTCATCCCAACCTCCAAGTAGTGCGACTAAGAATACTAGTTCATTTTTATTCTTTTTTGCAGCCTTCTTCATGGTCAAAGCAAAGATCACTTGCACCTTCTTAGTCTATCTCTTCTCTATCTTTTTCATCATTCTCAATTTCAAAGGATACAAAAACATCAAAGACTCCATATGTGGTATGAATGCAACCTTATTGAATATCAATTTCTTGACCCAATATCAACTCAAAATTTTCCATCTCGATGGTAATGTAAGCTATTTTACCCTATTAGTTCTCCATAGTAGTAAACATGTATTGGCTAGTTTTAGTCACATTTTTATCTCAAGAGTTGAAATTTTTGAAGGAGATTGCACTTACTTGCACCTTAATCACAATGTTTATGACTTTATTAGCCAATATGTAGTTGTGTGTGTCTCATGAATCCATCATTATCATGATTTTCTATCCATCCATCTAAACATCCACAAAACAAAACCTATGCTTTTTTGTGCTAGTGTGGTTAGCGCAGCCTTCAATGGACCATGAGCTTTCACTTCACTCAAAGCTTGATGACCACCATTGTTGAAGTTGAACCATCTTTCTCTACTAGTGCTTATGTCATATAATTTAACCTTTGTATCTTTGGATATTACCTAGCGCCATGCCCTAAGTTTCCACAAACAAATCACCCATTACTCTTCTTTTGTGATGCCATTAATTCAACAACCTTTGGTCCCTTTATTGATCCTTTTCTAGTGGATTTTTGGTTCCCATTATACTTTGTAATTAAAGAATGAACATGTTTCTCTTTTCCTTTTCCATCATCCTTTGGTGCAGGTGGCTTCTTCTTCTCCTTGTGAGAACTGGACCCTATAACATGGTCCTTTTTTGATTCACCCTTGAAATCAAGGAGCCAATTTTTAGTTGCTACTATTGCAAGAATAGTCTAGACATTTTAATGTCAGGGCTATTTCTAAGCCCATGTAATGAGATCTCTCGTGAATTGAAACACATTGTATTCCTTGGACATGTCCTTGATTTCTAGCATCAAGGAAGTGAAGGTTTTGATATAATATCTAATCCTTCCACTCTACTTTAGATCCATGAGTTGCACCCTAGCTATCCAAGCTAAGTTATTAGTCTTAAACTGAAAATTGAGTGCCTCTTGCAACTCAGTCCATATTTCCACTTTTTTTACTAGCTTACCTACCCTTAAATCCTCCACTCTAGTCCTCTACAAAATATTCACACTTCTTGATAGGTAAATTGAGGTTTCCCTAACATTTTCTTCTTTTGTATATCTGACCAAGGTATTCAAATAGTGACCCATATCCAAAAAGAAGTTCTCTATAATTTTTTTTGTCTCATTCCTTCATAAGGTTCTGGAGGCTTGGTTGTGTGCCCTGAACTTACCCCTCCCTAAGTGATGAGAATCTTCAAAAAAATTATGTCATATACCAATATCCACTATTCCCAAACACCAACACTCATTTGAATTTGGAGCAACTAAACATGCCCCTCCAATAGATCTATTTTTTTTGGATTGGAATACTCCAATAGGTTTTCACAATGGGCCACCTATGAGAGATCCTTAGACAGACTGATGTGGACTATCCACTATGGTGCAAGATAGGTCTATTTCCTCCTTTGAACCACCACCTCAAATACTACCTCTTGGCATGTCTTAGGTGTGCATGGACCATGCATGTTAGGAAATTAAGGTTTACATTTAATAAATTAGTTATTAGATTAGGTTTTAGTAATAAATAAATTAATAGTTAGTTTTTGGGAAGTTATTCCAATAGATAGTTCGCTCAAGAAAATAAATGGCTTTATAAACCAATGCAATATAATGAAAATTGAAATCAAAATACTATTTTATTTTGTGTTATTTTTTGTACAACAATTATATGATCTTTAATTTCAATCTAGTCTCCATTCTAACTTTGTATCAGATCACTTTAATTTCCTTACCTGTAAGAAGAAAAAAGATGACATAGATAAGACTATTTCCTATTCAACGTGGAATGAGAATAAATTTTGTTGGATAAAATTGAAAGGTTTGTGACTATTTGGTGCACTAAGAAAGCCCCAAAAAAAAGAGGAATGGATATTTTATCACCTATTTATTTGAGACATACTATTGGCGTGAGGTTTTAAGTTGTAGATAATAGCACAGAGAACAAAAGCATTTGGTGCTGTACATGAGAAGTAGAAACCAACACATGAAAGAATAGATGTTTAGACATATTGAGGTTAAGCAAAAATATTTTTTTTGGAGCATAAAGTATTTAGAACAAAGTTTATCCTAGTGAAGAAATCCCTACCGGAATTTTTTTAGCAAAGAAAGTTGGAGGTGAGTAGTTTAGTTTTTTTTTTTATATTGAAGGTTTTTAATCTCATTTCTAGAATGAATGTGTGAACATTTAAATAAAATTTATTGTATTTCTTCCAATTTGAAGTGGCATAAGCTTTTTTATAGGAGTAATAAGGGCTTTGGTAGAAAGATAATTTCTTTATTTTATGCATTCTACAAATTGTAATAGATAAATTGAATATATTTGTATCATAGAAAAAAGTATTTCTTGCTTGATTTGGGAATAATTGATGATAAATTGGACTTACTAAGGGCCTAATTTAGTGTTGTGAGGTGTTTTACACATCCACACTAGATCTTGGACCCTTGCAAATTGAATAATGTATGCATTTATTGATGTCTTGTAAAGGTGTTATAAAAGACTTTCATGCTTTTCTAGACCTAATGAACCCATCTTTCCCTAATTCAATATTTAAAATATGTTTAATGACATTATCACATAAATCTAGAAGGCTTCTGAACTAAATTTAACTTTAATCTAGTGTTGTAATGTGTCTTGCACATTCACATTGGATGTTGTTCCTTTCTAGGCTAAGTGGACCTCATTTTAGTGTTGTAAAGTGTATTTAATCACACTTTCACATTGAATTCTATGTCCCAAGCCCTAATTGACCTTTACATCATCACTAATAGGCCCCTATGACCCCATATTGTGCATCCCGAGGCATAATTTGATCAAATACTTGATGAAATCAACATAAGAACCAAAATTCTTCATTCCCCAATAATCCAGCTGGAAAATGGACCCCTTTGGGACTAATTCACCATGTATGGTGAATGAGTCCCTACCACATGGGACTGATTCACCCAAGGTGGCGAATCAGTTCCATTTGGGTCATTTTTGAGTTTTAAGCGAGAAATTTTGGAATTTAAGATTATTATTCTTTGATGTCAGCCTTAGGGATCCAATTTATGAGAAAATTAGGATAATTTCCTATAAAATAAAGTCTCTAAACCCTAATTCACATCTCTTAACTCATTCACAACTCATTTATCATTTTTCTTCCACTTCAAGTCAAGCAAGCTAGGGTTTCATCATTCTAAGTCATCAAGATAGCTTCCAAAGGCATTCAAAGAGCTGAATCTTCATCCTTTGCTATAGAAAATCAAGATCAATCATCATGGAAAGGTATTAATCCTTTCATTTCATGTTCATTTTCATATTATTTCTTTAGTTGGTTAATTACCTAAAATGGGTTTGACCAAGGAAAACGCCCATGCCCTAACATCTGACATTTCTCCTTCTCTTCTTGTGGGCTTGTAGATTTAGGCATCTTGAAGAATTGTAAATCATTGAAGATCAAGTTGCAAAGTTTTTGAAGACATCTCCTTGTTGAACAAGTCAAAATATCAACAAAAGGTCACTTTTAGTGTCTAAAATCAAAGTTTCGAAGGCGAAAACCTATCAGGAACTAAAGTACAAACTGAAGGCTTCTGTTTCCACTTTTGTATTTTTAGAAACTCAGAAGTGGACTCATTCACCATTAGTGGCAAATGAGTCCCATTTCCAGGCCTACAATTTTTTTTTTTGCAGTTTTGGATACCCATTTGTCTGAAATGGATTCTAGGATAATTTCTCAAAACTAGGACTAATTCGCCCAGAATGGCGAATGAGTCCCTATAGGCCAAATTTCTAGCATCAATGGCATTTTAGATATCATTTCTAGTCTCCATCAAGATATCAAGTGCACACTTTATGTTCCATTCATTTCTGTTACAGTTTGCATTCATTTGTAGGTGTTTTTGTATATCACAATGTGTTTTCCAACAAGTTGTATTTCAATAGTTTTCACTTAATAATCAATAGATTTTTAATAGTTATTTGCCTTTAGTTTATCTCATCTAGGCACATTACATTCATATTTCCATTATACTTGCATTAGTTTGAGTGAACCACCTAGATTTTGTGTGGGATCTATCTCTCTCCTTTAGGTGAAAAACCCTAATTGAGCAAGAGAGTCATAGTATCCTTTACACCCCAAAAATCTATGGTTCAATATTATTTCAAAATTTGAGGCTCATTAATTTCATACATGGAAAATCAAAGTGAAACTAATTTTAATAGAAAAGGATCTTTGGGATATTGTTAATGGAATCATAATAAAACTGTAAGATGTAAATGAAGCATTAAAATGGATAGAAAAAGATTGTAAAACTACAACAATGATTGGTCTTGGGTTTTCTAATGCATATTTACATCATATTGATTTGAAAAAAACCTCAAACTAAATATGGGAAAACCTTATTTCTTTATTTGGTTCACAGGCTTCAAGTACTAAAATGGTAATGAAGCAAAAAGAATTGGTTTGAAAATGAATTAGGGTGATAATATTGTTGAACAAATTAGTACATTTTGTTCTCTTCTTAATTAACTTACTGGAATAAAATGTACAATTGTTGATGATGATGATACCGAATCTATTTTATTAAACCCTTAAGTTTTGATAATATTGTGTTTACTTTAAAAAAATTGAATCCAAGCCTGAGCTTAGAAAATGTGATATCTTACTTAATTGATGAAGAGAAAAGAGTCACTAAAAATCACTTAGTTATTGAAAAAATACTTTTTTTGTCAAAAGGAAGACTAATGCTTCAACAAGAAAGAATAATTTTAAATGTTTTTATTGTAATAAAAAATGACACATTCTAGTGATTTAATTCAATGTGCTAGAGATCTTATTGATGGCAAGTTAAAAACAAATAATTATTTAATTACTACTAAAACTGAGGGAGAAAGATGTAATATTGCAATGTGTGATCAAGAATCTTCTCACAATGACATTGAAGAAGTATATATTCTCTAAGAATTAAACATGTGGAATCGAAAGGCAGAGGCATCAAAGGTAGGAGGATATTCATCATCTCGCACTAGCTTCTCTCTTAGAGATGATGCCTTGCATGAGAAGCATTTGTTTCATCTCTACCACTTCTAGCATACCTAACATTGATGCTACTTTGTATAGATAGTTGGTGGGTATTCTCTTGTATTTGACACACACATGTCCTGATATCACCTTTATTATTTGGTTTAATTCTCATTTTTCTAATAAATGAGATTTATTGGGAGTCATCTAAGCAAATTTTGAGTTATGTTAGAGGCAATACATATTTTTGTATTTAGTACAAACTAGAATTTCAGAGATAGTAGGCTTCATCAACTTAGAATGGGAAAGTGATGCTCACTCGCAAAATTCCACTTTTGGTTTTGGTTTATTTTCTTGGTCTTGTAGGAAGCAAACCATTATTGCATTATCATCCACTAGGGATGAGTATCGAGGTGCAGTTCTTACAAGTCATGAGTTTTTTTGGATTTGATAGATTATGACAGAGTTCATTCTACCACATGATAATCTTAAAAATCTTTGGTGTGATAACCAAAGTTCCATTCACATTGTACAAAACCCACTTGAGAATCAAAGGATCAAGCACATTGAGATACACATGCATTTCATTCAACAAATCATCCATGATGGTCATCTTACCTTAGAGTATTTGCATACTAAGGAGCGTGTTGTAGACATCCTCACTAAACCTTTGGTTTCCCCTCATTATCTTCAATTTTGATCAATGCTTGGAGCAAAGGAAGTTGTCCTTGGTGGATCTACTTGAGTCCTCCTTCCTCTACATTTTATGTCTCTTTTTCAAAGAGGAGTTCCTTCCCTTTTTTTTTCTCTTTCTTTTCTTCTTCTTCTTCTTTTTTTTTCAGTTGTGAGAGGTATTTTCTCCATTTCTACATTTGGGTGCCCTCATTAAGCCTAGTTTTCGGGACCCTTTTTTTAATTTTTGTGTTTGTTCATATTTTTTCGTAAGTTTCGCTTAAAGAGGTGTTAGAGTAAAAAAGTATTTTTTAATTAATTATTTAATTATTACGTCCCTTTTTATAATAGCATACTTATTCTTACTTATGCCATATGCCTTTCTTGTCTCAAGATATAGGATTAAGAAACATATCATGATCTAACTTAATCCTCACTTAGGTTTTCAATTAGGGTTTCTTTATCCTTTATCAAGAGTAAATAAATATATATTGTATCATTATTCATGTTTTTTTTGCATCAATAGAGCACTCAAGATTTTACATCAATCCATTAATTGTTTCTCTCTTTCTATGATAGGGGTTTGGTTGTACATGATTTCTAGGAGTTGTAGGATCGATGAATAAACTCCAACACTTGCACATAATATATTGGATTAACTTTACAACACAATATTATTACTTTACCTCTTGTTAAAATATTGCATATATTAAGCTTGTCCTATGGAAGGTTAAGTACTTTTGTTCTTACCATCACGAATGGACTTATGTATCATCCCAAAAAATTAAATTCAAAATCTTATACACATTAACAAAAACATACAAATCAAACTAAACCAAAACCCTAACAAATAACATTATGGAAAACAAACAAACCAAACTATACCAAAACCTTAACAAGAATATGAAATAGTAAGTTTTTGTTTTTCTTATCCATAAGTACTTTTTTATTGTAGATCAACAAAGACATAGTGCCTACAATCATAATAGTCCAGCAGAGACTTGGACGTTGTGGGCACAACAATACCACCACTTAACCATCACACTATGCAATGAATCCATATGAAAAAATAGAACCAAATTTTCACCCCATCTATGTTCGAATCTCATAAAGAATTGCAATACTCACGCGGCACGCCTTGCTGTAGCGGGTGAAGAACGACGTTAGCTTGTCGTATAGATGATTAGAAAAGATTCAATTCATGCAACTTGGAAAGCAGATCGCATCGACATTCTTGAGTTGCTCAAAATATAATGGAATCCACTTTAACCGCCCACATTGAGAGCATGGGATTGGAATAATGAGATCGACGAAAAACTAGTCCCACTTTATTTTATTCAAACCGACACATCAAGTACTCTGCGTTTCAACATTCCAAAACCAACACGATTGAAAAGGAAAGATGACATATTGTTAAAAGGACTGTGATAATGGAGATTCTATGAATTGTGCACTAAAAAGCTTGAATTTCCTCGAAGTTTCAGTTAACTCGAAGACAGACTTTTCCTCTGGATACCTTTCGTCTCGCTGGTTCTTCCACTTCGAATTCTCTTGACTAAGTTTTACTTTGCCCCGTAAAAGCATTCAGACTTCAAATCTTTTTCTTTCTCTGCATTCAAGAAACTTGAAAGAACATATCTTTATATTAAGAATGAGTAATATATGAATCAAAAAGCACAGCTAGCTGGCTAAAGGCGAAGCTGCCAGGATATCGTTGGATTGCTAGATACTGTTGATTGAAAGAAGTTTTAATGAACAGTCTGATACTGTTTGGAGCACCTAGGTATTGAATATATGAATAATTGCTTTTGGTTTAGTGTGAAAGATTGAGAGTATTTATTCTGTAGTATTTATATCAGTTTCAACTTTAAGTTATAAGATATTATTTTGTATATACTATTTGTAGAATGTGAATAAAATTATTGAAATCTGAAATGAGAACAAATCAATAACAAATTTAAAATCCAATAATCAAATAATCTATTTTAATAAAGTGTGTACACAAACATGAAAGTAAATCAAATTAAATTACTTTACTTTCACATTCAATAAATGTATGTGGACTGTTTATAAACGTTAGCATAATATTGATAGGAAAATGGATGCAAGATTCGTCAAATTTTGTGGAGGAATTGAAAGGCTAAATGATAGGTGTTTTATAACTTTTATTGATATATGATTAACAGTGGAGGATGATTGAAGAGATCAATGGATGAAAATGGTTGAGAGATCATAATGAATATGGAAGCAACATGTGTCAGGATGAAGGGTTGAGATGAGGAGTTAAGTGGCTACATGGATCAAATGATTGGTCGCTTAGGTAGATGAAGTCGAAGTGAGTGAGAATGAACTGAGGTTGTTTTTCAGTCAACTTACTAAATTTAGAGATGGTCACTAAATTTAGCAATGGAAGAATATAAGTAAAATGATATATTTAGGAAATAAAATTTTAGAAAATTTAAAGATAGAAAAATCAAGTTAAATAAATTTTAGAGAAAATGTTGGCTAATTAAATAATTAAAATTATTTAATTTGTTGGATGAGAAGAATGCATGATTTAATTATATAATTAAAAATTATTTATTTAATGTGAATGGAATAATAATTATAAATTTAATTATTTAATTAAGATTGTAGGAGGAAAATGATTAATTAATTAATAGATTTTAGTGTTGATAAGAGAAAATGATAAATTAATTAAATAAATAAAAAATATTTAATTAATAGTGAAAAAGGGATTGATAATAGATGATGATGAGAAGTGATGATAGTTTAGATAAAATGTGTTACTTATTTTTAGGTGTCTACATTATTTTTCCAACTTTTTTTGCTTGAAATATGTTTAAATGTGGTATTTAAGTCAATCGGTGCTACAAAATCGACTAACGTATTTTTTTAATAGAGAAGAAAGCACGATGGTGGTGTGGGTTCTTATAATTGTTATTAGAAAGTATCTAATCAATGTTTAGTAGTAAAATATTCATTGAAAAAGAATTCAATTGTTTGAAATTAAAGAAAGATAGATCAAATAGACTTAAAGTTTTGTCAAATAGTGAGATGACATAAAGTGTATTGTGTTGATGTGTACAAATTTGAAATGGTATATGTCTATTCTATGTATAGATATGTAAAAGATTCATATTGACTGTGACAAATACATTTCACATGACAAGATATAATCCTTCTAAAATAATATTATATATTAATCATTTTATCAAAGATAGTTTTTGTTCCAAAAAACAACACTAGTGTAACAACTTCTACTACCAATATCTTGAGTACTATTCTATTCAATATGTTGAATGCTTGCAACAACAAGAAATATACTATGTAAGGCTCACCAACACAACAAAATAATAAGATCATTCATTAAAAGCATATTTCAAACTTGCATCTATTCAAATCCATCCATTAATTCTTCAATTTTAAATGTCTTGATATTAGCTAATGAAATGCAACAACATTCAATATCATCCAATCAAATGCAACCACATAGATTAAACAAAATGTATGTAAGATTCCTATAAAAAATGTTTTCTTATCAATTTTTTTCTACAATTTCATAGAACTTGCGCTTCTTTATTTGTTGTAACCTTATTTTCAGATGTAAGATTAAATCATTTTAATTTTTCATTTTCAATTGTAAATTCAAGATTTTTTTGAAAAATTAATATTAGCTATAAGTTCAAACCAATTTATTTTTTCATTTTTATTTGTAAGTTCACATCATTCCCTCTTATAATTTTAGTATTGGACAAGCTAATGACTATATAGCATTATCATCTCTAAGTTCAAATCAATTTTATTTATTTTTTTGTCGTATATTCACATTATTTATTTTTGTAATATTCAAAATTATACAAGCTAAATGGGTAAGTGCAAAAATATGCTTCCCACAAAGGAGGCTTAAGTCGCCACTTTTTTTTTAATTTCTAAAATTAGGAAATACCGACCTTGGACGTGAAATTGAGGATAGTTACACTCAAAATTTTGAGATGGAACAAAAACAAGGATCGAAGTACTCCAAGTCTACTTTCTAAACTAATAATTTATTCTGAAAATAGTTGAGATTAAGGGGCTCAAAATATGGACGTGCACAAATTGGTGTTGTTTTTGTTAGAAAAACATAACATAGCAACTCTTGTATGATCCTAGCATAGTGAACCTTTTTTTAGTATTTTTGAAATCACTATGGTGAGAAGTTAGCTAATAGTATGTAGTTGATGCACGATTTTTCTGATAATTTTTTAATGAATATTTTATTTTTTTATGATTTTCTAAGTGGACACTTCTTGAAAAATAGTTTGGCCATGTTACCCCTACAAATTTTGGAAACTAATTGATTTTTTTTTAAATTTGTAGAATGGAGTCTAGTTTCTAAAAATGTAATTTATTTGAAATTTCTATGAATAGTTAATTTATAACGAAAAAAACACCAAACACTGCCTTTTGCCAAAAAAGAGACACAAACAAAATAAATTATGGATGAAAGGCCTAACATTGTTAGAAAGTGAAAAAAAATTACATCGTTGGATAGCTAAGAGAGAACCTAACATTACCCAAGTGTTCTATTTGTTTGATATTGAACCACATGCAATCCTGACAGTTAACACAAACCCAATTATGTGAAATATTGTAGAATTTGCAAAAACATGTCTCTAATAATTGGGAATGTCCTCCAAGCCTTTGGGTTGGTATTCCAAAGAAAATACCAATCCCAAGGCTTGGGGATTCCCAAAGCAAGATATAACTCATGCACATTATAATGTGAGCACGTTATAACATGCTTGAATTATATCTTAGTTTTGGCATGGTTTTTCGTGTTTGTGGGGAACATGTCTAGCAAGACATAACATGAGCATGGTATAACACACTCACGTTATGTCTTGCTTTATGTTAAATGCTACTCTATTGAATGTATGTTGATATATTTGTATGTTTGTATGTACATGTATGCTTGTATGTCATGTATGTATGTATGTATGCATGCTTGTATGTATGTATGTATGCCTGTATGTATCAATGCATGTATATTGTATGTATGCCCATATGTATGTAAGATTGTATCTACACATGTATATGTATGCTTATATGTATGTAGGATTGTTTGTACATATGTATTATGCTTGTATGTATGTATGTATTTATGTATGTCTTTAGAGAGAGGGAGAATTTTAAGAGAGAGAGAGAGAGAGTTGTTTAGGTAGAGATTGGGGGAGAGAGAGAGTCTGAGAAGGAGGAGGGAGGGATGGATCAATCCGGCGTCAGGATCAATCAATCAATCGAATCAACAGATCTCAATCGATCAAAATCCGCCAATCATCTTTTGGTCAGTAAAAGAATCAGTTATCGATGCGAGTCGAGGAGAATAAAGTCGAGAAAGTCGGGGATTGATGCGGTTTGAAGACCGAAGAGGAGTCGAGGGAAGAACCAAAGTCAGGAGAAGTCGGAAGGACGTCGTCGAAGTGAAGATTAAATTAAGGATTAGTTAGGGATCGGGTTGATGGTGTGGGTTAAGTGCCAGTGCATCAGGTTCAGGTTCGGAGTTAAAGTTCGGGATTAAAGGTAAACAGTTCCGGTCGGTTAAGGAGTCTAAGGTAATTAAAGAAATCTCCTAAAAGTAAAATACAAAATTATCATTTAAAATTTAAAATTAAAATTAAAAGATAAAATTAAAATTGTTAAAATGAAAATTAAAAATTTAATACAAAATAAAATTCAGGGTAAAAATTAAAATTTAAATTAAAAGTAAAAGAATTAAAGTATTATAAAGGGTGTAATATAAAAGTAAAAGAAATATAAATGTAAAGATAAAATTTAAAATTAAAAATTAAAGTAAAACATATAATTAAAAGTTAAAATTTAAAAGGTACAAAAGTAAAAATTTCTAATTAAAATTTAAAATGTTAAAAGATGAGATTTAGAGGTATTGGGTTGAGGTAGAGGAGTAGAGGTTTAGGGTTGAGGTTGAGGTTTAGGGTTGAGTGTTTAGGGTTTAATGGTTGAGGGGTTTGGGGTTAAGAGGGATTATGGTAGCGAGGGAGGCATGGATGGATAGATATGGAGGGAGAAGTGAGATAGAGAGAAAGGAGGAGAGGGAGAGGAGGGAGGGACAT
>VDFB02000002.1:60375065-60422573 GCA_007258455.2 Sequoia sempervirens | reverse complement strand
ATTTCCAAGCAGCTACAGCCTGGTTTCCTCGCTCCATGAACTTGAAAAATTGTAAAAGAGTGGTGTTAGAGTTATACTCTAAGCAATGATGAATTAATTTATGCCTTAAGCCTATGCTACCAACAAGAATGTAATTTACATTAAACAAGCATTCATCAGATGAAAGGCTGACAATCAAGAAAAACATAACTTAATGGAAGCTCTCAACTTCTTTTATTTTGCTAACTTGTTTGTTTCAATGTGCAGGAATAGGTTCATCATGTTTGAGAATATTTTTATTAGATATGTGGGGAAAAATGGGCTCTCACAAGGGTTGAGCCCAGCATATCAAAAGGACACCTCTCATTTACATCATTACATGAGAGTCATCAGATATTTAACTACAGTCGTCAATAAAGTAAGGATGTGGTTGTCATCATTGTTTGTTACATCTAATAAGATAGAGGAATCCTTATTCTACAAATATGGATAGTAGAATATTCAAGCATGAATTTCCTTTTAAAACTTTAAAGCATATACATCTTCACCGAGGATGTTATCTATAATTCTTGGTGCTAATAGATTTTGTAGCTGTCTTTTGGAGTGAGGATACTACTTTTCCAAAAGTAAGAAAATAGTTTGGGAACTCATTGTCAGAGATTTGTCAAAATGAGACTATGATAATTGAAGGATCATATTTTCAAAGAAGACAATTGTCTATGAATGAGCAATAGAAGCTTCAAAGCAATAAGTCAATAGAGCAGCAGGTCTATAGAATATATAAATCACATATAGAGATTAAAACTGTTAAGAATAAAGGGCATAAATAATGGATATGATGAATAGAAAAAAAATGACATTTTTCATTTTGTTTTGATGTCCCTGATTGTTTAAGGAAGCATCCAGCCCAACAATAACATCCATGAAACAACAAGGAAAATTGCTTAATGAGTATATCAACAAAGATGCAAGGTGTGCACTATATAAAAATAACATGAAGGATCAGTGAATAACAATATAGTGGTGCATCATGTGAACTAGGAGAGAAGATTGTGAAAGCAATTGAGACAAAATGATCACCAACAGAAGAGACCATTCAAGCATACTCTCCAACATTCTATTTCTATTTAAGGAATTTATTCATCAAGAGCATAAACAACATTCATGATAATGAGAGCTTCATATTAGGCAGAAGTCTCAATATATGGGAAAGAGATGCATCTATCAAGATATAAAGGAACAACAATCATTTGAGGGACATCCAATGCCATGAATGAAGATATATTGCTCAAAGAAATGAACTTTTTCTTGCTAATTACAAAGGATAGTTTCAGTCATTTGTGCTCCCTGTAGTGGTTGATATGATACGGGCCTTCAAAAGAATGAATGGAGTCTAAGTACAATAATATGAGAGCAATATAACAAGACAAAGCGGTTGTAGCTTGCACATGTCAAAACTACAAATATAATGTTTGTCCCAGCTTAGGAAAATCTTCAAGACAACAAAATTACAAGTTAATGTTAATCCAGTTGAAAAAGAAAAGCATGTAATGACAGTGCTCAGAGAAAAGGGTTTAATGACAACATACAAGACCTCAATAAATCTTTGAAGAAGTTGTCTTAAAACACATCCTAAAGGAAAAATTCATTACATGCATAATCTCTGCCAAATATATTGTTGAGCATGTTTCCATCATAAAGTACAGCCATAATATGGGGAACAAAAGATGTCCATTATCTAGCTTCAAGTTAGCTTGAGAGATAACATAGAAAATAAAACTTCAAGTGGACAGTTAATAAGAGAGATATCTATATGCAAGAAAATATTTGTATTCCTTTGTTCTAGGTCGAGCCCAATTTTGGAGAAAGTGCGGATAAGTCACCGTTTTGGGTTTAAGTGAAAAGTTACAGATTTTTTTTCTGTTATCACAATTTACCCATGTGAGGGTTTCCTCTAAGAAGATACAAAATACCGTGAAATACATAAGACATCAGCATATGGTCATGGCTGCGACCAGAAATAGTGGAGAATAAAGGACAGGGATCGAGTTGTATCTGTCTGCGCACAGTTTAAGGAGCAACATTAGAATGTTGAAGCTATATGGTGATGTGGGGTTTTGTAGCCTGTCTTATTCATTATGCTATGTTATTCATTATGTTTTCTTTCTTATCTAAGAAATTAGGAGGCGAGTATGTTCTCTCACAAAGAAAAAGCAAGGAAGATTATGGCCAAAAAGAGTGAATATAGACAGAGAAGATACAACACATTTTTGTTTTTTCAGCCTCTAAAAGAGCATTTTCTCATAAATAAAGGGAAAAATATGGAGCTCAAATATATGATTCAGTGGTAGAAAGCCTACACACAAGATTGTTGTTTAAAATCCTTTCAAACCCGCGACCTATGTCTCACAGAGGTATCCCAAAGAAATAAGGAGAGCACAGAGGAAGTAAAGAAGCAAAAAAAATATTAGCATATGGCCATGGCTGCGGCCAAGAAACCAGAAAATAGTTCTAAAATTAGAAAGAATGTCCAAATTTGGCTAAAAGAAAAGCTTGCCACACATTCCACTAAGGAAATCTTCAAAAAATTGAAGCAAATAGCAGTTCAAATTTGAGTTTCGAGCTTCAGTTCAGTCCAGACTCTTACCAGCGGCATGGAGGTGCAAGTTCTTTCCAGAAAAGCCAAATGATGAATGAAAAGAAATGATTAGGGTTTGAGTGTTTTGACTTGAAGCCCTAATTCGAATTATAATGCATTTCTTTTAAAATTGAATCATTTCATTAAGGCCATGGTATTGACTTTAAGTCAATAAACTTATTGATCAAAAGAGCCCGTGAGTTTTCCTTTTACATTATCATCTATTTTAGATTGATGGTGAATTCACTCTTTCTGCATAAAATTGACAAGTCAGAATTGTATTTAAATATTAATGGTAATGACCACAAACAATTACCTTAACATTTACTTATATTGTGCGAAAGGAAGAACTATCATACATTAAATATTAAAATAATCATTTATAGCTATTTTAATATTTAAATCAAACAATCTTTTTTTTTAAAGAATGCAAAATATATGCTAAGTATGAGATTAGCTTTATTCTTCAAGCTATTTGCATTAAATAATGTAAATGAATTAATTAAATGATGCGTTATAAATCATTTAATTAATTCATCTTTTTCAAATGCAAATAAAGATATTATATAAAGCTAAATCACAATTTACTTCAATTTCATATCAGATCATTAACTGAAGGTTTATCATGCAACAAGATGGATTTTAAAATGTGCATGGGCGGATTGATACAAACGAGGAGGTTTTTGCGTGTTTTAGCCCACTTTTTTAGGGATTTCAGTCTAGTTCAAGTTACAGATCAATTACATGCTTTATGACTGCCAGTTCGAGATTGAGTTCACTCATTTTTGCATGAGTTTGAACCACATTTTTAGGGATTTTTACTTGTGCTCGGATTTCACTTTGGAATTGTCATCTTTTCACTTTCAGATCACTTCCAGTTTCTTATTCATGCACTTTGAAGTGCATTCATTGTATATATTGAAAAAGTTTATCTTTTTCAATTCAGTTCTTGTTTTTCATCCTTTGCACTCTGCAAAGGGAATCATCTTGTAACTCAAAATTTATTTATAGATTAATACAACAGTGTTTTTACAGGTTCAAATTGTGTTATTGCAGAGGATTCCTTTAAGTTTCAGTATTTTAGAATTCGCCTTCAATTTTCAAGCATCATTGTCATGTGGGATTGATCGAAGTGATTATTGCGTTTGCAATTTAGGAAACCTTTAAATATTTTTGTCTCCTTAATGAATTTTGTATGCATCCAAGTTTAAGTCCACTGGTTAAACATTGTGCTAATCAATAATTGAAAAATCTAGTTGTGGGAATCATATTTTCCTTCTATGATTGTTTCTTTAAAAGCCTTTGTTTAAAACATTCAAGTGTTTAAGCTTTCAGATCTAGTTGTGCGAATAAAAATAGTGAGTAATTGTTTTGTGAGTTAAGTCTGCATATTAAATTCTTCAGTGCACCACCATAGTTAAAGTTTCATAGTTCAGAATTTAGACTTAGTCTTTCTCCATTTTCCAGCAAATCACTTAGTTATTAACTAGAAAATTAAATAGGAACCAGCCTAGAATCTAGAGGTCTAATTCCTTATAGGATACCCACAGCCTGGAATTAGTTCCAATGTTTCAATAGATTGCTGAATTTAAATCATTCAAGTGTTTGGGTGCAAGCTGAATTGACAACAGGGGCATCTAAAAAAATAAGATTTTTTTTTAATTTTGATATCATTAGTGTTATTGTTTGAACCAATGCAACATGTACCTCCCTTCAAAGAGGGGAAAAAATTACACTTAAAAAGTCCTGATTGATACTATGCATCTGGTTCTAATAAATTAACAACATTTCTTCCTAAATCACCTCAAACTAACCAGTTAATTAAATAATCAACATTATTTAGTTAAATTCAACAAATCAACTATTAATCAAATAATTAAATTTATTAGATTAATTCACCCTTCTTTTAACTAATATTAATCATATTTAATTAAATCGTCATTTAATTAAAATCCCCCTAAGTTTCCCCCGTGGGTTAGCAGAGTTGGTCTAAGTCTTGGGTTTGCTCCCCAAGGTACTAGATTCAACTCCCTGGCCCGCGACTTACCCCGCCGCGCACACTTAAGGTGTGTGTTGGTTACTGCGCATCCCTAGGGGACTAGTCTCACCTCCAAGCTCGCCTCATAAAGGGAACCTATTGGGCTAGAGTCACCGAGGATACCCTATGGATACAAAACAAAAAAAAATCCCCCTAAGTCCCCTCATTTGATTTAATAAATCAAATCAAATGTCACAATCCCGTAACCCATTCAAGTTAATTAAACTATGAATTAATTAACTTTAATCACTTTGTAATCATCATTAATAAATCCTCTAGCTTTTAACTCCTCAAGAGTTAAATCAACCAATGGTCAACTAACCAGCTTGCACATGAAATTCATTTCTTTTAATTAACTAATTCCTACCAACCATCTCTTCATTCAATTTCCCTCCAAAGGTTTCAAAAACCTCTCATCCTCAATAAATTCTCTTACATCCTCAATAACTCCTCTTACATCCTCTCACATCTCCAACCACATTAATTCAATTCTTCTTACAACCTTTCAAATCCTCAACCATTCTCATTTATTCCTCTTACATCCTCCTCCACTCACACATTTCCCAAAATGTGCTCCACCTTCCTCCAATAGAATTGTGACAAATGTCAAATTCTCATTGGCTCCCATTTTATCCCACATTCACCAATTTCTCTCATTCTTCAACCCTTGAGTTCTATAAATAGAAGCATTCTCTTCACAATATGGATCCACAACTTGAAGCAATAGTACTATAGCCATTTTCATTGTTAGCAATCACCATTTTCGTCACTTTTGAGCTTATTTTCACCACTTAGCATCAATTTCACACTTAGAATCATCTACAACATTGGAGCTTATCATTGGGATTGGGAAAGGGCTTCTTTCCACATCAAAGGAGCACCAATCCCCCTATAGGATGAAGCTTTGATCAAGTTAGATGAGTTTGCATGCTTTTGTGTTGTTTATTCGATGTTTTCATCATGTTTCTTGTCTTTTTTGATTGAGAATCTCATAGGGAGTTTTTTGTTTTCTTTTCTAACATGATTAGCACTTGTTTGTTGTCTCTTGTTAGTTAATTGCAGATTAGACACTCACAATATCTATATTAGGCAATGGAAAATCATCCTTAAGAGAAGACTTATTAAGATCATGAAAGTCAATGCATGTACGAATATGACCACCAATTTTACTAACATCAAATATGTTCGAGATCCAAGGGGAGTAGTCGATTGGATGGATGAAGCCTTCTTTTAACAACTTCTCTATCTCAGTCTTAACCATCAATGCCACCCTGGGATTGATCTTTCAAATTTTTTGCTTAACAAGCCTAGCATAGAGACATAGGATGATATTGTGAACCACTATAGACTCATCAATACGAGGAATATCCTCGTATGTCCAAGCAAAGATATCAGGATGAGAATGTAAGTGATCAAAATGTTCGTTAGCTTCTTCTGAAGAAAGACACTTCCCAATCTTAATTACTTTTTCAGAAGACTTAGGATCCATAGAAATTACACTAGTATCTCCTTTACAGAGAGAACTACAATCTTCAGGATGCGATATTGGAACATCATTACCAACATTGGATAGATGGTGCTCCTTGTCAATACTTAAGATAGATTCTCCAAAGTATGCTTGTTTATGTAGGAAATATGTGAATCGTCTCTTGTGATGGAAGGGAGGTAATGGGGAGTAGGAACCTAGTAATTCCTCAAGTGATTCATCTGAAGAGAAGACATCTAAATTAATTTTCTCAGTTTTCCCCCTATCCTCTATCAATTTAGGATGGACAAAACTCAGTGGTTTGGTTGAAATCATGTTGACACTCCACCAAGGTTTTTGCTTAGGTTGTTCAATAGAGCATCCCAAACCTAGATAGTGCTTTCATGACTTAAATTGGATAGGGACTTGAATTCCTTGCTTGATACACCCTAGGCTTTTTTTCCCATAGCCATACCAAGAAGCGAGTTCATATCCAAAACCATAACAAGTTTATAAAACTTTGGGAGGTGGTGGCTCTACATAGAGGGTTTCATTCCACTAATGAACATCGAATGCATCCATGGGAGTACTTTCACCTTCTTCACTTGTTTTGCAAACATTAACCTCCTTCACAAGAGAGGGTCTACTCTCCTCAGTAGGGGAAGTGCTGGTCTCTAGAATAGGATCACATTTCCCTTCCTTAACGGGAGTATTTTCCATCTTCACATCAGAGGAATTCATAAAATCTATACGAGTGGGACTTGCTTTGTATTCTACAATGAATAATTCAAAGAATTCTAGAGAGCCCCAATCATCACCAAAGAAATAATTTGACTTAGAAGAAGAAGGAGAAGACAGGGAAAACTTAGGAATTTTTGCTTTAGGTGATTTTTCTTTAACAAAAATCACTTTGGGGACAACCTCCACAGAGGGTATCATCGAGGAACACACCATAGCTTTAGCAGTTAGGGATGGAATACAATTCTTAAGAGTGGAGATGACTGAAGCCCTATTGGAAGCTACTAGCTCACAAAGCTAAATAACTTCTAGACCAACTTTAACTTTGACCACTTGATTATTTGCGATAAACTTTAAGGAACGATGTAAAGTAGAAGTTACAACACCCATAGCATGAATCCAGGGTCTCCCCAAAAGAATATTGTAAGGTAAAGGGATAGACATCGCATAGACCAAAGTAGGCAAGGTAATGGGAACCAGTTGCAAAGGCAATATTATCATGCCTAGAGCTTGACGATCAGCGTTGTTGAACCCACAAATATACAAGGAAGAAGCAGCCAAAGAATATGAATCAAATTTAATCTTAGGCAGTAGATCAATACCATAGATGTTGAGATCCAATCTAGCATCAACGAGAGTACACCTAATACAAATATTATTAACATTAATTATAATCATCAAGGGATCCGCTTGCTTCTACACATCTGAAGGTAGGAGTTCTTGCGGATGGAATGTGATATTTGGAAAACCCACTCAAATATGATCCAACAACACATTAACATCCATAGGAATAGTGTAGCAACCTAACCCTTTCATAAAGTAAAAATTTCTTAATTTTACACCAAACAAGTAAAATTAACGAGTAATAAATCCATTGCCATAAAAAATTTCTTTCCTTTTATTAATAAATTCCAAACAAGATACAACATATTTCAACATGTGCTCCTTTTTCTTTTCACATAGACATCAGAGTAAGAAAGCATACAAGTACATACATAGCTCATGGAGCTTTTGAACACATAGTAGTAAGACGGTCCAGGTTCCTTTCCTTCCAAATCTTGGTTCTTTTGTCGCCTATTGTGGAAGAAAAGCATCACTCAAGCACTTTTCTTCCAACCACAGACTCTTAATGTGTTCCCCCACACATCTATCATTCAATAGATGGCCCTTCCCTTCAATGAAGAGATTGGTAGAGTAACCCATACTAACAATCAATTGAGCATAGTGTTGTGTCCTACATAACTAGAACTTGCAATTCCACAATCCCGAACTAGCATGTAATAATGGATCGCAGTGAACTAACAATGTAGTCTCAAGAATCACACAATCTAAGTGGAGTCTCGTACATTGGACTACTATGGCCAAAGTGTTATATTCAGTAAATGACTAAGAGTCATCTATCACATACACTACTCAAGGACAATTTGACTTAATGCTATCTTATACTATGCATAGGTATTGTCCTTCATTGGATAATTTGTCATCCTAGACTAATCTACAACATTCTATTCTAATTGAAATGAATATAACTAGCAAGTAAGTACACAAGCCCCCTCCCTTACTATATTATCTATCCTAGGAGTAACACAAGATTTCCTAGTTAACTTAATAACTTAGTTGGGTGTACCTCAAGTGACTCTTGAATTCAATCAAGCCTAGTAAATAATATCTAATACAAACAAAATTCTCCAATTATGGAGATCTTTACAAACATTGTATAACACAACTAGAATGCTTCATTTTCCCTTTTACAAAAGACAAACATATTCGCTTCCTATGCACAAACAGAAAGTACTTTTCAAACAACATAATAATTCTTGTAAATGAATAGTAGAAGAATATCCCATTCCTATATACACTTTTCTCAAAGTGACGACAGTGCTTCCTTCACCTGTAGTTCAATCCAGCTTCTCAAATCAATCTCTAGTACTTTAGCAATTGACAATTCTTCCTCACAAAATTCCCTTTTCCCACAGTCAAAAATAACTAACAGATAATGACAAATTCCTTTGGTAGAATACACCTTTCTCAAAGGTAATAGTGCACTCACAAAAATATGAATACTGGTCACATATTATGTTCACTCAGAATTGTGAAGAATAAACATAAAATAATGCACAAAATGATACACAAATGATAAACAAGGCAATCATAGGATAATTCGGATATGAGGAATGGGATATCACAAAAGACAAGATAATGAGAATGGTACGATGCAAGAGAGTTGGTGACTATTTATAGAGAACCCAACACTCCAAAACTCCTACAACCATGGCATGTGAATTGACATCATTGCCACTTGAAATATTCAACCTGGAGGCGGCACCAACTCTAGCCCATACTCAATAATGAACATGGTGAATCAACTTCCAATTTTTCCAACATTAAGAAGACTATTTCCAAAAGCACATGGGGAAATTCATAAATCAACACCTACAAAAAAATGGTATCAGGGGTGGCACCAAAGTTGTGAGATGGTGGGATTTTCATAGTCTGAGAAGAAGTCAATCATGTATTTCATTTACACATAGCCAACATCGACTATTTTCTAGGTTGAGTCGATGAATATCATTTACTGCGTTGAATTTAGTCAAGCTACAGATTTTGACCTAGTCAAGGCCATTAAGATTTAAACACCTTCATTGATTATCCTTGCATTTTCCTTTACTAGGTGATGTACAAATTTTCTCAGAGTCGTGTTGAATGAAAGCCTGAATTTCCTATTATAAAACTATATCAACATAAATTAAGCCAAAGTGTAAAGACATGAAATGAAGTCTTTATTAAATTGATTCATTTATTAAATTAGAATAGTTCGATTTCCAAAGTTTCAAACTATAAGATTTATATATATTTAAATTATATATTTAGTATATATTTAATATACATATATATAGATATAGATATTAAATACCTTAGTATTACTATATATATATGTATATTAATATATAACTTAAATATATGTAATATTTAATTATATTTACATATATATATATTTAATAAATAAATATATATATCGTAAGCCAATCAACATATATGTTCATATTCGAAGGACATAATAATAATAATATTAATATCCACATTATATAGGATGTGTGCATATATACATATATATACCTATATATTCCTCTATGTACACATATGTGTAGGTATACCATATCGATGCATCCATATGAGCATATTCATTCACCAACATATGCTTGTATCGATATGCATATTCCTATGGATACGTGTATTTACTATACATATGTATATATGTCCACATTTTATTCACTTACGTCCATTCAGGTTACCATCATATTCATAGGTATGTATGTCTGATATCTCTATACATATGCATATACGTGTCATTAGATCCTCCTGAAACACATGTGCATACATATAAACATACTTCCACCTACATCCCACATATCCATATGATCGTAATGTCACAAGATAACTCTCAGAAATCACACAAATAAACATCTCTTGCAATTGCATGCAGAAGTAAAAAAGACTCCTAATGCAAACATACAAGCTATGGACAACTTACCTATAACCCACACAAACTAACTCAGTTCACTCAATCTAAGGTGGTGTGTGTATGCTCAGATAGTTTACATTATCAATTACTCGACCAAGCTCTTCTCCCCAGTGATACTTCCCCTCTGCTTGGAGGAATGGTACATGTACCCGCATCCACTAACACATGCTCATGACAGTTAAATGTTCATAACATATGCAGTATACATAAACATCTCCAAAGTTAGAATAATCTTAATTCAATAACCTTCTATTCACATAAATGCAATATTTCACCAAGGATAATATCAATTGAAGTAGCATTAAATGAGACAATCATCAAATGTGAAAACACTCATATTGATAACAAGGAACAACATATTTTATTCATCATTAGAATTCTCATTACATCCATTGTACCCTATGTAGTAATAGTAAATAGTAACTATACAATTGGGGTGTAACACCTAGCGGAGGAAGGAAAGAGGATCTTCTGCAAGGCTACCTGAAGCATCTCCTAATAAACCAGAGCAGTTTGAATCAAATCCCAAAGTGAGATCTTAGTCGGGCTAGCACAAAGTTGCTTGACAAGATCATAATCACTTGGTGCTCTAATCGCAAGTTTGAGTGTTGAAGGAAGACTTGGTTGCGAAGGTGGTAAATAAGTAGGAACTTGAGTGGGTTGAGATGTAGGAGTAGGAGGTTGTTGGTCCAAGTTCTATTTATTTCTTCTTGTATTATAGGTGTGCCCAACAACATTATAAGAAGTGGAATTTGTAGCTTTTACGAACCTTGAGTATAAGTCTAGTGAATCATCTTGATATGAAATTTCATAGATAGAATGATCCTCCTTAGAAGAAGGGCTAGCTGGGGTTATGTAAATGGTTGGTTTCTTAGGGCTTGGAGGAGCCGCTGAGACCACCACTGCATTTATT
The DNA here is from genome assembly GCA_007258455.2 of Sequoia sempervirens. Lineage (NCBI taxonomy): Eukaryota > Viridiplantae > Streptophyta > Pinopsida > Cupressales > Cupressaceae > Sequoia > Sequoia sempervirens. The sequence goes on along the minus strand of VDFB02000002.1, from coordinate 60,411,279 downwards.
GACTCCTCAACTTACGAAGAGGAAGTTTACTTGGAAGGTTTGTGGATAGGGGAGGGCACTTCTAAGAAATCATCTAGAGCGTCATCCATCACATCAAAATATTCCTTAGAGAAGGTGTTATCGTAAACATGGAAACATTGTAAAAATAGATCTGAAATGTTTCATGTTAGGTTCACCAAAATGTGAGATAAGAGGGATTTGCTGCACATGGGTCTCTTTGTTCTCAAGAGATCACTAGGGAATGAACTACCCTTATCCACCTCAGCATAAACAAAATGAATAAATTGTAAAGAAAATGTACACGATTTATACTTCAAAGAAGACTACTTTAGATCCTGAGGGAGTGAAAATTCTAGGTTTTTTCCTCTAGTAGAGGAGCTCTCAGCCAAAGGACGACAACGCATATTCAGGATGCCAGCGTGGCGCGATGTCATCCAAGTAGCACACTAGCGTCCTAAGCAATGAAAAACTTAGGTGCTTAGGTGGGTAGAATAAATTTTCACCTCCTAACTCAAATCTAAGGTCTTCTGAATAGAATAATCAAACAGAAAGCATAAACTTATAGTAAATCACAAGGAGAACTTGGAGAAAACTTACCTTCAACCGTACGCTCAGGTCTTCACTCCAAGATCCACTTTGCAACCTACACACAAAAGGACGAGGGGAAAAGGTTGGGGCTGTATAGGGGTTTTCCTCGGTCAGACCCCTGTTTTGGTGTTCCCGCCTCCACGAATATCCACATAGAAAAGGAGTGCAAATGAAATAGACAAAGCATGTGGTGAAAGCAAAACCCGCTTCAGGAGTAGAACCCGCACCACCAAGTAGTAAATGAGCAAGTAGATGGCAAAGAGTAAGAGAGAGAGTGTTACCCATAGGCCTAGACCCCCTCCAAAGTACATGGACACATCGTTGAGTGCTTGCTTGAGAGTTGTAGTTGATGGAAGGACCTTAGTCCGACATGGCTTTGCTTGTGAGAGTGCTTCTATCAAGAATTAAGAGAACTCAAGAGTGAAAAAAGTGAAAAGAGAGCTTGATTGAATGACTTGAACCCCAAAATGAGAGAAAATGAGGGGTTTTTATTGCATACAAGGGTGACAAAGAGCTATTACATCCAAAATCTGACTATTAGGACACATTTCAAGGGAGTCAAGATTCTATATTCCTCATTTCAAACTCAAAAAGCCATTAGGACACTAGCACGCTGCACAAATGTCTGTGCACCGCGTAGGCATCCAAGGCCTAGATTGTTGGGAAATGTGTCATTAGGATTTTGTTGCTCTGCCACTAGTCCACATGGGGTCAAAATTGTGAAATTCTAACTCATGGGATTTTTGTCATTAATGCTCTAAGGTGTCATAAATACTAGGAAAAAGTGCAAAAAATTGGAATTGCTCCTAGGTGCAATTCTACGACATTACAATTTGTAATTAAGGCATCTAGGAAATGAATTATCCTATGCATCTTCCACACTTCCTAGTATAGCTTCCACATAAAAGGAATGTTAAATAGGTGGTTTAAAGGCATTGATCTATTATGTCAAGGTGATGATGTACAAATATTTCAAATGGCTTCATCCTTTCAAGCATTGATCTAACCATATCATTCTTGTATTAATTTCAATGGACCATTTCTTTACTGCTAGGCCATCGTTGAAGATGTAGTATTTCTTATTCATTTGCATTACAATCAAGGCTCCAATAATCCTCTAAATGTGGAAAAATTCCTCCCATGTTTGGTGCATATTACTATTAAGGCACACTCCACACTCGATCAAACAAGTCAGGTCACTTAGGATTAGGTGTAGGATCCTTGGCTTTCCTCACAACCAAATTACCCACATGTTGTTCCTAATGACTCTAGAGACTTCCCAACTCCCACACTACTCTTCACCTAAAGGATTCTTCCCTATTGGTGGTCAACGACTTTCAAACACTTGGTGTTGATTCTACTATTTGTTATTTTAACAAATACTTTTATTGTAACTACTATTTTTTAAAAACCTATAAGTGGTTAGTCAAAACCACATGGTTGCAAATATTAACATCAAATTTTGGAAATTGTCAAATTTAACTTAGTGGTTTGGATAGATGATTCAATGATTGTAAAGGGGGGAGGTGTTTTCATTTTTGTATAACTTACAAATAGAGTCATATTTTTAACTGTGAATAGTCAGCAGGAAGTTGGTTCCATTGTACACACTTTAGCATCAAGACTTTTTTTATTTGGTGTTATTTTGATGCATTTTTAAGCCTCTAAAGTCATATTTGTAAGAAAATTTTGATAGAGCATAACCTTCACCCTGATTATCAAAATTTCATAAACTTTTTTTTTATTTTTATCAGAATTTTTCAAGGAATCTGATTTTTCATGTAATAATAAGATCAAGATTGTCATTTTCTCACAAAATTGTAAAAATATCTGTGAGTTATAAGCGGAATATTTTGGCATCCAATCTTCATAAACTTGTAAAAAATATCTTTCACATTGTTTTGGGGGGGCTCTCTACATCAAAGGGTAAATATATTTGTTTTCATTTTTGAGTTTGTTGGTTCATGTGATCATTCCTCTCACATTAAATCCCTTCCATTTGAGTATTCTTTGTAATCTTCCTGATAAATGAAAAATAAAATATGGATATTGTGGGATAAAAAGGCATATAAAAGAAGACCGTCTTCAATTTCAAAGTGTAGAAATGAAGCAACTTATTCTCAATCATAGAATTTCCTTACTTGATCATCTAATTCCAACACATGTATAAACATCATCCAGTCTCATTCAAACATCTTGTGAGACACTATAATTTGGGGATGAACAATGTAGTCACATGGCTTGCATTGAGATCTCATCTCCCATATCACCTGTTGCTACATCTAAATCCAATATTGAATCATCTATGAGTTCCATTGGATCTTTGTATTTAGATACATTGATCTTACTTCCTGCACATTCCTATCCAGAATGGAAGTCATCTTGCACAAATTTGTGGTGCTTTTTCTTCCTAAGGGGAGAAATGTTAAACATTCATGGATCATATTTAGCATCTAGTGTCAATAATCTATCAACACTATAGGAATTATTTTGAGGGGAGGATGCATGGTTTATCTTCTCTTATCATATTTTGGAGGAAGCATTTATTCACATGGAGTTCATTACTTCACATTTTTTAGGGGGTCATATAGACCCTCTCTCCTTTCTCTCTAATAGGGAAAACATTCATTGTAATTTGTGCTAGATAGTCCTTGGTCCAAGTCATGATGAGTCCTCCATCACTTATCTTCTTCACTTGTACATTTTATTTCATTGCATTTGAATAATTTGTCTTTTAGAGAGGACTTTTATTTCCAACTAGTTTTTCTCATTTTCTCCACTTTATAATAAATTTTTACATGAGTAACTAACATGGCCTAGTATTTGAGACTCATCATTTTATACGCATTATTCCCTAAGTTACACTTAAGGGGAGTGTTAGTGTAAATAGAGTCATTATTTACCTAGTTATCTAATCACATTTCTAGGATTGACCTATTCACACTCATAGCTTAAGTTTACTTAGGTTTCTTTTGATTTTATCTCACTTCATAGCATTGAGACATGTGTCCTCGTCACTTGAGACACCTATTGACACTTTCTCACACACTTGTCAAGTGAGCTCACAAGTGTCCCATATTTGGAGGATTAGTTTGTTGTTTAGTACTACCTTCCTACCTCATCTACCTTTCCTATATATGTAATGATTTATCATTGTATTACACACTCTTCATCATATATTGATAGACATACTATTTTGTTTATCATTTCACTTGTGGAAGGTTATCAATTTGAGATCTCTGATCTTGGAATTCTCCAACTGGGAATGGAAATTGGAAAGAGGGATCCTAAAGGGATCTCCAAAGGTATGTAACCAATAAAAGAAAAAGAAAAACATGGAAAAAGGAGATAATAGGAAAATAATGCAAATTAGAGAAGATATTGAGTTGGAAATTGGATTGAACATGAAAGAAAATGATTGAAACAATTATAGGAGAGTTAGGAAAAATAATAAAAGTGAATGGAGAAGGATAGGAATACAAAATAGAGTTTTCAAAAAGACAATATTATCTGTGATGTGAATAAATCGGGAGAGCTAATGTGGTAAAGAGGGAATTTTTTAGTAGTTGTATTTGTAGGTTTATACATTGATTTGTGCTTTTTGGTACTATGTGATAGAGGATTTAGTTGCATCCTCTATGTGAGTGCTATTAGTGGATTCTTTGGATTCTTTGGTTATTTTATAGTTTATAAACTCAACATTTAATGTGATTACTTGCAAGGTATATGTTTCATTGGACTATGGTATAAGGGTATTCATTTTTTTTGCATGTCTATGTGTTTTTTACCTTTGTGCAAGATAGTGAATATGCATGGACTTGTGATTGTGGATTTGGTTGGATGTATTTAAAGCAAAATGTTTACCTATGATATGTATTACCTTTTTGAGGAATGTCTATTTGGATGTGTTAATAATATGTTATGGTCATTATTGTAGTTATTTTTGAGTATTTGTAAGATACCCAATATATTTTAGGAGGAGATGGATGTCGGTTTATGCTTTTGGGTTGAAGCATGAAATTCAAAGTGTGATCTTGGATTTGGTTTCTTATCTTTCATTCTTTGGAATGATGAAGGATGAGAATGTTGTGGTTGACAGAGTGGCCACTTGATGGATTTTCTAGATGTTTGGTTGAGCCCATGAGCACATAGGAGTTGGTGTAGCATAATTATGCACTCAATGGTTAGTTCACTATTTGTTGATGTTCTCTTTTTCTCTATCAAGGTATATGACAAGTGGGGTAACATTAGGATTAGATGTGTTATACACCTTGAAAGTTTAAAAGTTAAGATTATTTAATCATTTATTATTTTATGGAGTATTTCACTTTATGCCTTAGCCATTATGTCATTTGTAATTTATTTCTAATTTGGAATTTATATTCATAAATATATTTATAAGAGAATGTCTTGTCAAGAATGATGTGCAAGATCATCTATGAGAAAGATAGTGATGTAAGATTTATTATGATAGATAAATGCATGATCAAGTGGGAGGTTACAAAGTGGACTAGGAATATTGACCCACTTATTATGCATGTTATGACATTTCATAAAGAATATTTCTAAAGGAGGTAAATAAGAAATAATTAAGTATAGGTTATATAAAATTTTACCTTGGTATTTTTTTACCTCGTTTGGGTCCATGGTAATGGCTTGTGGTGGTTTTTTGGGCCTCCACGAGTCTATGTAATGAGGGCTTGAGATGGAAACATGAGAGAGGTATTTTATAAGATTAAACTACTATATTTATACTATAGGAAGATAAATTTGATCTCCATAGATGAAAGAGACTAATAATATATTATAATAGGTTTATTATTGTTGAATAATACATTGTTCAATGCTTTGAATTTTATATTTTTTTGAAAGGATTTTTTCAAGCTATATATCAATGCCATTCTCTTTCTTGTGATTTATTTTCCTTCTATCTCTCTCATCATTTATTTTCTAAGGGTTTTTTATATGCCAAAATGATGATGCAATTTCTATAAATTTGATTATTACAATATACTCCTTGAAGGCTTAGTGTGAAAATAACCATAATACTTAATAATGATTCGAAGATATAATTTAATTGCTTAATTATTTTTTGACATTTTCCTAACATGGAGGGAAATTACTCTTACATTCTTTATTATTTTTATTGATATTATCATCCAAATTTTGTTGTGTACCCTCTTCCACATCCAATTTTGACTTAATTTTTAATAAGTTTCCACCTACCTTCTTTTTTCCCTTGTTTTAGATAACACTTGAAAACCTCCCAAAGGTTTTATAAAATAAATTTATTTTAGATCCCCTAGAAATTATTCTATATCACAAGACTCCTCATTATTTTTAGACGAGGGTTCTAGAGCCACATACTCCCTGGAAGCTAGCTCTTTATCTTTGTCTTCTTGAGACACGTGGAAGTAGGAATTCCCCCCACAAAAGGATCCCTTTTTAGAGATGGAACTAAGTAATTTTTTTTGGTTTTAATATTATAGGAGTTCAATAGGGGCCATGTCCTTGCTTATTTTAGAATAAACTATATTACATATTCTGTGTTATAAAACCAAATTGAAATCACAACCTACATTGACATTAGAGGGAAACAATGAAAATAACATGTCATAAGAAGAAAAAAAATACATACTACAATCCCAATAGTTTGATCATAAGACTCACTCATGGAGCGTGTGATTGGGAAGAGGAGCAGGACAGGGATTCTGAAATCCTCAGATGTAGAGGGTGATGGTGGATCTGAATTAGATGATGAAAATGATGCTTGGTTGCTCTCTCCTTCAGTGGGAGTGCCTTCTTTTATTATGGCACTGGTTCATTTTTTGGCATTTAGTGTGCAGTCTGGTTTGTTTGTGGCTGGGAGGCTTGTGGAGAGTTTTTGGCTATCCTTTGACTTTGGATGGCATGTTGGGTCTGTTGTTGAGCTTTTTTTTTTTTCTTTCTCTCTACTTCCCTTTCTGCATGGACTCTCCTTGCTTACTGTTGGTGACATTTTGTGGGGTTGTTGAGGAGTGGTGTTGGCTACTGTCTTTGGCCTGGGTTGCATTTCTGTGAACTTGTTTACTGTTGGCGTCCTTCTGGGATGTTGTGGTTTGGTGTTGGGTGTTTCCATTTTCCTACTAGGGAGTTGTGTTTTGGGTTTGGCTGCTGCATTCGCCCTGTGGGGTTTTTCCCTATTCTTCCTTGCTGGGTGTGTGATTGGGCACCTATTTGATTCTTCTTGAGGGATTTTCTATCTCAATGCCATTGGTGCTGGTCCTTTTTCAGGCTCTTTCTTTGGCACTAGGTGTGGTCTTTGGGGTGCCTATAGTGGGTTTGATTGTGGAGAGATTTTGGCATTTTTTAGACCCTGACTGGCATGTAGGGTCAGATGTTGATTTTAATGGTTTTTCCTTCTCTCTATTATTTCCACTTGTGGGCTCTCCTAGCCTTGTCTATTCCAGTGCCTCTTTGTTGGAGCTTTCTTTCATAGTGGCTTTGGGGTTGTACTTATGTGGTATTTCCTCTTTGATGTGGGATGTGGGTTTTGGTTTTCCTTTGGTGGAGTTGTTTGTGGTGAGTTTTTGACATGTTTTAGATCATGAATGGCATGTAGGGTCTGAGGTTGTGCTTCATGGTCTTGCCTTCTCTCTGCTCTCTCTGCTTTGGTTATTTCCTTGCCTTGTCCTACTTCTCTCGAGTCCGAGTGGATTTTCTTTGGTGTTGCTTGCTTTGCTTGGTAGTGAGGCTGCTCATGTTGTTGTTGCTTATCTTTTGGTGCCTCTCTTGTTGTCTAGGATTTCCCCAAAGTTTTCCTTTTTAGCTGGGCTTAGTTCTTTCAAGTCCCTGGTGTTTTTGGTGTAGTTTTGGGTTGCTACTGCTCTGGGTTTGGTTGTGAAACTGCTGGTTAGTTTTTCTAGCATGGTTTTTTTTCTGGTTATATTTCTTGGAAGGCTGAAGTGGTTGTTGGTTACATTGACTACCAAGGTTTCTTATGATTCTCTGCTGGAGGTTTTTCTCTTGGTTTCCAGTCTTGTATGATGATTTTTATGCTCCCCCCTCTTGGGTCCTATTGTTCATTTTACAATATGGGGGTGTGTTGTTGGTTGAGGAGTGCTCTTCTTTTTCATCTTTTCTCAAGTTCACTATTTTTACAAAGGATGATATGATGTTCTTTACTATGGGTGTAGCTACTTCCCTTCAATTTTTCAGCTATGGTCTTCTTTGGAGGTGGAACCCTCTTCTATTGAGGTGAATAGGTGTGTTGTGGATCAGGTGGGAAGTTCTATTTTCTGTGGTTTAGGGACTCATTTCATCCTCTCCTATAGAGGGTATCCCCTTTCTAGGTGGAGGTCGGGTTGGAAATGTGGGTTAACTGGTGTTGTGTGTTTGCTATGGCTCTTCAATATTTTACTCTGATTCCTAACTCTCCTATTGAGGTGGGGAGTTTTGTTTTTTTGGATGGTGCTGACAAGTGTTGTATTGTTGTCTAGCTAGTTCAGGCTGATGGTTACCTAAATGTCTCAAGTTTTTCGCTATTGGTTGGTGCTGATAAGTGTTGTGTTGTAGTTTGGTTGATACAAGTTGATGGTTACCTGGTTGTTTCAGGTTGTTCTTGGGTACAAGTTCCTTTGTAATTCTTGGTTTTTTTGGGTTTGAGGATCCCATTAAGACCTTTCTATTTGGTATAGATTTGAGTTTTCACACTAATTTTGTATAATCTATTTTTGGTTTGATGTTGGTTGTCTTTTTTCTATACTATTGCAATTTTGTCTCTTTGTGTGGGTTTTGGGTCCCCATCAAAACTTGCTTGTTAATGGTTTTTGATCCATTCAAAACCTATTTTCCCCCCTTAATCAAAACAAGAAACAAATAATAAGGAAAAAACATAATCCATTGCAAGAAAAAATATTGTATACTAGGTCATAGAAAAAGAAAGAAAACCATCAAACAATCCCTCAAACAACTACAATAGATAAAAATATAAATCAAATAAACCTATACAGATAGGGAACCATTACCATTGCCATTATCATTACTAGCAATTATAGGTGATAGAGATACTATAATTTTTCCACTCCCTAATGTCCCATACCAATTTGTCTATGTAAATACTTGTACTACTCATGAGCCCTAGATGAAACAATAGATTTAGAGACATTGGCCAACTCTCCTAAAAAAATCTATGACTCTAATACATTCTCAATCCCTACAAAATTAATACCTAAGTTATGAACCTCCACTTGCCTTAGCAACCTTATATTTTTTCATCCTCTAGCATTAACACCATATAACCACTAACAATATTTAGTATCCCTTTATGATGGCAGACTACTAGATGTTTCACCACTGAATTCATGTCTTTATAATAAGCATCCATATCTTGAACATGCTCCATTATGACGAAGAATATTAAATTCATGAACCAAATATCAATAACCTCTATTTTTCAACAAATTATTTTTTATTACACTCATTCCCAACAATATTAAGATCCAAATCCTCCAAAGGTTCATCCATCTCATCATAAATTAGTAGGAACATCTCCACTAGAATCCCTATTACCTACTCATCAAACACTACTCCCTTAACCTTGAGTAAAAATCCATTTCTAATGAATTCCCTTGTCCTTATAGCCCCATATTATGCAATCCATCTACTACAACCACTATAAATACCTTTAGTATCCCCTTCAATTGGTAGTGGAAAATATTTTCAACCTATAATCTAAGACACTCCAATGTCATTTCTAATATATACCTTGATAGGTACTTGCCATTAAACTATGCCAAATATTGAAGAAGGTGATAACTACCAACACGGAGAACAAGCCAAACCCATGCATTGAAATAACCTTTGGTCACTTCATCTATAAGATTAAGGTCATTTTTTGTAACATAAATTTTAAATAATGATGGCTATAAAAGACATCATTACTATTACACATTCTGCCATATAATATAACAACAATACCACTTGCATATACATTTATAATAATATATGAACGAGAATCCATCATAATTACATCACACAATTTCCCCCTATCATGAATATCATCAATTTCACAAGAGGCCTAGAGCTAGAAATGGACATTATAAATTGCTATGAAATTAGCTACCGCATTTTTTCTTCCTATATATGAGTAAAGGAAATATGAGAGAATTTAGAGAGAAGCACAAAAAATCAACATGCACTCTCAATTTCTAACTAGGAAAACAATTTTTATTAATCACTTGAATCATAATTTTGAAGTTACTTTCCACTTTAATTTGATTATATTCAATTGTTAAGACCATCTTTAACCCTAACAATAGTGTCTTCAATTCCAACTCATTAGTTATCTTAAAACTTATATGCTTTTCCCCTACCATCTTTATCTCTCCAATCTTATTTCGAATTGTCAATCCTTTGTTCCATTTTTCTACACCATTAATAATTACAATAGAGAGGATCATTATTTATCTTTCCCACTAATAGAAACACCCAAATTTCCCAAACTAGAAACTCGATTGCTACTATACTCTTTTCTTTTATCTATCAACTCTTGACTAGGGAAGGCCCATTAGTAAGTACTTCTTGTTCATGTTTATTTCAATATTTAATTAGATGCTAATGATGATTTTGTTTGCATATAGATTTCAAGATGGGGTTATCATTGAATGGAACACAAATTTAGGCATCATCTACATCTAGGCCATTTTTATATGTGCTTTTTGTTTACTTTAACATTCATTGCTTGTTTACTTTGAAAGTGATGTAGGAGAATCTAGTGGTGCAGGGGAATCTTGCATCACCTAAAAAGAAATGTTTTCTTTATTTTCTTTAGTTTTTTTGAGTCCCATGATGGCACTTAAGGGGTATAAGACTATCAGACATCAAAAATAGTGAAAAATGGGCACTTACTATTTTTAGTAAGTCAACCAAAATAGGCTTGTATGGACGTGAAAATTTACCCCAAGGAGCAGAACTGGAAAAAAAATTTCGGTTGCGAAAGAATCACCTCAATACCTTGCATGGTTTTGGAGAAATTATAGTTTATGTCTCGAGAAATTTCTCCAATGCAGCTTCAAATTCATATATAAAACTTTAGAGGCCCTAAAACAACTCAAAAGGTGGGAGAATTGACCTACGGTGGGCGCATGTGTTGTAGAGCTCATCGAGAGATTTCCAATGATATGCAATAATAGCAAATCAGACACCCAAATCAAAAGTTATGGCCCAACGAAGTTGGTCCTCTAAAAAATGAATTTCATTAGCATTTCTTCCTAGGCCAAAAATCAAATGATGGGACTTTCAATGCCAAAACAAAAAGGGCAAATATGAACTTTCTAGAACATTCTAGGGTGGTTATTGGGGAAAATAAAAAGGGTTAAGTGGGGATTGTAGGAGGTGGCCCTGATAGTATAGATTGTGGCTCTGAACAGTAGATTTTCTTTTCAGAGTTGATTTTAATGTAATGAATCCAACCCATGAGGCTACAGCACGTAAGTTTTGAATCTGTAATTTCATTTTATAAAAATAATTGAAATTAAGTCATATTTTTGTCTTGCATTTTTTGTGTTGGTATCTATTGTTGTGATTTCTATGGGTTTTGGGTGGTGTGGCCCTCATCGAGTTGTATCAGAGCATTGAATGTGAGGCAGTTGTAGTAGGACTTGTGAGTGTGGGTTGAGTTCAAGATGCCTCCAAGACTTGCCTAGTATGGTAGAGGTAGAGGCTGAGGTGGTGGGGGAAGAGATCCACCTAGAGATGAAATTAGAGCCTTTAGAAGGAAATTAGAAACCTTGCAACAAGAGGTTTGAAGAAGAGATGTGCAACAAGACAGAGATGAAAGTGAAGATGAAACAAAAGATGAAATGGAAGAGGAAGAGAAGGATCCAATGGATCTTGGAGAAACAAGATTGTTGTGAGCGATCTCAAGCATTGGGAAGAGACCTAAAATGGAGGTTTCAACTTTTAGTGGAAATATGAATTCCTGAAGAATTGATTGATTGGATAAATGACATGGAGGAATTCTTTTGAGTTTGAGGAGATTGAAGATCCTCACAGAGTGAGGTTTGCAAGGAAAAAAATTAAAAGGTCACATCAATATATGGTGGAAAGAGGTCTAGTTAGAAAGGGGGAGACAAGGGAAAGATAAAATTTCTAGATGGGACATAATGGTGTCAAAATTGAAGAAACAATTATTCCAATCGATTATGAATTGGAGTTGCTCAAGAAGACATAGAGCTTGAGGCAAGGGACAAGGATGGTGAAAGAATACATAGAGGAATTTTACAAGGTATTGATTCGGGCAGGACATTCTGAGGCGAATAAAGATAAAGTTGCTCATTATATTAATGGGTTGAAGCCAAGAATACAAGAAGAATTGGCATTGGTAAGAATGAACACCATTGAGGATGCTTATATGTTTTCTCTAAAGATTGAAGAACAATTGAACAAGAGGTTTGAGAATAAACAACGAGGTGGAGGATGTGGAGAAAAGATCAATGGACGGTCATATGGAGGTTGAAATGAAGATCAAAAGAAGAGTGAAGGCTCTAGTAGCGGCTAGAACCAAAAAGGAGATAACACCTACCGTCCTCATGATCAGAATAATGGAGACCAGAGAGGAAGGGGAAGATCTGGATGAGGACCGAGAAGAGGAGGCTTTCGTGGAACTTGTTTCTAGCGTTGAGAAGGACATAGAGACTATGAGTGTCCTCATCAAGGAAGTAAAAATAGAAGTCCTAAGGGTAATGCATGAGTTGCACATGTTGATGAAGATATTGAGTCTTCACATTTTGAGGATGCATAATGAGGAGAGGTTCTTGTTACTAGAAGAGCCTTGATGAATGAGGAGAATGAGCCAACTCAAAGGAAGAATTTTTTTTGCACCAGATGTAAGTGTGAAGGTAAAGTTTGCAATGTTCTTATTGATGGAGGTAGTATTGATAACCTTGTTTCAAAAGAAGTGGTTAGTAAGTTGCGGTTGGAGAGAAGAAGGCATCCGAACCCATACCAAATTGCTTGGTTGCAAAAGGATCATAAAGCTTTGGTAAATGAACAATGTTTGGTAAAGTTCAAGATTGGAAATTACCATGATGAGGTATTGTGTGATATTATGCCTATGGATGTTTTATCATATTTTGTTAGGTAGACCGTGGCAGTTTGATTGACAAGCAATACATGATGAACATGCCAACATCTATTCTTTGACAAAGGATGTGGTTCGTCATAAGTTGAATCCCTCAAAAGAGGCAAAGGAAAAGGTATGTAGTAATGCAAGAATTTTTTTGGTTGACGGAAGAAATTTCCTAGAAAGTATGAGGCATGAGCATATGTGTTTTGTATTGATCCCTAGAATTGATAAAGAAGATACTGTTGAGGTACCTGTAGAGGTTTCAGATTTGTTGAATGAGTTTCAAGGTATTATATCTGATAATGTACCTAAAGGTTCGCCTCCAAGTAGAAAGATTAGTCATTAGATGGACTTGATTCCTAGAGCCAATTTTCCAAATAAGGCAGCTCATCATATGACTCCAACAAAAAGTGTAGAGTTGAACAAACAAGTGCAAGAGTTGTTGCAGAAGGGATTGATTAAAGATAATTTGAGTCCATGTGTAGTACCTATATTACTACCACCAAAGAAGGATGGGGAATGGTAGATGTGTACAGATTCTAGAGCCATCAACAAGATCACCATCAAGTATAGATTTCCCTTGTTGAGAATGGATGACATTATGGATTGTTTGAGTGGAGCTGAGTACTTAACAAAGATAGATTTGATGAGCGTACATCACTAGATCTGGATTAGAGAAGGAGATGAATGGAAGATAGCCTTTAAAACCAAGGAGGGCTTGTATGAGTGGTTAGTCATGCCTTTTGGGCTAACCAATGCACTGAGCACATTTATGCGACTAATGAATGAGGTATTAAAATTTTTTTTAGGAAAATTTGTTGTTGTTTATTTGGATGATATTCTAATTTTCAGTAAGACATTGGTGGAGCACCTAATGCATATTTGGAAAGTTTTTGAGAAACTAAGGGAGGAGAAGTTGTTGATTAATTTGAAGAAATGTAGTTTTGTGAAGAGAGAGTTGGTGTATCTAGGGTTTTTTGTCTGAACAAAGGGTCTTAAAATGGATCTAGAGAAGGTGAAAGCTATCATTGAATGGCCTACCCCAAGGAATGTTACAAAGGTAATATCATTTCATGGTCTAGCAAGTTTTGATAGAAAGTTTATTAAGAATTTCAGTAGTATTTGTGCACCTCTAACTGAAGTGATGAGAGGGGATAGAAAAGAGTTTAAGTGGACTATAGGAGCAGCCAAAATTTTTGATATGTTGAAGAAGAAAGCTACAGAGCAACCTATTTTGGCACTTCCATATTTCAATAAGGTCTTTCAAGTAGATTGTGATGCTAGTGGCATGACCATAGGAGTTGTTTTGAGTCAAGAAGATAAGCCTGTTGCCTATATTAATAAGAAGTTAAATGATGCTAAGAAGAAATATTTTGTCTATGATCAAGAGTTTTATGCTATAGTTCAGGATTTGAAGAAATGGAGACACTATTTGTTTCCAAAATATTTCTTTTTATATACTAATCACTAGGCTTTACAGTATCTCAATAGTCAAGGAAAGTTGAATCAAAGACACTTAAAATGGGTTGAGTTTTTGTAGAGTTATACTTTTGTTTTGAAACACAAGAGTGGAAGGTCAAATAGAGTTGTAGATGCCTTGAGTAGAAGGAAAAATTTATTGATGGAAATGAATATAGAGGTTGTTGGTTTCAATGAACTCAAGTTTTTGTATCCTAAAGATCTAGACTTTGCAGAAGCTTGGAAAGCTTATTTGGAACCTGTTACATTAGATAGGACAAGATGGTTGGATTTCTTATTCCAAAGTGGGATGTTGTTTATAGGAATCCAATTGTGTATTCCACGAAGTTATATGAGAGAGAATCTAATCCAGGAGAAGCATAGTGGGGGATTGGCTGGAAATTTCTATCAACATAAGACCATTGCTCTTGTCAGTGAGAATTATTATTGGCCACAATTACAACAAGATGTGAAGAAGTATGTACAAAGCTACAGAGTATGTCAGATAGTGAAAGGAACAAATTAGAATATTGGATTGTATTAACCATTACCTGTACCTGAGAGGCCATGGGAGGATATTAGCATGGATTTTGTCTTGGCTTGCCAAGGACACAAAGAGGGCATGATTCCATATTTATGGTGGTGGATATATTTCCAAAGATATCACATTTCATTTTGTGTCATAAGACCAGTGATGTTCATGTTGCAGAGTTGTTTTTCAGAGAGGTGGTGAGACTACATGGTCTACCAAAGAGTATAGTTTCAATTAGAGATACCAAATTTGTTGGTTATTTCTGGAGGAAATTATGGAAGAAGTTGAAGATAGATTTGAAGTAAAATTATGTACACCATCTACAGACTAATGGAAAAAAAGAGGTGGTGAATAGGAGTTTGGGCAACCTGCTAAGATGCTTAGTTGGAGATAAGCCCAAGGGATGGGATTTGATTATACCACATGAAGAATTTGCTTACAACAATTCTGTCAATAGGAGCACTAGTAAATCACCATTCCAGATTATATATGGGAGTAGTCCAAGAACTACTTCTGAACTGAGAAAGATGGATAAGGGGGAGAAGAGTAGTGCTGAGGCTAAAGATTTTTTTTGAGCACCTGAAGAATTTGCACAAAGAGGTGAAGAAACATATCAATAAGACGAACTCACAATATAAGGCTCAAGCAAATCAAAAAAAGAGGTATAAGGAGTTCTAGGTAGGAGGGGAATTCATGGTTCATCTGTGCAAGGAAAGGTTTCTAGTTGGTACATACAACAAGTTAAAGATGAATAAGTTTGAACCATGCAAGATCCTGAAGAAGCATGATTCAGGAAATGCTTATGAGGTAGAGCTACCTAGTGGAATAAGCATTTCTCCTTTGTTCAACATTGCTGATTTGATAGAGTATCATGAAGGTGATATAGAGGAGGGGACGATAAAAGAACAGTGGAAAATTCCAGCACCTACTTCAAAAAAGGAAGAGATAGAAGAAATCTTAGATAGCCGTGTGGTTAGAAGCACAAGAAACATGAAATATGTAGAGTACTTAGTGAAATGGAGAGGAAGGCCCGTTGAAGATTCAGCATGGTTGTCTGAGGCTGAGGTTAACCATCTTAGTTTCCCTCTAACTCCTGAGAAGTGACAGGGTCACTTTTCAAATGGCCCTAGGTGTTTGATGCAGGAGCATCCAACGGTGCAGGGAAATCTTGCATCACCCAAAAAAAATGTTTTCTTTATTTTCTTTATTTTTTTTGAGTCCCATGATGGAACTTAAGGGGTATAAGATTGTCAAGCATCAAAAATAGCAAAAAAAAAGCACTTGGTATTTTTAGTAAGTCAGCCAAAACGGGCTCGTATGGATGTGATAATTTACCCTAAGGAGCTGAGTTGAAAAGCATTTTCGGTCGCGAAAGAATCACATCAATACCCTACATGGTTTGGGAGAAATTACGATTTCCATCTCGAGAAATTTCTCTAATGCAGCTTCAAATTCAGCTATAAAACTTTAGAGGCCCCGAAAAAAACTCAAAAGGTGGCCAAACTGACCTACGGTGGATTTGAGTGTTGTAGAGCTCATCGAGTACTTTCCAATGATATGCAACAATAGAAAATTGGACACCAAGATCAAAAGTTATGGCCCCACGAAGTTGGTCCTCTAAAAAGTGAATTTCATTAAAATTTCTTCCTGGGCCAGAAATCAAACGGTGGGACTTTCGACACCAAAACAAAAAATGGAAATATGAACTTTCTAGAACATTCCAGGGCGGTTATTGGGGAAAATAAAAAGGGTTAAGTGGGGATTGTAGGAGGTGGTCCTAATAGTACAAATTGTGGCTCCGAATAATAGATTTTCTTTTTAGAGTTGATTTCATTGTAATGAATCAATCCCATGAGGTTGTAGCATGTAAGTTTTGAATCTGTAATTTCATTTTCAAAAAATGATTGAAAGTAAGTCATATTTTTGTCTCCCGTCTTTTGTGTTGGTATCTATTGTTGTGATTTTTGTGGGTTTTGGGTGGTGTGGCCCTCATTAGGTGGTATCAAAGCAAGAGTTCCTGAGTTTGTAAAAGAGCACCAAACATGAGGTAGTTGCAGCAAGACCTGTGAGTGTGGGTTGAATTCAAGATGCCTCCAGGACTTTCCTAGTATGCAAGAGATAGAGGCCGAGATGGTGGGGGAAGAGATCCACCTAGAGATGAAATCAAAGACCTTACAATGCAATTAAAAACCTTGCAACAAGAGGTTTGAAGAAGAGATGTGCAATGAGAAAGAGATGAAAGTAAAGATGAAACAAAAGAGGAAATGGAAGAGGAAGAGTAGGATCCAATGGATCCTGGAGAAACAAGATTGTTGCGAGTGATCTCAAGCATTGGGAAGAGACCTAAAATGGAGGTTTCAACTTTTAGTGGAAATCTAAATCTTGAAGAATTGATTGATTGGATCAATGACATGGAGGAATTTTTCAAGTTTGAGGAGATTGAAGATCCTCATAGAGTGAGGTTTGCAAAGAGAAAATTAAAAGGTCACATTAGTATATGGTGGAAAGAGGTCCAGTTAGAAAGAGGGAGACAAGGGAAAGAAAAAAATTCTAGATGGGACAAAATGGTGTCAAAATTGAAGAAACAATTAGAGTTGCTCAAGAAGATGCAGAGCTTGAGGCAAGGGACAAGGACGATGAAAGAATACACAGAGGAATTTCACAAGGTCCTGATTCGTGTAGGACATTCTGAGGTGAATAAATATAAAGTGTCTCATTATATTAATGGGTTGAAGCCAATTATACATAAAGAATTGGCAGTGGTAAGAATTACCACCATTGAGGAGGGTTATCAGTTTTCTCTAAAGGTTGAAGAACGGCTGAACAAGAGGTTTGAGAACAAAAAATGAGGCGAACATCGTGGAGGAAATTCCAATGGACGGTCATATGGAGGTCAAAATGAAGATCAAAAGAAGGGTGAAGGTTCCAGTAGCTTCCAAAACCAGAAAAGAGATAACATCTACCATCCTTGTGATCAAAATAATGGAGACTATAGAGGAAGGGGAAGATCTAGACGAGGACCAGAAAGAGGAGTCATCTGTGGAACCTATTTCTAGTGTGGAGGAGAAGGACATAGAGCCTATGAGTGTCCTCAACATCAAGAAAGGACAAATAAGAGATCCAAGGGTAATGCATGAGTTGCACATGTTGATGCAGATGTTGAGTCTTCACATTTTGAGGATGCAAAAAGAGGAGAGGTTCTTATTACTAGAAGAGCCTTGATGAATGAGGAGAATGAGCCAACTCAAAGGATGATTTTTTTTTGCACAAGATGTAAGTGTGAAGGTAAATTTTGCAATGTTATTATTGTTGGAGGTAGTACTGATAACCTTGTTTTAGAAGAAATGTTTAGTAAGTTGCGGTTGGAGAGAGGAAGGCATCCAAACCCATACCAGATTGCTTGGTTGTAGAAGGACCATAAAGCCTTGGTAAATGAACAATGTCTGGTAAAGTTCAAGATTGGAAATTACCATGATGACGTATTGTGTGATATTATGCCTATGGATGTTTTTCATATGTTGTTACGCAGACCGTGGCAGTTTGATCGGTGAGCAATACATGATGGACATGCCAACACCTATTCTTTGACAAAGGATGGGGTTTGTCATAAGTTGAAGCCCTTGAAAGAGGCAAAGGAAAAGGTATGTAGTAATGCTAGAATTTGTTTGGTTGATGGAAGAAAGTTCCTAGAAAGTATGAGGCATGAGCATAAGTGTTTTGCATTGATCCCTAGAATTGATAAAGAAGATACTACTGAGGTACCTATAGAGGTTTCAGATTTGTTGAATGAGTTTCAAGCTATTATTTTTTATAAGGTACATGAAGGTTTTCCTCCAAGGAGAAAGATTAGTCATCAGATGGACTTGATTCCTGGAGCTAGTTTTCCAAATAAGTTAGCTCATCATATGACTCTAGTAGAAAGTGAAGAGTTGAACAAACAAGTGCAAGAGTTGTTACGAAAGCGATTGATCAGAGAGAGTTTAAGTCCATGTGCAGTACCTGCAGTACAAGCACCAAAGAAGGATGGGGAATGGCAGATGTGTACAGATTCTAGAGCCATCAACATTATCACCATCAAGTATAGATTTCCCTTGTCGAGAATGGATGATATTATGGATTGTTTGAGTGGAGTTGAGTACTTCACAAAGATAGATTTGAAGAGCGAATATCACCAGATCCGGATTAGAGAAGGAGATGAATGGAAGACAACCTTTAAAACCAAGGAGGGCTTGTACGAGTGGTTAGTCATGCCTTGTAGGCTAACCAATGCACCAGGCACATTTATGTGACTTATTGATGAGGTATTAAAATAATTTTTAGGAAAATTTGTTATTGTTTATTTGGATGATATTCTGATTTTCAGTAAGACATTGGTGGAGCACTTGATGCATATCTAGAAAGTTTTTGAGAAGCTAAGGGAGGAGAAGTTGTTTATTAATTTGAAGAAATGTAGTTTTGTGAAGAGAGAGTTGGTGTATTTAGGGTTTGTTGTCTCAGCAGAGGGTCTTAAAATGGATCCAAAGAAGGTGAAAGCTATAATTGAATGGCCTACCCTGAGGAATGTTATAGACGTAAGATCATTTCATGGTATAGCAAGTTTTATAGAAAATTTATTAAGAATTTAAGTAGTATTTGTGCACCTCTAATTGAAGCGATGAGAGGGGATACAAAAGAGTTTAAGTGGACTATAGGAGCAGCCAAAAGTTTTGATATGTTGAAGAAGAAAGTTACAAAGCAACTTGTTTTGGAACTTCCATATTTCAATAAGGTCTTTTAGGTAGATTGTGATGCTAGTGGCACTACCATATGAGTTGTTTTGAGTCAAGAAGGTAAGCCTGTTGCCTATTTTAGTGAGAAGTTAAATGATGCCAAGCAGAAATATTTTGTTTATGATCAAGAGTTTTATGCTATAGTTTAGGCTTTGAAGAAATGGAGACACTATTTGTTGCCAAAATAATTTTTTTTATATACTGATCACCAAGATTTACAGTATCTCAATAGTCAAGGAAAGTTGAATCAAAGACACTTAAAATGGGTTGGAATTTTGTAGAGTTATACTTTTTTTTTGAAGCACAAGAGTGGAAGGTCAAACAAAATTTGAGATGCCTTGAGTAGAAGGAAAAATTTGTTGATAGAAATGAATATAGAGGTTGTTGGGTTCAATGAACTCAAGAGTTTGTATCTTAAAGATCCAGACTTTGGAGAAGCTTGGAAAGCTTGTTTGGAACCTGTTACATTGGATAGGACAAGATGGTTGGATTTCTTAATCCAAGATGGGATGTTGTTTAGAGGAAGCCAATTGTGTATTCCAAGGAGTTATATGAGAGAGAATCTAATCAAGGAGAAGCATAGTGGGGGATTGGATGGACATTTTTTCGTCGTGATAAGACCATTGCTCTTGTCAATGAGAATTATTATTGGCCGCGATTACAACAAGATGTGAAGAAGTTTGTACAAAACTACAAAGTATGTCAAATGGCGAAAGGAACAAGTTAGAATACTAGATTGTATCAGCCATTACCTATACCTGAGAGGCCATGGGAGGATATTAGCATAGATTTTGTTATTGGCTTGCCAAGGACATAGAGAGGGCATGATTCCATATTTGTGGTGGTGGATAGATTTTTAAAGATGGCACATTTCATTCTGTGTCATAAGAATAGTGATGCTCTTCATGTTGCAGAGTTGTTTTTCAGAGAGGTGGTGAGACTACATGGTCTACCAAAGAGTATATTTTCAATTAGAGATACCAAATTTGTTGGTTATTTCTAGAGGACATTATGGAAGAAGTTGAAGACAGATTTGAAGTTCAGTTCTGCACACCATCCACAGATTGATGGACAAATAAAGGCGGTAAATAGGAGTTTGGGAAACCTGCTAAGATGCTTAGTTGGAGATAAGCCCAAGGGATGGGATTTGATTATACCACAGGAAAAATTTTCTTACAACAATTCTATCAATAGGAGCATTGGTAAATCACCATTCCAGATTGTATATGGGAGTAGTCCAAGAACTGCTTATGAACTGAGCAAGTTGGATAAGGGGGAGAAGAATAGTGTTGAGGTTGAAGATTTTGTTGAGCACCTGAAGAATTTGCATGAAGAGGTGAAGAAGCATATCAATAAGATGAACTCACAATATAATGCTCAAGTAGATCATAAAAGGAGGTATAAGGAGTTCTAGGTGAGTGCCAGGTAGGAGGGGAATTCATGGTTCATTTGTGCAAGGAAAGGTTTCCATTTGGTACATACAACAAGTTAAAGATGAAGTTTAGACCATGCAAGATCCTGAAGAAGCATGATTCAGGAAATGCTTATGAGGTAGAGCTACCTAGTGGAATAAACATCTCCTTTGTTCAACATTGTTGATTTGATAGAGTATCATGAAGGCGATATAGAGGAGGGGATGATAAAAGAACAATGGAAAATTCTAGCACCTACTTTAGAAAAGGAAGAGATAAAAGAAATCTTAGATAGTCGTGTGGGTAGAAGCACAAGAAACAAGAAATATGCAGAGTACTTGGTGAAATGGAGAGGAAGGCCTGTTGAAGATTCATCATGGTTGTCTGAGGCTAAGGTTAACTATCTTGGTTTCCCTCTAACTCCTGAGAAGTGACAGGGTCACTTTTCAAATTACCCGAGGTGTCTGATGTAGGAGCATCCAACGGTGCAGGGCAATTTTGCATCACCCCAAAAAAAAATTCTTTATTTTCTTTAGTTGTTTTGAGTCCCATGATGGCACTTAAGGGGTATAAGACTTTCAGGCATCAAAAATAGCGAAAACAGGCACTTACTATTTTTAGTAAGTCAGCCAAAATGGTCTTGTATGGAAGTGAAAATTTACCCCAAGGAGCTGAGTTGAAAAAAATTTCCATTCGCAAAAGAATCACCTCAATACCTTGCATGGTTTGGGAGAAATTACGATTTCCACCTCAGGAAATTTCTCCAATGCAACTTCAAATTTAGATATAAAACTTTAGAGACCTCAAAACAACTCAATAGGTGGCTGAATCGACCTACAATGGGTTCATGCATTGTAGAGCTCATCGAGAGCTTTCCAACAGTATGCAATAATAGCAAATCAGACATTCGGATCAAAAGTTATGGCCCCGTGAAGTTAGTCCTCTAAAAAGTGAAATTCATTAAAATTTCTTCAGGGGCCAAAAATCAAACAGCGGGACTTTCAACGCTAAAACAAAAAGGGGAAATATGAACTTTCTAGAACATTCTAGGGTAGATATTGGGGAAAATAAAAAGGGTTAAGTGGGGATTGTAGGAGGTGGCCCTAATAGTGCAAATTGCGGCTTTGAATAGTTTTGAATTTATAATTTCATTTTTTGAAAATAATTGAAAGTCATACTTTTGTCTCACATCTTATGTGTTGGTATCTATTGTTGTTATTTTGTGGGTTTTGGGTGGTGTGGCCCTCATCAGAAACCTATGGTTCATGGCAATTCACTTGCTAGTCAAAATGGGAGCAAAATGCACATGTGAAAAGTGCATATCTCACACTTTTCCCTACTTATTTTGGACTTAATTTGACCCTTAATAGTCTAGTGCTCGAGTGACATATTTCTATGTAAAAGTTGGCATTTGTATTAAACCCTACTTAAACTTGACTCCCCATTCCCCAAAGATCTAAATCTAACACTTAACTTTCTATTTCCTTATCTTATGTGAATCCCATAGTTGCAACCCTAAACCTAGTTTAATATCACACGTGCAACCTTGAACCCTGTTTTCCAAATTCACATTTAATCTTGGGCCCAAGCTGACATAATCCCAACTAGTCATTACTCATTAACTTAAATGTGAAATATTCAAAATTCAATGCTAAGGTGTTGCACTTAAAATGATAGATAAAGATACATAGACATTTTCTTTTTTCTTGGTTTGTATGTGATCATTTCAAGCGCTATTGAAATGGTCCAATAAGACCTAATTGTAATCAAGACAAGACATAGATTCTCCCACTCATTAATAAACTATATCAATATTTTCTAACTCTACTTTGTCCAAATAATTATAAAAAAATATGTTTATAAAGAACAAAAATCACAAATTTAAATTCAAAACTAAATATATAAAAATTCTTAAGATTACATATAAAAATTAAACTTAAATATAAATTAATTTTTTTCTTATCTATTAAAACTTAAATAATATGAATATAAAATTAAAATTATAAGAAGAATCATAATATACCAAAATATTCCTTATCTTTCATAAAACTAAACACTTTTACCTTTCTTTTATCAATTTTAACATTTATTTTGTATATATTTCACTACTTATTTCTGAACACTGTTTATAAATTAATTTCTAAATTAAAAATTCTATTCATATATTAACCCAAATATTTTATGTAGATAAGACAAATATACCGTAATTGCCGGCGGATAGAATCTCAAAAGGATTGCCATTACTTAAAGATACGCATCCACCGACATAATTTCTTACAAAGGTGAGAATATATTTATTTTAAACGTGGGATTTGATTATGATAAAACAGAAAAAACAAAAAACAAGGTTATGTTTTGCACGGATAAAATATCTTAGATTTGAAGAGACCCTCCAAACAAATATGTTCCCTCTGAAAGGTAAAAATAAAAAATGTGTTCTAAGTGGATTGGAAGGCACATTCAAAAGTAAATACATTCCCTTTAGGAGAATATATTTTTTTTAAATGAACTGGACATTTTCTAATCAATTTACTTTTCAAGTGTTTAAACATGATTTTGATCTCAATTGTTGTAAAATTGATGTAAGTTATGTTAGAAATAATCTAGTAAAAATTGTGTATGAAGATTTGTTTTGTTTTGTTTCTAAGGTATTTGAATTTATCAAGGTTGTATCGAGATGTTGAGGAGGTCGCTTATTCAATAGATGAAGAGTTTCTCTAGGTCAAATCTTATGGTAGATCAAATTAGTAATGAGAAAAAAGATCAAAGGAAATATTCACAAACATCATAGTTTAGACATATAGAACAAAGATTGAAGACAACATAGCTTCTAGACATACATGAAGATGAAGAATCTTGATGATATCTTAAAATTTTATTAGGTTCATTTGATGATAATGTTCAATCAATTAGTTATAACACTATATAATAACAAATACATATTATTATTTTTTAAATTTTAATTTCTTTCACAAATATATTTAGATTATTAACAAACGCCATATAATAACAAATAATATTAGTTCTTCAATTCCTCCACGACAACCTCATGTTGCTAATCTCAACATTTCCCTGGCTATGCAAACTACGGAGGGTGAATATCAAGAGCATCAAGGAGAGAATGAAATTCAGACTGATGTAATGGTTCAGAATAGGAAGTTTGTGATAAGATGCATATATTTTGTTAAGGGATAATATAGTGAATTTTGCATATATGGTTCATGGGTGTATAGGGTCTTTAGTTAGGGGAAGTATGTTAACATCAGGGAATACAATTTAGTGTATAAACGGGGGCTATGGAATTTTGTCATATGCAAGCTTTCATGATAACAAATCCGGCTAACAAGAGCCATTGTTACTCATTTTTGTAAAATCTTACTTTTTTATATTAATATATACAGTCTTATTGCCTTTCGTCTAAAAAAACAAATAAATACTTAAAAAATTGACAAATAAATTATCCATTACTCATCTGAAATATTTGATAATACAAGGACAATATTAAGATAAACATTGAACAAAACTCAAACTCAAACATCTCTCTCCTATATTACATTCACACAAAGAAAGGGGGACTGTGACTCAACCCATGATAAGTAGTGTTTTGTCTTTCCCTTTGGACTGTAAGTTTCAAATTGCTTATCCCCATGTCGGTTGGATGACACATCTATTAAGGCATAGTCCTTTGCAGTGCTTTCTTTCTCCCCTATTCAGGAGGCCCCACGTACACAAAATAAGAAATCAAACTCAAATACAAAAGATTCTTCCCTTCCACTTCACACCTACTCTTCTCCAACACCTCCCTTAACTTGCAAGCAATGAATTTGTCAAGCAACATGTGAAAAACATCTTATTGTATTCTGACAAAGAGCAAAACAAAATTGGCCATCACCAGAATTGATTAGTTGAGAGGACAGATATAGATAGAAATACTGAACTGATTGAAAGTATTGTGAGAAAAACCATCTTTCAGTACAGTAAAACACTTTTAATCAGCGTACATACAAATTCCTTACCGACAAACTTTCTACGTCTTGTAACCATCTTTCAGTACAGTAAAACACTTTTAATCAGCGTACATCCGAATTCCTTACCGACAAACTTTCTACATCTTTTATTAACAGTGCAAATGCTAATGTGACACGTTTTTATTGAGAGCATTCACCGTTAAAGGGAACTGTCCTCTACCTGGCATGTATACCGAAATGCATGAGCAAGATAAGCCTTTCTGCTGTAGATGGTAATGGAGATATAAATTAATTATGAATTTTGTTGGCCACTACATTATTGCTTATAAATATTTGTAATAATATCTGTATAAAAAAATTGTCGTGTGGTTGAGAGTTTGCATATGAAAATGATACTATCATTTTTGTGTCGAATTTCATAAGAATATCGAGTCAATCATTTGGAAAATGATTCAAGATACCAGACAAATATGTAGTGGGAATCTTATGTGATGATACAATCATAAATGTAGTGAAAAATGCTTTGACTGGCTCTAGGAAAATTCACCGCCAACAATTCACCGGCAGAAAATTCACCAGTAGCAATTCATGTTAATTTTCCATGAGGTGAATTTTTCATGAGGTGAATTTGTCATGGCGGTGAATTGTTGGTGGTGAATTTTCTGGCAGTGAATTGCTGGCCGTGAATTTACATATGCCGTTTTGACTATGTCAATAAATGTAACTTGAATGCTCTTGTTCAATGATTAGGGGAGAGGGGCCAGTAGTCGTGCGGGGTCCAATAGTCGTGCCGTCAATTGTGATTATCCATATCAATACTTGAATGAATTAATATTATATCTTGTATATATTCATTTCACATATTAATCAAAATATTACCAAATATGTGACATTATAGGACCAATAGTTGTTCAAGTAAAAAAAACATAAATACATTCATGAACAAGTGAAATAATTTTTTTTTGTCTCAAATAAAATATCTATACTATCCACTATAAGTGTGTCATTTATAAAATTAAATGCTCATTTGATAAAATAAGACACTCATTTAAACAAGTATTGTTATTATAGTGAACAAATATTGTTCTTATGTGTACAACTATTGGGGTAGTAATGTACAAGCATTAATATTTAATATTAATAGTTTGTCCTATCACAAATATAAAAGGTGAGCACAATAAATACCATGTATTTTTTCAATAAATGTGAAGGATTTTCAAAAAAATTTAGTGTTCAACTATTGGTCCATTTTTGTTTGATATAAGTTGTAATTTAAATAATTATGTGTTGTTTTTATAACAACAAATAGTTTTTATGTGTTCAACTATTGGTCCATTTGTATTGAATATAAAAGCTAGAGATAACAAAGATTTATGGTTACAAATAGGTATTTGGTCCATTTAATTTCATATAAATTTTATTTTAATTAAAAATATGATATTCTACAAGCAACAAATGATATTTTTTTGTTCGACTACTAGGGGTACCATGATTAAGATTTGGTCGAATCTTTAAAAAGTCAAATTTTGGACACTTCTCAATAAATGTGCTGATGTGGCAAGTTGCATGATGAGTCACACCTCCAAACCTTAGTTTTAGATAGATAAGAGGCTAGTCCACATTTCAAAAAAAAAAACAAAGGTCCTACGATATTCCAATCAATTGCTACATGCTGACGAAGTTACTCTGCACGACTATTGGCTCCTCTCCCCTATAGGATAATCTATAGGTGATGTCAAAATAAACCACCTTTTCTAAATAGAACTCCAAGTGTTATGAATGAAATGTTTTGTGTGTCTAGTCAGCACACAATGGCTAAGTGGCAGAGGTAAAGTCAACCCTTAATTTGAATTTTAAAATTTCAGTAGTCATTTCTGCAATTACACATCTAATCTAGATAGGAAATGGGTAAATCTGATGATTTGGACCGATCTTGTAAGTACACAATTTTGCACCATTGCAAATGGGTCAAAATTTTAAAAGTTTTATTATGACAAACACCAGCTAAAGCAAACTATGATGCAAAATTTATTGAATAGTTGTGATGCACAGAGATGATTTCCCTTACTATTTGAACCTTAAAACTTTAAGTTTTTTTGTATTATAACAAAACCATTGATAATATTCAAGTGGTACTTACATAACTATTAAAAGACAAGTGCATGGAAATGGTAGGTCAAAAAGGGTTTAAAAATGGTTTTTATTTCTTGAAATTAGCGAAAATGAACTTTGATTGGTAATTTGAGATGCCTACACTCAAAATTGGAAGATGTGATAATAACAAAAAAATTAGTACTCAAAGTCTAGTTTTTAAACCACTTTTTTTAAATGGTGGAGATTAAAAAGGTCAAATACTAAGAGCACACAAAGTGGTCATAGTTTTGTCAAACAAAAAACATTGGAACACTCCTTTTTTTTTGAGTTTCATTGTGTATTTCATAAACCCCTTTTGTGAAATTTTAGTTATAATCGTGTGGCAGTTTAGATTTTTTTGCTAATTGTTTAACGAATATATTATGTTTTACTAATTTTCTAAGTGGATACATTTTGAAAAATAGAAAACTAAGCATGTCCCCCTTGATTTTGAAAAAAATGATTGAAAAATATTTTTTAATGTGTATAGAAAGAAGTGTAAGATGTCAAAATATATTTGGACCAATCTTGTAAGTACACAATTTTGCACCATTACAAATGGGTCAAAATTCTAAAAGTTTTATTATGACAAACACCAAACAAAGCAATCTATGATGCAAAATTTATTGAATAGTTGTGACACACAAAGATGATTTCCCTTACTTTTTTTTTCACTCTTTTACATGTATGTTTTCATATCCATTTGCCAAAAAGCTAGTTTGAAGCCTATTTGAGCCTTGAAACTTTAAGTTTTTTTTGTATTATAACAAAACCATTGATAATATTCAAGTGGCAGAACTACAAAACCACTACAAGACAAGTGCATGGAAATGGTAGGCCGAAAGAGTTTAAAAAATGGTCACCTTTTAATTTTTTTTTTATAAAACTGAATTTTGATTAGTAATTTGACATGCCCGGGAAGATGTGATAAGAACAAGAAAACTAGTACTCAAAATCTAATTTTTAAACCATTTTTTTAATGGTGGGGAATAAAAAATTAAATACTAAGAACACACAAAGTGATCATGTTTTTGTCAAAAAAAATAAATATACTATTGGGGATGCTTCCAATATTTTTTGAGTTTCATTAAGTATTTCATTAACCACTTTTGTGGAATTTTAATTATGATCATGTGGTAGTTTAGATTTGTTTGCTAGTTATTTAATGAATACATTATGTTTTACTAATTTTCTAAGTGGACACATTTAAAAAAATAGAAAACTAAGCATGCCCCCCTTGATTTAAAAAAAAAATGTTTGAAAAATATTATATATATATATATATAGAATGAAGTGTAAGAAGTCATTTTTTTTTCACACTTGGACAACTGGATCAATAATTATGTAGAAAAAAATAATACACATGTTTTTGTGAAAAATAAAGACACTACTAAAAGTAACTAAAGATCAAAACTTTAAATCTAAGATAAAGCTTGACATTGTAGCGGTGTTTTTAGGATCTTGTCCTAAAATATGCAAACTTAATTAAGATCACACTTGACATTTGCATGTCTCTTATATACTTTTTCATAAATATTATTTTTTTAATCCAAATTACATATCCAACCATTAGTATTGGTGAATTTAAACTTATTCCAAGCCCATGAGATATATTTTATTTGTTTAAACTAAAATGTATATGCATTATAACATGCGTACGTTACCAAAATGTGCCCAAGCCTTAACATGAGGGATGTGATTCAACAATAGTGGTTTATAATTTTTGGCCAAACTGGACACTGAAATATATATTTTTAACTAAATCTTCACTTTCGAGCACCTATAGCAGCTAAACCATGAGGAATTTGAAGATGATGCAAACTAGAGTTTCGTGAAATTTTGTCTATAGATTCTAAATATATTTTTTTCAAA
The DNA here is from genome assembly GCA_007258455.2 of Sequoia sempervirens. Taxonomy (NCBI): domain Eukaryota; kingdom Viridiplantae; phylum Streptophyta; class Pinopsida; order Cupressales; family Cupressaceae; genus Sequoia; species Sequoia sempervirens. Next base: position 60,382,441 of record VDFB02000002.1, on the reverse strand, counting down.
ATTTTTGGAATCAGATTGCACTTCTTTTTCCATCTCCCTCGAAAAATAGTTTTTTTCATAAAACAACATTTTTAAAAAGTGACGCTCACCGTATAACGCATAACTTTTTTTCCATGAAGGATAAAATTCTAATTCTTTCGAGTTTAGATTTGAAACTCTGATATCTAGTGCTTCCACTTAGTTAGATAATATTTTATTGAATATTTTTTCTTTAATCAAGTTTTGAATTCAAACCAATTATAATTTAGACATAGTGCGACCGTATAACGCGTAACTTTTTTTGTATGTATCAAAATTCAATTTTTTTTCTTTGTTGGATCAAGGACTTCAACATCTAGTGCACTAATATTTTTAATTTTTTTTTTAATAATCTACTATTTTTTTCCACATGTGCAAAACAAAGAGCTTGATTTTTGGTAAAAAATGTACATTCATGAGAAATAAAAAATAAATATAATAATCAACTTAAATTTATTTAAAATTATAATTTTTGGGAAGCTTATAATAAGGACTACATACTTGCAAAAAATAAATTTTAAATGAATTCATTTTATCCCCAAAAGGTAAATCAAAAGTGGTTTTTATCAGATTTTGATAGGTGTAAAGGAGACTCTATTATAGGTATGGTTTAAAACTAGCGGGGTTCTATCCAAGGGGGTTTGATTTAAGGTAGTTTGATCAAACCCTCTTCAATTGGAATTCTTTAAATGGAACTTTTCAAGGCTTAAATCATTATATTTTCTAAAAATATGTGATTTCAGCAAAAATTAGTTCCTCCCAGAAATTGTAAACCACTATTGTGGCAGCAGTAATATCTTGGAACACAAGCATGCTTTAGAAAAATATGAATATTTGGCCACTTTAGGTCACCATCTTTATTCAGATACTCCATTAGAGTTGTGTAATTATTCATGGTACTTTAGAATAATCTATGATGGTACCACATTTCTTGTAGAGATTACTTATTCACTACAATAGCTTTAAAATCATGCAGATGTACAAACAACCAGCTTCATCTATATAAACAATAAAATTAAATTAATCATTTTATTTCACCATCTCTTCATCGACCTTTCCCCTTAGTTTTATTTTCACCCCTTTTACTTATAAAATTTTCCAAAGGCCCATATAAACATATATATAGCTCATTTTAAAGAAAGTTTGATCAAATATTTTTTTTGGTCCACTAGGAAGTTTCTTTAGCTTGACCCAACCATAACAGAGCTATGCACTCCCTAACCCTTTTTAATAACTATAACACCCCTTTAATTGATATATTGTATAGAAGAAGCTCAATTTATTCCCCTATTCAACCAACATTCTAAATAACAAAGTCACTGCTCTATACTTTACATTTTCCAAACAAACATAATCTTATTATTTCCTCAACTTGTTTCCCAAATAATTTTCACCTTTCATGCATCTACTATTAGGTAGATTCAAAGATAAAACTATTAGCGAGCTTGCCTAATGAATTCCATCATCACATTCTTCAAAATTTGAACTCTATATATCTCTTGATTTCTAACACTTGGTTGCAAGTATATATAAGTTAGGGTTTGTGTAGTTTGAGTTGTATTTTAGAATATTTAATTTAGTTTATTTATTTGATTAATAGATTATTGGTAGTTGGATTAGTTTAGATTAGTGCATACATTTTCTTTATTTTATTTTTCTTAAAATTTGATTTTGGAGGACTTCTAATCTCTCACATTAATTTAAATCTCTCTAGGAATCCACAATTGCATATTAAGGATTCTATACATCCTCTTTTGGCCTTCCAAGGTCTCAAATCCACCACTAGTATATTATCCTCTATCTTGGACAACCCTCCATACATTGGAATTGGTCTTTTCGCCTTTGTGGTAGCTCTATGAAGTCTCCCCTTTTATTTTCCTAGAATTGGACAACCTACAAACACTTTGAAAACACATGTGAGAGCCTTATAAGGCTCCATTTTCATTTACATATTATTATACATCATGCAATTAATCTACAACCTTCTAAGGATCTTTAGAAATATTTCAACCTTTTAAGGCCTTACAAATTGTTGTCCTATCTCCTAACATAAGCCACTAAATACAAACAAATAAAATTGTCGAAATTGCATCAACCTTAAAAATGGCTATGGGTTATCATATTAATGTGTTCACAACCTCTTTAGGGTTATTAATCACTACCCCAATAGTTTGACACTCTTCAAATATTATAGAAATTTGTCAAAAAATGTCATATAAACACATTCCAGAATAATATATTTTGTAGCCTTTTAAGGCTTTGCAATTTGTTGTCTTAGTATTTTGTAAAAATACATGAATTCTAAGCCACTCTTGGACCATATCTTTATGCATATACTCAATGAAAATTGTGTAACTATTCATGGTACTTAAAAATAATCTTTGGTGATAACATAATTTTTGCATATATTATTCGCCACAATAGTTTTGAAATTACCCACCTATACAAACTAGAAATTTGTATAGGTAGTTGAGGTCTAGGAATGAAGTTTTGTGATTGGGGTGGAGGTTACATAGTAGTTGTTTTGCAAAAGTGGCCTAATTTGGCTTTGGGGCAGTGTAGCAATAGTGATTTGAGGTTGATGGTCCAAAGTGACCCTAGGTTATTTTAAGATATGATAAAATATGCCTTAATGGGTATCTAAAATTCCCATTCCTTTGTGGGTTTGGAATTTCTTTTGGAAGTTGTGAAGAAAATTCTCTGTTTGCAATACTACAAGAGAAACTTGAAGGTATGATGAAATAAGGTCAAGTTGGGGTTTTATGAATTGAAGAATTGTTGAATTTTGTTTGAATTGTGTTGTTTTGAGGTTTTCCTCCTTTCTCTGCATCACAACCCTACCACATTGGCAAGCTAGTGGAGCATTTGAAAGCTAGCTCAATCACTAGCCCGCTAATGTAGTAGGTTGAGAAAGTAGGGGCAACATATGCCTCATAGAAATGGAGTCTCATAGTGATGTGGCATCATAAAAATGGGGTTTCACGATGATATAAATCATAGTGATACCCCATTTCTATGAGGCATATGCTACTCCTACCTTCTCAACCATACCGCATTGGCAAGCTAGTGGAGCATTGGAAAACTAGCTCACTCACTAGCCTGCCAATGCGGTAGGGTTGAGACGGTAGGGGTAGCGTATGCCTGATAGAAATGGGGTCTCACAGTGATATACATCATCGTGAGACCCCATTTCTATTAGGCATACACTTCCCCTACCTTGCCAACCCTACTAAATTAGGGTTTCACTCACTAGCCTGCCAATATGGTAGGGTTGAGAAGGTAGGGGCAGCGTATGCCTCATAAAAATGGGGTATCATGATGAGACCCCATTTCTATAAGGCATACGCTACCCCTACCTTCTCAACCCTACCACATTGGAAAACTAGTGGAGCATTGGCAAGCTAGCTCACTCACTAGCTTGCCAATGCGGTAGGGTTGAAAAGGTAGGGGAAACATATGCCTCATAGAAATGGGGTCTCACGGTGATATACCAGTGTATGCCTCATATAAATGGGCTCTCATGGTGATATACCAATGTATGCCTCATATAAATGGGGTCTCATGGTGATATACCAGTGTATGCCTCATATAAATGGGGTCTCACGGTGGCATCACCATGAGACCCCATTTCTATGAGGCATACATTTCCCCTACCTTCTCAACCCTACTACATTGGGGTCTCACTCACTAGCCTACCAATGTGGTATGGTTGAGATGGTAGGGGCAGCGTATGCCTCATAGAAATGGGGTCTCATAGTCACTATGATACCTCATTTATATGAGGCATATGCTGCCCCTACCTTCTCAACCCTACTGCATTGGAAAGCTAGTGGAGCATTGGCAAGCTAGCTCACTCACTAGCTCACCAATGCGGTAGGGTTGAGAAGGTAGGGGTAGCGTATGCCTCATAGAAATGGGTTCTCATGGTCACCGTGAGACCCCATTTCTATGAGGCATACGCTGCCCCTACCTTCTCAACCCTACTGCATTGGGGTCTCATTCACTAGCCTACCAATGCGGTAGGGTTGAGAAGGTAGGGGTAGCATATGCCTCATAGAAATTGGGTCTCAAAATGATATACTCATCACCATGAGACCCCATTTCTATGAGGCATAAGCTGCCCCTGCCTTCTCAACCCTACTACATTGGCAAGCTAGTGGAGCATTGGAAAGCTAGCTCACTCAATAGCTTGCCAATGTGGTAGGGTTGAGAAGGCAAGGGAAACATATGCCTCATAGAAATGGGGTCTCAATCACCGTGAGACCCCATTTCTATGAGGCATATGCTACACCTGCCTTCTCAACCCTACTGCATTAGAAAGCTAGTGAGTGAGCTCACTATCTTGCCAAGCTCACTAGCTTGTCAATGCTACCACATTTTGCATACATTTATACGAAAACATTATTGTCAAACAATTCAAATGCTTTTTCCATGCTTCCATTTTGAGACATGATTGCAAGATACGCTACACATTTCCCCATGTTGCTAACTTAGCCTTGAATAAAAAGTCTTGAATAATGGAGAGAAGGGTTAGAATCCCTTGTAGGTAGACTAATCAAGGAAACATTTAAAATATATCACAACATAAGTGATGAGGTAAATTTAGAAATAGAGATGAAAACCGAAATAGTTTCAAATATCTATCAATGTGGGAGGAGTATATTCCAATTTTTTAGAGACATGTATGAAAAATTTGGTAGCATAGACAAGCCAATCAACTGCTTGGTCTAACTGTTTGACAAAATACCTCAATGAAAGCTTTGGAGAGTGGTATGCACATCCATCATAAAGGATTGAGAAATGATGTTTTATTTTACTTCCTTAAAACTTATGTCATATATGTGTGCATACAAAATGTGGAAGCATACACAAGGTAAGTCAATTGTTAAATAACAAAATGCCTCAAAAAGATGTGGTTTAAAAATGTAATTGGCAAGTGTATAGAATTGTGTAATTTAAAATGTGCATTGAAAACCTAAGGATATAATTACAAACAAACAATGATCAACATGGAATATGCAAAATAAAAAATTGAAAGAAAGCCATAATAGAATGAAAAAAAATGTGTAAATACTTCACATACCTAAAAAACCAGAGTTTCAAATGGAGGAGTTCTACCCACTTATGTAGCCTTTGCTTCTTCTTTCTTCAAAATCCTCAACAATTTGACTTTTTCAAAAGCTTGTTCCCCTCAAAACATCAATTGTATATCACTTTTATCTGGAATTTAAACTTGAATTGATATTATATTCCTTTCAATGTGAAATTTTTTATTTCATGCAAAGGTGGTGGAATGTGAAAAACATGCATGCACACTTCAAAACATCATAAAAAAGATACTTTTTGTCGAAGCACACATAGAACCAGGAGAATATGCAGAATGTGGGCCTTGAGATCATGGGTATATTGAGTTTTTTACCATTTTTAGAGCCATCCAAAACACGCTCACGTTATAACACAAGTGCATGATTTCTTGCTAAAAAGGTCATATCTCTACTTCTTCAAAATGTACTCGAGTTATGAGAAAGCGGTTTTTTTATAGATTTTTTTTCTCTCTCTTTGTCTCTACCCTCTACCCTAATTCTATCTCTCTCCCCTCTACCCTTATACCCTAATTCTATCTCTCTCCCCTCTCCCCTCTACCCTTAACCTTTATACCCTCTATCCTCTTCCCTCTATCTCTCTCCCACTCCCTCCCTCTCTCTCTCTCTCAAGTCTCTCCCTCCTATCCCCACTCCCTCTATCAATTCTCTCTCTCTCTCTCACTCCTATCTCTCTCCCCTCTACCCCCTACCCTTCCAACCATATGGCCTCTATCCTCTACCCCTCTATCTCTCTCCCTCCTCTCCGTCTCTCCACCTCCCTCTCTCTCTCTCTCCTTCCCTCTTCCACTGCCACTCTCCCTCCTCTCTCTCCTCCGTCTCCCTCCCTCTCCTCTCTCTCTCTCCTCTCTCTCTCTCTCTCTCTCTCTCTCTCTCTCTCTCTCTCTCTCTCTCTCTCTCTCCTTCCTATCTCTCTCCTCTCCCTCTACCCTTATGCCCTCTATCTTATGCCTCTATCTCTCTCAGGTCATGCTCCTCCTGCCTCTCCTCTCAGGTCTATATATATCCATCATCCTGTCTCTCCTCTGCCTCTGTCATCACTCATCATAATATATATGCTCAGGCTATCTCCTCTGCCTCCTCCAGTATATATATATAACTCATCTTATCTCCACCCTTCCACCCCTTCCCCCTCCCTTCCATTCCTATCCACCCTCTACCATGTCCTCTATCTCTCCCTCCTCCATTCCTTCTATCTTTCCCTCTACCATATACCCTTTATTATTTCTCCACTACCCTCTTCCACCACCCTCTATCCTCCTACCCTCCTATCTCTCTCCACCACTCCTCTCTCTCAGGTCTCCATCCCTACCCCTCCTCTCAGGTAATCTCCTCTTATCTCCTTGTGAGCCTTTTCTCTCACTCTCCAGTCTCTCTCACTCACTCACTCCTTTTATCCCTCTCAAGTTAGGTTTCCAATTTCACCGAATTGGCAAGCTAGCGGACCCACTAGGTTGCCAATTTCACCAACTAGCTTGCCATTCGGGGAAATTGGCAATGTAGTGGCTTGTTTGAAAAAATAGGTCCAAGAAATGGGGTCTCCCAGTGATGTAATAGGCCACTACATTGCCAATTTCACTGAATTGGCAAGCTAGTGGGTGAAATTGGCAACCTAACTTGTCCTATTTGAAATAATGGATCCAAGAAATGGGGTCTCTTGGTGATGTAAATGGATCCAAGAAATGGGCTCTCTCAGTGATTTAAATCATTGGGAGACCCCATTTCTTGGACCCATTTTTTCAAATAGGCCACTATATTGCCAATTTTACCAAATTAGCAAGCTAGTGGGTGAAATTGGCATCCTAACTTGGCCTGTTTGAAAAAATAGGTCCAAGAAATAAGATCTAGTGATGTAAATCACTGAGAGACCTTGTTTCTTGGATCCATTTTTTCAAATAGGCCACTACATTGCCAATTTCATCGAATTGGCAAGCTAGTGGGGTGGAATTAGCATCCTCACTTGGCTTGTTTGAAAAAATGGGTCTAAAAAATGGGATATCCTGATGATGTAAATCAACGAGACCCCATTTATTGGACCCTTTTTTTCAAACAGGCCACTACATTGCCAATTTCACCAAATTGTCAAGCTAGTGGGTGAAAATGGCATCCTAACTTGGCCACTACATTGCCAATTTCATTGAATTGGCAAGCTAGTGGGTGAAATTGGCATCCTTAATTGGCCTGTTTGAAAAAATGGGTCCAAGAAATGGGGTCTCCTGATAATGTGAATCACCAGGAGACCCCATTTCTTGGACC
>VDFB02000002.1:60314096-60372573 GCA_007258455.2 Sequoia sempervirens | reverse complement strand
AAATATACATGCATTGATACATACAGGCATACATACATACATACAAGCATGCATACATACATACATGACATACATGTACATACAAACATACAAATATATCAACATATATCAACATACATTCAATAGAGTAGCATTTAACATAAAGCAAGACATAACATGTGTGTGTTATACCATGCTCATGTTATGTCTTGCTAGACATGTTCCCCACAAACACAAAAAACCATGCCAAAACTAAGATATAATTCAAGCATGTTATAACATGCTCACATTATAATGCATGCATGAGTTATATCTTGCTTTGGGAATCCCAAGCCTTGGGATTGGTATTTTCCTTGGAATACCAAACCAAAGGCTTGGAAATGAGTAGAGACATGTTTTTGCAAATTCTACAATATTTCACATAATTGGGTTCGTGCTCACCATTAGGATTGCATGTGGTTCAATATCGAACAAATCAAACGGGTAATGTTAGGTTCTCTCTTAGCTATCCAACGATGTAATTTTTTTCACTTTCTAACAATGTTAAGCCTTTCATCCATAATTTATTTTGTTTGTCTCTTTTTGGAAAAAGGTCTTTGGTGTTTTTTTCGTTATAAATTAACTGTTCATCAAAATTTTAAATAAATACATTTTTAGAAACTAGACTCCATTCAACAAATTAAAAAAAAAATCAATTAGTTTCCAAAATTTGTAGGGGTAACAAGGCCAAACTATTTTTCAAGAAGTGTCCACTTCAAAAATTATCAGAAAAATCGTGCATCAACTACATACTGTTAGCTAACTTCTCACTGTAGCAATTTTAAAAATACTAAAAAAAGTTCACCGTGCTAGGATTGTACAAGAGTTGCTATGTTATGTTTTTCTGACAAAAACAACACCAATTTGTGCACATTCATCTTTTGAACCCCTTAATCTCAAGTATTTTCAAAATAAGTTATTAGTTTAGAAAGTAGACTTGGAGCACTTTGATCCTTGTTTTTGTTCCATCTCAAAATTTTGAGTGTAACTATCCTCAATTTCACGTCCAAGGTCGGTATTTCCTGATTTTAGAAAAAAAGAAATGGTGACTTAAGCCCCCTTTTTGGGAAGCATCTTTTTGCACTTACCCATTTAGCTTGTATAATGTTGAATATTACAAAAATAAATAATGTGAATATATGACTAATAAATAAATAAAATTGATTTGAACTTAAAGATGATAATGATATATAGTCATTAGCTTGTCCAATACTAAAAATTATAAGAGGGAATGATGTGAACTTACAAATAAAAATGAAAAAATAAATTGGTTTGAACTTATAGCTAATATTATTTTTTCAAAAAAAACTTGAATTTACAATTGAAAATGAAAAATTAAAATGATTTAATCTTACATCTGAAAATAAGGTTACAACAAATGAAAGAAGCGCAAGTTGTATGAAATTGTAGAAAAAAATCAATAAGAAAACATTTTTTATAAGCATCTTACATGTTTTGTTTAATCTATGTGGTTGCATTTGATTGGATGATATTGAATGTTGTTGCATTTCATTAGCTAATATCAAGACATTTAAAATTGAAGAATTAATGGATGTATTTGAATAGATGCAAGTTTGAAATATGCTTTTAATGAATGATCTTATTATTTTGTTGTTTTGGTGAGCCTTACATAGTATATTTTTTGTTGTTGCAAGCATTCAACACATTGGATGGAATAGTACTCGGGATATTGGTAGTAGAAGTTGTTACACTAGTGTTATTTTTTGGAACAAAAACTCTCTTTGGTAAAATGACTAATATATAATATTATTTTAGAAGGATTATATCTTGTCATGTGAAATGTATTTGTCACGTTCAATATGAATCTTTTACATATCTATACATAGAATAGACATATACCATTTCAAATTTGTACACATCAACACAATACACTTTATGTCATCTCACTATTTGACAAAACTTTAAGTCTATTTGATCTGTCTTTCTTTAATTTCAAACAATTGAATTATTTTCAATGAATATTTTACTACTAAACATTGATTAGATCCTTTCTAATAACAATTATAAGAACCCACACCACCATCGTGCTTTCTTCACTGTTAAAAAATACATTAGTCAATTTTGTAGCATCGATTGACTTAAATACCACATTTAAACATATTTCAAGCAAAAAAAGTTGGAAAAATAATGTAGACACCTAAAAATAATTAACACATTTTATCTAAACTATCATCACTTCTCATCATCATCTATTATCAGTCCCTTTTTCACTATTAATTAAGTAATTTTTAGTTATTTAATTAATTAAGCTAACACATTTCCCTCTTTAATTAATTTTTTTTATTATTTAATTATTTTAACATTTTCTCTCATCACTATTAATTAAATACTTTTTAGTTATTTAATTAATTTATCATTTTCTCTTATCAACACTAAAATATATAAATTAATTAATCATTTTCCTCCTACCATCTTAATTAAATAATTAAATTTATAATTATTATTCCATTCACATTAAATAAATAATTTTTAATTATATAATTAAATCATGCATTCTTCTCATCCAACAAATTAAATAATTTTAATTACTTAATTAGCTAACATTTTCTCTAAAATTTATTTAACTTGATTTTTCTATCTTTAAATTTTCTAAAATTTTATTTCCTAAATATATCATTTTACTTATATTCTTCCATTGCTAAATTTAGTGACCATCTCTAAATTTAGTAAGTTGACTGAAAAACAACCTCAGTTCATTCTCACTCACTTTGACTTCATCTACCTAAGCGACCAATCATTTGATCCATGTAGCCACTTAACTCCTCATCTCAACCCTTCATCCTGACACATGTTGCTTCCACATTCATTATGATCTCTCAACCATTTTCATCCATTGATCTCTTCAATCATCCTCCACTGTTAATCATATATCAATAAAAGCTATAAAACACCTATCATTTAGCCTTTCAATTCCTCCACAAAATTTGACGAATCTTGCATCCATTTTCCTATAAATGTTATGCTAAGACTTATGAACAGTCTACATACATTTATTGAACATGCAAATAAAGTAGTTTAATTTGATTTACTTTCATGTTTGTGTACACGCTTTATTAAAATAGATTATTTGATTATTGTATTTTAAATTTGTTATTAATTTGTTCTCATTTCAGATTTCAATAATTTTATTCACATTCTACACATAGTATATACAAAATAATATCTTATAACTTAAAAGTTGAAACTGATATAAATACTGCAGAATAAATACTCTCAATCTTTCACACTAAACCAAAAGCAATTATTCATATATTCAATACCTAGATGCTGCAAACAGTATCAGACTGTTCATAAACTCCTTTCAATCAACAGTATCTAGCAGCTTCCTTGCTGGCCACCTAGCTGTGCTTTTGATTCATATATTACTCATTCTTAATATAAAAGATATGTTCTTTCAAGTTCCTTCAATGCAGAGAAAGAAAAAGATTTGAAATCTGAATAACGTTTACAGGGCAAAAGTAAAACTTAGTCAAGAGATTCGAAGTGGAAGAACCAGCGAGACGAAAGGTATCCAGAGGAAAAGTCTGTCTTCGAGTTAACTGAAACTTCGAGGAAATTGAAGCTTTTTAGTGCACAAGTCAAAGAATCTCCATTATCACAGTCCTTTTTAACAGTATAACATCTTTCTTTTTCAATCTTGTTGGTTTTCGAATGTTGAAACGCAAAGTACTTGATTTGTCGGTTTTAATCAAATAAAGTGGGGCTACTCTTTCGTCGATCTCATTATTCCAATCCTATGTTCTCAATGGGGCGGTTAAAATGGATTCAATTATATTTTGAGCACTCAGAGTGTCGACGGAATCTGCTTTCCAAGTTGCATGAATTTAATCTTTTCTAATCATCTATACGACAAGCTAACGTCGTTCTTCACCCGCTACAGCAAGGCGTGCCGCGTGAGTATCATAATTCTTTATGAGATTCGAACATAGATGGGGTGAAAATTTGGTTTTATTGTTTCATATGGATTTATTGGATAGTGTGATGGTTAAGTGGTGGTATTGTTCGTGCTCACAACGTCTAAGTCTCTGCTGGACTATTATGATTGTAGGCACTATGTCTTTGTTGATCTACAATAAAAAAGTACTTATGGATAAGAAAAACAAAAACTTACTATTTCATATTCTTGTTAAGGTTTTGGTATAGTTTGGTTTGTTTGTTTTCCATAATGTTATTTGTTAGGGTTTTGGTTTAGTTTGATTTGTATGTTTTTGTTAATGTGTATAAGATTTTGAATTTAATTTTTTGGGATGATACATAAATCCATTTGTGATGGTAAGAACAAAAGTACTTAACCTTCCATAGGACAAGCTTAATATATGCAACATTTTAACAAGAAGTAAAGTAATAATATTATGTTGTAAAGTTAACCCAATACATTATGTGCAAGAGTTGTGAGTTTATTCATTGATCCTACAACTCCTAGAAATCATGTACAACCAAACACCTGTCATAGAAAGAGAGAAACAATTAATGGATTGATGTAAAATCTTGATTGCTCTATTGATGCAAAAAAAACATGAATAATGATACAATATATATTTATTTACTCTTGATAAAGGATAAATAAACCCTAATTGAAAACCTAAGTGAGGATTAAGTTAGATCATGACATGTTTCTTAACCGTATAGCTTGAGACAAGAAAGGCATATGGCATAAGTAAGAATAAGTATGCTATTATAAAAAGGGACGTAATAATTAAATAATTAATTAAAAAATACTTTTTTACTCTAACACCTCTTTAAGCGAAACTTACGAAAAATATGAACAAACACAAAAATTTAAAAAAGGGTCCCAAAAACTAGGCTTAATGAGGCACCCATGTAAAAATGAAAGAAAATACCTCTCACAACTGAAAAGAAGAAGAAGAAGAAGAAGAACAAAAGAAAGAGAAAAAAAGAGGGAAGGAACTCCTCTTTGAAAAAGAGACATAAAATGTAAAGGAAGGAGGACTCAAGTAGATCCACCAAGGACAACTTCCTTTGCTCGAAGCATTGATCACAATTGAAGATAATGAGGGGAAACCAAAGGTTTAGTATGCAAATACTCTAAGGTGAGATGACCATCATGGATGATTTGTTGAATGAAATGCATGTGTATCTCAATGTGCTTGATCCTTTGATTCTCAAGTGGGTTTTGTGCAATGTGAATGGAACTTTGGTTATCACACCAAAGATTTTTAAGATTATCATGTGGTAGAATGAACTCTGTCATAATCTATCAAATCCAAAAATCTCATGACTTGTAAGAACAACACCTCGATACTCATCCCTAGTGGATGATAATGCAATAATGGTTTGCTTCCTACAAGACCAAGAAAATAAATCAAAACCAAGGTGAATTACAAAACCAAAAGTGGAATTTTGCGAGTGAGTATCACTTTCCCAATCTAAGTTGATGAAGCCTACTATCTCTAAAACTCTAGTTTGTACTAAATACAAAAATATGTATTGCCTCTAACATAACTCAAAATTTTCTTAGATGCCTCCCAAAAAATCTCATGAGGTTTATTAGAAAAATGAGAATTAAACCAAATAATAAAGGTGATATTAGGACATGTGTGTGTCAAATAAAAGAGAATACCCACCAACTATCTATACAAAGTAGCATCAATGTTAGGTATGCTAGAAGTGGTAGAGATGAAACAAATGCTTCTCATGCAAGGCATCATCTCTAAGAGAGAAGCTAGTGCGAGATGATGAAGATCCTCCTACCTTTGATGCCTCCACCCTTCGATTCCACCTGTTTAATTCTTAGAAAATATATACTTCTTCAATGTCATTGTGAGAAGATTCTTGATCACACATTGCAATATTACATCTTTCTCCCTCAATTTTAGTAGTAATTAAATAATTATCTATTTTTAACTTGCCATCAATAAGATCTCTAGCACGTTGAATTAAATCACTAGAATGTGTCATTTTTTATTACAATAAAAACATTTAAAATTATTCTTTCTTGTTGAAGCATTAGTCTTCCTTTTGACAAACAAAGTAGTTTTTCAGTAACTAAGTGATTTTTAGTGACTCTTTTCTCTTCATCAATTAAGTAAGATATCACATTTTCTAAGCTCGGGCTTGGATTCAATTTTTTTAAAGTAAACACAATATTATCAAAACTTAAGGGCATACTATTTAATAAAATAGATTCGGTATCATCATCATCAACAATTGTACATTTTATTCCAGTAAGTTAATTAAGAAGAGAACAAAATGTACTAATCTATTCAACAATCTTATCACCCTAATTCATTTTCAAACCAATTTTTTTTTGCTTCATTCCCATTTTAGTACTTGAAGCCTATGAACCAAATAAAGAAATAAGGTTTTCCCATATTTAGTTTGAGGTTTTTGTCAAATCAATATGATGTAGATATGCATTAGAAAACCCAAGACCAATCATTTTTGTAGTTTTACAATCTTTTTCTATCCATTTTAATGCTTCATTTGCATCTTACAGTTTTATTATGATTCCATTAACAATATCCCAAAGATCCTTTACTATTAAAACTAGTTTCACTTTGATTTTCCATGTATGAAATTAACGAGCCTCAAATTTTTAAATAATATTGAACCATAGATTTTTGGGGTGTAAAGGATACTATGACTCTCTTGATCAATTAGGATTTTTCACCTAAAGGAGAGAGATAGATCCCACACAAAATCTAGGTGGTTCACTCAAACTAATGCAAGTATAATGGAAATATGAATGAAATTTTCCTAGATGAGATAAAATAAATGCAAATAACTAATAAAAAGCTATTGATTATTAAGTGAAAAATATTGAAATGAAACTTGTTGGAAAACACATTGTGATATACAAAAACACCTAGAAATGAATGCAAATTGTAACAAAAATGAATGGAACAGAAAGTGTGCACATGAGATCTTGATGGAGACTAGAAATGATATATAAAATGCCACTGATGCTATCAATTTTTCCTATAGGGACTCATTCACCATTCTGGGCGAATTAGTCCTAGTTCTGAGAAACTGTCCCAAAATCCATTTTAGAAAAATGGGTATCCAAAACTGCAAATAAATTTTTGTAGGCCTAGAAATGGGACTCATTTTCCACTAATGGTGAATGAGTCCACTTTTGAATTTTTGAAAATACAAAAGTGGAAACAAAAGCCCTCAGTTTGCACTTTAGTTCCTGACAGGTTTCTGCCTTCGAAACTTTGATTTCTGACACTAAAAGTGACTTTTTGTTGATATTTTGAATTTTTCAACAAGGAGATGTCTTCAAAAGCTTTGCAACTTGATCTTCAATTATTTACAAGTCTTCAAGATGCCTAAATCTACAAGCACACAAGAAGAGAAGGAGAAATGTTGGATGTTAGGGCATGGGAGTTTGCCTTGGTCAAACCCATTTTAGGTAATTAACCAACTGAAGAAATAATATGAAGAATGAACATGAAATGAAAGGATTAATACCTTTCCATGATTATTGATCTTGATTTTCTATAGCAAAGGATGAAGATTTAGCTCCTTGAATGCCTTCGGAACCTATCTTGATGACTTAGAATGATGAAACCCTAGCTTGCTTGACTTGAAGTGGAAGACAAATGATAAATGAGTTGTGAATGAGTTAAGAGATGTGAATTAGGGTTTAGAGACTTTATTTTATAGTAAATTATCCTAATTTTCCCATAAATTGGATCCCCAAGGCTGACATGAAAGAATAATAATCTTAAATTCCAAAATTTCTTGCTCAAAACTCAAAAATGACCCAAATGGGACTAATTTTCCACCTTGGGTGAATCAGTCCCATGTGGCAGGGACTCATTCGTCATAGATGGTGAATTAGTCTTAGCTAGGTTATTGGGGAATGAAGAATTTTGGCTCTTATGTTGATTTCATCAAGTATTTGATCAAATCATGCCTCGAGATGCACAATATGGGGTCATAGGGGCCTATTAGTGATGATGTAAAGGTCAATTAGGGCTTGGGACACAAAATTCAATGTGAAAGTGTGATTAAATACACTTACAACACTAAAATGAGGTCCACTTAGCCTAGAAAGGAACAACATCCAATGTGAATGTGCAAGACACATTACAACACTAGATTAAAGTTAAATTTAGTTCATAAGCCTTCTAGATTGATGTGATAATGTCATTAAACATATTTTAAATATTGAATTAGGGAAATATGGGTTCATTAGGTCTAGAAAAGCATGAAAGTCTTTTACAACACTTTATAACACCTTTACAAGACATCAATAAATGCATACATTATTCAATTTGCAAGGGTCCAAGATCTAGTGTGGATTTGTTAAACACCTTGCAACACCAAATCAAGGCCTTAGTAAGTCCAATTTATCATCAATTATTCCCAAATCAAGAAAGAAATACTTTTTTCTATGATACAAATATATTCAATTTATCTATTACAATTTGTAGAATGCATAAAATAAAGAAATTATCTTTCTACCAAAACCCTTATTACTCCTATAAAAAATCTTATGCCACTTCAAATAGGAAGCAAGACAATAACTTTTATTTAAATGTTCGCACATTCATTCTAGAAATTAGATTAAAGACCTTCAATATAAAACAAAACAAAACTACCCACCTCCAACTTTCTTTGCTAAAAAAATTTTGGCAGGGATTTCTTCACTAGGATACACTCTGTTTTGAATACTCTATGCTCCAACAAAAATATTTTTGCTTAACCTCAATATGTCTAAACATCTATTATTTCATGTGTTGGTTTCTACTTCTCATGTCCAACACCAAATGCTTTTGTTCTCTGCGCTATTATCTACAACTTAAAACCTCACGCCAATAGTATGTCTCAAATAAATAGGTGATAAAAGATCCATTCCTCTTTTTTTTGGGCTTTCTTAATGCACCAAATATTCGAACAGACCTTTCAATTTTATCCAAAAAAATTTATTTTGATTCCACGTTGAATAGGAAATAGTCTTATTTATGTCAACTTTTTTCTTCTTACAGGTAAGGAAATTAAAGTGATCTGATACCAATGTTAGAATGGTGACCATATTGAAATTAAAGATCATATCATTGTTGTAAAAAAAATAACACAAAATAAAATAGTATTTTTATTTCAATTTGCATTATATTGCATTGGCTTATAAATCCATTTATTTTCTTGAGCAAACTATCTATTGGAATAACTTCCCAAAAACTAACTATTAATTTATTTATTACTAAAACCTAACCTAATAACTGTTTTTCTAAATGTAAACCTTAATTTCCTAACATGCATGGTCCATGCACACCTAAGACATGTGAAGAGGTAGTATTTGAGGTGGTGGTTCAAAGGAGGAAATAGGTCTCTTGCACCACAGCGGATAGTCCACATCAGTTTGTCTGAGGATCTCTCATAGGTGGCCCACTATGAAAACCTATTGGAGTATTGTAATCCAAAAAAAATAGATCTATTGGAGGGGCACGTTTAGTTGCTCCAAAGTCAAATGAGTGTTGGTGTTTAGGAACAGTGGATATTGGTATATGACATAAATGTTTTGAAGATTCTCATCACTTAGGGAGGGGTAAGTTCAGGGCACACAAACAAGCCTTCAGAACCTTATGAAGGAATGAGACAAAAAAAATTATAGAGAAATTATTTTTGGATATGGGTCACTATTTGAATACCTTGGTGAGATATACAAAAGAAGAAAATGTTAGGACAACCTCAATTTACCTATCAAGAAGTGTGAATATTTTGTAGAGGACTAGAGTGGAGGATTTAAGGGTAGGTAAGCTAGTCAAAAAGGTGGAAATATGGACTGAGTTGCAAGAGGCATTCAATTTTTAGTTTAAGACCAAGAACTTAGCTTGGATAGCTAGGGCGCAACTCATGGATCTAAAGTAGAGTGGAAGGATTAGAGATTATATCAAAACCTTCACTTCATTGATGGTAGAAATCAAGGACATGTCCAAGGAATACAATGTGTTTCAATTCATGAGAGATCTCATTCCATGGGCTTAGAAATAGCCCTGACATTAAAATGTCTAGACTATTCTTGCAACAGTAGCAACTACAAATTGGCTCCTTGATTTCAAGGGTGAATCAATGAAGGACCATGTTATAGGGTCTAGTTCTCACAAGGAGAAGAAGAAGCCACCTGCACCAAAGGATGATGGAAAATGAAAAGGGAAACATGTTCATTCTTTAATTACAAAGTATAGTGGGAACCAAAAAGCCACTAGAAAAGGATCGACAAAGGGACCAAAGGATGTTGAATTAAGGGCATCACAAAAGAAAAGTAATGGGTGATTTGTTTGTGGAAACTTAGGGCATGGCGCTAGGTAATATCGAAAGAGACAAAGGTTAAATTATATGACATAAGCACTAGTAGAGAAAGATGGTTCAACTTCAACAATGGTGGTCATCAAGCTTTGACTGAAGTGAAATCTCATGGTTCATTGAAGGTTGCACTAACCACACCAACACAAAAAATCATAGGTTGTTTTTTGTGGATGTTTAGATGGATGGATAGAAAATCATGATAATGATGGATTCATAAGCCACACACAACTACATATTGGCTAATAAAGTCATAAACATTGGGATTACGTTGCAAGTAAGTGCAATCTCCTTCAAAAATTTCAACTCTCAAGATAAAAATGTGACTAAAATTATCCAATACATGTTTACTACTATGGAGAACTAATAGGGTAAAATAGCTTACATTACCATCGAGATGGAAAATTTTGAGTTGATGTTGGGTCAAGAAATTGATATTCGATAAGGTTGTATTCATACCACATATGGAGTCTTTGATGTTTTGTATCCTTTGAAATTGAGAATGGTGAAAAAGATAGAGAAGAGATAGACTAGGAAGGTGCAAGTGATATTTTCTTTGACCATGAATAAGGCTGCAAAAAAGAATAAAAATGAACTAGTATTCTTAATCACACTACTTGGAGGTTGGGATGAGCTGGATGAAGTGTCAGGGGCACCTATCCCATCTAAATTAGATGAGATCATTCTAGAGTATGAGTACTATATGCCACCTGGCACCTATCCCATCTAGAAATTAGATGAGATCATTCTAGAATATGAGTATTGTATGCCACTCAAGTTTCCCATGCAACTCCCATCAATATGGGCTATGGATCATTAGAAAGAGTTAGAGCCTCAAGCAATATCTCCATTATAGGCACCTTATAGGTTGTCTAGACCTGATATGGCTGAACTAAGAAGTAGATAGAGGAGCTACTTGAGGAGTGACATGTCACACTATCTCATTATCCTTATGGGGAACCTATTTTATTCCAAAAGAAGAAAGATGGAACACTAAGATTATGTGTGAAATTAAGGTCCCTTAATAAGTTAACCATTAAGAACAAATACCCTTTTCCATTGATTGAATATTTCTTTGATCTCTTATCAAGGGTGAAATTATTCATGAAATTAGATCTTAATAAGATACTATCAAGTGACGATTAATTTAGGGAATGAAGAAAAGGTGAATTGTATGACCAGATATGGGTCCTATGAGTTCATAGTAATGAACTATAGGATATGCAATACACTAGTGACATTTTACACACTTATAAACAATGTGTTTCATCCACTCTTGGACAAGTCTTTGGTTGTGTATCTGGATGATATCTTCATATAAAAAAAGAACATGGAGGATCACAAGGCTCACCTTGCTAAAGTATTTGAGTTGCTCCAAGATCATCGATTTTTTGTGAAAAAGGAAAAATGTTCCTATTTTATTAAAAATGGGATCATAGGTCTAATGCATAAATCACTAACATCAGTCCTTTTTCAAAGAACATTAGGATGCAAATTGAGGACATTAGATTTACTTCCAACCTTAAAGGTGAGTCAATCAGCCTTAGATTTGATCCTTTAATGCCTTGGAAATTGGCTAAGATTGATTTAATTTTATTGACCTAATGAAACTATGAGACCTAATCTGAATTTTTTTTGTAACAAAAAACTGCAAAAATAATTTTCAACTTCAAATCTGGAAAGAGAAGAGTTTTGTGCACCTATCATACAAATTTGATCTTGATTTTGATAGAAAAGGGTGCCTAGGGTGCCTATGTCTAGAGAGCTTAAATTACAATCTTCTTTCACAGTCCTCAGGTCCCCAATCTAAGGCTTCTTCCTTTCAGATGTCATTGTTGGATCTTCCTTAGTTTTTGAGATAATTGAGTTTTTCGTATCTTGTCAAGTTGTAGGGTTTAAATGCAATGATTATAAAAATTTATTCAATCTATCTCTAATCTCCTTCAAATCTAGAATCTACACATTCAAAGAGAGAGGAAGGGTTGTGCCATATAGGGGCTTGCCTCTATCAAACCTTGTGTTGGTTTTTCCACCTCCAAAATGGTAAAATTGAAAAAAAAAAGTTTATCCTTTTGAGGGATAGAGGCTAAATGATAAACAAATGATGAATCAACAATTGGATACAACTCACCACTCAAATATGATTCCTTGAAGTATTAAAGCTCTCAAGGCTTGACTGTAATTTTTCTTGGCTTGCTTTGAAGACCTACAAGGGTTAGTGATCACAAACAAAATGTATGCATAAAAATGAACAGGCTCACATAAAAATTGACATGATGCTTTGCTAATAAAATGATGCAATAATCTTGCTCTTGATTCCAAAATGTTCTCACTTTTTTGCTTCTTCAATTTCAAATGATGAAATGACTAGGTATTTATATGAAATAATCTAATTTCCCACAAATTAAATTCCAACAGATGATATTGATATTTAAAATTCAAATAATAAAGTGCCAACTCTGCCATATTAAAAATTGGAGCCAAAATAGGGGAAAAAGTAGCCTAGGGCACCCTTGAACCAACCCAATTTTGTGGGGTGTAAAGTGTTGAGAGAAAATATTAAATGTCTACTTCAATTTTGTACATTTCCTTTCTTGATAAATGTTAAAATGGGCTATAGAATGCATAATTTAGGAAATTAGGAACACAATTAGGTCCATGCACATAGGAGGGAGCAAAATCTAGTGTGAAATTGTCAAGGGGGGAAATTTATGACATTACATTTAGCCCCCACTTTAGTGGGAGTATGGACTTACACTCAACTCACACTAAAGTAGAAATATGTCAAGAGGGGTCCAATTATCCAAATGTTGAAGAGAAAATGAAAATGAATCTAGGGGGAGTTCACAAGCCCTAAGGATTCGAGATCCCATGGCAAGATAGCGTAAGAGAAAAGGAACATGCATGTATGAAATGCAACATGAAAACACAAAACATACATGAAAAAACTTGAACATAATACACAACACAAATATAATGCCAACATAAAATGAAAATTCGAAAAAGGGCATATGACAATCACATACTAGAAAGCCCCACATAAATCTTACTAAGATTCATACCCAAGATGTTCATGAATCATGGGCTAACAAGTTCTAATATTTTCTAGGTGAATCATGAACCAAAGGCACCACAGGCTAGTGAAGTCCTATATTTACCAGGTGAGCCTTTTAAAAAGAAGTAGAAAAATGGGAAACACACAAGGGATAGTGATGACCAATTTTCACTAGGTGTGTACGCATGTCAACCATACCAATAATTATACTCTTGATAATTATGATAAGGTGCTACAAAAATGATCAAAATGCTAAACCAACACATCACTAAGTCCAATGTGTGTGAACAAAGTGAAGCACATAATGGAATGTAGATACCAGCTTAAATTAATTGCTAAAAACCATGTTGTGAGCAATTTCTTTAAGGTAGAATAAAATGATATGATAAATTCAAAATGATAAGTTCATGAGAGCTTATTTGAAAATCCCTATGCCAATGATATGTTTCCAATTAAAGCTAACTCATGATAAGGAGTTTCCCTCAATGCAATTCCATAAACAACACAAAGATGATCACATAAGGGATCCACAAATCTAGGGTCAATATAAATATTTTCCATAATCATATAAGTGAGCTCAGAATTGAAATGTCACATTTCCCTAGATACTCATGTAACTTCGAACACAACGAAATAATGACACATAGAGAGCACAAACAAAATTTTGGGTCAACATGGAAGAGGCCTAAATGTCTCAATGCCTTGCATCATCCCCAAAAGTAAAACACAAGATAACAAAAAATATTCACAACATAAAGAAGAATGGAGATACAAATAGACAAATGTCACGACAGATTTGTTTCCTTTGTATCCTTGTGCCAACAGAGCAACAAGGGTCCTCTAAAGAAAACTCAAAAATATAAAAACACATCAAGCATCACAACACAGGAGATCACATCACATGCAATAAAACATAAATAACATGAAATAAAAACACAAGGTACCACACATGCAAAGCCAATATAAAAAAAATCATCTACATCCCAATCTTGCTCATCATATATGGAAGGTGAACAACTAGCCAAAAGGACTGCAACAAGTGTCATACTAGGAGCATCACTAGGTTCAACACGTGGTGAGTCACTCTCATTAGGAGGATCATCATGGTTACCCCCATATATATCCATAGACTTTTGAGAACAACAAAGATAGTTCATTATGTACTTATTCATCAATCTTAGCATCTTCATCTTCATCATTAAAATTTATTACAATTTGGGTATTTTAATGACAATGTCAGTTGTATGTTCTTATTTCATTCTTTTTTTTTGTAAAGGTTGTAATTCATCATGATTTGTTTGGATAGGCTTTTGATCATTAGGTTTTTTTTTATTCTTTTCCCCTAGTTGACAAGCAATAGAATGACGTATATGCCTACACTCTTTAGCATTTCTATTTCTTCTTGCATGGTTTTCAATTTGTGAAGGGGTAAGATCATGTTTTTCCACCATTGATCTCTTTTCTTTCCTTAGGGGAGGAACTGAAGGGATTGCTAGGGTTGGAAACCACTGTTTCCTTAGGTTTATAATTTTTTCTCTTTTAGAGGCACAAAGGTAATCATGTGATTGTCTCTTGGTGTCTTTAATGATATTGGTGGAGGAACTACAGTATAAACGGTTGGTGTTTTTGGGAGGATATTTTCCTTGGACATGGGTTCATCCATGACCTACAGGATGAGAGGAACAACCATAGCCCTATCATTCTCAGGTGGGATGTTGCTAAGGGATAATTCTATTATACACTTTTCCTTAAATTTTTTATATTACTTGAAAAATAAATCCTCATGAGGCTTAATAGGTTCTATGGGTTGAGGCCAAAAATAATCCAATGAAAATTTTCCATGGGAAGCCAAAGGTTTAAACCCACTATGATGAATTGTATATATTTGATTCTCAAATGGGAACTTTATACATTTTTGGATTACCATTGGGATGAAATTCATGGAGAATAGCCATGGATATCCTAGCTTCACATGGAATTGATCCATTAGGATGATGGAGAATAATGCACATAGTTATTTTGGTCCAACTTTGAGTGGAAGAGTTATCAAATCTATCATATAAGGTTGAACAAAACCATCATGAGTTTTTAACCATGCTTTCAGTTGTTCATAATAATCTTGATAAAGATCATGCACAAATAATAATTCCTTAGTTCTCACATTCTCTAAACACATAGGATCAATGAGTATCCTTGGTGTAGGTTTGTAAATTAATAAATTTGGTGATATAGAGAGGACCATCTGGTGGATGTATAGATGTACCAATATGTGTAAAAGCAATGTCAGGCAACAAAGTGGTTTGGCCCTTAAGAGGTTGGAGATATATTGCATTAACCATATTATTTAGACCTTCCTTATCATCATTCTTATCATCACAAGCTTGCATGAATTTGGATGTATGATTTGGCATAATATTTATGAAAAATTGTAAACTTTGATTGGGTGGAGCTATAGACTCGTTTCCTTTATCATTAACATTGTCCAATTGGATATGATTAGAATAAATGAGTTCTTACACTTGATGTTTAAGACACATACATCATTTTGTATCGTTTCTAGGTGTACGATGATATTGAAAAAATGCTTTTGAGTTAAATTTTGAGGGTAAATGTTTAGTTGTGTCTACGGGTCTAATTAGAGGTAATTGTATTAGGTTCTTACTTAAAAATTATAACATAATTGAATGATAATATTCATACAATTGGGTAAATTTTCTATCTCTTATCCTAAATTGATGAGTTGAACTTACGACTACAACCTGAGGCTCAATATTATTAGTTGTTTGAGATGTGTTTACCTTGATAAAGTTATTTTTTTCTTCTTGAATGGTTGATATTTTTTTGAGGCATGAATTTAGATTGATTAGTAGGAGTCAATGAAGGTGTTCCTTCATATTGACTACTCAATATCTGATAGTCATGAAGAGTCGTACACGTGTGTAAAGGATGGATATTTCATCAACAATATCTTATCTATAATGCTAGGTTGCAAATTTCTTATGAACACCCTTTGGACATTGACATAGGAGATTTGTGAATAAAGAAATTGATATCATCCTATAAAAATTTTCACTTTTTCTTAGGCTCCTTGTTTGCAATGCACTAAATCAGTCAATGATATTTCAGGACCTATGTTTGCTTGGAAATATTGGAAGAATGCATCAATAAGTTTAGTGAATGAGTTTATCGAGTTATTTGGTAATGAAAAAAACCATTCCAAGGCCATATCTTTCAATGACGTAGGAAAAATATTAGATAAGAGCTTATCTTCAAAGATGAAATCACTACACAATTCCATAAAAGCCAATACATGACTGTTTGGGTCTCCTTTGCTATTATACTTCTCAAATTGTGGTATTTCTTTGTTTTGAGGCATGGGTGTTTTCAAAATTTCAATTGAAAATGGGCTCCTCCTTTTAATATATTATGGTGGTTTTCCAAATTTATTTTGATTCAATGTAGATATTTGTTGTTGAAGAAATGTTACATTTTGCAAAGGTCGATTTATGACTAAATTGTTATTTGAAATGTTTTGGGAATTCAATGAATATGGTGGAATTGTGTAGATATTTGGTGGACTACTATGCTACATGTTTATGAGAGGTGATGAATATTGAGGTGTTACATGTGATGCTAAAAACTATAAGGATTACCACTAGGAATCCCTAAGCTTGGAGTAATAACATTGGTGTGTTGTATCATTGACACTATGGTTGGCAATGTAAATGTAGAAATAAAAGATATGGTTGTGGGGAGGGAAACTTGTTTTCCTCCTTGGTTTTGAGCATTTTCTAAGGCTTGGGCACAAAGAGCTATAGTAGGGATAATAGCATCTACAATATGAGCTAGACTACACAAAACCCCTATTCCTTGAGCATCATTGATTGGTTTTATATGGTTATCCATGATGGGAACTATTTGTCCTACTAAAGATTTAGTGCTTAAGTAGTCTTGAAATCCCTCTAAATCTTTGTCCAATTATTTTAATTTCTCATTGGGCATGTGGGAAACAATAGTTTCAATATCCATAAAGGTTTTTTGTTGTGAAGTTGTCATGGGTAGTGTGGAATTAGGAATGGAGTCCAAAATGGGTTGGGTATTGACAATACCTTGTGTGAAAGAGTTGGAGGACTCAATCCAAACTTGACATTGAAATCAACATTTTGAACAAAATCTTCAGTTTTTGACACCTATAGTAACTAAATTGTTAGGAACTTGAAGATGACGTGAACTAGTGATTTGTGAGATTTTTTCTATAGATTTTAAATGTCTTTTTTTTAAATTGAAATTAAATCAATTTTTTTTTTGTGTCTCCTTTAATAACTAGTTTTTAATAATAAACAACATTTTTAAAAAGTGATGTGTACTATGTTTCACATAAAAAAAATTTCTATAAAGGATAAAATTTTGATTCTTTTGAATTTAGGTTGGTAACACTGATATCTAGTGCTTCCATTTCATTTTATAATGTTTTGTTAAATATTTTTCATTTAATTAAGTTTTGAAGTCAAACCAATGATAATTTAGACATACTTGTAGTAAGTTGTGCATAACTTGTTTTGTATGTATTAAAATTCATTTTTTTGTTGTAACAAGGACATCAATACCTAGTGCATAGATATTTTTGATTTTTTTTTACTAATTTACTATTTTTCCACATGTGTAGAACAAAGAACTTGATGTTTGGTAAAAAATTATGTTTAGTAAAACTAAAAAATAAAAACAAAATTAAACAAAATACATTAAAATTATAGTTGTTGGAAAGCTCATTTCAATGACTACAATCATATAATTTGGTTTGTCAAGTTGATTCCATTTAGACCTTCAACCTGGGCTTCGAAAGCTAAAAAATTGCACAAGTTTTGAAAGGGAGGGTGGAAGGTCAAAAAAGGGGGCCTTTATTCGAAGACCCCTTCTAATGAAGGTAATTTCCAAAATGGAAAAAAAGGAACCTACAAAGGTCCATTTTTATTGCTTTTCTAGAAATTTCCATAAAAGGAATAAAAAAGGGACATTCATTTGAAGGTCTTTTTTTCCATTTTGGAAATTACCTTCATTCAAAGGTTTGAACAAAGGTCCACCTTCAATCGAAGGTACATTTTGACATACCTTCACTCAAAGGTACCTTCGTTTGAACAAAAACCTTCGAATGAAGGTAGTTCAAAAAAAAATTGCAACTCCCTTCTAAAATTTTCTTGTCCAAAAAGTATGACCCTTTATTGTGGGATGGCCTAGGATCCATGGTGGATGTAACAATAGCGCACGATTCCATAAGTCTACAACTACATCTCATGAGAGTATTGGAAATAGGAGACCAATTCGTAGAGCTCATATGAGTTTTAGGACACTAAGGTGTGCCCACTATGAGCACTAAGGTGAAAAACAATCACAATGAAACACAGTAGCCAAAACCAGAGAGAAAAAACACATAGAAAACACATAGAAAAATGTCTGGTGAAAATATGAGCCAATACTAGTTGGAAAAGAGGTCCTAGGGTTCCTTTGTTTGGATAATTTTTGTGCTAATTTCAAGGCTTGATTGTTTGTAACATTATTTCATGTTTATGTTCTATGACTGTGCAAACTTGGAAGTGAATAATTTTTTAGAATTTTTCCAATTTTTTATTTTGAGATGAAAAATGCAAGTGTGAAACAAATTTCAAAATGTTCAAGCTATAAAATGTAGCATTTAATTGATCCTAATGTATAAAATCTAAAAAATGATGATCTTGATATATTTTTACAATTAAAAAATGCAACTTTTCACCTTTTTGAGTATATGCAAAGTGCCTAAATGAATGCAATGAATACTTTCATATTTGATTTCAACTCTAAAATGATCTAATGAAGATTTATAAATGTAATTAAGATGTAGATTTGAACTATGATGATTGAAATTAACCCTATTGTAACCTATGATGCAATATGATATGCAAATTTTTGGAATTTTTATGCTTTTTTGGTGCAATAAAGGATGCCTAATGATGAATACAAAATAATTCACTGTTTTTTGAAATTGACTAATTTAATCCACAACTCCCATGAAACACATAAAAGTGATTACCTATCACAATAGAGAATATCAACAAGTGATATTGTGCTCAATAACTTGAGAATTGTATTGATGCAAATAACCTAGATTATGTGAACAACTGCCAGTTGAATATGTTGTCATGAATGAATAATACAATTACAATGAATCAATCCTTATGAAAAGGATTAAAGATAACCCTAGATTAGGGTTAGATTACAACATGACAAGTGTCCTCATAGGAATGAATGAGACAACATGTTCTAATATTAGAGGCTCTAATTATACAAAAAACAACTAATTAATTAAAGTAGATAATGAAATAAAAGCACTCCTAAGTTTAACTTAAGTGTAATAAAGAACAAAGTTACCCAATTAATTAATGATCAATTAATTAATTAGGTGATGAAATTATTACTCTAACACCCCCCTTAAGATGAACTAGGGAGAAACTAAACTATGATAAAGAAATAATTGAAAGGATGCATGAATGGGTCCTTCCCTAACGGCTGATGAGGTACCCATGTACATAAAAGAAACTATAATAATTGGAGAAACGGAGCAGACCACATGGGAATAAAAATCCTCTCCAAAAGAGAGAAAAGAAAAGAATGTAATGCACTAATAGAAGGATAGAAGGTGGATTACATGATACCCCCCAAAGACAACTTTTATCACATAAGTACATATACAATGGTCTCCATAGGAGAGATAGAAAGAAACTAGAAGGCCCCCCCACAATAAAGAAACTCCTGTTGCAATGGTGGATGCCTAATGTAGAATCTAGAAAGAGATCCTGAAGCGAAAAATAACATTCCTCCCCTTGGGAAGAAACAGATCCAATGGACGATGTTGAAGAAACCCTATGGAGAGTGATGAACCGATATGTCTCAATATGTGTGCCTTTGAAAAGTGCTCACGTATCCACATGTCAGAAAGTGATGATAGCGATCCAAGATCCTATGAAGACTGATCTAGAACAAGCTGTAAAGGCAATGAAGATGGTGGGCCAATAGCTGTGGTGTGGCTATCAATAAAGAGAAGATGAATGTCCTCAAAGTAATCCTCCAGATTTGCAATATAGGACTCTACAAACAAGGATGGTATGTTTGTGAGATACAAATCCCAAGTAGTTGTGTCTGGAAGATTGATGATGTCCTACTGCATTGAATCAATAAGGGCCAAGGATGTGGCAATGTCAAACTGATTAGGAACAATAGGTGATGGAGATGTAGCCTCAATCTGAAGAGTGGGAACATGAATGCAAGTCTCTGAACCATCGAAACATGCAAGACATGTGATATACTCAAGCTCCTCTAAAGTATCATCATCAAAGGGTATGTAATCTACATTTGCAAGAGGAATGAGACAATCTACAACAAGATCCTTTGGGTATGGAGAGATATGAGGGTCTCCATGGATCTCCCAAAGTCATGTCCAAATTATGTGGGGAAATTTAATGTCTGATACAACATACATAGTGTCAAGATCAACACTAGAACATATAACTCCTACAATATGATCTACTATGTTGCCCCATGATGAAAAAATCCCTGGTGTGTCTAGTGTAGGTATGAGTCCATACAAATAAGGAAAAATATCAAGCCAATTGAGATGTGTCAGGATGCAATTTTACCAAGACTCATAATTATCCTTACCCAAGTTGATCACAGAAGGATGAACAGAAAAACCCATGATACTCACTCAAATGAAAAAATCAGAGACTAATGATCTCAGTGCATATAAAGCAAATCAAATTATGTCATCTCACACAAACATATATTTTCCAAGTGCCAATATGTCCAAGTAATTAAGCAGAGTGTGAAAAAACAAAATATTAAATAAAATGTACCTGGAGCAGATTCTAGAAAAAGTGCATGAATAGATATGAAGAGCTTTGAAATACCTTTCCAATGCCACTTGGATCGTGAAAATCGAAGATACAAGCAAAAAGTTACAAGCTCGGAAGTGCAAAATGAAGATCTATATTTCATTGAGAATAACTAGAACCCATGGCAAAATCTGATGATGAAACCTATACCACTGGAAAGTTCATGGAACCAACTTTCTGATGATGTCTTGTTTGCCTAATTTCAACATCGTATGCCCAAATTATGCCAAAAAGAAAAAAATAGCTCCTCTATGATAAATAGTCTTGTTTGACTTTGTAATGGTCATCGATGGAGGGAAGCGGCTGGGTAAAGCTGTTTCCATACCCGTGGGGTTCGTGATGTGACGGGCCCTGTGGAGTAAAATGGGCAGTGCATTCAGGGTACGAACCTTATCGCCTACTATAATTTTAAAAAAATAAATAAATTCAAAAACCAAAATTTTGATTTCATTTTTTTGATAATTTTAATTCTGGAGAAAAATAATAAAAACATTTTTTTTAAAACCCTTACCTTGTACCTGTAAATTTGCATTGGCATACAAAACGAGGCACTTAGATTTGTATGGATCTGTGTGCCTCTAAAAAAAAATTCCCTTTTGTTGCAACTGCTCAGATTTGAGCAAAACGACAGGCAATCTTAAGGTTTTTGGCCACTCTAGATGCGATGGTGGCATCCGTTTTGCTCCAGGATGCACCAAAAAATTTCTCAAGGTCAGATCCCTCTAGAAATTGAATAGGGGGTTGGAGATCTGGGCTCTAATACCATGTTGAAATTGACTGATTCAATCCACAGCTCCCATGAAATACCTACAAGTGATTATGTATCACAATAGAGAACATCAACAAGCGAGATTGTGCTCAATAACCTGGGAATTATATTGATGCAAATAACCTGGATTATGTGAACAATTGTCGGCTGAATATGTTGTCATGAATGAATAATACAATTAAAATGAATCAATCCTTATGAAAATGATGAAAGATAACCCTAGATTATGATTAGGTTAGAACATGACAAGTGTCCTCATAGGAATGAATGAGACAACATGTTCTAATATTAGAGGCTCTAATTATGCAAAAAGCAACTAATTAATTAAAGAAAATAATGAAATAAAAGCACTCCTAAGTTTAGCTTAAGTGTAATAAAGCATAAAGTGACCCAATTAATTGATGATCAATCAATTAATTAGGTGATGAATTTATTACTCTAAGAATGTTAACCCTAGATCTAGGATGATATGCTTCAGATTGATAAGTAGGAAGTATTTTCTAGTGTGTCAAATTGTGATATTTCTTTTAGGATTCAACCATGTAGTTTTATGGGTCAAACTCATTTGACACGCTATGGAAAATACCTCCTACTTATCAATTGATGAGCTAAAGGGGGTTTCTTGTGAACCACTACTCATGAACCATGGGTCAATGAGTTTGACTTGTAAAAATACACAGTTGAATCCTAATAGCAATATCACAATTTGACAAGTTGTGTAAAATACCTCTTACTTATCAATTGATGATATAAAGGGGCTCTATGATGAATGGTTCATAAGGGACAACACTCGCTAAAGGTTTTTCAAATGCAGTTTCAAGCTATGTGGGCTTAACTTTGGGGAAAACTCTATGGTTAAGCGCACTTGAGCTATAGTAGTACTAGGATGGGTGACCTCCCAAGAATGCCCAATGTTTCACCTTTGTGAGCATTAACTAGATGCAATGATTGCTAAGTGGACCATTCATTATCATGAGAGATGGTTTCTTGTGAACCACTAATCATGAACCATGGATCAATAAATTTGACTCGTAAAACTACACGGTTGAATCTTGATAACAATATCACAATGCTTCATATTTTTTAATGTTTATAATGTTAATACATTAGGTTCAACAAAATAATATGTGGGGAAAAGTGAAACCCTAGGACTTCACTTAATAGTTCATGTCATTTCCACTATGCATATCATTTAGAATTTGAGGGTGGCAAGGGAAAAAGATTAACTTATAACATGAAAGGTGAGTCAATCAACCCTTGGTTTTCAAATTATTTTAAGAGTGGGAGTTTGAAATGAATTTTGTATGAAATTCAATGATGCAACTAGCTAACCATGAAAATGCACTACTCTGATATGAAACCAAAAAATCTAGAAAGTCAAACAAATTTGGTGTTCAAAAATAGATTGAACAGACTTATGTGCACCTATCATATAAATTTGGAGCTTAATTTATAAGACTAAATCACCCAAGGTTTCATTGTATAATGAGTAACTAAATTTAAAATTTGTATTCATAATCCTCATGCCCCTAGTCTAAGGCTCCTTCCTTTTAGATCTCACTGTTGGATCTTCATTGATTGCCGAGATAATTGAGTTTTTGTATCTTTTCAAGTTGTAGGGTTTGAATGTAATGATTATGAAAAGGTCTTCAATATTTATCCACTCTCCTTTAGATCTAGAAGTTGCACATTCAAGGAGAGAGCAAGGGTTGTTCCATATAGGGGCTTGCCTTGATCAAACCCCATATTGGTGTTTCCACCTCCACAATAAAGAAAATGATAAAAGAGAGCCTATCCTTTTGAGGGATAGAGGCTAAATCATAAATGAATGATGAATCAACAATTAGATGCAACTCACCACTCAAATCTAATTCTTTGAAGGACTAAAGTCATGCACATCTCCTCAAGGATTTATTGCAATTTGGCTTGGCTTGCTTTGAAGACCTAAAAGGATTAGTCCTCACAAAAAAAATGTATGCATAAACATGAAAAAACTCACATAAAACTTGAAATGATGCTTTGAAAATGAAATACTACAATATTATTGCCCTTGACTAGTCTTGACATGATCATAATTACTTTATAATACTCTTGATTCCAAAATGTACTCACTTTTTGCTTGTTCAATTTCAAATGATGAAATGACTAGGTATTTAAATGCAATAATCTAATTTCCCACAAATTAAATTCCAATAGCCAACATTTGACATTTGAAATACAAATAATAAAGTGTCAATTCTAACATATTAAAAATTGGATCCAAAATAGGGGGACAAAGTTGCCTAGGGCACCGTTGTCTTAGCCCTATTTTGTGGGGTGTAAAGTGTTGGGAGAAAAATATTAAATGTATACTTCAATTTTGCACATTTGATTTATTGATAAATATTAAAATGGGAAATATAATACATAATTTGGGAAATTAGGAATTCAATTATGTCCATACACATAGAAGGGAGAAAAATCTAGTGTGAAATTGTCAAGGGTGACAATTGATGACGCTACAGTTCCTTTTTCCCAAGAGGAAGTCCACTTCCTTGGTCATGTCATTGGGAAAGGTCAGACCATCTAAATATAGAGAAGTTGAGGGCCATATTAGAGTGAGAGTCATTAAAGGATTTCCTTGAAGTTAGGAAAATTATGAGTTTGGAAAATTACTATCAGAGGTTTGTGGAGGGATACTCAAAATGGATGGATCTATTGATATCTTTTCTAAAGAAGGAAAAAAGTGGAATTGGTCAAATAAGTGTCAAGTAGCGTTTGATAAACTCAAGGAGAAACTCACAATAGAGATTTTTCTAACATTTTCTAACTTTATTAACTCATTTTAAGTTCAAAATTATGCTTCAAACTATGCAATTAGGGGAGTGATCATGCAAGATGGGTACCCCAAAGCCTACAATTCAAAGAAGTTAAATGATAGGGAGAACTATCTAGTTCATGAGAAATAAATAACAAGGATCATTCATTATCTCAAAATGTGGAGGAACTATCTCTGAGGGGTTCACATTATGGTGAGAACTAGTATCTCCTCAACCTACTTTAAGAAACAGGTGAATTTGACCCCAAAGTAGGCTAGGTAGCAATAATTCCTAGTTGAGTTTGATTTTTGAGATCATCTATAACCTAGGGAAAAAGAATGTTGTAGCTAATGATCTAAGAAAAAAAGGGTAGTTGTTGGAAATCGAGGAGATGTAGGAAGATGTGACTTTCAAGGAGATCAAAATTGCATTATCAATACAGATCTAGATTCCATCAAAGAAGGTTTAGAGATGGACTCTCAAGCTAAAAATTTGTTGATACAAGAAAAAGAGGAAAACATTTATAAGTTTAATGTCAAGGATGGACTATTGTTGTTCACCCTAAACTGAGTCTTTATTCCAAAATGGAAGAATTTAGGGAGACACATGGTACATGAATGTCATGACAACATTTGGGATGGTCATCCTAAACAAAAGAGAACCCTGATAGTCTTAGAAAGGGCCTTATATTGGACAAGAATGAGAAAATATGTATATGAGTATGTTAGAAATTTCATTTTCTAGCAATATAAAGTGGTGACACAATACCTATAAGGTTTGTTTCAGCCCCTCCTGATGCTAGTTAGACCTTGGACTAGTGTCAACATGGATTTTACTATCAAGCTACCTAATGTGGATGCATATACAAGTATCATGGTAGTTGTTGAAAAATTCTCTAAATATTGGATTTTTTTTTTGTGTAAGACACCATGCAAAGTAGAGGATGTGATAAAATAATTCTACAAGAATGTGTTCAAGTACTGGGGTGTGCTATTGAGTATTATTAGTGACAGGTGTCCTCAATTCTCTAACAATTTTTGAGAAAATTTATTTAAATTAATGGGGAAAAAGTTTTTTATGTCAACTAGCCATCACCTTGAGATAAACAATTAGATTGAGTGGATCAATGTTATTTTGGTCATACCAATCTAATTGGCCTAAGTTGTTAGAATCAACTCAATTCAACTATAAATTGTAGAAGGCAGGGTCGAGTCAATACTCATCATTTTAATTGGTGACTGAATAACAATCCCTTAATCCTCACATAGTCTTGAGTGAGTACTTAAGAGAGTTCCCAAGTGTAATGGAGTTTCTAATTATCGTCAAGAAATGAATGCTAAAAAGTGACTAATACTGATAACTAAACCTACACTCTAGAGTGCAAAAAACTTAAGAAAACCAATGTGTAAATATGAAACAAGAATTGTTCATGAATAACTTGAGGAATCTAATTAACATGCATTTATGAAATAACTGCTACAATAGAAGTAACTATATAAAAAATGAAGTGAGGGACAGTTACCTTGAGTGGCCCTTGCTTAAGTGGCTACCTCCACTAATCTAACTCAAATCTAGCTTCTTAGATTTAATGTGATCATAATAACTCAAAAACCATTCATTGCACAACTCCAAAATATCACATAAGATTCTACTGAGATATCTTATTCATGAAATCATGATTGAACAATAAACATTTTCTATGTAAGAACAACAACTTAACTAGAAAATATTTGGAAACTGTATATTCTCTTGAACAAAATTAACTAACTCTCAATACCTCAACCATCAAGCCATACATATAGGCATGAGGGAAGTTTATTAAAATAAGGGTTCTAAATTGAAACTACAAATAACCACTCCCTATATATTAGAGCATGATAAAGGCTAATAAATCTATAACTAAAAAAGGGAAGAAGAGTCCAAGTAGAACTAAACTCTCCTATAACAAAACTGGAATGTGGATTGGTTAAATTAGCCATGTTAGACTCCTATTTTCAATAGAGTTCTTCTCCTCCAACATCTTTATTGAACATCATAATGATGTACAATCATCTTCACTAAGTGCCTCCATGTTGTAGTTGTTACAATCAATTTATTCTAGAACCTCCCCTACTTTGTTTTTTGGGAACTCCTTTAGCTATGGGTTGCACCTCATAGTTATTGTGTGTTATAGTCAACCTCCTCAAGGTTGAAAAGAGTTAGTTCATAAAACATGCACACAATACTAACAACCATAGCTAAGAATAGATATCCATTACAATTCATACATATCCACACATAAATTATGCAATAACCATCACATCATAACCATATTTCCATATACTTTAAATCAGGTTCAAGGTTGCATAATAAGCATAAAACATAGCATAATGTAGGGATATGTATAAGATAAATGTCTGAGAATGTCTTTGAACTTGCATAAAAACATAAGAAAACTATCTAATAACTAGACTCATCATTCCCCCCAACTACCTATTTGCTTGTCCTCAAGCAAACTAACTAGGGTTGGAGGTTGTAGTGCAAAGTGATTTCCATGAAGTCTGTGACAACATCCACTCCTTTGACCTATTTCAAGTATAATCCTCCATAGCATGCAAGTTTGTTCATTTCAGTAACCTCTTCTCTCTCACATTCTTCATTCTTCCCCCCTATCCAGTGCGGTACTAGGTATAGGATCATTGGTGGCTAGAAAGTAAGTGACACCCATTCAATTCCTTTGTCTCTAGAAATATCCATATACCTTATTTTTCTTTCAAGAATGGGTATAAAGTTGTAAATGGAGTGTGGATATTTCATCTTCAATTCAAGAGTTAAATCATCCTATTTTCTTACACAAAGTGGTAGGAATAGTGCACAAGTCTAACAATAAATATATTTATCCTTCTATAATCCCGTGTTCTCAAGTTTATGATATTCCTGGCTACACCTCTATGGTCCAAGAGATGAAACCATTCTTCTATGATCACTTCAAGGGATTTAGATTCTTTTCTGATTGGGAGAGCAACTGATTTCTCTCTCCATATACTCTTGCATAATTTCTCCCCTCAACTTTTCATTTTTGAAATAGGATGCTAGTTCCCTTAATTGTAAATCTCCCACAAATATTAATGGGTTCCATTTTGTGTCTTCAAGCACAACATAATTATGCAAATAATATTCACATAATTGATCATGTTCTTCTAGTGTGGCATCAGCAAATACATTTAGAAAATAAAATTCTCTACTCATAGCAATTGGCTGGTTACTAACTAACCTACTGAACTAAAAACTCAAAAAAAATTCTTTAAAAAACAAAGCATATGTTCTGGATGGAGGTCTAATTTAACAATCTAGGTGGCTTAATCTACTACCTCTTTTTCCTTGACTGCTAATCTTTTCAATTTAGTATCCTTGATCTCTAGTACCCTAGTATGCTCTGAGATCATTGCTTCTTTTTCCTTCTTCCAATTTTCTTTCTGCTTAGAAAACTCTTGAGTAACTTTCCAAAATGGGTACCCTAGGGATATAGTTGTATGACAAGTTGGAGTTTTTGTGGTAGGGGGTCTTCTATTTCAGTTACAAGTTCTTTGTTTCCTACTTTAACTATTGCTAGTTGTGCAAGCAAATCTGTTGGTGTAAATAAAGTCTTGTACCTAGTTAATTCATTACTAGGGTACTTATTTACATGTTAAGTTTACTTAGGTCCTAGGAAGGAATCTTTCTAGAAGTTGTTAGTTGTCATTAGTTGTTATGTTATCTTTTGACTTGTAACACATGTGAACCTAGGTAGTTGTGATAATTTGTCTCATGTCATATGATTAAGACACTTGGCATAATCCTATGACATATTGTATCTCACCTTGGCTATGTAACCAAGGGGTTTCTACTACATTGTACAATCCATTGAATCATAATTGATGAGAATACATTTTATTCTTGTCATATTCATATTCTCTCTTTTGTGCTTTCCATTTGACCTCAAGATCTTGGCAGGCTATCTCCATATCCAATTCTAACATGGTATCAGAGCAAGTTGAGTGCCTTTGGTTAGTCTTTTATGATATCTTGAGTGCAATATTGTATTTTCTTGAAGCATTGAGTATGCTCTTCTCTTGCATCTTTGGATGATCTGGAAAATCAAAAAGGTGTGATCAAAATACTAGATTTTGGAGAGACTTTTTCCTCACTCGAGGTTTTGTCCTTATCTTTTTGAGAGCATTTTTCTTGTTTTGTTTCTATCTTTTGGGGAGGATTTTTGTCCCATTGGGTTTTCTACATTTCCCCAGTTGTCAGGGATTGCATTGCATTTGTACATGGGTACCTAACATGGCCTAGTAGCCAAGACCCATCTTTGAGTCATTTGCATAATAATCTTTTCCCTAAGTTGCACTTAAGGGGGTTGTTGGTGTAAATAAATTCTTGTACCTAGTTAATTCATTACTAGGGGACTTATTTACATGTTAAGTTTACTTAAGTCCTAGGAAGGAATATTTCTAGAAGGTGTTAGTTGTCATTCTAGTTGTTATCTTATCTTTTGACTTGTAACACATGTGAACCTAGGTAGTTGTGATAAGTTGTCTCATGTCATATGATTAAGGCACTTGTCATAATCCTATGACATATTGTATCTCACCTTGGCTATATAACCAAGGGGTTTCTACTACATTATACAATCCATTGAATCATAATTGATGAGCATATAGTTTATTCTTTTCATATTCATATTCTCTATTTTGTGCTTGCCATTTGGCCTTAAGATCTTAACAGGCTCTATTCATAGCCAATTCTAACAAAATCTAACTGTAACCCATGTCCATAAGTGTGTAATTTTTCCTCCAATTCTTGTATTTTCATTTCCCTTTCTTTTTCCTTTTTCTCATAGGTTTTTACCAGTTCTTCCAACTGTTTGATCCTCTCTAATGCTTCTTGCAATTCCTTTATGATATTCCTTTCTTCTAAAAAAAATTCCTCTTTCAAAAAATGCTCATCACCAACCCTTGTGTATTCAAAACCCTCACTATCAAGGCTAATTGGGGTTCTCTTTCTAGTTTCGTTGGCAAAAAAATATATCCTTTGAATCTAAGTAAGAGGTGGTAGATATATACCATTTCCTTTTTTTAGGAACATACACATTTTTAGACACATTGTCTTTCAGCTTTGAGTCAATACCTACTATCACAACATCTTTTTTTTTCTTCTTCTAGTTTCTCAATACTTCCCCTCATAGCACCTTTCCTTCTCAGGCAGTGTGATTGCCTAGGTTGAGTGGGTTTTCTTTTCCACATCTTTGAAAGTACATAAGAAGAACCGTGATATTTATAAACTTTTCTCCTCTGATTCACCTCTAGTACAAGTAGGTTATGTTGTAGGTGAAACATGAGGAGTTTCCTTTAGAGATGCAACAAGTGACTAGGTTTTTTGGAACTGTTGGTTCCTTAAGAATTTTGTTAATGTCTCAAAAAATTAAAAAGCTCTCCCAAGACACCTATGGATACTAAACCCTAAGGCTCCTTTTCACTAACAAGGTTACCAAATAGCAATGTGACAAAGCTGAATCATTTATCTTCCTTTGGTATTCAAACCCCATTCTTTTTAACAAATTGTAAAGGAAATTAGGTGCATTCACCAATCTATTATGGTGGAGATGACTTAGTACATTAAAATGCATAGTATACAAAAGGTATTTTCTACCATCACAAGTAATATACTTAATAATATAAGAAGTACAAGAGGCCCATACTCAAGGAAGTGACAATCTCTTTGTACCTTGTGATGATTTATCAAGATTTTCCCCTACCTTCCTAAACTCATCCCTGGCAGCTACTGCATTCACTCTAATAGGGAATTTAGCTCCATTCCTCAGTAGACCAAACACTTCTAAAATTGCAACCTTCTACTCTCAAGCCCTTGACAATGGCTTCATCATGTTGTAATGTTGCCGCAAATTTCCTTGTCATGTCTTCATTAAACTCTGTCAACTTCAAAAAGTAGTCTAACCATCATGCCCTTGTGAAAATGGGTAGAACTAACCTATCCTCAATTATTTTCTTATGTTTTGATGGTTCCCTTATGAGAATATCACCTCCCATGGTGAAATATCCTAACTCTACTCAAAACTCTAGAAATTCAGCTCAAAATTCAATTTCAACCACCCACAAACCCTCTATATCTGCTACACTTGTAGACACTTCTTTCACTGTAACTTCAACTATTATATCTCTTCCTCTATTTTTGCTTGAATCAGCTCGAATTGGCTTCAAATTGGCTCAAAATGTAGGGAATTGACAACAAAAAGGTTGTAGGTGAAAAAAGGTATAAAATAAAAAAGGGTTTGTATGGTCTTTCTTTGTTTTTCTTTTAGTGGTGAAAACAAAATTTTGGAATATATACTATCTCCGCCCAACTTAAAATCTTGAAGTGACCTCACTTCAATATATGTGACTAGGTGAAGGATATGATTAATGAACATGGATATAATATTAATAAATATAAAGCATGCTAAATTAAATGTGAGTATATAATGAAAGCATTGGGAATCCATGTTAAGTATGGAAGATTAGTATGTGTACCTGTTGAATGATATGAACATAACTTTGTGCATGTGAAGCTGTTAGAAAAGTTTATACAACATGAGTTTGATTTGATGTTGGTTAATTGCAATGTGTGGTGAAATGAATGATAGGTTGGCATGTGGGATGAAAGGATGTGGTAAGTATGGTTGATGGAATGTGAAGTGATAGTTAGAATGCATAAAATTTGAAATAGGCAATGTGAAGTGGAGTGATTGAGCTACATGTATTGATATGGCAAGCTTAAGGTTGCATGTGCAAAAAAAGTGGAATGAATGTGGCTGAACTACAATTAATTTGGTGCAAATTTTTGAATTCTCTGATACCTAGTGGTTATGGGCACCTTCATCAACAGGTCTCAAACTAAACTATGGCAGATTTTATTTATGATGCTATAGGTCCCTATTGCATAGTGAAGTGGTCTTCAAGGAGATTGTTGATTGTGGAACCTGTTCTATGTGTGCATGTGAAGTAGGATAAGAAATTATACCTAAGTTCCCTCAGGAGGTGAGCGATGTATCTCATCTATTGAGTCACTATGAGAACTGAAAATTTCTACTACTAAGTTGTTATCTTGTGATAGTATGTCTATATTAGAACCACTATTTTGACCATATTAATGTATTAGAGAAAGAAGGAAATCATCCTTCTGAGTTGGTTGCTTGTATATGTTCAATCTGTGTCCATTCACTAATAGTGAGAATCTAACTACTCCATTTAGGAATACTTGTTGGATTTCATAGGGTCCCAACCATTTGAAGTGTAGATTTCCTTTATAATATTTGTATCTGGAATCATAAAATAAAGCCCAATCACCCATATTGAATTCCTTAGTCTTTATAAATTGATCATGCCATTTAGTCCTTTTTTTTTAATTATCTCTATGTGATGCATGGCCCCCATTCTAATTTCATCCAACCCATTTAGATTGTGTAGCCTATCCTTATATTCTACTATCAAATCCATTCCTAATTCTATTATTTTCCTAAGTTTTATGTATTCAAACTCTATTGGTAGAATTGTTGTTTTTTCATACACTAGTTTATAAGGTGTGAAACTTGTGGTTGTTTTTCATGTTGTTCTATAGGCCCACTCAAGTAATCTAGATGCCCAATCTTTTCTATGAATTTGTAATTTTTTGGTCAGAATATTATCAATCTCTCTGTTTGTAATCTCCACCTGCCCATTGGCTTGGGGATGATAAGGTGTTGATTTCCTATGCCTTATTCCATATTATTCAACCAATTTAGAAATGAGTTTAGAAGTAAAATAGGGACCATGATCAGTTACAATTTCTCTAGGTACTCCACACCTAGTAAATATGTCTTCATACAAGAACTTAGCTACATTCTCATCTCTTGTAAATTGTAATGCCTTAACTTCAACCCATTTTATCAGATAATTTGTACAAACCAAAATATACTCTTTATTATTAGATGCTAGTGAAATTGGGACAATAAAGTATAGCCCCCATTTGTTAAATGGTGCTAGTGTCATTTGTGGGTGCAAAGGCATCTGACCTATCCTTGTTGGTTTTTCCATTCTCTGACATCTGTCATAAATCCTAGTATACTTTATTGAATCCTTATGGAGAGTTGGCCAATAGTAACATGTTGTTAAGATCTTAAATGTTGTCCTTTTGGTTGCAAAGTGACCCCCACAGAGCTCATCATGGAAAGATTTTAGAATTTCAAATACTTCATCTTCACTTATACATCTCCTCATGATATTATCTAGACTAATGTAGAATAGGTAACTAGCTACCCAAGAGTATGGAAAGCTTTTATGCACAAACTGCCTCTTTTCTCTAGGAGAGAAATGTGATGGTATATGCCCTTCCACTAAGTAATTTGCAATATAAAACTATGGTGTTTGTATAGTAAGAGAAAAAGAATGCTCATTTGGAAAAGATTCATCCACAACATCTTCTTCTATTATGGGAAATCTAGATAGAAAATCTTCCACCACATTAGTTTTCCTTGGCTTATCCACTATTTTTATATCAAACTCCTATAGTAAGAGAAATCATTTGACTAGTCTACCTCCAACTACAAGTTTCTTAATTAAGTACCTAATTTTAATATGATCTGTGTGGATAAAGGTTGGATAACTATTGATGTAATACCTAAACTTGTTGATAGCATAAACAACTACCAACATCTCTTTCTTTGTGGCAGTATAGTTATTTCAAATCTGTGTAAGTTTTTGTTGATGTAGTAGATAAAATACTCCTTATTACCTTCTTTTTGTCCCAATACTACTCCTATAGAAAAATCAAAATCATTCATATGTATGTGGAAGGGTAGTGTCTAGTTTGACCCTCTTAAGATAGGTGCTTGTGTCAAAGCTATCTTAAGTGCTTCAAAGGAGTGTTGACATTCTATAGTCCATTCAAATTATATGTCTTTGGTGAGAAAAACAAACAAGGGTGATGTAATTTTACTAAATTCTTGGATGAAACTCCTATATTAGCCTACATGTCCCAAAGATATCCTTACATATTTTTTCTTTTGTGGCACAAGAAGTGTAGAGATGATCTCAATCTTATTGGGATCCACTTGAATTCCTTTACTTGAGATAAAGCTCCCTAGAACAATCTATTGATTCATCATCATGAAAAATTTCTCATGAATCAATGATATATTATGTTGTTTACACCTTTTCAAAACCTTTTCTAGATTTTTGAGTTCTTCTTCATATGTTTCTCCATAGGTAGTGAAGTCATCCATGTATATTTCCATGGAATCATGAGTATAAACTAAGAAGATACTTCGCACTACCTTCTAGAAAGTGGTTGGAGCATTACATATTCCAAAGGGAAGAACAAAATAGGCATATGTACCCAAATGGAATGTAAATTTAGTCTTATCCTAGTCCTCTGTAGCTATCTTTATCTAGTTATAGCCACTAAATCTATCTAGGAAGGAGAAGTAATTTTCTTGCTAGGGAATCTAGCACTTAGTCAATGAAAGGTAGGGGGAAGTTATATTTTCTAGTGGTTGTGTTTAGCTCCCTATAGTCCACACATAACCTCCATTTTCCTCCTTTCTTGGGGAAAATAACTAATGGTGAAACCCATTGACTATCAGAAATAGGATAAATGAAGCCTACATCAAGTAGTTTTTGTAGCTCAGTCTTAACTATTTCTCTTAAGGAAGGGTTCATTCTCCTTTGTGGCTATCTAATTGGCTTGAAACCATAATTTATGTATATCTTATGCATGCATGGATCTAGATCAATCCCCTTCATGTCACGGTAGTCCCATGTAAAGGTTGTTGTGTGTTCCTCCAGCATAGTGTTCAAGGAATTCTAGTGTTCTTTAGTTAATCCATTGTTGATGTTAAGCATTTTACCTACCATGACTTACAATGTTTTAGATTTTGATTATATAGATAAGAGATCAAGTACACTAATGTTGGGGACACATTGTTGTGGAAAAAGATAATGGAACATTTGGGATACTTCTGATGAATTTCTAGGTATAATATTCTATAGTGGATTCTACAAACATGAAAGACAGTCTTGTTGTTGCGGGTCCCTATCATAGTTGTTTTATATAATATGGTCAATTAATTCATCCTCATCTTGGTTTTTCAATAGGGGTTGCATTTTATAGTCATGAGAGTTTGCAAGGAATTGTGGTCTTCATCCAAGGTATGCCATATAGTCTACTCTAGATTTTCATGAGGTTGGGCTAGTGGATAGAAAACCAATTTATTCATCACAGTCCCATTTGATATTATCATGTTTCCACACCTAAAACCTATTAATGTATCGATTATTTCTAACCATGGTCTACCTAAAATAAGTTGATATCCTACAAGTTTGACTTTTTGCTACAAGATTATGAAATATGCAAGATACTCCAATGAATCTAATGTTATGACTAAGTCCTCAATGATCCCTTTAGGTTTCATTGTTGACTTATCTGCCAACTATAAAACAATTGGTGTAGGTCTAAGGTT
The DNA here is from genome assembly GCA_007258455.2 of Sequoia sempervirens. Classification (NCBI taxonomy): domain Eukaryota; kingdom Viridiplantae; phylum Streptophyta; class Pinopsida; order Cupressales; family Cupressaceae; genus Sequoia; species Sequoia sempervirens. Next base: position 60,337,202 of record VDFB02000002.1, on the reverse strand, counting down.
AGCTAGTTGAAGTAGCCGCATTGTCTCCTTAGTCATGACATTGATGGTTTCCCCTAATTCAATCAAGGTGTTCTTGATACGGGTCCCATTTATCTTAACATCCACTATTGGATTTCCAAGGTCAGTATATTTAAGGACAGTTATATTCCCTAGCATAATATCAACAAGGTTCCCTATGACATGGACTATTTGAGGTTCCTTCCTCTTCCTCCCTGATTTCTTAAGACAAAGTTCTCTTACTATCTTGGTATAGATTGGGATATCCTTGATATCTTGAATGAGGGGGATTTTGATACTGGCATCCTTAAGTTGTCCCAATAGGTTTGTCTCAACTTGGGTATGATGTTTTCGAATGGATAAACACTCAAGGAAAGGAGGCTCTGGACTTGAGATAGTATGGTTGACTTGATTTGACCTAGGCTCCAAAGGTGAATTGTCTAAAGCTTTAGCTATGGATTCCTCACCTACCTTCTCAGTGATTTGAGAGGATGAAGGACTATCCAGTGTTTTCCTTGACATGAGGTGGACATCACTCACCTCTACCCCTTAAGTGGGGTATTTTATAACATTGTTAGTATATGCCTATTAGGAATGCTCATTATTGGGGTTAGGTTTAGGTTGGGTAGGTAATTGTGGTGCTATTGGTAGCTGAGATGTTGGGTTTGATAGATTGGGAGTAATAGCTTGTTGTTGTGGCTGAGAAGGCACGAAAGGTTGTTGGTAATTCACATTTTGGTGATGCCACTATTGGCCTTTTTTCTATTGTGGTTGCCACGCATTTTACTGCACTTTCCATTGAGGGTTATAATCAACACCTTGGAAATTTTGTTGTGGCCATACATTTGGTTGTTGCTAGTTCCAATTTTTTTGAGGTTTTTTCCATTCTTGAGGGTTTTTCCATTGGTTTTGGTTATTTGGCCAGGGATAAGAATTCCAACCAAAGAAATTTTGATTACCAATTTGAAAAGATGTATTGAAATTTAGAGGGTCATGTGGCATACCTTGTCTTGGTTTCCATAGCCTTCTTTGTGCAATATAAACAATTGTCCATCTTCACCTTCTAGTGGCTGAAAATTCAGTTTCTCTAATTTTTCCTCTGTAATATTTACCACCCTTTTACACTTGCAGTTGGATTTTCTTTGTTTGTAATTGGGGTAGTATTCAGTAAGTATTGCTCCAGCCTCTTCCTACTTCTTCACATGTAGAGTGTTCAACTAAGTAGCTAGATGACTTATAATGTCTTCCTTCATGTTGTATAGTAGGTTAGTTAACTCAACTCTTGAAACCCCATTAGATGTCTTGCCAATGGTAGATGTTCTTTCCCCCCTTGACCTTTTGGTGAAGGTCCTTGAGTAATTTCTATAGACCTTGTAGATATCTTCAAAGGCTGATTGAGACATAGCTCCTACCCCAATAAGATTGAGGGCATCCATGCAATCATCATTGACTCTTCTTAAGAACACAAGCTTCAAGGATTCATTTGAGAGTCTATTTTGTGGGTTTTTCTTCAAGCAGAATTAGAAATTTTCTACATAATCCTCTAATGGTTCATCCTCTTTCTGAGTCATTATAAAAATATCAAATCTTTTCTAATAGTCTTGGTATTTCTCCTATAATTTTGTTTTCATAGTGTTCCAATTTGGAACAACATCTCTACCTAGTTCCATGAACCATCTCATGGCAACATCCTTCAAAGTTGTAGGAAATTTTCTTCTCCTATCAAATCCTCTATAATAGTCTTGGTATTTCTCCAATAATTTTGTTTTCATAGTGTTCCAATTTGGAACAACATCTCTACCTAGTCCCATGAACCATCTCATGGCATCATCCTTCAAAGTTGTAGGAAATAGCTTGAGCCTATGAGCATCAATTGTGTAGTCATAGCTCCTACATAGGACATCAAACTTGAACAAAATGGTCTAGATCTTTAGTTACCAAACCATAGAAGACTATGAATGTTGAAGGAGGTATATTCTTTAGCATATTAGCCCTCTCTTAGTTGGTAATTGAAAATTAAAAAGTCACATACTTTGGTGGATCATCCACTGCTGTATCAACCATTATTTGTAAGGTCCCCTATGTGTTTGTAGTGGATGTTGGTGAAAGGGAATATTCTTCATTAGGAACACCCTCACTATGATCACTTTGGTCACCAATATCTACTCTAACATGTTGGTTTGAGAGGAGGAATCTTCCCAAAGTGTCTCTCTACCTCTGCATACAATAGGAATGACTTTGTATAGCAAAGGCTCTTGCACAATGTTAGTGAATTGTTCTAGTATTTGAAGAAATAAAACCTTAGTACTAATACTTGTAATGGTGTGAATTTATACCCCTTGCAAATTCCACATTTATGTATCTCCTACCTTAGAAGAATTAAGTTCGATAATGCAATTCCACATCCTTCATTTGCTTCCCATCCACTTGGCAGTTGTTTTTGTGTCGGTAGAGGATACTTTGTCAGCTAAGCTAGCTTGGTGGGTGGACATTTGTGTAGTGTGTTTCCATCCTAACAAGATTCCTACCTCTGGAATCTATAGAGGCATTACAACTCTCCATTGGTGATGAAGTATAATGTTTCTACTCCCTTGACCAGCCTCAAATGACTCCTTTGCCTCCAATTTTACCTTCAAATGACTATCTCCTTGATTCATTCTCTCTATGTTGAACTCTCTTGATCATTCACACTCTTTCTAACTATCTCTTCACTCTTCTCACAAAATTCTCACCTCCATTGAAGCTTCAAGTTGGTGTTTTGTGGACTCAATTTCCTCATTGTTATAGCAATGTCCACATTTTAAAGCTTGTGAGTTCACTCCTTCTCCCATTTTCCTTGATTGCATGTGGTTGAAGGTGATATTATTTCATCTTCCTTTCACTTATCATTATCATATCATTTTCGTAGCATATTTTTGTTAGCATAGTTCTTTGTACTTTCACTTTAACATCTTTCTTTATCACATTTCTCCTATCATTGCTATATTGGTTGTTCGTGGAGGTGGGAAGACCAAAGTATGGGACTGATTGTGGTAGTCCTCTATACACAAACGCAACATTTTTTGTCTTGTGTGTGTAGGTTTCTCATCATGTAAAGACTTAAAAAATATCAACTCCTGGGTAGTAAGGTGCGCTTTCCTCACCCTCTTTTGTAAATCCATAGATTAGATCAAGTTAAAGTATTCTTCTTGTTGTTTTGTTATTTAGTTACTTGTTGTTTCTATGATTGCATTAAACTATAATTGTTAGGTCATTAGTAGGTTTTCTTTGAGTTTGATTGTACTTTACACTCTCTATCTATACAGACACAAATGCCCCACCAAGATGCTAGTGCATTGCGCTATCGTCTATGTCCTGTGTTGGAGTCCTTTCAAAGTGAGATGCCTAAGTCATGATCTGAACTCTAGAAACTTGCTCACCTAACTTCCTAAAACTCTCAGGTTGGCAGAAGGAAAGAGGAAGATCAATTTTCCTTCCTTTTCAACCCTTTGAACATCAAACCTATCCTAAACAATCCCCTAGGTTGAGGTAGATCAAGGAAGCCTATTATTTTGGACCCTCTTGTGACCTAGGGTTTTGAGCAATCGGTCCCCCTCCCCTACATTTTAATGAACCCGACGTGAACCTTGTAATATCTATTTCTTTGTGTTGAGGTACTTTCGCTCGTGTCTACACAAGTTGTGGACTTGTGTGTTATGATGCTTTATGAGCTTCATAACCCAGTCTACAACTTTTGGATATGTTGTTAAAAGCAACACCCAACAATGACACTTAGAGATGGACTTCTCAAGGGTCACTATGACTCTCACTTCCTAAGAGATGGTATCAGTAACATAAATGAGTTTCTTTGATGAAACCACTCAAACTTCTACTCCTTATGTTTCTCCTATAGCCCCACCTCTGAATGAGGATGATATTGTCCATATCCCCATAAAACACCTCCTAGCTTTAGATAGTCTAGGCTTTTAGGTATTCCAAACCACTTAGGGAAATATTAAAGCATGGCTAGGGCCATTAGATTTGTTAATGAAATCAGATATATGCTAGATAAGTATTGTTTAGGCATAGATTTTCTTTGTGACCTTATCGACTTAATGGAAGCATATGTCCCTTCTTACAACCCTAGGTTAAGTATTACCTGAGGTCATGTGCTTGATGATTATGAAAGAAAATTCAGTGTCTTGATGCCTATAACATTAGTATGTATAGTTGAAATAGGTCCTTCCATCAACATCTCCACTCTTGCTTGACCTCCTACTATCATAGTGACCAGAACACCCCTAGGATTCAATGTCCTTCCTCCTAGGGGAAATTCTAGGTTTGGAAATGGGATCTCTAGCATAATGGGGTCTAATGGTTCTATTAAGTCTACTGCTCTTAGTGGCTTCAGTGGTAGCCTCGATGGTGGTCATGGTGGTGGCTCTAACAGTGGCTATGGTGGTGGCTCTGATGGTGGCCATGGTGGTGGCTTCGGTGGTAGCTATAGTGGTGACTCCAGTGGTGGCTACAACGATGGCCCTAATGGTGGTCTCAATGGTAGTTCTGGTGGTGGCTCCACTGGTCTTATTTCTTCATCTAACCTTGTTTTGAACACCCTGCTACAAAATATGGGTTAGATGCAAAACCAACTAGTGAGTCTATCCCAAGCCTCTTCCCAGTCCATCTTTCAACCTTTCTTTTGACATATCCCTTTTTCAATGGTGATTCTAAACACTCCCATCCCTCAAGGGATGGAAATTTCTAAATTTGATAAGTATAGTGGTAAAGGAGACCCTCAAACACATGTGTCAGCCTTCAACGTGTTGTGTACAGACTTCTTCCACCATGAAACCTTGATGGCCAAACTATTTCCTCTATCTCTCAAGGATACAACACTAGAGTGGTACTATTATTTTCCTGACAACTCCATATTCTCATTTAATCAACTTGTTAATCAATTTATCTGATAGTTTCAATTTAACATCGAGTTGAAGATGACCTTTTCGGACCTCATCCAATGTAATCAAGGAGAGCATGAGAAGATTATTGATTTCATTGCTCGATATGAATCACTCTTTCCATAGATCTCCTACTCGCTACTCAACTCAAATGTGTAGAATGTGTTCATTGGCAACCTGTAGGGACCTTGGTAGGAGAATTTTGTCTTAGTGAAGTATCATTCTTTCATGCATCTATGTGTGACATTATGGGAATATTAGTAGACGGTTGTTCAGTTTGAGGGATCTTTCTCATGCTCCCATCCAGAAGGAAGGCCTACAATGTCAATTTTGGGAAAAGGAAAATATGTTGTGAATATAGTTTCCACATCTAATGACAAAGTCCGCAAGCACAATAGATAGTTCACAAAGTTATCTAAATCTTATTCTTCTATTATGAAAAATTGTTGAAAGATAAGAACATGACCTTGGAGGATCCTCAACCTCTTAGAGAGCCTTGCCCTAACTGGTATGATGGAAATTCATTCTTCCAATACCATCCTATTCAAGGGCATGATACCAAACATTGTATGTGCTTGCATCATGAGATACAAGGTCACATAGAAGTTGGTACCATTCTCCTCAATGGTAAAAGTTAGAATACAAACAAGTCTATGGCTAAGGAGAATAGTGAATTATAGATTTATATAGACTCATTTTCATATCACTCTATGAATTTGATCATTGACCCTTTTGGTGCTTCCCCCAAGGCCTCAATGTATGTGAATGTCATTTTATTTACTCACATTCCTCCCCCTCAACCTGTGACTAGTTCACCAGATGTAAATTTTACATCATAGGATCTTCCCATGAATAATAAAGCTTCTCCTCTATATATTCTTGCTCATTTAAATAGAAATATTGTGATAGGAGTCCGTGTGCATCCCATGAGTCACATGAATATTATTACAGAGGAGAATCTTTTGCCAAGCTCATTACAAAAGGAAGAATATGAGAAAATAAAAACCACCACATGTACCAATGATTCTCTCTCTCTTAATCCTTATGGTTCTATAACTATTTCCATCCTAGTAAGACCTAAGGCTATGAATGCTACCTTCCATGTCATTATAGAATAAAAATTGTTTAAAGTGAAGCTAGGCATTCCTTGGCTAGTTTCCATGAATAGAGTCGCTTTTGTTATTCATAAGTGTTTGAAATTCTCTCATGAAGGTTTAGTGCATGTCGTGGGCAACACTAGGTGCCAACCAATGGTATAACATGGGGATTATGCATTAGATATTTTTTGGATCGCCCTGGTCTGTCTATTTCCTCCAAGAATGGATATTCCTTATGAAAAATATGTAAAGTATAAAACTAGGGGTAAGGTGTAGCTAAAAATGACCTACTCTATAATGTGGCAGCAAGCTACTTCTTCTTCCTCACAAAAAGGTAAGGGGAATTCTTCTCATGCTCAAGATCCTTCTTCCTCTTCATTTATAGGTCCACCCACTTTTGCATCTCACCCTACTATGGTGCCTTTGACATTCACTTCCATGCATCTATTGGGGAGTCTGATGGTGCCCGCTTGGAAAAACACCAAGTGTCAGATGTTCAACCTTCTTGTCTTTCCAAAAGTGCCTCAAATCATCTTGTATGGAAAGGGGAAGGGTCATCATGGAGTCACCTTTATGTCTCGGCCTTTGTGGCCTCCTACCACTTCTACCCCTAAGGTAACAAATGGGAAGAGGCTTTCCACTGAGGTACTTGAGTCTGCTTCTCCACCAGTTGTAGTTTTCATTCTTGCATCTCTTCCTCATGTTTCTATCCAAGAGTCACTCCCTCCATTGACAACAGATGTGATGGATACTCCCATGATAGAATAGGAGCCCCCTACTTCTCAAGTTTTAGCTTCCAACTCTTGGATCCAAATAAATTTCCTTACACATGAGCGTAAGCATTAGAGGAAGGTTTTGGTCATTGAGCATGATGCTCTACAAAAAGAAGGGGGAGCTAGTAGCCCCTATTTTAGTGTCTCTTGTTGTTTCCTCCTCTTCCACCCCTTCTACTTCAATTCTCATCACCTTGATCTTGCTTTTGACTCCCCCATGAGTGTGGATGACCCTCACCCTAAAATGGTGCAAGTGTTCATTGCTCCCTTGGTTGAGCCTCCTCTCTTGATGTTCCTTCTGGACATCCCACCTTTTCCTAAGACTGTGGATATTTTGAATACCTTGGTGGTGTCTACTATGATTTTCTCCTCTTTGTCCTTGTCTTTTTCTTCATCTATCAAGATCTTGTATTCCCCAATAAAGTACAAGTTGGAGGATGACCCTACTTCTAATGGGGGTCAGAAGAAGGGATCACCTTCTTTGGAAGTTGGTTTTGCTTTGGCTTGTGTCATCCTAGTGATGAAGGCTGCCCCGACATCCCTTGATTTTGTCACATCCCTCAAGCCTTTTGGTGAGGTTGATAGTGGATCTCAGGTGCCTCATTTTCCTACTCATTTAACACATGGAACTCCCATCAAGTGCATGTTCAACTCATTGGATGATGTCCCAACTTTGTCAATGAATTTTTTCTAAATCAATGGTGTTTACCTCATAGGAGTTAAGTGAAGAAGACCTCAAGGGGCCCTCTTCCTTAGCTATTGGCATAGGAGAGTTAGAGGGAGCTCCCTTTGTTATCCTTCCCTTGCAGGCTCATCCAATTTCCCCCTATAATGATCTAGATTGGGAGAATGACCTCTTGGCTGATGAGGACTAGGAGGGAACCTCTTCTTTATCTATAGATTATATTTGTGTGTGTGTTGTGTTTCCACCGTTCTTTTTTTATGTGTTCTTGGAGAACCCCTGCCACCCTTGTGGGTGTTTGGATAAAGGAGTGTTTTGTTTCGTAAACTTCTTCTATTTGTTACATCATTATTCCTTTGTTGTGCCTTGATTTTCAATAATTGGGGATGATGCAAAGTGTTGGGGGGAATTTATGATCCCCTTCCATGTTGACCCAATTTTATTTTATTTAAAAAAAATTCTCATACCCTTCTTTATGATCTAATATAGTAGGGGATTTATGATAGTTCATATATATTATTATATTATATCTATCTATCTATATCTATGAGTATTTCTGGCACCAAAATATCAGACCCCCTTGTCTCTTGATTGCTTATGTTTCCTTTTTATTTTTCTCTTTTCTTTACTTGCTTCGTGATGTTGTAGTGCCTATGTGTTGTCCCTTGTGTGTGAAAAAACAATTCCATGATTACATCCCTTCATCTATCATGGGACACAACATCACTTTTGTCTCTCTTCTTAGGAAGTCACGTGCCTTTGTGTTCAACACGCACCATCCTAAGGGGGGCTATCATACTACTTCAATTTTTAAAAAGGTGTATTTAGTGGCCAACAAACCCCTCATTGAAAATCCTTTATTTTTCAAAAACAATATTCTTCAACAAGGACCCCTGGCATAATTTTTATTTCATCACGAATTCGTAAAGAAAGAATATAAAAATTTTCCCTTGAGAAGGGAGAACATTTTTTATGAATTCTGAAAACTTCCCTTGTGAGGGAGTATTCTTCCTTTCAAATTCCTTGATGAAAGAGATATTTCAAAAGGATTCCTTGATGCTAGAATCGTTTACAATAAATATCATCACCTTTCAAATAGACTATCCATTAGCAAACCCCTTTCTTTTGAAGGGTTCTCGAGGTACCCCTTTGAAATTTTTCTTCAATTGTTGATTTTCTGCATGATTGTTTGTCTACCTACTTGCATGCCTGTTTTCTATATAACATTTTTTTTCTATGGATTGACATGTTGCTTTGTAGGACCAAGCACCTGTGAAGTTTCTTTTTCAATCAAGCTTGGAGGACTGAGCACCTCGATCTTTATTTGCAGGACAGACCACCTATAAGGGCCTATCAGACTATGTGAAGGCTTTCGTATCTAGCCTCCCTCAGGACCAAGCACCTGTGGCTCCTCCTTTGTAAGATCAAGCACCTATAGATATTTTTTTCACCTTTTGTAGGTCTGAGGGCATGCAATGCATTTGTTCAACTCTCCTTAGGACTGAGTACATTTGGAGCCATCTCTCTCTTACACCCAAGTTCGCCAGATTGCGATCTACTTCGATAATTTGGGTATACATTTCTTAGCTTTCACTCTACTTTATTGTGTATTCGCTGAAACTTATTTTTGCGAAAGTGGGGGGAAAATGTAATGGCACGAATTTGCACCCCTTGCAAATTCCACATTTACATATCTCCTACCTTAAAATAATTAAGTTTTTGGTGTGAATAAATGTCTTGTACCTAGTTAATTCACTTATTAGAGACTTAGGGGACATATTCACATGTTAAGTTTACTTAGGTCCTAAGATTCTTTCTAGAAGGTGTTAGTTATCTTATCTTTTGACTTCTAACACATGTGACCTAGGTAGTTGTGATAAGTTGTCTCATGTCATAATATTAAGACACTTGTCATAATATTATTTCATCTTATGTCTCACCATGGATATATAACCAAGGGTCTCTCACATATTGTAAATCAACTCCATCGATAATTTTTGCATTCATTGATAGGAATATAATTTATTCTTGTCATATTGATCTTATGAGTATTTTGTGTTTTCCATAGGCCTTTATATCTTGGGTGGCTATCTCCATAACCAAATCTTACATGGTATTAGAGAAAGTTGAGGTTCTTTGGTTAGTATTTTAGGAGATCTTGAGTACAATCTTGTATTTTCTTGAAGCATTGAGTATACTCTTCTCTTGCATCTTTGTATGATCTAGAGAATAAAAAATGTGTGATAGAAATACCAGATTTTGGGAGGGTTCCTTTTTTGGATTTGTATTGTAGGTGTATTTTGGGAGCTTGTTACATCGTATCTAAGCTCACCATTGCGTCTAGAGCATTCGAGAAAGTCATATTTTTCCTTTGTTTCATCCCAGTTGGACATTGGAGGCCAAATTTGTAAGGGTTTGAAGTTAGGTGTTGGTTGCTAGGTCTAGAAGGTAGCGATATTTTTAGAGCATCTTGGGTCAAAACTCACTCTACCATCGTGTTCAAAAGACCCAAAAACCCTAAGATCAACTGTCAAATTGTCAATTTTGGACAAGCTGCTCTCGGAGGCAAAAAAAATAGCAAGTGGGCCATACAACCCTACCTACATAGATGGTACAATTTTATGAAAAAATAAATAATTTATTTTTTTCCTAGAAATATTCATTGCTTTTATTAAAAAATAAATCATTTATTTTTTCGTGCACCGTCTACTCCTCCAATAGGTAGCCAACAGGAACCAGTTGCTTCTATCAACATCTAATTGGAGGGAATATTTCATAGTTATCTACTTCAAGGAACCTCTTGGTTGGCTTCTTCATCAACATTTCAAAATTTACATCATGATTTTTGTAGTTCTCCTCTTCTAATGTTGTAATCACACTAAAATAAACTGACACAATCTTGTTATTTTAGTGTACTTTATTGTCTTTTATGCTTCTTTGGATTGATCTATGTATCCAGTGTTAGTTCCTATATACATAGAAAATGTAGCGGTTGGTTACCCATACATTTTGATGTGATGGACTAGATACCATATAGACACTCCTATTTTGTAAGCAATCTACCTATATTCAGAAGTTAGGTTCTACATCCAGAGACTTGGTACCTATCTCCAAGTTGTGATAGGGATATACCAATCTATCAAGAGAGTGTCTAGTTGATACTCATGTAGTTGTCTCCTTGGTTTTAACCTTATTCCTGTTGTGGTGTGGCTTCATCTATAGTTCTTCATCAACAAATTCTGCAGTTACTCATGAGTTGACATTTTTAGCTCAATCACCATTTATGATGGAATCTTCTATAGTGGTACCTAATTCTTTCTATCAGTATGGCATTATTTTTGGAACAACATTTGGAGGGCTCATCATCATCTTTGGTTTGCTCTATGTATCATTCTTCACATTTTTCTACATTATCTCCTTCTTTAGTTAAGATTGGGGACTCTAGCCATTGTGAAATTTGAGTTGAGACTCACCATTTCTGGGGGTCACTTGACCTTCTTCATTATCTCTTATGGGGGGGAATTTTTCCTTATATTTTTTGAGAGTAGTTTCTTGTTTTGTTTCTCTTTTTTTGGGAGGATTTTTATCCCACCAATTTTTCTCCTTTTCCTCAGTTGTGAGGGATTGCATTGCATTTGTACATGGGTACCTAACATGGCCTAGTTTTCAGAACCCATCTTTGCATCTAAGTATCATTTGCATAATAATATTCTCCCTAAGTTGCACTTAAGGGTGGGTGTTGGTGTGAATAAATGTGTTGTACCTATTTAATTCACTTACTAGGGACTTAGGGGACATATTCACATGTTAAGTTTACTTAGGTTCTAAGATTCTTTCTAGAAGGTGTTAGTTGCCATTAGTTATCTTATCTTTCAAATTGTAACAAATGTGACCTAGGTAGTTGTGATAAGTTGTCTCATGTCATAAGATTAAGACACTTCTCATAATATTATGACATCTTATGTCTCACCTTGGCTATATAACCAAGGGTCTCTCACACATTGTAAACCAACTCCATTGATTCTTTTTACATTCATTGATAGGAATATAGTTTATTTCTATCATATTGATCTTCTGAGTATTTTGTGCTTTCCATATGCCTTTAGATCTTGGGTGGCTATCTCCATAGCCAAATCTTACAAAGTTTGATAATGCAATTCCACGTACTTCATTCTCTTCCCATCCACTTGGAACTTGTTTTTTGTGTCAGTTGAGGATATTCTATTAGGGATGCTAGAATGATGTACGGATGTATGTACAACATGCTACCATCCTAACAAGATTCATGCCTCTAGAATTCGTAGAGGTGTTACAACTCTCCATTGACGATGAAGTGTAACATTTATAATCCCTTGATTGACCTCAAATAGTTCCTTTGCCTCCAATTTCATATTCAAATGACTATCTCCTTGATTCATTCACTCTCTTGAAATCTCTTGATCATTCACACTCTTGGAAACTATCTCTTCACTCTTCTCACAACATTCTCACCTCCATTGAAGTTGCAAGTTGGTATTTTGTGGACTCAATCTCCTCATTATTGCTATAGCATCAACATTTGAAAGCTTGTGAGCTCAATTCTTCTCCCATTTTCCTTGAGTGCATGTGGTTGAAGGTGATATTGTTCCATCTTCCTTTCACTTAGCATTATCATATCATTTTCATAGAATATTATTGGTAGCATAGTGGTTAGTTATTTCACTTTAACATCTTTCTTTATCGCATTTCTCCTAGCATTGATATATTGGTTGTCTGTGGAGATGGGAAAACCAAAGTGGGGACTAACTACAAAAGTTGTCTATACATATCCTTGACACTTTTCTTCTTGTGTGTGTAGGTTGCTTGTTGTGTGAAGACTTCAAAGATATCAACTCATGGGTAGGAAGGTGTGCTTTCCTCACCCTCTTTATCAATTCGTAGATTAGATCAAGTTAAAGTATTCTTCATGGTGTTCTATTATTTAGTTACTTGTTATATCTATCATCGCATTACACTATACTTGTTAGCTTTGTTATCTCCTAGAAATGCACCCTATGCAAAGTTACGAAAAACTGAGCTTTCTACAGAAACATGGGATCATTTCAAGGTTTTGGGTCACCTAAAGTTGAAATGAACCTCCGGAGAAGGCCGACTTCCTTTGTGTTATCACCTAACTATTGATCTTTGTAAGGAAAAGGTAGAAGGAGTGCATGAAAATAAAACTAAACACTATGGTGATACAACAAACTGATAAGAACAATGGAATACTTTGATTTACACTTGAAAATTGACAATGAACATAAAATTACACATCAACTCTGTAAGCCTTGCATTAATGTATCACAAACAGGTTTGATTCACACACTTTTTCAAGAGAGGAAAATACTTTCACAGATTAAAATCCATGTGTGATTATGTAAACACAGTTTGTGATTTGTATAATGATACTTTTGCAAAGGAAGGCATGAAAACAAAAGATAAAGTTATAAGGGAATAGAAGAAATTCACAAAAATAACTTGATCATTAACCTAAAATGCTCAACACTTTGCTAGAACAAGATGGTAATTTTGAATCATCAACAGTGACCAAGGTAAACTCTGTATATTATGCTCCAAATGAGTTACAAAAGTTTTCTAATCTGAGAAAGGACTACAAAAGTCATAAACTTTTGAAAAGCATAAGAATAACTCTCTTACAAAGAGGCAAAAAATGCCACATATACTAAAAGTGTTGGCCCCTGCCCTTAGATCTTTTTAATCGAGTTACTTCTACATTAAATGTGTATCCTCATTGTCCATGTCGGTGAAGGATTGCTCTAGGAATGGCTACCAGCTCTTTTGGAATAATTGCATTAACTTTTGGCCTCCGTGTCCACCTTGAGACTTCATCTGAGCCACTTTGAACATTCTGAAGCATTACCATTAATATCGATCCACCATTTTCCAGTAGAGATCCCAGCTGTCACTGAGACTCATGGACTTTCTGCTCCTTCAGCTTTTTTTTTGTTTGCTGCTCAAGATCTTTCTACAAGTTGACCATCTTCAAGAAGTAGCATCTGACCTGCCTTGTTAGATCCAAACACCATGTTCACCGAGCTGACTGATCACCTTTGATCTCATAGTAGATCGATGTTGTTTATGCTCTGTTGATCTTCTTGGCACCGGTCAAGCTACCTATGGTTCACCTATAGCTCCTTCTAATTGGTTGAACACATTATATGTAAGATTCCCAGGTGGTCAAAGGTCATTCAACCAGAATCGCATGTCGGTGAGACACTAGTTGTGTCTCCCCGATGCGATTATGCTCCATTGGACAATTGGCATAGCACACAACTATCGGTGAGGCCTCACAATGAGCGGAAAAAGTTATGTCGATGTCAAAAATTGTCGCCTAGACTATAGCTATCGGCTAGAGGTCTCACTGAAGCCTCTAACAAATCCATCACTATCAGAAAGAAAAACATTAGTCGGCAGGAGGTCATAGACAACACTAAGAGTCCTACCAATATCCTTTTCCATGGGCAAGTTGATTGCTATCGGAAAGACACCATCGGGTCAGCAAGAGCTTTCACCGAGGCCATTTCATTCACCGAGACCTCCAGCAATTGGTAGGACATCACCCCAAAACCATTCTATTTCCCTGAGCGCAAATTCCTTCCTTTCGGCAAGACCACCTTCAGTCGGTGAGAGATTACATCGACCTAGCCTTCTATCAGCAAATAGAACTTCCTTCGGTGAGACTTTTCCCTATTGGACAGAGGTTACACCGATGTCATTCTCTCTCGGTGAGACCACCTTGTGTCGGCAGGACATCTCCCTGAGCTCCTATTTCTTTGGCAAGACCACCATCATTCACCGAGACATCATGTCAAACTCAAACCTCATGGCCAGGAGTCTTACCGATTTCAAATATCCATTTGGCGAGACTTTTTGGGTTGGCAAGATCTCACACCGAGTGCCAAACATTACACCAAGACCTTTCATTTCAGCGAGACATCACCCTATCGGCGAGACATCACAGTGAGGGCACCAATTTTCACCAAGACCTCTGTCCTTTGACAGGACATCTCCCCAAACTCAAAAAATTATGTTGAGAGTTCCATTTATCAGCTAGACCTCCTTGGGTAGGCAAGACATCATGCCAAACAAATATTATATTGAAGGCACCCCTCTGTCAGCAGGACTTTTCCTATTCGGCCAGACTTTATGCCGAAGGAAAACTCTCTCGACGAGACCGCCTTCATTTGCCCAGACATCCTGTCGAACTCCTTTCTTTCGCCTTGAGCTCACTTCACTTTGGTAAGACCCTATTAGGTCAGCAAGACTTCTTAGCAAGGCCTCCTTGTTTCGATGAGAGCTTATTTCATTTCGGGGAGACTTTGCTTGGTCGGCAAGCTCAAAAATTTATGCCGACACCATTTCACTTTGGCAAGAGTCCACCCTATCGGTGAGAATTTTTCCATACACTATCCCCTGTCACCGAGACTCTACTTGGTTGCCAAGACATTATGACGAACTCCTTTCTTTCGCCGAGACTTCTTCTTGTCGGCTAGAGCTTTTGCCGAACTCCTTTCTTTCAGTGATGCTAGCCCTATGCAATGGTCAGCGAGGCCTTAGCAGTCAGGGAGACATATAAAAACCCATGACGAATAAAATGTCTGGCCGACCAGTGGATCCCAAATGAATATAACACACTGCCAGTCGGCAAGACATCTGAAAGGTCCTAGCAACTTTCTTCCTCAGGATTTTTATGCCAAATCTGATTGAGGCATGATTTCTAATAGGCTCCCTTGAGAAATACATCGGGTGTATGATTTACTCCTACACAAAAATGTCCCCATTTGGCCTTTATGAACATTTAAAACATGGATTTCCCTGCCTGATTGAACCTGTAGGTGAAAATTGGGTAACATTTCTGGTGACCTCAGCTGGATGTTTGCTTGCTAAACATGCAAACCAATAGCCTAGACTATCCATTGGGCATGGAGTCACTTGATAACTCAGATGTTGACTTAAAACATTAGCTTTGTACATGGCTCAAACGCATTTGTAACTCAAGAACCAGATCACTTAGAAATTTATTGAAAACAGGAAAGTTGTAGAAAGGAAACTATTTACTGTGCTGGAACAACACTTAGGGAATTAAAAAATTGTTACTAAACCTACCCTATACTAACTAGTAAGAAACTGGTCAAACAAAACCATTTACAGAATGACTGAAATAGCTGCCCTTTCTTTTAAAAGGATAGTGACTGGCATGCTTAAGGACAGCTGAGTAAAAATGATACATAGAAAAATGTTTAACAAGATGATGCACTGCTTCTTGAAAGAGGAAAACAAGCTTACTTACCTCACTAAACAGATCATATGTATTGTCAACCAAAGGAGGATAAGTGAACTAAACATATTATTTCTTAGCTACTAGTGCATCCTTGATAACATATTCTATTGTGTCTTCATGTATGGGTGGAATATTGATCATTGGTGTTGTATTGAACTCCATCTGGGAAAAATATTTGATAGGGTAGCCTCTGATAAGGGAAAAGCTTGCACGTTCCTTGTTGATCTTTTGCTCACGAGCTGCCACTTTATCATCTTGTTGGCTGGAAAGATCTAACGTCAGTGACTGACTTGGTGGGAAAATAGAAACCTCCTTAGCATGCTCATGCTTTCCAAAATGAACATTCATTCCTTCAATGGAGAATAATGAGATGGCTTCCTCCAACACATTTTCAATCAATTCATCAATCTTTGGCTCTTTAATACTCTAGAAAGGAAGCTGCTTATAATTCTTATCATTGCTGGAAGAATTACATTCCGATTCAGGCTTGTTTTCCTCAATAAAGGAAGGAAACAATTCTAATGGTGATGAAATCTCAAGTTCTTCTACACAATAGAATGGAAGCTCCTCTAACCAGATATAATCTTGAAGAATAGGTTCATGAGGCTCCTCTTGTTGTTTTAGCAATTCTGCAAGTTGTTGCTCAAGATCATCATAACCCTCAACTTCTTTTGATTCTTTGCTATCCAATGTTGAACAAAATTGCTCGATAATACATGTGGAAAACTCTTCAAAAAGCTCAACATTGGCTTCCTCGTCCAGAACATGCTCAAAAACATAAAAAATATCACCTTGGAGGATAGAATCGAGTTCAATTCTAGGCTTTTCTTCCTGAATTGAGCCTCCATTGTCTTGCTCGTTGCCACCAATCAACAACTCTCCAATGTCTTCCTTCTATTCAATCATTTGTTGTTGTTTCTTTCTATATTTCTCCATAGCTAGATGTAACAGATTTGGAATTCTAATCTCCTCCCAGGTGAATGAACTAACTTGATCAGTGCATTGCTCTTCTTCTGCAATAGCTCTTTGTTCTTTGAAACTCCACTCAAGCTGGCTCTTTTGAAACTCCTCCATTAGTTGGTGCTGATAATCTGAGTAAGCTAGAGTATTCTGTACCTGAGCAGACAAGAACTTCATTTGTCCTTCCTTAGCAACTATTTATTGTTCGAGGCCTTCCTCGAACTGGATCCTTTTTGCCACTCTCTCTTGATCATAAAAGTAGACTTGTTCAGCCATCTCTTGCTATTGCATAATGGTTTTTTTCTACACCTTGATATCAACCAACATCCTAGATAGGCATGCAAGCACCTTACTAATATCATTAATCGTCATATTGTGAAAATTTTGATTCAAATCCCACAAGATACGGTCAACCTATTGGAGCAGGTCTAATATGTTCTAGTATGGATGTTTTTGAGGCTGATTATATAAATAATCATACCTATTAACATCAAAAACCTCCTCTTGGGGTTGATTTTGATCAAAATTTAATTGAAACAAAGGTTGAACTGGAGTGAGAGGGTGGGAAACATGATGAAAATGCTGATTGGTTATTGCTGCAAGGGAAATTGGGTTGAAACCAACACTATGATCGATTGAATGTGACTGATAAGGTGTAGGAGCAAAATTCTCATTATATGGAGGGTAATAGTAAGCATTTTCATGAATATTTGACATCTTTTCATTCAAAGAGATGGAAACTTAGAACTAATCAGACTCTTTTGAGACATACCAACACTTGTGCCTGTGAAATCATAATATTTGAGCTCAAAGTCACCAGGTGTTGTTCAAACTACCTCCAAAGGCTGAATGATACTAAGGTAGACACCAAATCTCTCAATATGCTGAATTTCTTATTAATGCACTGACTTTTTCGCTACTTCCCAAACTTAGAGTCACCATGATATGCTAATGTTATCAGTCTGAAGGCTTGAAACTTATTGGCTACATATCAAAAACTAGTAGTAATATGTACTCTTTAAACTGTTCTGATTCGAACAGTCCCACTAGGCGTGCCAAAACTATTATCTCCTAGAAATGCACCTTATGCAAAGTTATGAAAAACTAAGCTTTCTACAGAAACATGGGATCATTTCAAGGCTGTGGGTCACCTAAAGTTGAAATGAACCTTTGGAGAAGGCCGACTTCCTTTGTGTTATCACCTAACTACTGATCTTTGTAAGGAAAAGGGAGGACTGCATGAAAATAAAACTAAACGCTATGGTGATACACCGAACTGATAAGAGAAATGGAATACTTTGATGTACACTTGAAAATTGACAATGAACATAAAATTACACATCAAATCTATAAGCCTTGCATTAATGTATCACAAACAGGTTTGATTCACACACTTTTTCAAGAGAGGAAAATACTTTCACAGATTAGAATCCATGTGTGATTATGTAAACACAGTTTGTGATTTGTATAATGATACTTTTGCAAAGAAAGGCATGAAAACAAAAGATAAATTTATAAGGGAATAGAAGAAATTCACAAAAATAACTTGATCATTAACCTGAAATGCTCAACACTTTGCAAGAACAAGATGGTAATTTTGAATCATCAACAGTGACCAAGGTAAACTTTGTATATTATGCTCCAAATGAGTTACAAAAGTTTGCTAATCTGAGAAAGGACTACAAAAGTCACAAAATTTCAAAAAGCATAAGAAATAACTCTCTTACTAAGAGGAAAAAAATGCCATATATACTAAAAGTGTTGGCCCCTACCCTAGGGCTTACAAAAAATATCATCCTCCAAAAAGATATGCCCTTAGATCTTTTTAATCGAGTTACTTTTGCATTAAATGTGTATCCCTATTGTCCATGTCGGTGAAGGATCACTCTAGGAATGGCCACTAGCTCTTTTGGAATAATCACATTAACTTCTGGCCTCTGTGTCCACCTTGAGACTTCATCTGAGCTGCTTTGAACGTTCTGAAGCATTACCACTAATATCGATCCACCTTTTGTTAGTAGAGATCCCAACTGTCACTGAGACTCGTGGCCTCTCTGCTCCTTTGGCTTCTTTTTTTTTGCTGCTCAAGATATTTTTGCAAGTTGACCATCTTCAAGAAGCAGCATCTGACCTACCCTATTAGATCCAAACACCATGTTCACCGAGTTGAGTGATCACCTTCGATCTTAGAGTAGATCGATGTCGTTTATGCTTTGTTGATCTTCTTGGCACCGGTCAAGCTGCCAACAGTTCGCCTATAACTCCTTCTGATTGGTTGAACACATGCTACGTAAGATTCCCAGGCAGTCAAACGTCATTCAGCTAGAATCTCATGTTGGTGAGACATTGGCTGTGTCTCCTCGATGCGATTATGCTCCACAAGATGGTTGGCATAGCACACAATTGTCGGCAAGACCTCATAGCGAGCGGAAAAAGTTACACCGATGTCAAAACTTGTCACCCAGACTATCGCTATCGGCCAGAGGTCTCATCGAAGCCTATAACAGATCCATCGCTATCGGCAAGACAAACATCAGTTGGCAGGAGGTCATAGTAAATGCTAAGAGTCCTATCGATATCCTTTTCCATGGGTAAGTTGATTGCTATCGACAAGACACCATCGGGTCAGCAAGAACTTTCATCGAGGCCATTTAATTTTTTTGATACCTCCAATAATCGGCAGGACATCACCCTGAAACCATTATATTTCCCTGATCGCAGATTCCTTCCTTTCGGCAAGACCACCTTCGGTCAGTGAGACTTTACACCGACTGAGCCCTCTATCAGTGAATACAACTTCCTTCGGTGAGACTTCACCTTGTTGGACAGAGGTTACACTAATGCCATTCTCTCTCAGTGAGACCACCTTGTGTCAGCAGGACATCTCCCTAAACTCCTATTTCTTCGGCGAGACCACCATCATTCCCTGAGACATCATGTCGAACTCAAACCCCGTGGCCAAGAGTTTTACCGATTTAAAATATCCATTTGGCGAGACTTTTTGGGTCGGCAAGACCTCACATCGAGTGCCAAACATTACACTGAGACCTTTCATTTCAGTGAGACCTCACCCCATCGGTGAGACATCACAGCGAGGGCACCAACTTTCGCTAAAAGTTCTTCGACAAGACATCTCCCCGAACTCAAAACTTTATGTCGAGAGTTCCATTTATTAGCCAAACCTCCTTGGGTCGAAAAGACATCATGCTGAACAAATATTATACCGAAGGCACCCCTCTGTTGGCAAGACTTTTCCCATTTGGCCAGACTTTATGCCGAAGGAAAAATCTCTCGGCGAGACCACTTTCATTCACCAAGACATCCTATCGAACTCCTTTCTTTCACCCCGAGCTCACTTCACTTCGGCAAGACCCTATTAGGTCGGCAAGACTTCTCAGCGAGGCCTCCTTGTTTCGGCGAGAGCTTATTTCATTTTGGGGAGACTTTGCTTGGTCGGCGAGACCTTTCATTGAGCTCAAAACTTTACGCTGATGTCGTTTCACTTTGGAAAGAGTCCACCCTATCGGTGAGACATTTTCCCTACGCTATCCCCTATCGCCGAGACTCTACTTGGTCACCGAGACATTACGGCGAACTCCTTTCTTTCACCGAGACTTCTTCTTGTTGGGTAGAACTTTCCCCAAACTCCTTTCTTTTGGTGACACTAGCCCTATGCAACATCGGCAAGACCTCAACAGTCAGGGAGAAATATAAAAACCAACAGAGAATAAAATGTATGGCCGACCGGTGGATCCCAAATGAATATAACACACTGCCAGTCAGCAAGATATCTAAAAGGTCCCAGCGACTTTCTTCCTTAGGAGTTTTATGCCAAATCTAATTGAGGAATTCTTTCTAACATGCTCCCTTGAGAAATACATCGGGTGTATGATTTACTCCTGCACAACAATGTCCCCATTTTCCCTTTATGAACATTTAAAACATGGATTTCCCTACCTGATTGAGCCCGTAGGTGAAAATTGGGTAACAAGCTCATCAATAGGTTTTCTTTGAGTTTCAACTATAATTTACACTCTTTGTTCATATAGACATCAATGAACTACCAAGATGCCAATGCATTGCACTGTTGTTTGTGTCCTACGTTGGAGTTCTCTGGTAGTGACCTGCCTAAGTCATGATTTGAACTCTAGAAACTTACTCACTTGACTTATCAAAAATCTTGAGTTGGAAGAAGGAAAGAGGCATATCAGTTGTGCTTCCTTTTCAACCCTTTAAACATCAAACCTATCTTAAACAATCCCTTAGCTTGAGGTAGATTAGGGTAGCCTTTTGTTCTAGACCCTCCCATGACTTGGGGTCTTGAGTAGTTGGTCCCCCTCTTCTACAATATTGAAAGAAAATTCTAAACTAAGAAAGCTTGGAAATAACATAAACTAATCTTTGAAAGTAGCACCATCCCCAACAATGATGCCAAAAAAGTAGGGTCCCTATTAATGTCTTGTAAACTTGGTGGAAATCACACAATTCAAAGGGAAAACCTTGTTGAATAGTCCACTTGAACCTTTGGAAAGACCTCCATTGAATTATCAACTAGGGATAGTAAGCTTGTGATGGTACTTGCACTATATGTGCTTTCAAAGTCTTAAAACTATCTAAATCATCCTAGAACAAATGTTACACTTGCTGAGAAATCATAAAACTATATAATAGTAAATGAAGTAATGGTAAAACTATTGCTATGGGTACCTATAGTATAAGACTGTAACTAATTACTATCAAGAAATGAATGCATAAAATTAACTATATTGATAATTAAACCTACACTCTGGAGTACAATAGACTTAAGAAAACCAAGGCATAAATGTGAAACAAGAATTGTTCATGAATAACTTGAGGAATCTAATTAACATGCATTTATGAAATAACTACTACAATAGAAGTAGTTGTATAAAAAATGAAGTGAGGGATAGTTACCTTGAGTGGCCCTTGTTGAAGTCATTGCCTCCACTAATCTAACACAAATCTAGCTTCTTCAATTTAATGCAATCATAATAACCAAAAACCATTCAATGCACAACTCCAAAATATCATGCATGATTTTGTTGAGATATATTATTCATGAAATCGTGATTGAACAATAAACATTGTCTATGAAGAATAACTTAACTAGGAAAATATCTAGAAATTGTATCTTTTCTTGAACAAAATTAAATAACTCTCAATACTTCAACCATCGAGTCATACATATAGGCACAGTGAAATTTTATTAAAACAAGGACACTAAACTTAAACCATAAATCACCACTCCGTATATATCAGAGCATGATAAAGGCTAAGCAATATATAACTAAAAAAGGGAAGAAGAGTCTAGGTAGGATTGAAATTGTGCTATAACAGAATTGGAACATGGACCGATTGAATCAGTCACATTAGACTCCTATCTACAACATGGTTCTTCTCCTTCAACATCTTTATTAAATGTCATAATGATGCACAATCATCTTCATTAAGTGCCTCCATGTTGTAGTTACTGCACTCAATTTATTTTGGAACCTCCCCTCCTTTGTTGTCTAGGAACTCCTTTGGTTGTGAGCTACACCTCACAATTATTGTGGGCTATAGTCTACCTCCTCTAGGCTGCAAATATTTAGTTCAAAAAACATGCACACAATACTAACAACCATAGCTAAGCACAAATATCCATTATAATTCATACATATCCACACATAAATTATGTAATAACTGTAATAACCATCACATCATAACCATATTTCCATATACTTTAAATCATGTTAAATGTTGCATAATAAGCATAAAGGATAGCATAGTGTAGGGATATGCATAAGATAAATATCTGAGAATGTCTTATAACTTGCATGAAAAAATAAGAAAAATATCTAATAATTGGACTCATCAATAGTAAACATCAGTGATCAGATTAGGATTAACAGAAGAAGGTAGTGATTAATTTTATAATAAGACAAAAGAGTGATGATGTGTGAATAAATACAAATTAAGGAAAAAATACAATCAAACTATTAACAAATGATGGAAATGGTTGATATGTGTTAAGGTAGCAAAGGTAGTGATTGGAAAGAGACAATGATGATTAGGACATCATGAATGTAAAACACATCGCTTAGGTCTTAAGAGGATATTAACAAAAAGAGATGTCCCTCTCCAGATGGTCGCCCCTCAAGGGAATTTTGCAAGGTATAAAAAGGGATGTGGATCATTATAAGAGAGGGGACATTCAAAAATAGGATGGGAATTCAGAATAGTAGCAACAGTGATACAAACTATGACTGGTTTTCATTAGAACATAAAGCCATTTAACACACACACACACATATATTTGGATTAACATACAGGTATACAT
>VDFB02000002.1:60066596-60309096 GCA_007258455.2 Sequoia sempervirens | reverse complement strand
TTTTCTTTAAACAAATTTAATACATATTTAAAATTCCTTTTTACACAAAAACATTTAAAGAATATTTAATCTATTCTCTCAATAAAAGTAAATTTAATCAATTAATTTATTTATTTAATAAAAGAACTTTAATCTCAATGATTAAATTATTTTACCAATAAACTAATTTAATTAATTAAATAAAATATGAAGCTTTTATCTACAATATTTAAAATTAATCTAAATAAGCACTAAATTATAAAGAACATTATTCTAACATTAAATTCACAAAATAAACCTTTCATAACAAATAACAAGGTAAACTTAGACATGACAACCAAACATACCATACCTAAACTGACGACATACTGTGACTAGGGTTGAGGCTAGACTAGGAAAAACCTCGTTACTATCTCCCAATCAACATTATCGTTGAGTTTGGACATGCTCAGACATATGAAACCAGGTGGAGTTGGTGTCATGTACCTACAATCCTACAATCAGACATATAACATACATATATATAATACATGATTCAAACACACCGTGAGGAGAAAATCGCCGAAATCATAGGGCACTCGCAAGTGAGTGATGCAACTCCGTTCTCCTCACCAATAAAATATCACATCAAACTGACAAAATAAATATCAATTAATCTACCATGAACATATATAGCAATAACATCTCAAGTAAACATCTATACTAACATAAAGCAAGTCATAAATAATCACCAAAACATAATGTCATCAACTGAAGAAGCATAACCATCAATCAGTCTACACTAACCAATCCACCAAACCAAAACAATAAATAGTACTATCACAATCTCAAAGCATCAAACAAAAACATAGAAAAATAATAAGTCCAACCAGTAATAGGAGGGGTATTACACCTACGGACTGTTGTGTGAAGCAGCCGTATGGGCTATTGTGCACAGTCCGTGTACGGGTGGACTTAAATTTAATTTAATTTTATAATATATAAATATATATATTTATAATTAGATTAATATATGTTAATATATATATATAAATATATATTTATATTTATATTAATATTAATATATGTTAATATATATATTTATATTTATATATGTTTATATATATTATTTATATATGTATATATATCTATGTATATATATATATATAGATATATCATTTTCTCTTATGATTATGAAATTATAAATATGACTAATTTATTCATAGAAATAGACAAAATAGTATTATATCAGAATTATTATCAAAATGTTATCTTCAAATTATTTCATTGAAATTGGGAAATAAATCTTATTAGATAATTGTGAATGAAATAAAACAAATTGTGGTATTTTGAGTTTGTTTCGTTATACCCCTGTGTGCATACTATTGAGTTAACTTGCATTGTAGAATCTTGTAAAATTGATTTGGCTACTTTTCTTTATTTTCATGTTATTTTTTTGGCTTTTTTGATGTGGGAACCCAGTTTGGTTTTAGGGACCCACTTAGGGATGTTGTAGACTTCCAGAGGCTTGAAATAATTGATAGTTGATATTTCTCTCCTAATGTGCCCTTGATGTGGCAAGTGTTTGGTATCATTGTTTTGAAAGGGTTGTACGAGATTTTGTTGAAACTCTGATTATGTGCTTTTAGCGAGATGGGTAATGCCTCGCATGTTTTTCTGTTGAGATTTTAATGTTCCTTTTATGTGGTACAACCCTTGGTTTTGTATATGTTTTGGGGTCTCGTGGGAGAGTGGCTCTTCGTGGGGGTCGATGCCTCAAATAGGAGGAAGGGCTCAGGATAACCCATGTAAGAGTTATATTAACAAGTGAAAACCTAATAATAGAACTTAGTGGGATGGGTAGTAATACCATAATAAGATAATATTGGATACCTCGTCTATCCATTAGGGCTTTCGTAGACTAATGGTAGACTGAGAAGGTTGTGGTTGGCAAGGTCATTACATCGTCTTCATGAGAGGTTAATGGCTCCACATGAGTCACCCTATGGGGTCGGCGCCTCAAGTAGGAGGAAGGGCCAGGATAACCATAGATGGGGTTCGATGCCTCATGTAGGACTATGCGATGACACTCTCCACTAGTTTCCCTTATACTTTGCTTTCTTACTTACCTCTAGAAGTGGTTAATGGTTGTTTCCTTTTATTTATTTATGATGTGTTTTATGGTCTTGTGTTTATTATGATTGGATCTTGGTTGTTGTCATTTATGATCTATGTAATCTCTTGTTATTTCTATTGGAGTTACTATTGCTATGTTATTATTATTGGAGTTAGTATTGTTAGTATACTTGGTTGCGGTCACTTCCTTGTCACCTTTGAGCACAGGGGTTGGGTTTTTCTAAAACCCACGTGGTTGGGTGGAACGTGCTCCGCACCCGTTGGGTTCCCCATCAACGTTCATTCTACACAGTATCCTTCAGGTGGAGCTTGTACTAGATATTCATCTTGTGTTTCAGATATTCTTTGTATGATGTATCTATCCCACATGTACAGGAGGTTTTGATGTAACTCATGTATTGAAAGATGATTTAAGGTAAATGCACTCTTGTAGTCATTCATGATTTATGAGATTTATGATGGTTTGGTATCATGTGATGTATTTATATATATGCTTATGAAGGTATGGATGTTATCTCTTTAAAATGGTTATTTTAATGTCTATGATGGATGTAAAGTTAGTTATGATATTTAGCTTTATATGTATCTTTTGTTATGGGTTGGTTTTATGTGATGTGACCTCGCATGCCCCAAAGGACTTAGATGTTTATGATGTTATCATGTAATGTAATAATGTTTAATGGTACTTTATATGTTACTTTGTGTTTTTTGTTTTTCTAAATGTGTGCATAGTTTTTGTCCTTTGGGTTTTGCACGACGGGCGTTACACATGCATAGATATAGATAAATTATCAAATAAGGAATAATACATGCAATGAGTGAAGAATATATATATATATATACTAATATAAGAAAAGAATAGTTATAAACATATACATATGAATAATAGTTGATATAAGTAGAGAGTAAATATATATATAAAATATATATATATACGATTATTCAATAATGATGCTTGTAGCAATTATTAATCCTTCTAAGTAATTATGATGCTTTAATATAAGTATGGATAATAGATTCTTATTTGTTTGATCTACACTAACAATAACTTTTAAGTGTTAATAGATCATTGATTAAAGAGAAGAAAATATACAAACTAAGGAACAAAGAGGAATTATTTTGTACATAAAAAGAGATTGTTGTTATATATATATATATACATTTAGGTGTATTTTCTGCCAACTTTTTTTTACACATGTATTTATATGGCTTATAGGATAATAAGAATAATAAATGTATAATTTCCTATGCTAGAATTAGAAATGTACTTGACTGACTAAAATCCACTTGTGGGAAGGGCCTAGGGTGGAGTAGGTATGCGAGGCTAGTAAGTAGCCATCCTATAGTTGTCCATATGGCTCATAGGACCAGTAGGAACTTACCTAGAGAGCTGAGTAAACCACTTATGATGAGTGTGTTCAGGGAGTTTTTTGATGGGGAAGTAGATATAAGTCACCAAGGAGGAGGGTTATGGTATACACCCTCTTAGGCTTGGTATATGGCTTCAGACGGAACCATCATGTCCCTTCATGAATTATACCCAATTACCAAATAACCACATGTATACTTCATGAATTATATGTATTCATGATAATACTTTGTGACTTACATATATTCAAGTATATACTTTTTGACTTATGTGTATCCAAGTGTATACTTTGTAACTTACATATATTCATGTGTATACTTTATGACCTACATGTATTCATGTGACTATGTGTATACCTTTCATATACTTTGTGACTTCAAGTGTATACTTTGAAAATTACATGCTTTGTGACTTGTGTGCACTCATGTGTATACGCGTATTCATGTGACTTATGTATTTAAGTGTATACTTTACGACTTACATGTATTCATATGTATGTTTTGTGACTTTGTGTATTCATGTGTATACTTCATGCATTATTCACATATATGCTTCATGCTTCTTGTTTATACTTTGTGTATTATATCTATTCATGCTTCATATTTATAATTTATGTATCAGTGTATCTATGTGTTGCTTCATGTATCTTCAACAAGATGTGTTCTTATGATTAATTTATGCTTAAAATTTATGGAAGTGTTCAAACTTGTCTATCAAAATTCTTATGGAGTGAGAAGCCCTAACAAATTAATTTATCTAAATTTAAATTATTATTAGTATCCAAATCCAACAATGAAGAATTGTAACTATTGAAGTGAAAAGATGTGACTCCCCTCAAACTTGAAATATAAAAGGAGAGCATCTTCTTTGATAGAGACACACATACCATCATTTGAAGAATTCAATTGAGAATAGAACCTTAAGTGATTTTGTAAGTGAATTGAATTGGGCTCTCACAAATAGTGATTATGTGAGGAAGTTTGTTACTCCTAATGTGAGAAAGGTTGTGATTCCTAAGGTGAAAATGGGTAACTCTTCAAATATGAAATACTATGACTCCTTATAATGAAGGGTGGTGATTCATTTACTATGTAGGGTGGCGACTCCTTCAAGAAATGGAAATAAAGAAATAAATATATCCAATGGATTCACCCCACCACCAACATATGATAAAGGGAGGTAAGTAAACCAAAAATCGAGATTGAAATAGGTATTAAAACCTAAGTACAAGCACATGGTTGTACATGTTTTGGCAAGATGTCAAGATATTTCTCCAAAATCATAAATTATGTTAGGTACAACTTTCACATAAACAAATAAGATTTAGTACAATGTATTCCTAACAACATTAGGTATTTGAGATAAAATTGAGATACAATAAAATTATTACAAAGTCTATACCAAGTTACCTTCTGGATCCATAACCCACAAATCCTAGGACCATTCTCACCTTTCAAAACTAGGGATGAATTGATATTGACTAAATGAATCAGGTAAAATAAAATAATACTTTTCCAAGATATGAAAATAAAGTCAGTTCCAAACATGAGGGGAGCTATATCAAAAGAAAAATAATAAACCCCAAATCGAGTTGGAAGTTAAGACAAGAACTAGATATTAGTGTAAACCTATAAATTCAAGTCCTATTGTTGATTGTAAATGCTAAAATTTTGACTTAATCCATCCAATAATATTATACTTAACTATTATCTAGAAAATATGTACCTAGAGGGTTATAACATACGAGACAAAGATAAGAAATATATGATTGGAAGATGTTTTAAGCTATTTTGCGTTCCCAAGTGAACTCACCTCAAACTTGGTTTGAATGATTATGTGAAATGAAGTATACATTATCTAAGGAAAATTGTCCCCTAGATCCCTTACTCAAATAACTAATTGACCTTGCATCAAGGGATAAGATCTTGATATTCACAACGCTCCAATCATAAAGGATCCAACATTTTCTAGACTAGGAAGTTGCATCATGGCCTAGGAGCCTTGAGGTAATGAAATGAGAAAAATCTTGTCTTAAATAATAGATTTTATTGATTCCCAACTCTTGCTTTAAAGGATAGAGTTAACCTTATTAGCAAAAAAATATACTAACAACTACTCATTCAGGGACATCATTGTAGTATAAATTATAACAAGGAACTACAACATAAACCAATTACACCAAAAGGAGTAGTGTCAAGAGATTACAAGTCTTAGTTGTGATTGCTTGAAGACAAATAATCTTGGGTGGGGTGGACTATCACGGCCTCAAAATTGTAACACTAAAAAGTTAAAGCTCAAACATTAGAATACAAATAAATAAATAATATAGTAATATAAATATTATAACATATAAATAATTAAATATTATTATAATAATCATTATAATATAATACTATGAATATCAAAGCTTATATATAAAACAATAAATATATTTTTAATAAATTCAATTTATAAATATATTAGTATAAAATACATACAATATAAAATAATATACATTTTGAAAGGGAATATAATAGTAAACAAAAACAATCAGCTTGGGATTAACAAAAGAAGGCAACGATTGATCTTATAATAAGACAAAAGAGTATTGATGTGTGAATAAATAAAAATTAAGGAAAAATGCAATCAGACTACTAACAAATGAAGGCAATGGTTTATATGTGTTAAGGTAGCAAAGGCAACGATTGGAAAGAGGTAGTTACAATTAGGATATCATGAAGGCAAAAGGAATTGCTTAGGTCTTAAGAGGTTATTAACAACAAGAGACATTCCTTTCCATATGGTCACCCCTCTTGGGAATTTCGCAAGGTATAAAAAGGAATGTGGATAATTATAAGAGGGAGGACATTTAGAAAAATAGCAACAGTGATACAAACTGTGACTGGTTTGCATTATAACATAAAGTCATTTAACACATATATATTTGGATCAAAATACAAGTATACATGTATAGATATATAGATAAATATGATAAGGAATAATATGCAATAAGTAAATTGAGTATATATATATAAATATTAATATAAGAAAAGAATAGTTATGAATATATATATATATATATATAATATGATTATTCAATAATGATGCTTGCAACAATTATTAATCCTTATAAGTAATTATGATGCCTTAATATAAGTATGGATAATATAGTCTTATCTATTTGATCTACACTAATGATACCTTTTAAGTGTTAATAGATCATCAATTAAAGAGAAGAAAAGATACAAACCAAGGAAAAAAGAGGAATCAATTCATACATCAGAAGAGATTATTGTTATTAGATATTCATATATATACATTTAGGTGTATTTTCTGCCAGTTAATGTTTACACATGTATGCATATGGCTTATACAATAATAAGAATAATCAATATATAATTTCCTATGCTAGAATTAGAAATGTACTTGACTAACTAAAATCCACTTGTGGGAAGGGCCTGGGGTGGAGTAGGTAAGTGAGACTAGTAAGTAGCCATCCTAGAGTTGTATGTAATGGCTCCTACGACTAGAGGGAACTTACCAAGAGAGTTTATTAAACCACTTATGACCCCTGCTCAATTCCACAAGATGGAAAGTGTCTTTAGGGAGTTGATACATTGATGGGGAAAGCAAATACAAGTCACCAAGGGGGAGGGTTGTGGTATACACCCTCTTAGGCTTGGTATATGGCTTCAGGTGGACCCATCATGTCCCTTCTCCCAAAATCCTAATATATTTACATTGTTGATAATCTATGGTGTGATTTAATGGCCTAACTTTAATAACTAAACATATATATATATAAAGAGGCTCAAAAAAATGAGGGTAGGAAAATTCTAGGAAGTAGAGTTCCCTAACACTATTCAAAGTTAGCATTAAATAGTGAATTTTCTTCCACTAATTAAAGGGTCATACAAGAGAAATCTAAAGAGGCTCAAAAAAATAATAGCATTCAACAACAGTGATCAATGATGAATTGTAGTGTGGTGGGAGTTGGCTTGGAGTCTTAGGAGGAGGCTTGGGTTGTGGAGTGTTTAATTGACCCTAAATCCCAATCGAGGGATTGGGGAGCACCAATTGAGAGAGAATAATAAAAAAGCAGTTTAGGAGATTTTTAGGGTTTGGAAGCTACATGAAGAGTTGTGTCCTAGGGATGAAACTAGTGATTGGTTGCATCTTAAAGTGTGACTGTAAATCTAGGGATGGGTATTATTAGGGAGTTCTTTGGAAGGAACCATATAGTGAATCAACCCAAGGAGTTGATATTTTAATATGATCCAAGGTCTGCGTGTTCAACAAAGCTATCTATTTCACCCTGCATTTGTGTTGCCATTTATTTTCTATTCAATGAATCTCAATAGTGATTTTTTAATTCTTTTTATGTGACTAATGGGTATGTACAATATTTTTACTTGGTTGTGCCCATGCATATCCTAATGTCTTTGTGAAAATTTTGATCCTCATAGGTAGACCAAGTAAGGAGGGCATCAGTGTCACATATAGGTGTGGCCTCATGATACTAAGGGATTACTTGAGACCACAAAAAAGAGTGTGTAACATAAAAAAAAGGGAGGAGTCCTACATTAATTTAGAGGCTAGTCCATGTAAATATCATATTAAATATAATTTTGAAATAATTTACTCTTCACTTCCATCTAGTAAATAGGATAACCTTGATATGCAACAAAAAAATGATAAGATGAACATAGGCCATCTTGTATACAATGTAAAATATATTGATTTATTTAGTATCCTCAACTTATGAGAAACCCTTAGAAACAATATGTTCCTTGTATCACTTAATAGAGTCATCTATTGCATACTTAGTGAAACACACACACTTTCACTCAACATTCTTTCTCCTTAGAGGAAGGAAAACCAAAGCACATATGTGATTATTTTTAATGAAAAATATACCTCATCCATAGCTTGATCCCATGATAAAATACTTGAATACTTTTAAAAAATATATAGATCAATAGGTGTAGCATGAATTATAATATTGGAACTAAAAGAAAAAGAGTGAGTTTAATGAAAATCCATAGGATCAACAACTAAAGATATAGCCTCCTAAATAGTAGTGAAAACCCAGTTGGAAAAAATATGAGTGAAAGGAGGAAAAAGCGGTGGAGTAGGAGATGATTGTACAAAACCATTAGAAACAAAATTTGAATTATCTTCAAATGCACATGCATCCTCATGAGATATTGAAGGAAAAATTAGGTAGTGAGGAAGAATCGCATATAAAATTTAAATATAGGAAAGAACCATCAAACTAAACATCTCTATAAAAGAGGAAATCTCTATTGGTAGGATCAAATAATTGATAAGCCTTAACATCCTCAAAATAGCCAAAACCATTGAATGTTTGACTCTTCTCTCTATTGCATCACACTAACCATTTGGTATGAATTCCCAAGATTTACTATCAAATACCCTAAAGTAGTAAACATCGGGCTTGATATTGGAACAAGCCTCCTTTGAAGTGATATTTTGAATTTCCTTATGAGGAATGAATTTATAAATATAATTAGCACAATTGATTAACTTATTCCAAAAGGATGGAGCCATAGAATGAGACTAAATCATATAATTTTCCATATCCTTGACTGATATGTCCTTGTATTTTAAAACACCATTCTATTGAGGAGTACAAGGAACCATAATTTGATGATGAATGCCATCATAAGTGCAATAGTTATAGATGCAAATGTATTGAATATAAGAACTTGATTAGTTATCCATGGACACCCTTGATGACCTAAAAGTGGTGAAGACATCAGTTTTTTCCCTAAGAAATTAAAAGTCACAATTAAAGAAATTATAAGTGTTATATCTACATATCAACCTCCAAATTTAAAGGTTGAAAATATTTATAATTATTCTTTAAAGCCTAGTCTCTTAAAGAATCTAATTTCCAATTCAAATTTTAAGAATTTTTTTAATCCAAGATTAAAGGTTGTAGAATTAATTTTATAATATAATCCTACCAAAACATTCTAGGAAAAATTCCTACCTATTTTCCCAAAATCTGAAATAGATTATATCAACAGTAATAAAGAAGTAGACTTTGTACATTTTGGTACCATTCTAGTTTATATTATCTCTTGTGTCCCTAATAATATTAAACATGTGTCTTATGTTTCACTATGTGATAAAAGGAAAGTCTAATATGAACATGCTTGTCAATTATCTTCTCTAGATTTAGACCAAATTAAAATGCAATAAATTTTGAGCTTTACCCAAACCTGATTGTATGTCCCCAAGATAAAGGATGTGATGAAGTAAAATATGATTCTTTAGAATGTTGGGCTTTATTCTATTTGATATATGGTTTGGAAATATTTGGAAAATTTAAGTATGCTAGTATCCAAATATAATTCTTGTACAATATAAAAAGTTCAAATCACCCAAGAATACTAGAAAGCCTTATGCAAAAAGATTAAATGGATATGTCTAGTTGTAAAAAAGGCCATATTAATACTATAGAAATTCCACAAGCTTTGAAACTTGATTGGATGAAAAATGTAGCCCCCAAGATACTAGAGGTAAAATATTCAATTCATAGAGTCAAATGAAACTCTATTCATGTATTTCCTAAGAGTCTATCACAATCATATTTCACACATTCTTCTCCAAACCCCAATTTTATATCAACAAGATCATCTTTCAAAAGGCTCGAAGAATGTGAAGGAAGTAGAACTACTAGAAAGGCCCAAATTTTTGTAGAAGTTGAATATCAACCAATAAATTAGGGCCTAGAGCTTGATCATAAGGGAAAATCAAGTATTATAGAGAAAACTTACCTTTTACAAATATGAGCATGCCTGTACCTAGAGAAAATACTCTAGAAATATTTAAAGAAATTAATGTATCCTTTTATAAAGGAAGAAGATGGCCACCTCTGAGAGGAAGCCATAGATCATTTGATGGAGAAATTATCCATTTTCAATATTCTTTCCAACCAACAAAACTAAAAGACAAGGAGCATGGCATAGATTATAAACACATAAATTTTATAGCCAGATTTGCAAGCCACATGCAAGATAATTTTGATGATCTATGTAAGGATTTCCTATACATAAGACATATTACAATAGGGAGAATATATTCTAAGTGTGACAGGAATCTCCAATTTTCTTCTAAAAATAATATTTATATGCAACAAACTAAGAAATATTATTTTGAAACCATAATGTATTTTGAATAGTCTTTAAATAATATTTATTCATTAGGAGACAATGTACATAAAATTGACTAGAGGTTTGATAGAATAGATCATAAGTGTAAGGAATTAGAAGAAATCCTAGACTAGCTTGAAATAGAAGAAAAGAAAGACCGAGATAAGAAAAGGGAGAAATATGTATTCTTTGCTTCAACATCATCATATATGTTTTCTAAAATTAGACAACAAACATTTTCCTACAAAAAATGAATTAAAAAGAGTGATGAAGATCATCCTTTCACAATGATTTTGGGTTTAAGTATCCCTATTACTCCCTAGTATCTAAATATTGATCACGAATTGAATCGTATACAAAAAATAGAGCATGGTTAAGAATCTTTGGTACAATCCAAGCTATAACTCAAATAGCTACAGATGTAGTTGCTACACTTGTTGCCCAATACTTATGGGGAATCGATACAAAATGGTGGGGAGGAAAGGATATAAATGAAAAGAATATAGATTGGTATATTTCCATCTAGATCTTGTACATTCCCTCACACAATTCCTTATTCAAGAATTTTTTCCTCCTATTAGAAAATTTGAGACGAATGTTCAAACCATGTATAATATGAAGTTTTGTGTTCTAAAAGACTTCAAGGAATATTCCATCCAATTCAAAGAACTTGCATATGAAAAAATCTTCAAAAAATATTTTGATCAAACTCAAATATTTAGAAGGTCTCCCATATGGCATATATGATAAAGTCAAAAGGTACTTAGAAGCAAAAGGAGTTATTGTTTCTAATTTTTCTATAGTAGATTTGATTGGATTAGCCAGAGAGCAATATGTTTAGTTCATCAATGAATTCAAGTACCAAGAAAAATTATGCAATAACCAAGCACAAAGCCTTGCTCCTGAATTCCCTAAAAGACAAACATATGGTTGCAATCCATTCACCAAGTCTGACATAAAATATCACAAACATGTGAACAAATCACATGATTTTTCCTTCAATTGTTACACATTTCCTTAGAACCATATTTATTCTCCCAAACATAAATATATGTGCAAGAACCATACTCCAAGACCCTAGTCCAAAAAATTATTTGCTACATATGTAATAAACCTGGTCATATTGCTCCAAATTGCTCTTGCAAAAATAAACCAGTCAAAGAAATCTATACTGAAAATGCAAGAGCATGGTGAGATGTAATTTATGAATATTAATACCTTTATATGAAAATTGATATTTATGAACCAATATTATAATAAATTGAAGACTCTAAATCAAAAGATGTGGATGAATTAGTTGATGACCTTGAAGAACACCTATCGGCTATAATGATGCACAAAACATGCCAAGATAGACAAAGAAAAAGGGGATGATCTCTAGCTGAAAGAGGAAGAGGTAGATTTTTCAATCTTGCTTCTCTTTCCAATATCCTATTATAAATATGAAATAGATTGAATAACCCAAGGAACTTTTTAAGAGAAAATCAAAGTTACATAAACTGGAAAAATTTAAGAATGCAAACCAAGACTCAAAGAGATTATGCAATGTCGATGTGACAATATTGCATTAAGAGCTTCCGAGTTGAAAATATACAAAGCAAGATGCATGAATGGATGTAAAGAGTATGCAAATACAAGCGAGGTAGTGAGTTTAAATAGAACTTAGGAGAGGAGGTAGGTGGAAAATCCAACAAATAGGAATCAACAATAAAAAGTGGAAGATGCCACCAAAAGTGGAAAGTGGTTCCACCCTTTAAGGAACGGGACACCACACACTTATCTCCTAGTCATAAACTCACTTTATTATCCTAAGAAAGCTTATTTAAGTGTATGAAAAGTTAGGGCTACGGGAAAATAAATTAACCCATTGGGAAAATAAAAACCTACACCAACACCCCCCTTAAGCACAACTTGGGAGGATGTAAAAGATGATGGGTCCCAACAAATGAGGCCATGTTAAGTACCCATGTACATATCAAATTCCCCCCAAAGAAGAAGCCCCATCCCACAAAAAGGAAGTACACCTCGCATAATAGAGAGATAAATGAAGTGGAAGGACAAAGAATCCCCCCAAAGAGATTCAATGGTAGATGCTTGAAACTGGATGTAGAAGATGGTCTACAATCATCGAACAATGTTCCTACCCTTAGGAAGAAATAAAACCAAAGGTGTATGTGATATATCTCCCCACTCTTGAAAGGATTATGTAGGAAGAAAAATCAAGATGTATGGAGTCTTTGAACTCAGCTCAAGTGTCCCCATGTCGATTTTGAAGGCTCCCACAGTCAAATAATGTATTTTAGGCCACACTACTGAAGAAGAAAAATCAAAATCTGCTAGATATTGATGTAGAGCATAAGACAAAGACTCAAGTATCTCCTCTAAAGATGTCTTCTCCAAATGATGATCCAAAGTATCCACACTCATGTAAAACTATGATAAATGATCATGTAGAGAATGAACAAGAGGGTCAAAGTGTTCCCTCACAACAAATGAAGAAGAATCATATTCATCAAAGAGAAGATGAATACACTCAATAGTGTCTCCAAAATATGCAATATGTGTCTCCATAAACAAGTCTAAAATACCTATCAAGAGATTATCCCAAGTTGAATTAGGAAGACTATAGATATCATGTTGCAAGAATCCATTGGAAGCTTTCTAAGAAGCAACTATAAGCTCTAAAGTAGAAACAATAGCTACAAGGATAAAAGAGTGGTTCTCAAAGAGAAGACATATGTCTTCAATAGTGTCATCTAGATCTGAAATGAGGGACTCTACAAATAAGAAAGAGATGTCTGGTAGAAATTGGTCCCAATGAACTAAATCCAAAAGACATAAATGATCATGCTACAATGAATCATTGGAGGCTCTTGAAGAAGGATCTTTGGAATATGAATCTACAATAGGTGATGTTGATGTAATCTCAACTTGAGGATGAGAAGCAAGAGGAGAAGTCTATACATCATCTGAACATTCAAGACATGCATAATACTTAAGCTCCTCTAAAGTATCATCATCATCATAGGGTATATTATCTACATCATCAAGTGGAATGAAGCAATCTGCAACAAGATCATCTAGGAATGGAGAAATATGAGGGTATCTAAAAATCTCCCAAATCTTAGTCCAAACAGTGTGGGGACATTCAATGCCCACTATAGCCAACCAAGTGTCATAATCAACATGACAACCAATTATTCCTATTACATGATCAATTATATTAACCCAAACATTCTTCTTATAAGGTATTTCTAGTTCAGGCATGAGCCCATAAAGGTAGGGAATTTTTTTTAGCCATCTGAGATGGGTTAGAATGATTTTTTTCCAAGACTCGTAATTATCCTTATCCAAAATTATCACAGAAGAATGAGTAGAAAAACCCATGATACAATCTAAAATGATTACAAAAGGAAACCAAAATAGAACATCAATACACTCCCACCCTTTTCACTAGTATCAAATATCACCCCCCCCAAATATTATAAGGTTGGCACTTTATAATTTAGTGTGTTTACAAAGCTTTTGTTAAGATACAATGCTCAATAGGCTCAAAATAGCCAAAATTAAAAATTTTGATATCAAATGAACCTAAGAAAAAATCTGGAAAAATTAGCCTTATGGTTGTGTAGTGCTCTTCAAGACCTTTCCAACACTTATTCATTTTTGAAAATCAGAGCACCAAGGAAAAAGTTATGGCACGTTGAATAAATTAACACAAGACAACTTTAACCTAAAATATCTAGTACAAAATGGAAAAAAATCTCTACAATACCTTCGTGGATGGAAATGACTCATCTCTAGCTTTCCAACAATATCTTATTTGCTGAAATTCAATGCCTGAAGAAAAGGTTATGAATTTTTTTAAAAATTAGTTGAATTTTTCCTGTAGAAAACAATTGTTTCTAGCAAAAAAAGTTTTACTTTGATTTTTGAAAAATCTACTCATTGTTTGTAGACAATAACAAAAACCCAGAAATATTTTGATGCTAAGAACAAAACTTTAGAAATATTTTTTTGATCTAGCAAGTAGAAGATGGAAAATGATTTTTTTTTAACCTTCAACCATTAGAAAAATGACGTGTGGAAATTTTTGGACAACAATTTTTTCAGATCTACACAAGATATGCAAAATCTAAAAGATACCTAGATGAGATTTCAACCTTGGCTACAAAACCCAAAAACTATTTTTCTTACAAATGAGTGGAAGCTAGATTTCTAAAGAAAAAATGAAAATATATCCAATAAAAATTTTCTTTTATCAAACCCCTGTTTGCAACTGTGTTAAATGATCTCCAATTTGGATGAAACAAAAGACAAATATGACTTTCTCGAGCCTTCCAGACGTGTTGGAACAATAAAAAATGATGCTAGTATAACCAGAAATGTTGCAATCACCTGGATCTCACAAAACACATATATAATATGAAGAGGTTATTAAATCTTTGCAAATCCTTTCTGATTCTCTTGATCGTTCAAAATGCAAGAGAATAGCATATGGGAATTTACAAGATCTTTACATGAAAATTCAATCTTTCATATCAAGAATCTATGAACTTAGATTTCTCAAAATAAAAGCTATGATACCATTTTAGAAATCTAAAATAGATTGAATAACCCAAGGATATTTTTAAGAGAAAATCAAAGTTACATAAACTAAAAATATATAAGAATGCAAACTAGGACTCCGAGATATTATACAATGTCAATGTGACAATATTGCATTAAGAGCTTCCAAGCTGAAAATATACAAAGAAAAATGCATGAATGGATGCAAAGAGTATGCAAATACAAGCTAGGTAGTGAGTTTATATAGAACTTAGGAGAGGAGGTAGGTGGTAAAATCCAACTAATAGGAATCGATCATAAAATATGGAGATGGACCACCAAAAGTGGAGGATGCCACCAAAAGTGGAAAGTTGTTCCACCCTTTAAGGAAGAGGACACCACACACTTATCTCCTAATTATAAACTCGTTTTATTATCCTAAGCAAGCTTAATTAAGTATAGAAAAAACCTAAGACTAAGGAAAAATGAATTAACCCACTGAAAAATAAAAGCCTACACCAACATATCCTAATCCTTAGTTTTATCCATACATTCTTCAATTTAACCAACCACAACCAAGACCATCAACTCTTATAAATTGAAAGAAACCATAATACTTGAAGAATGGACAAAGGAAAAGTTTTCAAGAAAAGTTGAAGAATTAAAGGATGCATTGAGACCTTTTGGACAAGAGCCACAAAATTGGAAAAATATATTGAACCAAAATTAGACAAAGAATAATTTTGTAAAACTTTTCATCAAGGATGTAGTAGTAAGCCTACTATTGTACTTAATTTTTAAGTACACTAGAAGAGGCTCTTGACAAAATATGAAATTCATTCTACCAAAGGAACCTAAAAAAAATACCAGTTCAAGAAAATACTATAATCATACAAATAGAAGAAAAAGAAGAATATTTCCATGTAGAAGAACAAGTTCTTGATCCAACAAAATATAGGTTAGTAATTTCTAGCCTTCCACAATCTTATTCTAAAACAAAGCCAAATTATATTGCAACACTCATTCATGGAAGGTATGCACAATTTATTTTTGTAGAAAATAAAAAATGTATGATGGAAAAGTTGGCACTCGATCATCACTTTCATTTTGTAAATTTCCTATACTTAAAAATTCGGAAAAAATACAAGAAAATATAAAATATAAAATAAAATTTGTTCAAGAATGGACTTATACTTGTGATAAAAATAAACATCAAGAAACCATAAGGATAGAAGGAAAGAAATTTAAATGTGATTTTTTCAAACTTAATAAAATGCAAGTGGATATTCTCATAGGAGGCAATTTCATAGATACTAACTCTCCATATGGAAGCACAAATAAGCATGTATTATTGAAATTAAATGTAGAAAGGGTAAAAGCTCCTAGACTAGTATATGCATTAGAGAAATTCCCTTCTACAGTGATAGTACAATCAAATAATGATGTTTCATTTATTCAGCTTAAGCAACAAGTAGAACAAGAAGCATGTTCAAAAGACCCCCAAAAATTTTGGAACAAAAATATGCCTACTATGGAAATCATACTACAAAAGGATAAGAAAATTAAATTAGGGAAAAGATTCATATTCTTGTTGAAGACTATCTAGATATGGAATATTCAATTAGGGAACTTGAAGAAGGAAGGTTTATTAATCGAATCTTCATACTATTTTTATTCCTTCATGGTCAATAAACACTTTGAACATAAAAGAGGAAAGGAAATAATGGTGATAAATTATAGGCCATTAAATGCAATGAAAGAGATATTTACTTATCCCATCCATAAAAAATATTATTTATTACAAAATGTTGCTAATGCTAGATATTTTTCTTAGTTTGATTGTAAATCGGGTTTTTATCAAATCAAAGTGAAAGAAGAAGAACAATACAAGATTGATTTTAGCTACCCATTTGGCCACTTTGAATGGAAGGTAATTCATTTTTTTTAATGAATGATCCTGCATATTTTCAAGAGCACATGGATAGAATTTTCAAAGGAACTTTAGGAACCTTATGTATTTGATGCAGGAGCATCCATGGTTGACAGTTTATCTTGCATCAACCAAAAGGAATTTGAATTTGAATTTGCATTTGAAATTTGGTGAGGTTGTGAGATGAATTTTAATTTCATATGAGCGATGTTGAATTTCATTCATCTTGGTTAATTTCATGTTTATTCAAGCTCATTTTGAAATGGTCAAAATTGGCATACTGCAAATAATGCAAAATTGCAATTTTAATTCAAAAATGCCAAGAAAAGCATGATAGGAATTGGGATATGAAATAAAGGTGTTTTAAAACAATTATCTAGAATCCATAAAAAATAGGATTTGTGGAGGTGGGTGCCCAGGTCTACTTTTTCTAGGATTTTCTTTTTCAAGAGCTAGTGGAGGAGCAGTCAAACGTAACTCCCAACTTTTGTTGAATGGAGAAATAAATTGGATTTAATTTTTTAACATTATTTTATGTTTTAATTTATGTTTTTAGCATAGCTACATGATAAGGGCCATTTCAATTTGGGGAATGGGGAATTTGAAGGAAATGAAATAAAATTTCATTCTGATAGGGAGTTATGAAGGCATTTTTCTTCTTGTAGCTTTTAGTTTTTGGGAGGAAAAGTTGAAAGGGAGTTGGAGAGAGGTTGTAGCATCCCATGGAGGTTGCTATTTTTTGTATGTTGCAAGTGTGAGGAGCTATTTACAACAGAAAATAGATTAGAAGTTCATGGTTAGAACTTGTTGAGTGTTGTGAGTGCTTGTTGCAAGTTGTATAACTGAAGATTGTGAGACATAAGTCTACTTGTAGAAGGGAGAAAATACATGAGTTTAGTTCTCAGTTTTGGGGTTTTGAAATGTTTTTTATTGCAGGTTTGGAGTGATTGATAACAATAAATAGAGGGTCAGGTTTTTTAGTGAGAATTTACAATTGCAGGTGGACTAAAGGTGTTGGAGAGTGCATAGATTTGTGGGAGATCACATAGTTTGAGCATGAGAAAGTTTTTCAACATATTTCATTGGCTTATGTGATATTTGTATGGGGTTTTATTGTTGTTTATCAGTCCTTTGTGATTGAAAAATAAGTTGTAATAAGATTTTTCTTTGAAGCATAGCAATGGTTGCAAGTTGCAAACCAAGATTGTGTTGGATTGTTTGCAATTTCTACATTGTTTAAAGAATCAATTGTGAGAGGTTTTTTTAAGAGGTTTGTTGCAGGTATTAAATGTAAATATGTTGTTGTCCATCAATCCTTTATTGACTGAAATTTTTTTACTCCTTTTTTTTACATCGCAATATCAAGTTTGCAAGTGCAAACCAAGTTTTCTTGTTTTATGAGAAATACTTCCAACTGTTTGATGCAATGCCTATGTGGATTTTAAAGAAGGATTGAAGTGGTTTTTGAAGGGTATTGCGGACTTTCTTATTCCATCAATGGTATCAGAGCTGGTTGTTCCTAAGTGTGTAGGCAGAAGTGTCAATATGAGACAATTTACACCAGGACCTAATGGTAGAGAGTGAAGAAAATGCAAAGAGAGTGTGGAAAAGTGTTTGAAAAAATTCCATGGAAGCCAAGAGAATGTTTTGTGATGAAAAAATAATTTATAGAGTCACAAACAGAAAATCAAGAACCCATCCAGAGGAGTAATTTATTCCAAACAAGGTGTAAAGTGAGTGGGAAATGTTGCAAAGTCATTGTGGACAGCAGTAACACCAATCATAGTGTATCTGAAGAGATGGTAGACAAGTTGAAATTGAAAAGAATCAAGCATCCTAGCCCATACTATATTTATTGGTTGCAAGGAGATTTCCATATATGGGTAAGTGAGCAATGTGTGGTTGATTTTCAAATTTGTAGATATAAGGATGTGATTGTATGTGATATAGTACCTATGGATATATCCCATGTTTTGTTGGGTAGACCATGGTTGTATGATCGAAGAGCTCTACATGATGGTAGAAAGAATACATATAGCATCATAAAGGATGGGGAATAGTATGTTTTGAATCCTTTGCAAGATAGGAAAGAGGAAGTGGAAAAAGAAGTTGTAGCAGATAATAAAGATAGAAAGGAATATAAAATGGGAAGGGTTGAATCTTATCGTTCTTATGGTATTGATATGTTTGCAAGAAAAATTTTTGTGCACGGAAGAAGGATGAAAAGGAAAATATGGAAATCCTTGTTCAAAAGGATAAAGAGGGAAAAGAGGAAGGAAGTGTAGTAGTTATTAAGGATGATTTTCCTTTGGAGGACTTGAAAGTAATGGAAAATGAAAGTGTAGCTAAGAGTGAAGGTGAAGAAGATATGGCAGCAGAAAATGGTGAAGAAAATGTTGAAGAGAAAGAGGTGATGCATAATATGTTTCATTTTTATGATGAAGATGAGAGTGGATCTTGTGTAGATGAAAAGATTTCAATGGTAGAAAAGGAATAGCAAGTGTTGATGGATGGTGGAGTGAAGATTGCAACAAAAGGTAAAGAGGTGAAATCAAATTTTGATGAATGCCTTGATGAGGTTGAGAATGATATCGCAGCAAGTAATGAGAAGGTAAAACCTTTTTCTTTTTAATTATTTTCATAATCAGTTGGATGATTTAGTGAATTCAAATGAAATGGTTTAGTTAGAGATTGCTAGTGAAGTGTGGAATGCAAAGCATTTGTATGGTGTTGTAGAGTTTGGTGTAGGTACATTTTGGTGGAGGTGGTCGGTCAATGGTGGGTCAAATCCCACAAGGGAAGAGAGGAAAATTTAGGAGGTCGAAGATGGTAAATGGTGGATCATACAATTCCATAGGAGGAGAGAAGAATGAAATGTAGGGTTTTTGGAGGAGGATGGTGAATGTTCCAACAAGATGTTGGAAGAGGAGGAAGAAGAGATTATCAAAGGTACCAAGATTAGTGATGGAGTTTGCTACAGATTGCTTGCAATCTGAAATGGTGGTACTACCACTCAACTCCATTTTTTGAATCCATAGTCACAATTTTTTTTCTTACCGTAGGTGTTTGATGCGGAAGCATCCATGGTTGACAGGCTATCCTACATCAACCAATAGGAATTTGAATTTGAATTTGCATTTGAATTTTGGTGAGTTTGTGAGATGAATTTGAATTTCATGTGAGGGGTGTTGAATTTCATTTCATCTTGGTTAATTGTGTTAGTGTAGGTTTTTTATTTTCCTTATGTTTGGGAATATTTATTTTTCCTGCACACATTATTAAGCTTGCTTAGGTTATATTAGAATGGTTAGGATGAGGAAATGTGGCATAAATCTATCACTCACTTATGTCATTCACACCCACCTTTGGGTAGTTGAGTCTTACACTCTCTTTTGGATTTATTAGCCACCTCCCATAACCATTTGTTTGTCTTTACTTGAGTAGTTATAACCATGTAATCTGAAATTTACCAAGTAGGTAAATCTCCCACCTATTATGGGCATTTGGGAGTTATTATTCCTCTTGTAATTATTTGCCATTATTTTGCTATATAAATAGCACTCACCCCTCCCCTTGGCTAGTATGATGGAATGCTAGTTCAGTGCTAAGGGAGTGTTGAGTTTATCCATCTCATTTCTTTCTTTCCTTCAATCATTCTAATCTTGGGTGGTTTCACAACCAAATCTAACATGGTATCAAAGTTGGTTGTGTGTTGTGGGTTAGCAAATTTTTCAATCCAATCAAGCAAAGTATGCTCTTCTTTTGCATCCAATGATGACCTAGAGAATCGGAAACACTTGATAGAGATCTTAGTTTCTGGGGGGGTTCCTTTCTATTGCATTTTATTGTAGGTATTTCAAAGCTTCTTGGAGACATTTTGAGCTCACCATTGAGTTTAGAGTACCTAGAAAATTCAGATTTGACCTTTATTTTGTCCAAATTGGATATCGGATGCGAGATCTATGAAGGATTAAAGAAAGAGGTTGTCGAAGAGGTACTAGAAGGTAGTTGTGGAATCATTGCATTTTCGGCCCAAGCGGACCTCACCATTGCGCTCAGAAGATGTCAAAACCTATTAATTGACTACCAATTCATCGATTTTGGAGAAAGTCAAATTTGAAGCAATTTTTTTTGCAGGCAAGATCGTACAGCCCCACCTGCGTACAGTACGATATGGATATTTTTTTAAAAATATATACTTTTTAAAAATTTC
The DNA here is from genome assembly GCA_007258455.2 of Sequoia sempervirens. Taxonomy (NCBI): domain Eukaryota; kingdom Viridiplantae; phylum Streptophyta; class Pinopsida; order Cupressales; family Cupressaceae; genus Sequoia; species Sequoia sempervirens. The sequence goes on along the minus strand of VDFB02000002.1, from coordinate 60,287,782 downwards.
TTTGTTCAAAAAAAAATATTATTTGAAAAAAAATTATACATTTTTTTAAAAAAAAGCCAAAAAATTAAATTAAATTAAAAAAATAACAAAAAAAATGAAAAAAGTCAAAATGTACTTAGGGTACTGTACCCTATCAATCCCCCCTATACACCCATTGAAGGCCTTACAGGTCGCAAACCCCACTGAGAAGTGGGCCGCTTGGGGTGGCTCGACCCCCAAATTTTTTATATATATTTTTTTTAATATTTCAATTTTCAAAAATTCAAAAATTCAAAAAAATAAAATTATTATTAAAAATTCCACTGTACTCACCTTGGCTTCTGGGTTGTACCTTGTACACGCCTTCTTCGACTTTCGTGTGAGCAAGTTGGTAGTTCCACTACATTTAGTGGTCTTTTTAGCAAGAGTTCCAGATTTGGCAGTATCTCTAAATTTAGCTGGTAGTTCTCTAGTTTTGGTGGCTTATCAAGCTATTTAGTAGTTCTCTACATTTGGCAGGTTGCTAATTTTAGCAGCAACTCAACTAAAATTGGAAGACATGATTTTTTGAAAACTTGACCCCTCTCTATTGACATTTTATTTTTTGCACCTAAACTTCGGAGGGCTCGTTCTCAGTCATATGAAGGCATTTTTCAATGCAATTTTTTTTTTTATTTGAGGTAAAATTTTGCACTCTTCACAGTGGTGTGATTGGTTTTTTCTCAAGTAATTCTGTTTTTCTAGAAAATTAGTTTTTTCATCATATCTAAAGGACAGTCCTCATTTTTTTAACTTCAAATGGATGTAACTTTCACGTAAGACTTTGAATTGAGGTGATTCTTTTTTTGAAATTGAATATTTTTCCGAGCACTACACATTGGTGCTATTTTGAAGTTCTAATTCAAATATTTTATTATACTTTTAGTATTTGGGTCCAACTTTGGACATTGTAAAACTCTAGAAAATAACTCCAGCATTGTAAACACACTGATTTATAAAGTGCCAAATCATTTTTTTGTTGGGGGAGATTCTTGATTGAGTGAAAAAGGGGGGGGTCTCTCTTTGTGTGTGTGTGTTTTTGATTTGTTCACTTATGCTCTTCTTTTCCTTCAAACATGGATTATTCTAAGGTTCCTTTGCTAACACCTTATAATTATGCAACATGGCATCAACATGCATGGAATGCCTTAATGCAACTTGGGTATACTCCATATGTTGAAAAGAAGGTATTTGAACCTACAGATGATAAGGAAAAGATAAAATGGATGCTTGAACATACAAAAGCTCTTCAATGTCTTCATAGTTTTTTTTCCCTTGATCTTATGTTTCAGATTGAAGCATGTACAAATTCACATGATGCTTGGGAAAATTTAAAATCTTTGTATGGTACAATAGATGAATTCAAAGGCTATTAGATTGAAAATGAATTGATGAGCCTTGATCCTAAGAACTTTGGCAACATCCAGGATTATATTACTAAGGTAAATGATCTGAGAGAACAATGTAAAGCATGTGGTATTGATAAAAGGGACATTCAATTAATTTATAATGCACTAAATAAACTTGGTCTTGAATTTGTAGCTTTTGTTTCTAGCTTTCATACTCATAGGCTCACTATGGGATATGCATATACTATGCATGAACAATAGAAGCTTATTTCTATGGGTCTCATAAAGCCATCATAGACTTAGGATTTGTTGGTTGGTTAGCCTAAGGGACATAAAGAGTCAGGACAATTTGATAAGAAGAAAAATAAATCTAAGAAAATCCACACACAGATCAAGCACAACACAAATCATCTTCAAGGGAGGATTCATCTAAGAAGGAGAAGTCTACTTGTTCATATTGCAAGAGGACTGAATATGAAGAACATTCTTGTTATAACAAGGATATTGATGAATTGAAACATCTTCTTAAGAAAAAAAATATTGATCTACCTTCTAGAATGTCTAATTCTACTTCTTCTTCATATTCTAAACAATTAGGATCTAGCAAGGATAAAGTTCATGTAGGCTTTGCTACTAATTCAAAGAAAAATAAAGGTAAAGCTCTTTGTGCTTCTATAAGTCATGAATCAGGGAAGTGGCTCCTAGATTCTAGAGCCTCTCATCATATGGCTTCTTCACAGTCTGTGTTCTCGTCTTTTGAGCCTTGTGTTATGCCACCTATTATAATGGGAAACAATACTTACATGAATGTAAGTGGGAGAGGATCTATTGATATTGGGGATGGCACCTTCAGTGATGTTTTGTGTGTACCTTACTTGACAAATAATCTTATTTCCATCTATTAGATCACTCATGGTGGAATAGGGAAGACTGTGGAATTCACACCTAATTCAGTTATCATCAAAGACTTGGAGAGCAAAGAGATAATTACTACTAGGATGGTTGATCATGCATATCTATTTTATACCTTTTCAGACTTTACACCTGATGATGATTCTGATCCTTTGGTTGTTGATCACACTCCTTGTGTGACATTTGATTTTGAGGACTTTGGTTACTTGAACTTGGGTATTCTCACATCAGATATAGTTCTTGACCCTTCCATTCCTTCTCCTTCATCTACTGTTTCTTTTGAGGATACTTGTGCTACATTCATGGCTACTTGTGATTTAGTGCAGCAGGATACACATCATCTTCTAGATATAGCTACTTCAGATGACTACTTGACAGACATTGCAGGTTTGTTCATAGAGTCTCATATTTCAAACTTGGGAGACACTTTTCATGACATCCATCTTCTCTTTGATGAAATTGATTCTTCTTCAATTGTTGTGGAGGAACCTTTGGATCCTCTTGTTCATTCTCCACATGATCATTCATCATAGTTTGACATGAGTGTGGATACTTTTGAGCAGCATTTGGATGAGCCACCTTTATCTTCAAAGGAGATAGTTTATTCTTTGAATCTTGTTCTACATACATCTCTACTAGGTTATGGATTGTCATCTTAATCAATGTGGCCTAAAATTCCTAATTTGGTGGTGGTAGCTTTCGACATTGACATGGAGACAAATGAGCTATTTTCAGAAACTTCATACATTTTGAGCTTTCCCTCATATTCATTTAGGAATGGGAATATTTTCTTCATATAACTTTGGTTTTGTTTCTTCCTAAGGGGAGGAATTTTTTTTTACAATCATGGACCATTTTCTACATTCAATTTTGAGCATCAACCATTGGTACATTTGACTTCTTGAGGGAAGGCTACATAGTCTTTCTTATCCTTTCTATTTTGGAGGGGACTTCTTCCTTACATGGGATTCTTCTTGTGTTGGGAAACTTTTTTTCTTTTCTCTCTTTTGGGGAGGAGTTTTTTCCCACTGGGTTTTCTCCTTTTCTCCATTTGTGAGAGAGTATTTTGTACATTGGTACCTAACATGGCCTAGTAGCCAGGACCCATCTTTGCATATTTTCACCCACCTAAGCTACACTTAAGCAGGGGTGTTAGTGTAGGTTTTTTATTTTCCTTATGTTTGGGAATATTTATCTTTCCTCCACACATTATTAAGCTTGCTTAGGTTATATTAGAATGGTTAGGATGATGACATGTGGCTTAAATCCATCACTCACAAGTGTCACTCACACCCACCTTTGGGTAGCTGAGTCTCACACCCTCTTTTGGATTTATTAACCACCTCCCATAACCATTTTTTTGTCTTTACTTGGCAAGTAGGTAAAACTCCCACCTATTATGGGTACTTGGGAGTTATTATTCCTCTTGGAATTATCTGCCATTATTTTGCTATATAAACAACACTCACCCCTCCCCTTGGCTAGTATGATGGAATGCTAGTTCAGTGCTAAGGGAGCATTGAGTTTATCCATCTCATTTCTTTCTTTCCTTCAATAATTCTAATCTTGGGTGGTTTCACAACCAAATCTAACAAATTTCATGTTTATTCAAGCTCATTTTGAAATGGTAAAAATTAGCATAGTGCAAATAATGCAAAATTGCAATTTTAATGCAATTTGAATTCAAAAATGCCAAGGAAAGAATGGTAGGAATTGGGATATGAAATAAAGGTGTTTTAAAACAACTACTTAGAATCCCTAAAGAAAAGGAGTTGTGGAGGTAGGTGCCCAGGTCTGCTTTTTCAGGAGCTAGTGGAGGAGCGGTCAAACATAACTCCCAACTTTTGTGGTATGGAGAAATCAATTGGATTTAATTTTTTAACATTATTTTATGTTTGAATTTATGTTTTTGGTGCAGCTACATGATAGGGTTCATTCCAATTTTGGGAATGGGTAATTTGAAGGAAATGAAAAGAAATGAAATTTCGACAGGGAGTTATGAAGGCATTTTTCTTTCTGTAGCTTTCAGTTTTCGAGAGGATAAGTTGAAAGGGAGTTGGAGAGAGGTTGTAGCATCACATGGAGGTTCATTTTTTCTATATATTGTAGGTGTGAGGAGCTATTTTCAGCAGAAAATAGATTGGAAGTTCATGGTTAGAACTTGTTGAGTGTTGTGAGTGTTGCATGTTGCATAACTGAAAATTGTGAGACATAAGTCTACTTGTAGAAGGGAGAAAATACATAAGTTTAGTTCTCATTTTTGGGGTTTTGAAATGTTTTTTATTGCAAGTTTGGAGTGATTGATAACAACAAATAGAGTTCCAGGTCTTTCAGTGAGAAGTTACGGGAGTTGCAAGTGGAATAGAGGTGGATGAGACTGCATAGATTTGTGGGAGATCACATAGTTTGAGCGCAAGAATGTTTTACAATGTATTTAATTAGATTATGTGATATTTGTATGGGTTTTATTATTGTTTATCAGTCCTCTATGACTGAAAAAAAAGTTTTAATACTATTTTTCTTTGAAGCATAGCAATGTTTGCAAGTTGCAAACCAAGATTGTGTTGGATTGTTTGCAATTTCTACGTTGTTTGAAGAATCGATTGTGAGAGGGTTTTAAGATGGTTGTTGCAGGTATTAAATGGAAATATGTTTCTGTCCATTAGTCTTTTGTTGACTAAAAAAAAATTTTAATCCATTTTTTTTACATTGCAATATCAAGTTTGCAAGTGCAAACCAAGTTTTCTTGTTTTATGAAAAATACTTCCAGCTATTTGATGTAATGCCTATGTGGATTTTAAAGAGGTATTCAAGTGGTTTTTGAAGGGTGTTGTAGCCTTTCGTATTCCATCAGTATTTATATTGATGATATTATTATTTTTAATCAAACTTTAGATGACCATTATAGTCATCTTAAAACTTTTGATTCTATTGAAAAAATATTGGCATTATTTTACCTATAAATAAAATTCAATGGTGTAGTAATAGTTATAAGTTTTAGGAATGGCAGTCAATAATGGAATCCTTGAGGTCCAACCACATATCAGGGATAAACTTTAAGAATTTGATTACCCATTTGATAAAAAGAAATTACATAAGATTTATTGGAATATTAAAATATCTCAATAGTTTATACCCAAGCTCAAGATTTTATCAAGAACCATTACAAAAACTCTTGAAGAATAAATTCACTTGGACTAAAGAAGATATCATCATTGTCTATAAAATCAAAGAAATGATAAGTAAACTTCTATTTTTGCATGTTCCTACTACTTCAGAATATATTTTATATACATATGCTTCTAATTTTTCTTGGTGATGTATTTTGTGTTTTGTTAAGGATAGATAACCAATAATTCATTTCAAAATATGTTGGTAGATTTTTTGTTAACGATGTTCAAAAATGGAGTTCCTCTAATAAATAAATTGATGTTGTTAAAAAATTTCTTGAGGAATTTTCCCTTAAACTTATGCATATGAAGTATTTCAAGATCAAAATTGATTGCACCAAGTTTTTAACATTCAAAGAAAAGGATCATGGATGGGAATATGGAAGGGAACAAATGTTAGATTTAAATATTACTTTAACCTATTTAATTATTTTTTTAAACATATTATCAAAAAAGGTAACATTATTGTTGATTGACTAAGTCAAGATGTCTCTTCTACTTTGATGAATGGTCCAAGTTCTTCAAGACTAAATCTAGGCTTTAACTATCAATGAATAATTAATGTTAATTTCCATTTGATCAACATATTTTTTCAAAGATAAATATTATTACAAGGAATATCTCCTAGGTATATACAAAGCTCAAAATCCACAACAAAATCACTAGAGAATCTAGGGTGCATTACACCTCCAAATTATTTTGGAGACAATAGAGGAGAATTCACAATCTTAAGATTGCAAACTAAGGTGTCTTATCTCAAAATGATTGACATGGTTTGTAAACCCTATTCTCAATAGAAAATTATTATACATGCAAAAAAATTCATGAACTCTAAAATTTTATTAGATATGCTAGACCAATTCATTTGAATCCTAATTAGTAGTTTTCTCAGGATATGATAATAGTTGTAATTATTAGTTATCAGCTTAGTTGGAAATATTATTTCTCCATTAATCTATGTTGTAATATGATATATACATACTATAATTTTCAAAACCACTTTCAAATAAAATAATTATGGAGGCCTTTCAATGAAAGAGATGTCTTTGAAGAAACTAATGCATGGAAAGAGATAAATGATCCAACTCATGTTGTACAAGAAGCATCTTATTTTAGTAGTTGTGATAGTTTCCATGGGCTCCATGGAAACATGTAAATATAATAATTTGTATAAAATTATATTTATGTGAAGACATGGTGGACCCTTATGTCACCCACTCTAAATAAAGTAGATTTTGAAATAAATTATTTTTCCTATTGTGAAAAGTAATAGTATTAAATATTGACCAAAATTTATTTTTGTAGATATTTCTCCTTAAATTTAATACCATGGATAAAATAAATAAATTTTATGTACTAAAGAAAGGACTAACACTATCTACCACTTGACATGATATTCCTCCTTTTCTTTTATAAAATAGGTAACTTGGTAGTATAGGTTTAATTTTGGGTGTCACCGGATCCCAGGTAATATTAGATCTATAAATAAGTGCATGAGAAGCATAGTGGGAATATGTTTCCTTAGAGTCTTAGTAAGTCTTAGGAGTTCTAGTTTGAGTATGCTCTACTTCTACGCTTAGTGAAATTTGAAGTATTAAAAAGAATAATTGTATATAAGTTTATATATATTCAATCGATTGATACTTATTTTATTAATATAAAAATTTTGTAACCATTTGGTCATCAACCTCCATCGTCATTTTTTTCTCACTTCTGCCTAGTGTGGTTGTGTGACCTATTATCATCAATTTCCTTAGAGTCTTAGTGAGACTTAGGAGTTCTAGTTTGAGTCTAAAAATATTTGAGTATGCTCTACTTTTGTGCTTAGTGTGATCTGAAGTATCAAAAAGAATAGTTGTATATAATTTTTTTTATTCACTCTTGTAATTACTTATTTCAGTAGTATAAAGAAGTAACCATTCAATCATCATCCTCTACCACTATTTATGCTCACTTCTACCTAGTTGTGTGACCTCTGTGTATTGTTGGTACCAGAGCCTTGTTTATGGTTATTGTATTGGTGAATAAAGCTTTAAATCTCTAAATTTAGTCATAGTAAGAGAGTTAGACCTCAATTAATCCTGAATTTGGTAATTGTTGAAGAATTTTTTGTTCTATGTGGAGTCTTTGTTGAGATTTCGTTGATCAAAATTTATTTTTTCGTCAATTATTTGAGAGTTGGTTTGGTTTTTTGTGCAGGTTTGTATCCCTTGTTGATCCTTTAATCCTCTTAAGGAATTCCTTCCTAGGTCTCATTATACATCTATAGTCTGAAATGGATGAATATGAAGATATTTTTATTGTTTCTAAGAACAATAAACTCTTTAAAATATTTTTTTCATGTAGCTATAGTGAATTCTTATCATATGTAAATAGTGTAAATACATCTTATGATAATGAGGCTATATATGATGAAGAACCCACTTCAGTATTTATACAAGAAAGCTATTCTAAAAAATATGATAGTAGCATTACAAAGCTTGAAAGTCTTCTAGATGCTCTAGAAGATCTTCTCAAAAGAGAAAATATTTTTGGAAAGGAAGAAGAAGAAGAAGAAGAAGAAAGAGAAGAAAGAGAAAGTATAGACTATGGACATACTACTATGCATATTTAGCCTATTATAGATCCTTTAGTTTGTTATTATCTATTTTGTCTTATGTATTATAATTATCAGTCTTTCTTATGTATCCTCCCTTATCTTAGAAATTGTTTTGAAATCCTTAGTTTTTCTTGTAAACTAGTCATTTTTGTCAAACTAGAAGGTTTTGGTAGAAGGCATGTAGATTTTATAGGTACAATATCTACTATTTAATTCTAGCTAAGAGTCATGTCCTTCCCCTCTTGTATTGGAATCAACAAAAAATATCTATACAAGTTCTTGGTGTAATTAGAACCATAAAATAGAAGGCCTGTAATATCCTCGTAAACTTGGGAGAGTTCATATCTTTGTGTTCCTTATGGAAAGATGAAACCATAGACACTAATCTTATCTTAATATGGGATTTTATGAGGCAGTTCAAGTCATTCTCTTCTCATTCTAGTGGTATAGTTTTAGGAGATCATAAGAATTAAAATTTAATCATCTTCATCAAGGAAATAATTTTTTTTATATGATTGGAAGATTCAATTCAAAGTGAAATATTCTTCTTGAAGATTCATAGTCTTTAGTCATATGAAGGATAAAGGAACTTCTAGAAGCATGTCAAGAAAAATATTGGATTTTTTTTTTTTTTATAATCCTAGCCATATATTTTGGTGTGATGGTTGGGATGACATATAGACTATTCCTAGAACCAAGGAGATTCATATATTGTCCTTTTATCTATCATAAGGATAATTATAGTTTTGCAAGGCCTGACCCATCAATATAAAGAAGCTCATATTATTTTTAGATGTGGGATATTACAAACTATTTTCCTCCCAATTTTTGAAGTGTGGATGTTCTTCCTTCTAAATTTAGCCCCTCTTGTAAAACATTAATATCTCAAATGACACCTTACAAGTCTTCTTCTATCCATGAAACTTTGTTAGATATTATTTATCTTGCAATACATTTTCCAAAAAATCATTTAGAATGGATTATCAAGCACAAGGATACTAAGCTTATTGGAGAATGATACTATCCTGACACTGGTCACTTTGTTCAAAATAATATCAAGAATTCTTACTTATACCAGTATATTCTACAATTTGAAAATGTGTTCAATATACCAAGTCTCCATCTCATTCCAGACATTGGTCATTAGTGCATACTTGAATGGGATCATGGTTAACAATGCAAAATTCATGGTGGAGTATATGCATATAATTAATGTACACAATTAAATATTTATATAGGAAAATTGGTGGACCCATATAATTAAATATCCATATCTAAATCAATTTTTCATATATTATAGTGTGATACTATCATAAGATATTTGAAAAATGGAAAATTGAGTGACAACATGTGAAGATCATATACAAAGATTTGGAAAAATATGGTAGGTAGAGAACTGTACAAATATTTGTGGTGGAATCTTGTACAAATCTTGGTATTACATGGTTTGAAAATATTTACATGTGAAATGGTTGATTTTGTACCTTATAAATATAAATTCTTTTATCTATTGTGAAAAAGTAAGGATAGACAATGTCGAACAAAATATATTTTGGTAGATATTCCTCCTTAAAATTAATGTTATGGATAAAATAAATAAAGTTAATGTACTAACGAAAGGATTGGCATTGTCTTCCACTTGGTATGATATTCCTTGTTTTATTTTCTATAGTAGGTAACTTACTAGTATAGGTAAATATGGGTGTGATCGGACCCTCATGTCATTGTAAGGTTATAAATAAGCCACTCCAAAATTCATTTGGAATCATCGGTAGAATCGAGTAGTAGATCAAGTAGTCTTGGTATCAATTTCCTTTGAGTCTTAGTGAGTCTTACGAGTTCTAGTTTGAGTCTACAAATATTTGAGTATACTCTACATTTTGGCTTAGTGCGATCTGAAGTATCATAAAGAATAGTTACATATAAGTTTGTATATTAGATCATGTAATACTTACTTCATTAATATAAAGAACTCATAACCATTTGGTCATCATCCTTTGTCATTTTTTCTTCTCACTTCCACCTAGTTGTATGACCCCTACATATCAATGGGTGGTGTAATTGGTATAGTTTATTATAATTTGTGAAATATTGGATAAATGATTGTTTTTTATAATTTATTTCATCTCCTACTATTTTATGTTTGTAGGTTTGTGATTTTGTACAGTGATAAAGGTTATACTAGTGGTCAACAATTATTATCATTAATTGTACATACTTAGTCAAATGATAATTATGTATAGCTAACGTATGTTGATGAGAATTATTTATGACAAGATTGAGGAATGTGTATTTGAGATTATTGGAAATCTAGTTTTAGTGTCTTTGCAAATAATTATCCATATGGGTAAATTGTGATAGATTAAAAGACACTTCTTTTGAATATATTCATCAAAATCTCTTAAATTTTTACACCCATGAGATTTATACAAGTAAATTACATTAAAAGTTTAATTAGATCATTGATAGGCACATATATAAATATCATGTCAATTAAGAAAAAACCTAAAAGTGTTATTAGAGGGCCAATTGATATAAATAGTCTTGTTGATAATGAAAAGTACCTAAAGATAATATTGAATGGTCAATAGACACATATAAATGTTAAATTTTTGAAAAACACACAATATGCAGGACCAAACAACAAACAAGAACACCTTCCATGCATGAGAGTTACAAACAAAGGTTTTTTTTCTCAACAAGAAAGAAATTACATAATGATAAGGAGAGTGATTATAAGAGAAAACCCTAAATGATAAATGGATTAGATCATGACAAGTGTCAACATCACATGTGATGAGGTATAATGATCTAATAATAGCTAAACTAACAAAATAAAAAATCACTCCTAAGTGTAGTTTAAGTGCATGATGATAAATTAACCTAATAATCAATTAAATATTATTAATTATTAGCTAATGAATGATTACTCTAACACCCCCCTTAAGTGAAAACTTAGGGAGTAGCTAAAAACCTAAAAAAAAAATGCATGAATAGGTCCCAACAAACAAGTCTTGATGAGGTACCCATGTGCAAAAAATCTAATCTCTCACAACTGGAGAAAAGGAGAAAACCTCATGGGAAAAATTCCTCCCCAAACTTAGAGAAGGGTGAATGAAGGACTAAGAAGCCTCCAAAAAATGTCCTAAAAATAATATAGGAATAAAAGAGGAAGTGGCACTATATATTTTGTTGAAGCATGAAGAAGTTATAGAAAATTATTCAATGATGAATGATATAGTGCTGATATGAGGAACCTCGTCTAGAAAATGATGATTGAGATAAAGAAGACAATAATCTACATGAATGACCCTAACAACACTACTCAACCATGCAAGATGCAATTTGAAAATACAAGTACCTAATAGTTTGAATAGCATTGATCAAGTGAAAATAGAATGTCACCTCCAAAAAATAGGAATGCAAGAGTGTAAGTATGGTAAGTTCTCCATCTTAGCAAAATGTATGGGTAACCAAATGCTACATTCGCCTAGTACATAGGAACAAAAACTAGATACATAACTCACTCCAAAATGAGACCAAGGAAGCATTAGCACCAATAATAGACACCCCCCATAATGCTAATAAGGGAAAGCCATGGCAGGTCCACTAAAACTATGTGCCACCAAGAAGTGCATTTGGGAGAACCAAGAACATCTGAACATGCACAAAAAAATACATGCAACTAAAAATGGGTGTGGAAATAAGGTACACACACATGAGGCAAGAATCACTAGGATTTGATGATGTCATGGAAGGACACTCACTTGAAAAAAGTGTGATGGAAAAAAAATGTCTACACAACCCCCCATGGTACTTTATATCATAGTGCAAGTACAAAAGTCACAACAAGATATGCAAAAATCCCCAAAAGAAAGTACAATAGTGGCACTTTATCTCAGTGCATCTAGAAAAGAGAAAGTGCTTAAAAAACATGTCTACAATGCTAAAATAGGGGAAAATGCTAGAAATACATCTAGAACAACCTAAAACAAGTCATCTTAGATGTAAACATAAAGTTTTGAGGAGCAAAAAAGTCTAAATAATTCACCAAAATGTGAAAACACAAAAAACTAAATAAAATGTACCTTGAGAAAAATTTAGAAAAAGTGCATGGATAGTTGTGAAGAGCTCTGAAAGACCTTTCCATCGCCACTAGAATCATGAAAAATGGAGAAATTGATTAAAAAATGTGAGCTCGAGAATGAAAAAAAAACTTCTAACTTTGATAGGCGATAAAATGTACAAGCATCAAACTATGAGAAAAATATCTACACCATTGGATAGTGCTGGTCAACTTTTCAAAAACATCTCATTCACCCTATTTCAATACCCAAGTGAAAAGTTATCATGATTTTCTCAATCTTGCTAAGTTGCCACAAAAGGTGAAATTTTTTAGCCCCCCTAAGATTGGATGTTGATCACCATATGATCCTAAGGCGAAAGGGTTTAAAAATTTAAAAAATATATATTTTTGGCTATTGGAAATGTTGTAGCCACTAGTGGCTAAGTTGCAACTACATAGCGATTATAGACCACTAGCTAAAGTGTTTGAAATAAGTGCAACACTTAAAAAAGAATTTAATTTTTATTTTTGTTTTTGAAAAAAGCATTGTATAGTACCATACAGGGGTCGTACAAGCCCTTGTGTGAATTTTTTTTTCCTCCTAGACTCCTAACACCAAAAGTTCAACAATTGAGAAACCAAAAAGGTTTGTCAATTGTTGCAGCCTTCCTTCATAGAATCAACACTTAAAACAATATTTAAATAAAATCTCTAGCAAAATATTATTTCATTTGCATTCAAATAAATACTGGAAGTTTACAAAATTCTCAAAACTCAACATGTTATCCATTAACAAAGCTTCAACTGCAACAAAAATCATCTATAGGAAATATTAAGATTCAAATTTGTAAAGTTTCACCACAAACCCATCAATTATGTGCATAACTGTGTTAGAATTTAAAAAGATGAATAACCCATAAAACTTGTGATAATAAATAGATATGAAACTGTGAAAGCAAATGACATGAGATCAAAATAGCAACACAGAGTTAGTCTCCATGAGAGTAATGCAAATGATCCATAAGCAAAATAGAATTATGAGGATGCAAAAGAAAAGGCATATTCAGCTTGAGAATTGAGATTACAAAGGAAATTCCTTGGTTATATAGGCCAAGGGGAGAGATAGATGCAGCCATATTATGACAAGTGTCGGCATCCTATGAGGTGTGACAACTCATGTCATTAAAGGCTCAACCACCTTATCCCTATGTAAAGTTAAGCTAGTGTGAAGAGGACTTTAGTGGAGAACTAGTTAAGAATGAACTAGTTAGATAAAGTACCCTTTTCACACTAACAAGGTGAGTATAAATCAACTAATACTCACATAATATAACCTAAGAAAGCTTAATTAAAGTGCAGGAAAAACCTAGGAATATAGGAAAATAAATAACCCGACTAGGAAAATAAAAACCTATATTAACACACTGCTCCTTGATTATCACGAATATTGTAGAACGCCTTCTGGGTTGTATGCTCCTCCTTCCCAAATTTCTAGAACATTTTGAAATTCTCAATTTTGTTATTGTATGAGAAAGTTGTGGCCTTTTTTTTGAGATTGGTCCTCTTAGTTATGGATTCTGACCATCTTCATTTACCATGAAATTTCGTTCAAAACCTCCACCTCCTCCATTCTAGCATGGAAATTCATGCAAATGGCCTCTTTAATGTTTTTTCTAGTAAGATTCAAACTTTTTCCAAAAATTGCCATCCAATTCATCATCTAAAAACTCCACTCCCCAAACACCCACCATCATGGAAAATATTTTATTTCCAAATCATTTAATTCTTCTTAGGAGTTATAAAAATAATAAATATATATATTTCTCTGTGTAATGTAAAATTACACCAAATTCCTTCACATTTCATCTAAATTTTGAGCAAAACAAAATGTAGAAAAAAGGGGCCTTTTCAAGGTTGTTGAAGGAGAGTTAATTCATGCCTGCAAGATAAAAACAAACCCAAAATTGAAAAAGATAAAATTAAATAAAAGAATTTTTTTTTTTTTATGTGGGATAGCCTGTGCACTCGGATGCTCCTACATCAAACACCCAGGGTAAGAAGAAATGTTTCATGAATTGAAGCTCATGAACATTTGAAAATCTTGTGTTTGTTCTTCAACCATCTTTCTTCTTTAAAAACATGTTTCTTCCTCTTCACCTTACTTTGAATCTTCGTATCTCATCCTTCATTCATCCTTCCTCTTTTTCTTCCCCTCATTAAATTTATTTGATTGCACCATATTTCATATTTCCATTCCATTTTATCATTCTCAACAATACAAATAGACATTAACAAATTCATAGGAATCAATTAATTCCATTTGCATTTCTTCCTTACCTTTTCTTCCTTCATCCTCTTCTTCTTCTATGTCAATAAAATTCATTATACCTTGTTGTTTTTCAACTTGAAACCTATTATTGTCGCTCCTAATCATCTTTCCCATTTCTCTTTCTTTCACCTTTTCATCACAATACAAATCAGCTTTGACATCAACATCACTAAATTTTGCAAAATTATCAAATACTCTTATTTTCTCATTTTCCCCTATTAGTGCATCATCAATTTCAGTAGTCTCATCTCTATTCATATTAACCATGCCATTTTCATATGAATCAACTTTATTTTTCAATTGAAACTTTATCTCTTTTTCAACTGCAACTCTTGCTTCACATGTTTTCAATGTTATCCACTCCCTTTCAACTGCTGCAATTTGTAGTAACATGTCATCTTATTCTTTATTTTTTGTTGCTCCTTCATTCTCTTCCACATACATATCAACATGAATAATTTCTTTGCAAAGTCAAAAAGGAGGAGATAATACCTTTGTTTTTGCTGCTACAATTTCTTGTCTTATGCTTGCAACTTCATTTTCCTTTTCCTTTTTGTCCTCAACAAGATGCACATATGTTGCTACCTCTTCCTTTCTCCATTATTTTTTTATGTCTTTCTTCTTTTCTTATTTTCAATTATCTTCATTTGTGTGGGCTTCTCCCACATTACTTTCTTTGCATACTCTTTCCATCATACGACTGCAACATTGCACTTCTAAATTATTCTTTTTGTTGTCCTCTTTTCCAAACCTCTAATTATCCTCTTCTTTAACTTGTTTCTTCATTCCCAAGCTTTCCTCAAGGGCATCCAATATCACTTCTATCTTCTTCAACTTTGCAATGAGCTTCTTTTCTCTCACCTTTTCCCAATACTCTTCCCAAAATAAGATTCTCATGGGTCTTCCAATGACCCATGTCTTCTTTTTCAAAGTCATTTTTAGAGACTCACAAGCCCCTCTGTAATTACAAGTAATACTTGCAACAATATCTCACTCACACAACTATCCTCTCCCCAAAAAAGACTCTGGAAGATGCTTCCTCTACCCACAATCTCTCAATGGAGGAACTCTACACCTTCTATCCAACTTTATCTCTATTGGAGGATAGTAGTCATAGACCCTTTTTCATGCCTGCAACAAACATAACTTCTCAAAACTCTCTCTCTCTCTCTCTCTCTCTCTCTCTCTCTCTCTGCAGCTTCACTGCTTCAATATTCACCAAAATAAGATATTGCAACAAACTCATACTCAACACATCTCACAACCCAATAAGATCAACCTACTCTAATACCATTTGATGTAGTTCAACAATTGAGAAACTAAAAAAGTTTGTTAATTGTTGCAGCCTTCCTTCATAAAATCAACACTTAAAATAATATTTAAATAAAATCTCCAACACAAAATTATTTTATTTGCATTCAAATAAATATTGGAAGTTTACAAAATTCTCAAAACTTGACATGATGTCCATTAACAAAGCTTCAATTTGAACAACAATCATCTACAAGAAAGATTAAGATTAAAATTTGAAAAGTTTCACCACAAACCTGTCACTTTTTTCCATCGCTGCTCCTTGATTATCATAAATATTTTAAAATTCCTTTTGGGTTTTATGTTCCTCCTTCCTAGATTTCCAAAACATTTTGAAATTCTCAATTTTATTACCGTATGAGAAAGTTATGTTGATGTTATTGCAGCTTAACATATCTCCAAGATGGCCGATCTCCTTTGTAATTATTATTTATTATTTGTAATTATTTTTATGGTGGCCGACCTTGTCCTTGAAAAGGTGCAACCCCTCTAAGCAACATGTATATATAGAAGGTCACTTTCTCTCATTTGTGAATCAAGCAAAGTTTGATCTCCTTCTCCATTAAGTGTGAGTTCTTCAAGAAGAGTAGTGTGAATTCATATAGGAGCAGATTGTGAGTCTATTCAAGTGCAGATTGAAGGGAAGACTATTAGTGTGTGCTACATCCATTGTTGGTGTTGTTTATTGGCCTTGTGTTTGGCCTCATTGTAAAGATACGTGTTGCCATTGCTCATATATATAAGAGTTATATTTGTTGTTGGGTTTTTCTCCCTCAAGAGGAGGGTTTTCCCAGAGTATCTACTGTGTTATTATGTCTGATTTTGAATTAATTTTTTGTGCATTAAATCTGATCATAAAACTAACAAGTTATGCCCTTTTTTCTGAGACTAGTCTTCTCAATTACAAATTCTGACCATCTTCATCTACCATGAAATGTTGTTCAAAACCTCCACCTCCTCCATTCTAGCATGGAAATTCATGAAAATGGCCTCTTTAATGATTTTTCCAAGAAAATTCAAACTTTTGCCAAAAATTTCCATCTAATTCATCATCTAACAACTCCACTCCCCAGAAACCCAACATCATGGAAAATATTTTATTCCCAAATCATTTAATTCTTCTTGGGAGTTACTAAAATAATAAAAATAAATAAATTTCTCTATGTAATGTGAAATTACACCAAATTCCTTCACATTTCATGTAAATTTAGAGCCAAACAAAGTGTAGAAAAAGGGGCCTTTTCAAGGTTGTTGAAGGAGAGTTAATTCATGCCTAGAAGATAAAAAGAAACCCAAAATTGAAAAAGAAAAAATTAAATAAAAGACTATTTTTTTGTTGTGCAAGATAGCCCGTGCACCTAGATGCTCCTTCATCACTAAGTCACAACTGCATAGCGATTACAGACCACTAGCTAAAGCGCTTGAAATAAGTGCAACACTTAAAAAAGCATTTAATTTTTATTTTTTTATTTTTTTGAAAAAAATATTGTACAATACCATACAAGGGTCGTAGAGGCCCTTATGTAAATTTTTTTTGCCTCAAGAGGATGAAGTTTTTTCTTCATGAGGACATGGAGATGATTTAGAATTTGGGGTGGAAATGTGAAGAAGAATGCATAAACAATGTCTTACTTGAAAGAGGTGAAGGAGCAACAGAAAATAAAGAAGAAGATGACTTATTAATGTAGATTGCAATAGTTGAAAAGGAGTGGCTTGCATTGACAATAGGTGAAGCAAAATTTGTGACATTGAAAGATGAGGCAAAATTTGCACCTTGTGAATCTTTTGATGAATTTAATTTGTATGTTAATGATATGTCTAAATTTGAAGGCTATGAGGATATTGAAAAGGATGTTGCAACAAGAAAGGAGTAAAAAAAATAGAGGAAGAAGAAAGTGAAGAATGGATAGGTGAAGGGAATGTACAAAGTGAATTTATTGACTTCTACAATTTTGTTAGTGTTGATTTATATGCAGAAGTCAAGAATCGTAATGGGAAGTGGGAAGATGAACCTTGGTGCAGTAAGATGAATTACATGAGAGGAAGAAAGAGGGGAAAGATGAAGGAAGGGAGAGATGGGAAGTTTCAAAACAAGGAGAAGAAGAAAAATCAAGTAGATGAGGAAGAGAGGTGGATGATGAACAAACATAGGATCTTCAAATTTTCATGAGTTCCCACTCATGGAATATTTCTCTTACCTAGGTTGTTTGATGTAGGAGCATCTGGGTGCATCAGCAATTCTACACACCAAAAGAATGTTTATTTTATTCTCCTTTGATTTTTTGCTTTGGTTGTGGTCTTGCAAGCATGATTTATTTTTTAAATTATTCTCTCCTCATGCTCCTTCAATACCAAATTATTTTGCAAGGTCAAGAAATTAAATTGAATTTGGGATTATTATTTTTGGTGTTTGAAATTGATTTTATTCAAAATTTAAATGTCGGCGCTAAATCCCATGCTCAAGCATGAATTTTCCAATTTAGGCTCCTTTGTAACTCCCATGAGTTTGAAAATGGTTTGTCATTAGTGTTGGAATCTTCTAGGTGTAAGTGCTTGAGGTAGCGAATGTGCAATAATGAGATAATGGATGTCAATTCAAAAAAATATTAGAAAATTATCAGGAAAGAACAATTAAGGGGTTGAATGCATGAATCACATGCCCATAATAGAGGAGGTAGAGGTTTGAATGGAATTTTTGGGAGAGGAAGATTGTCTAGGTTGTAACTATGAGACCCAGTCTTAGTAAATTGGGTATACCTTTCTCATATCAAAATAAAATAGACAATTCCAAAAAGTTATGGAAATCTGTGAAGTAGACACATAAAACCCAGAAACCATTTTAGAAGATTCATTCGAATGAGGGAGTAGTGAAAGGCAGAAAGTGGTGGGTTTTAGAAGATCTAAGATGGAAAAAGAGAGAAAAAGAAAGTAGAAGTGTGAAGGAGAGCATCTTGGCACCCCATTCTTCACGCTCAGAAGTTGGAGAGGTGATGTTGTTGTTGTTGTTTGGATAATTTCTATAGCTGATTTCTAAGTTTTGTAAATCATATTTGTAAAAGTTGAAGGCATTTTTTCCTATAGATTGTTTCAAGGAGGATTTGATTTTTTCATTGTGTTGTTGAAATTGGAGATTTAAAAATATTTTCCATTGGATTTTTATTTACATATACTTATGGTTGTGGAATGAGAATGCATTTTATGTTATAGCTACTTGGATGGGTTGTTTGACAAAACCCCCCATCCTTAACTGCATCAAATGGTATTAGAGCCAGGTAAAAGCACCCGGATGCTTGTGGGTAAAAGCACAAAGTTGTGTCACACTTTCAACCAGCTAAATGGTTTCTATGAAATTGTTTTTAGCTGGAAATAATTCAGCCAAGAATGTTTCATACAAAACCATGTGGTAGTGACATGGCATCGATGTGGCAACATTTTTTCGAGTAAATATTGTTCGACCAAAATAATCAAATATGAAACTAAGAAAATGGGTTGTCCTTTCTTTTCTAGACTTGCACATGTTTAATTGAATCTATCAAGGGCAAGGGGTATTCGAACGAAGAGTTTCAGTTAGACCAGGTAGGTGTTTTGAACTTGTTTTTATTTTATCTATGCATTTTATACATTCAAAGACCACACAGGTATGTTGGTATGTGCCCAGATATTCAAAATGCATATGCCATATAACCATGCCTAAATCCATACCTGAAACACTGGATGTCCTATACAATGTTGGAGTAACAGGTTAATCATCTAATTAATTATATCATCGTGATTAATTAATTAGATCACCTTTTACTTTATTCACTTAAGATAAACTTAAGAATTGCAAATTTAATTATTAGATTGGTTAATAAAAGCACATGTTTTATCATTGCATAGAATGATGACACTTATCATAAGCTAATTTAATCCTCACCTAGGGTTTAGATCTAGAGTTTCTATCTCCTTTTCACAAGGATTGATTCTCATTGTAATTCTTATTTAGGTATTTTGCATCAATAATATTCTCAAGCTATTGAGCACAATCAAGCTTGTTGATCTTTTTCAATTGTGATAGGCATTACTTGTAGGTGATTTTTGGGTTTTGTGAGTTGAATCAATAAATTCTACATGGTATCAAAGTAGATATGCATCCCCCTATTAAATTTTTGAAAGATTAGGCCTTGAGAAATTTTTGGTGCATCCTTGATTAAAAAATTGGCCAATATCTTTTGCTTCATGTAATTTTGAGAAAAATGATTTTTGGATTTTGTTCAAAATCACAAAATACCATCTTGATATTTGCCAGATTTTGTAGATAGTGAGAATATTTTGCAAAAACGTCAGTCAAGATAGCCCATGCACAGTTGTTTTCTCTACAGGTGAAGTTTATTTATTTATACCAAATCACATATTCTACCTTTTGAATTCAAAAATACTTTTTGGGTTTTGTTGACGGCATCAGAATATCTTTTAGGTATCTATTAGTTTTTGCATAAAATGAGAAAAAATTTCAAAAATAAATTAGAAGGGTCATGTTTCTTGATTTTTGGATGACAAAATTTACCCCACTTTTAAAAAACCCATAGCTTGAGCATACAATGTTTATTTTTCAAAAAAATTATATCATCGAAAGCCTTATTTTGTCCTCTACATAGATTGTAGGTCAATTTTCTAGAATGTTTTCTAGTTACTTTCTATTTTCATTAGATCTCAAGTTACATTATTTTTTTCATTTTTTGGAAAACTTGATCCAATCTTCATGGAGCTAGATGTGAACATTAATCTGTGCATGAAATCTTTCCTATTTTCATTCTTTTTGTTTGCATTTTATCATTTATTTTTGCTTGTGTTTCATGTTCACCTTTTACAATCTTGGGGTATTACAATAAATGTACTTCAATAAAGTTTCGTTAGGGGGTTGCATACATAACAATTGGATTAGAGTGTAGATGCATGACATGCACTATGATCCCATCTTCATATTGATGACACCTCACATGAGTTGTATCTAGATTTTGTAGCTTCTCTTAGCCACAATCTTACTCATGACTTGACATATTTTGGTTTGCATTGGTTCACATCTTAGATTGAGAACCTATGGTTAATGATCCTAAATCACATATAATTCACATCGGGTCGCATCTTAGTTTGAGGTTCATTCATTTATGGCAAATGTTCCTAAATCTTCATGGCACTTGCCCCTATGGATTAGTTTTAATCACAATTTTGCATCAACATCAAGATACACATAGCTTCCAGATTATTTCATCATTTATTTCCCTCTTATGGGGAGAATTTTTTATGTATCTATGTGATGGATGGTGTACTTGGGGATATCATATCATGGAGTCCTCCATATTTCATCACTTGATTGCATTGCATATGTACATGGGTACCTAACATGGCCTAGTAACCGAGACCCATTCATGCTTTCATGCATTCATTCATACATCCTTAATCAAGTTTTTAGCTACTCCCTAAGTTCATCTTAAGGGAGGGTGTTGGAGTAATAGGCTAATCATCTAATTAATTATATCATCATGATTAATTAATTAGATCACCTTTTACTTTATTCACTTAAGCTAAACTTAGGGATTGCATATTTAATTATTAGATGTGATTATAAAAGCACATGTTATCTCATTGCATAAGATGATGCCACTCATCATAGGCTAATTTAATCTTCACCTACAATTTAGATCTAGGGTTTCTATCTCTTTTTCATAAGGATTGATTATCATTGTAATTTTTATTTAATTATTTTGCATCAATAATATTCTTAGGCTATTGAACACAATCAAGCTTGTTGATCTATTTCCTTTGTGATAGGTATTACTTGTAGGTGTTTTCTAGGTTTTGTGAGTTGAATCAACAACTTCTACATACAACACTACTAAGTGTATATGATAAAATAAATATCTCATTAAACAAAGTTTGTATGTGAGTATATTTAATTTATGCTAAAAATTATTTTCACCCACTCTCTCATCAAGAAACCTCAATGATGCAACCTAAAAATATGTTTAAAAGAGAAGATGCCCTATTTCAGGGGGATTTGTCCTCACCACTAAGGCCCCAAGTATGCACTCTACCAAGAGAGAATGGATGACTTTCAAAGTACTCATACATAATCCTAGGGGATTAGAATAGGTGTGATAAAGATAAAATTTGTATAGCTATCTATTAAAAAAATAAAAATTCATTGATTCCAACATGTGTTCTACCTTGCCCATTAAAATTTGAAACCTTCTTGAGTATTATTTATGAGTTTTTATTTATGTTTGGTGTTGTGAACGAGTGCTATATGCTATTATAACAATTAAATTGATATTTGAATTACACGTATGAACTTTCTCTAACATTTTATTTATATGCAATTCTACTTGTTTAGACTATGTCACAGAACCAACAAAGTTTACAACGATGTTCATTCTACTACATTCCTCATTTTCCTCTTCCACTCATCATTGCATGTTTAATTTTTTTTTGTTATCTCATAATAACTCTCACTGCCTTGTAGCTTTTTGTTGGGGCTAGAAATGTAATTATCTATATATCTGGCTAATTATATTTGATAGAGACATTTGATTCATGTCTTTAAAGCCTTTTAATATTTAAAATATAGCATTTATGCAACAATTATATGATATTTTAGATGCAATTGTAGTCTACTCATTGCTTTCTTATCGATGCTTTCAATTTTATTTTTTGTACTGAAGTAATATATTTGTGGAAATTTTTGGATGCCCATTTGTAGAATAGTGGGTATCCTCATTTCATCCATTTTCTTTGAATTTTTTTCTATTATATAAGATTATTGTCATCAACTATACAATACTTTGCAGTATTTCCAAGAGATGGACCAATGGAAGGATACCTATTCTCATAGCAGTAATAGCTAAGAGTGTAATGCTTTATTCATAAAATAATGTTAATTTTGATATATATGTGGAAAAGATGGATATGGGTTTACACCATTTGGTTTTAGGAGAAATATGTTTTGTGTTACAAAAGCTAACCATACTTGAATCCATACTCGAAACACTAGATGCCCTATACAACACTGCTAAGGGA
Organism: Sequoia sempervirens; assembly: GCA_007258455.2. Classification (NCBI taxonomy): domain Eukaryota; kingdom Viridiplantae; phylum Streptophyta; class Pinopsida; order Cupressales; family Cupressaceae; genus Sequoia; species Sequoia sempervirens. The sequence continues at coordinate 60,264,972 of VDFB02000002.1, read as the reverse complement.
GTGTCTAGGAAATAAGTACCTACATGATATGGCCACCAGTAATAATCATAATACAATTAAAACTATAAATTCATAGAACATTCATGTATTGGCTAATCGTAAAAACAAAAAATGAAGTTGTAAACTGAAGAAAAATCAATTGGACCTTGAAACATATCTTAGTTATTTTAAGGAACTTAGGAGATTGAAATGGTGTTATGTTAGCAAAAAATTTCCTTTAAACTTAGGTTTGGAGGTCAAATCCCTCTCTTACAATCTCCAATTATCCTCTTGTTTCTTCTCAAGTCCCAAGATGAATTGCCACAAATTGATGTTCAATTCAAATGGATGAATTTCACATGTATATAAGGTAGCTTATTTTCTCTTTTGATGTCATTTGTCTTCTATCATGGAATAATTTTTTACATATGAAAATTATTACCACAAATCCTTAGCCTTTAGAGGTTATGAAAGGTTCTATAAGCATTTTGTCTTCTAGAATTCTTATAGAAAGTTTTGTTCTACCTACAACACACATGCCCCGTTCAGAACAAGGACCCTATCTTTTTGCTTCGTCGGGTCACTTTTGTCTTCACCTCATTTTGTGTGCCCCCTATTTTGAGTCCTAAGTGATCAAGGAGTCTTACAAGAACCACCTTAAGTTGAAAAAGTTTCACCACTTCCAAAATCTGCAAGTCTCTAGCCTTTGCAAAATTCCCTTGGTAGTTTTCCTTTGAACTTTGAAACTATCGTCCTTCGAGTCATGTGAGTCCACCCCTGCAGGTTGCTTTGTGGAGAATTTTGTCAAATCTTCACCATTCCAAATGGCCAACTCAATACATCCTCTCGCCTCACAGGATTCACAACTTCCTTTTTCATTCCATTGATGACTTGCCTAGCGGCCAACTTCTGGGTGTCATCCGCTTTGCGGACCCCGCCATTCCCTCTGTCATCTTTTTGAAATGAGTTTTCACCAACCTCAGCCGTCGTCATACCCACATTACTAGCATGCATTAAATGTTGAAAATTCTATAAATATACATCTCTGACATGTCATTTTCACCTGCACACTTTTAGAAGACTTGTCAGAGGTTGCCAGTGATCACCGCCTCCATGCGCGCAGAGTCTCTTCGCCATCCAAAATGCTATCATCTATGGCTCCTTCACATACTTCATCAATTTATTCAGGTCAATTTTCTAGTGCCGACTATGTCATAATTTTTCTTCCTTTTGCACAAAGTTATTAAATTTTAAAGAGGAGAAACTTAAAACTAGCTAAAAGACATTAGGCTAGATAAAACCCATGTTTTAAAAATTAGAAAATCTATCAAAATCAGCAATAAACTTCATGCGGAACATTCACCTCCCATAGTCATTCTTCAACCAAGAATGTCATACCCTACACATCTGCATCATGTCGATCGTCAAAGCCCTATTCCTCAAATGATAAACCTTGAAGCAGTTGGCCTTTGCCTCCTTCAGGCCCACGCATGTAGGAAGATGCTCACCCTCAATCGCATTTCAAAACTTAAACGAAAACATGAGTTGAACTAAGAACCTCCATCCTCGTCAGATCCACACATGCAGGTTTCCAAACCCAAGATTCCCTTCTGTCATGTTGTTTCAAAATCCAACCTATCTTGGCTACCCATGTTGCAGGCCCCACATAATCCATGTCTGCCAATTCAACTCAAGTGCATAAACCCTGGACCATCTAATGCGGATTGTCGCTATCCTCCTACCACCACATAAATGACCATTCTAAAATGACAAAACCTTGAGATATTTTAGTTAGATGGGCCCCACTCCAGCTATCTCCATTCGGTTCCCTGCACTAAAAATGAAAAAGTGTTGGCCCCCTTGGTGGGCTGCCCATTCCTAACTTTCGGCAAAGGGCTTCTATTGGTTGGTTGTCATCCTGAATATCCCCGGCTTATCATCTTCCCACCTAGTGGACCCCGCACTCTCTAGCGCCTTTGAGCCCGAAACTAAACAACTAAGTGTCAAGCGCCTTGTGGGTTGGACCATGCGGTTGGCCGCTGGCAGAATTTCGTCCCACTCTTGCTGCTAGAAACTGCCAATAACTTTCATCAGTCCGCTATGTGGAACCCGACCCTGTCACTTCCTTCTGGTCATTCATGAGCAAGTGAGTAATACTTGAGCTTCTGTCGAGGACTCCTCTAGACTCAACCATGCATTTTTATCAACATGGATCGTCATCCTCTCCCCACTGTTCTGAACGGCTATTGATCAATGTCCTCCCGCAACTCCTCACCTGTACCTGGTTCAACGATGAATGCTTCAAAGAACAGACACTTCTGTCCTTCGATACTGTGGGTCCCGCATTGTAGGATGCCACCTTGCCAGAGCTGTTTTCAAATGGAAAAGCTTGAAATATCCAGGAGACTCCCTAAATCCATATACCTTGCACCTGCATGCCTAAATGATGGACTTAATGCCTCCAGAGCTTTGAATTTGACTCGACCCATGTGCTAAAATGATTTAACCTACTGATGGGTCCCACTTTATGGGCCATCGTGCCCAAATTTTCATTTGTTTGTAGCTACTTTCAAAACAGATGCCAGCCCAGGGAATTTTGCACCCCTAGGCCTACATTGTGATAACTCCCTCAAACGAAAGGCTAACAAGAATATGAAAGAAATGTTAGGATCCTTGAATGATGAATTACTTGATCCAATGTTGTTTTTATAGGATTTTATTAACATTTCTCATGTTTTACACTTGAATTTACTTACTGCTCCTTTTCTTGTAGGATATATGAAACCAACTGCAAGACCTTCAGAGGAATCCGCAGAAAAGGAAAAAGGAAAGAAGCTAGCCACAACACTTGGGTACTACAAGACAAAATAGGAATGAGACAAAAAATGTATTTTATATTCCTTTTTAATGGGGGGTAGGTGAAACCCTAGTGTAAAGAAAATTTGAGCCACACAATGCAAATTAATCCTATCCATTCATTTGGGCTTTAGAAAACTATAAATAGGGGTCTCCCCTTCATTTGTAAATGGTTGGAGAATTGGTGTAAAGACATTCTACAACAATAGAAAGAAACATTGGATGATTTATGGGTGTTTCTTTTGAATTTTTTCATTATGCATGCATGGTTCTACTTCCAAGTTAGTTTAGCTATAGTTTCTTGAGTGGATGTGATAATGGAAATTGCTTTTATGGTATCTAATGAACTTTCAACCCATACTTTTAGCACTTTTTGATGACAAACTACTATATAAAGTTAGCCTGGGCTTCTTTATTCCATTGTTGCAACCTAGTTCAATTGCATGTTCATTATTTGCATGTGCAATCTAAAAATCTACAGACCTTAGGAGATGGCACTGATTTTGTGTAATTGTAGGTTCTCTTGGTAAAGAAAATTCCAGTTTAGGAAGTCTATCTATTGTAGTAGCCTCCATTATTACTATTCATTCATAGCTTAGGATTATAAAAACTTTCTTAACCCTTTCCCATTTGCTATTTCTTTTAGTCCTTGGTTTGAGTAGGATCTCAAGCATCACCATGAAGTCAAATCAAATGAGCTTGATGAGTTTTAACTTGTTGTTTTGAGTGGGAATCTACTATTCATTCACTTCCAACACTTTGAAACTGCATTCATAGACCCAACTTCCCATGCTTTGTAACTCATATGTAAGACCGCCCTGTGTTACCAGCAAAACACATCAAACAACTAAACTAACCGACAACTCAATAGAACCAACTGGCAGCACAACCTATCTTCCTCCAAAATCAAACACCATAGCCAAGCAATACTGAGAAAGATCAGTTGGATGAACTGACGAAGATGATCAGAAAAATGTCCATAGAGATGACTCATCTCAGAAACCAAAATAATCAACTGCAAGCTTTCCAATGTAGCATTCAGGCTAACCTCAATCGAGATAACAGGGATAATTGTGAAGTGGGTACCTCGTCTAGGAAAAAATATGAACGAGGGTAGAACTCCAACCAAAATTTTGAAAGGATACCTTCTCAAAGATAGATTAGGACGTGGAGTACAAGGCCAAATAACGGAGGTGTTCTCACTCCTCTTGATCTACCTGTGAGTGCAGAGAAGACAACTAGTGGAGTATATCTCATCGAAGCTTCCTTGTCTAGATGGTGTCAAATTCATAAAACTAATACACTCTGAGTTGGATTGCCTCGAGTTCCTCATAGTGGCAGAGATTTTTCAAGTAGAAGTTCAAAATGTTGTGGAAAACACTGGTTGTCGAGATCTAGTCTCATCGGAACCATATGAATCTTCAATGCTCATAGTCAATCAAGCCCCATTCCTACGAAGCGAGAGAAATGCACCAGAAATTGAGGTTGCCTCCCCAAAGAACGAAGAAGTTAAAGAGGTAAGTAATGAAGAAGCCTTATCTTAGCTCTTTACTTTAGTAGATAATGGTCTGGTAGATGAGGAAGAGTCTCGTGAAGATGAGGTTCAAATGTTTCATCAAAGAGAAACCCCATATAACTTAAGGAATAGACAAGTAGGAGGACCTTTCACAACCTCCACTCCGCCCAATAACTTCAGTACCCTGCCTAATCCTAATGCTAGAAATAATCCAAGCTACCCCTATGTTCTCACCCAATATCCTAACAAGAACAAATAGTTGAATCAAACGCAAAACCAATCAGCTAGCTCTTCCATAGGTAGAGCCTTTGAGGCTGAAATTGAGCAAATGGGTATGTTGTTGAAGAATTTAAGAAGATCAAAATTAGTCTGTCTACTTTTGAGTTACTTAAGGTTCCTACAGTTATGCATGCCTTCTTTAGGGTGATCAATGGGACCCATTCTTCCAATTCAACACAAGAGATATCAGCCAAGAGAGTCTCTTTTGAGGGGCCACCACATGAGCCCTTAATTTAGGAAATCATAGGTAAAAAGAAAGATGTCTCTTCCACTCAACAAACTGGAAAATAGCCTGCTAAAGAGAAAAGTCAAGTGTAGACCAAGGAAAAGACCAATGAGAAGGATGAGAACCAAGTAGCCCAGGTTGATACGCTCGTGGGTCTGTTCCAAGGGAAGTTGGAGATGCCACCCTTCCTCACAACAATTAGAATAATTGGGAAGAAATTGCATAATTTTTTGCTTCACTCAGGAGCATCAGATAACGAAATGCCTCTTGATGTTTGCAAGGAACTAGGAATAGTCCCCACTCCTTCTAGAAGAAACGTGACTCAACTAGACAAAACTAAAGTGAACATAGTTGGAGAAATCAATCAGATTCCCATGCAGATTATTGCTAACTCGAGGGTGTAGCAAGTTATTGATATTCAAGTTGTAGATATCCCTAACACTTACGATATAATATTGGGACAAGACTTCACCAGAGCACTAAATAGGTATGTTGTGACTGATTTCTCTCATGTATGGCTACCATGGAAGGGACTACCAAACCAAATTCGTATAGATCGAGAGCCACACATGAAATTCATGATCACAGAATATAACAACACCAAAGAGGTGTTGTTTGTTGAAGCAGAATTGGGTAATTATTCTCTCATGGCATACTAGGAGGAATCTGAACTTCAAGAAGAAGAAATGGCTAATGAGGTCCTTTTAGTATTATGTAGCCCTCCTGCCAATTTGTCCCACGCACCACAAAGCTCATAAATGTTGGTAGAATCAGATGATGAAGATTCCTATGATGATGGTAATTTGGGACTCCTAGATGGATTCTAGGATTTCATGGAAAAATGCATACAATATCAGCTTAGTCTGGGAGCAAGAATGGATTTCCAAGAGCTTTTTCTACCTAACTGGCGCAGAGTCCATAATGTTTCCCATTCAAAATTTGAGTGTTGCTTGTGTCAAATGGTAGTAGATCATATCAAAGGACAAGTCACGATTCAAAAGGAGCTACCAACAGAGTAGCTTGCCCCCAACCATGTTGATCTAGTGTCCATTTCAGAAATGGAAAAAGTAAATGTGCAACCAAGAAAGAATGAGTCAATGATTGGCCCCGAAATTAAGGAACCTTCCAAGTTCTAGACACTGTGCTTCAATCGATCCAAGTCCAAGTAGGGAGCCGAAGCCAAATTTGAACTCATTATCCCCATGGGTAAGACTTAATTCTCTACTCATAGACTCCAATTTTATTGCGCAAATAGCATAACAAAGTACAAGGCTTTAGTTCATGGTCTCTTAATGGCCCTAAGGAAGAAGGTCAAAATGTTGCAAGTCGTTGGTGATTTAGAGCTGATAGTGAAACAAGTCGCCATGACCGAATACTAGAAAATTATAGGCATAGGGTTTGGGATTTGTTAGAGAGCCTAGATGCATTCAATATTTAGTTGATCCCATGATCCCAAAACCATACTATTGATGCCTTGGTTAAGTGGCCAATACTCTTCAACCATTGTCATTGTCAAGTCTCAAGAGGTTCACCATTGAGCTGACTTCCACCCCATCCATGCCAAATAACATCACCCATTTTCAGGTGTTTAATGATGACAAGCATATCTTGGAGTTTATCACTAGCTCTGATGTATTTGCAACCCAGATAATTGAAGAAGTTGAATTGGATATAGACGGGGTTATCAACCTCAAAATGAACATGATTCCTAGGGGCATGGTTCAGCTTGAGCGGATATTCAATTTGGATCATATTAGAGACCAGGACCATTAGGAAAAGAAAGACTCCATAAATAATCAATGTGACACTCACAACCTTAGAAAAACTGAGGAAATTAAAAATGTATTCATTGGTAAGGTGTGCATGCTAGAAGAAAATAAAGGAATCATTGATGCTTTTAAAAAGTATCACAAGGTAGTTACATGGAGCTACAAAGATTTGAAGACATATGGCACCTCAATCATCACACAAACTATACCTCTTAAGCCGGATGTCCATTTCGACAGCGACAGCGTCCCATCAATGCGCGATTGGAGCCAATCATTTACAAGGAATTACAAAATCTACTCTCAGGAAAAATCATATTTTTAGTTAGACACTCCACCTGGGTGGCCAATTTGGTCCCGATCAGGAAAAATAATGGAGAAATCAGGTTTTGTGTGGACTTTCACAATTTGAATAGAGCTTTGGAAAAGGACAACTATCCCATGCCTTCATTGGATGAGGTACTACAGATCGTCAATGGTTCATAGATGATGTCTTTCTTAGATGAGTATTCTCAATATAATCAAGTAATGGTGCAATATGAAGATAGACAAAAGACTGTGTTCACCACCAAGTGGGGAACCTTTCCATATCGGAGGATTCCATTCAGACTCATCAACGTTGGCACCACTTTCCAGCAGGCCATGGATATAGCCTTCAAGGAGCTAATTGGAAAATGCATCATCATCTACATGGATGATCTTATGGTGTTCTCAAAGAAATGAGGTGATCATGTTTCTGATCTATGTAAAGTTTTTTAAAGGTGCCAAGAATTCAAGATTTTGCTTAATTTGAAGAAGTGCAACTTCGGAGTCATAGAAGGTAAGTTGCTCGGGCGCATCATTTCAGAAAGAGGAATGTCCATAGATCCCAAGCGTATTTAGTACCTCTTGAATATTTAGCTTCCAAGTAGCAAGAAAGAGCTGAAGTCTTTCTTCAGAAAGATAAATTTCATCAGGAAATTTATTGCAGGCTTTGCTAAAATTGTTAAGCCTCTCAACACCATGTTGAAACAAGATGCCAAAGTTGAGTGGACTCTTAAGGTAAAGCAGGCCTTCGAGCAAATCAAGAAAGCTATTGCTGACACACTTGTGCTAGTTAGCCCAGATTATCTAAATCCCTTCTATATTTATTCATTCGCTTCAAACCATTTGTGTGTGAATATTTTGACTCAGAAAGATGATGAAGGGAATAAGCACCCAATTGCCTTCATGAGCACTCCACTAAAGGATGTCAAACTGAGATATCCCAATATAGGAAAAAAATCATATGCTCTAGTCAGAGGAGTAAATAATCTTAGGAATTATGTCATGTGGAACAAGGTGTTCACCATCATCCCTGATCCAACAGTAAAGACATTGTTAATGCAAAATGAATTAAGGGAAAGGAGAGAAAAGTGTGTCACCCTATTGCAAGAATATGACATGGAGATTCAACCAATAAAATTAGTAAGAGGGTAGGCCCTCACCCAAATGATAGCTAAAGCAGTACCTGAAGTAGGACCTAAGCTTATTGTTCAAAAATATCAACTCGAAGATGTCTCCCCTGTAGAATATTATGATGACATTGTGTATTAATTTATGAACAAAAAGTGCCCATCTTGTCTACAAGGAGTCCAAAAACGTGCTCTCCATCTGAAAATTAGTAGCTATATGTTGTGAGGGTCTATATTATATAAGAGGAATCATGAAGGGGTCTACCTTAGATGCCTCAAAAAAAAAAAAAGCAGCTCAAGTGCTACAAGAATTTCATGATAAATTTGGCACTCGTCATGGATCCAGTCCTTCAACTGCTCATTAGATCATATGAGCAGGGTATTATTGGCCAACAATATTCAAGGATGTGCACAGTCATGTTCATACATGCTACGTCTGCCAGACCACGGCAATCAGAGAAAGAAACATTCTTGTCCTATTGTAACCAGTCCTGGAGGTAAGACCATTCACACAATGGGGTCTAGACTTCATTGGTCCGGTAAGCCCACCATCCTTCATAGGTCATAGGTACATTCTAATCACCTCACATTATTGTACTAGATGGATAGAAGTTATTGCATGTAGGAAATGTACCACAAAGGTAGTTACCAATTTTCTTGAAAGTTGCATTTTAAATCATTTTCGTTGCCCATATGCTTTGGTTTGAAATAATGGCCCCACCTTTGCCTCATTCAAATTCACTAGTTGAGCCTTCGATTATGGAATTTCACTTAAATTCTCATCCAACTAATATCCCCAGGGAAATGGCCTAGTTGAATCCACAAACAAGAACCTCATCACTGTGATTAAAAATTTGCTTGATAGAAATCCCAAGGACTGGCATACCTAGCTCCATTTTTCCCTTTGGGTAGATCGTACACACCGCAAGGCTTCCTTAGGTGATTCCATGTTCCTAGTTCATCTCAAGATCCCCATCCTCCAATTCATCAACACTTTTTATGAAGAAGGGGATTGACGAGAAGCTCGCTTAGCTAAATTGCTTCATCTTGAAAAAGTGTGTGACCGAGCCATTGAAATTTTTTCCAAACACCAGGGTGTGATCAAGAGATGGTTTGATAGATGAGACAAAGTAAAGTACTTTAGAATAGTTGGCCTAGTCCTATGTTGGGACAAGGCTCGTGAAAAGAAAGGGGGACATGAAAAATTCAACAAGCTCTAGCTTGGCTCCTTTCAAATTTTTGAAATCTTAGGAGATAACACATTCCATCTCAAGACTTTAACTAGTGAACACATCCCATTACCCATCAATGGGCAGCACCTCAAGCATTATTTCCTTGCTTGAGCTCTTTTGAGCTTAGGTTTTGTAAATACTTGTACATAGGTTAGTTTAGGTTTCCTTGTGTTTTTGTTTCGTTGTTTTGATTTGTTGCTATTTTGCTCATTTCTCGACTGCTTTGTTTTGTTGAGGGTGTTATTTGTCTTTGATGCGATGGCCATGCTCACATCAATGAATGGTTCACTTTGTTGCTCGCTTTTAGTGTTCTCTGGATAAATATTCACTCCCAACTATTGGTCTCTAATCACTGCTATGGAATGGTCTCCCTATTTGAACTTGGAATTGACCTAGAATGTGACACTTGGTTGGATCTTACAACATTTCATCTCGGATCCTACACAAGATAAAAACTATTTTTTTCTGAAGAGCTATGCAGTGGTTGTTATGATATCACTATGGTTCCAAACCCACTGTAAGATTCGATGCTTACACTGTTGAGCAAAAGAAACATTATTTATTTGAGATTCAAATGAAGAAGTGGAAGAAAAGATAGAACAAAAGACTCCAAGCAATAAGGGAATGAAAATTTAGCATACCTGAGAGGAGGAAGGTGGATACGAATCATTGAAGGAGGGATCCTAGATGCTAAATGGTTGGAAAAACAATTGGAAAAGAAGACCCCTACTCTTATGGATCTTAAGGTGAGGATGGAAGCCATTCTGGCTTGAGCACAAATTAGCACAAAGAAAGAAAGGAAACAAAGGGTAAGATCCCACTTGACAATGGATGCCTTGGGATCAAGAACGATGAATATAGCTACCCCTGTGGTGGAAGAAGGAGTTAGCTATAATATTTCCACTATTGATCTAGGGATAGCCACGAGGGAACAAAAGATTGATCATCTTCAAGGGTCAGTTGCTACTATTGTGCACCAGATGCATAAGGAAAAGTCCTCCAAGGAGGAATTAAAGGCACAAGTGGTAGATTTAACAACCTATATACAACAATGGTCATCCACCGAAGAGTTTCCCACTACGTCCTCAGTGCCGCCACTATTGTTGTCCAAAGACCACATCAACAAGCTCGAAAGGAGAAAGAATTTGACCAAGGCCACTAAGGATTGGTTTCAATGAGTCATATACAATGGGTATATGGGTATCAATCGTGCCGCTAGAATGGAAAATAAGTTCCTGGAAGTGCAAAAAAATCTTGAAGGCACAAGAAAATTTTGCACTGACTTCCTAGAGCTATATAGGATCACATATCCTAAAATTGAGGCTATCCTCAAGATGCCTGAGAAAACATGGGAAAAGGAGCTTGCACTGGCAAAGGATGACCACTGGCTTGTGGAAACGTTGAAGATGGGCCTCGATCACAGATGAGAGATCCTAGAATGGGTGCTCCATGAAGTGGAGCTTGATATTGATTGGGCCAAAGAGGCCAGCATGGCTTGTGAGGAATACCTCAAGTTGATCACAAATTTTGACATGCCCTCCATCAAGATAGATCCAGAAAAGATAAAGCCACATTTCCTCAAGAAGATGGAGGATGGAGCTACCAATTTCCTCAGGCCAAACTTCATGGATTTTTCTGCTCATGCCTTCGCCCAATCCGAGCAAGTTATAAAGAACACTCCCAAATGTGATAAGGATTCGGATGTAATTACCATCCAATCAAAGAAATTGAACTTTCAAGTGCTTCAATCTGACATTATGGAGTGGAATAAGCTTCAAACATTGATCAAAAAGTTTGTAGAATATGCTACTATGAAGAATCATGAAGGAAATCTGGTGATTGATGAAGAATTCCTCACAGTATAGCTGTAGCAAAGGCAATTAGCTACAAGACAAAATGCCACAGTGCTGCCCACAAGAAGACCAAATAAGCTAGAGGACAAAATGTAATTTTATATTATAAAATATTTGGGGGTAGGTGAAACCCTAATTTGTAGTGAATCTTGGCCACACAATGAGATTAAATATTGTCCATTCATTTTTCTTTTTGGACACTATAAATAGGGGGTCTCCTCTCATTCTCAAGAGGGAGTTGAGTTGTTGTACAGACATGCTGCTGGAATTTTAATAGAAGTTCATTGATTTTGGTGGATTCTTGAGTTCTAACTTCATGTTTCATGATTCTTCTCCTCTTAGTTAGTGAATTTGAATAGATTAATTTTGTTGTTCTATGTTTTAGCTTTCTTTAATAGATTAGTTAGTGTTGTTCATTGATGGTGAAGAATTCTGTTGTGTGGATGCCCTTCCTTGTTCATGCTTTTTGCTATTTATTAATGATAAATTGTAGTGTAAAGCTAGTTTGAACATTATTTGAATGTTTCACTTAAATTCTATCTTTTGTTCATACTTTATGATGAATGAATGGTTGAAATCTGCAAACCTTAGAAGATTGCACTAGTTTCATGAGACTGTGAGTTAATCTAGTTAAATGGCCCTTAGTTTTAGGAAGGTTGTCCACTGTAGCATCCTCCATTGTCACTGGTCATCAGTAGTTTCAGATCTAGGAACATCTCCCTTTCCCTACCCTTTTGAATTTTCTTTTAAATAATAACTTTAGGTAAAGTTCATTGCACATTGTAAAGCCAAATCTGAAGATCAAAGTGGAGTTTGAGACTGTTGTCCTAAACTTACAGCAATAGAGCAACACTTCAGAAATTTTACAAACTTCATTCAAAGAGCCAATTCCCTCCAACTTAATTTATGTAAGGCTGCCTTGTGATTACCAGCAAGATCACATTGAACCAACTGAAATATTCCAAGCATGTCATGACCTGAAACCTGAGAGACCTTGGGGTAGTTTTCAACAACTTGTTGTTGGAGATTTCCTTTCAAGAGATGTAGCATACTTGTGTGTTGGTTGTGTTGAGAAGGTGCAAAAACACCCATCAATAGAACCCCATTTGGGTGTAATTTATATTGGCGATGAGGTCCCCCGTTTGTGACCTCACTAGCTCATAGATCGAGGTCAAAAGCATTTAACATTTGGACCTAATTTTTAAAATCTTTTTATTATATATTGTATTCAAATAATTTTTTATTCCATGTGGTAATCTAAATTTGGATTTTTTGTTGGATTAGATGGATATTTTTAGGCTTGGTCAAGTTTAGATAGGTCAATATGTCATATTTTTATGTATGTAATTAGAGAGACATTGAATGAATTAGTAGTCCATGAAGCTTTCTTTTTTGTGATCTTATTTGCTTATAAAGCTTTCTTAAGGTGTACATTTTATTTCCTTTTGGACAATACTTGATTTTAGGTTTTAATAAATCCCATGAAATATTTAGAAACTCATGATTTGGTTTTGAAATGGTGTTTCTTGTATAAATTATGTATATTCCCTTGTTTTGGTTGAAGCTAGACTAATACTTGGTAATATCTTGTTTCTTTTCTTAAATTTTTTTGACATCTATATAATTAATTTCATGCTTTGGTTAAACTATTGACAACAACATTCCCTTCCTTGTAGTAATTTTATTTATTGAGGATTTCTTGCTTAAATTATTTCATCAAATTTTATTAGATCCTACAAAATTTAGAAGATCAATTAAAGACATAAATCACTAAAAGTTGGTGTAAAATTCCACCTTATATTTTAAAAATTATTTTTTATCTTATCTAAACCTTAGTGGAATCTCAAGCCGATTACAATGTTTTCCATAGAAGTTTTTTTAGAACTAGCTAAACTAGGTACAATGGTAGTAGGTAAATTTTTTCTATAGTAGCTAAACTAGTAGATAAGAATTTGTATAGGTAGGATCTACCTATGATCATATCAAGTATGGAAATTTAACTAGAGTTAAAATTTATATGGTACCATTTAATTTTTGTATTTTATTCACAATGAACATATTTAGTATGATACCATAGATACTAAATACATTTGTTTCTACCAATATTCTAGGTTGATTTGTATAATATTAGTTTTATCTCATAATATCACCACTATTGAGCATAGATTTTCTATCCTCAATTTCTCCTTTATGTAACAAAACATAGTAACTTTTTTACAACCACAAATAGTACTATTTCTACAAGGATATCTTAGTATTCTTTATTCACCCAATTAACATACAATCATATATATCAAGTCGTGACATTTTTAGAAAATAAGGAAATAGAGTTTACTAATATTTTTCAGCAACACTACCAATTTTATAATTAATTATTTCCCAAGTTATGTCAATAAAATCTATAGTTATCATAATTTGAAATAGGATAAGGTTAAGTTTTCATATGCATGCATAGAAACCCATAATAATTAGCACATTAGATTAAGAAGCATTTGAATTCTTTGTTAACTAGAAATAATATTCAATGTAAGCTTCATGATGCAAAAGAGATCGAGAATATGTTATATGGTGTGACTAATGATTACTTTCCCATAAGAGCACAAAACACCTAAGTTATAATTAAAAGAATCCAATGTCATTTTTATTAGATTCTTGTACAAAATTTCATAACTTAGCCCAAAAAGAGTGTCTCATGCTAAACTCGATAACACGTAATGAACTTAAAAATCATAAGATGCGTATATTAAAAACATCATACTACATATATTTGATAAGGAATAGTACTATCAAAACCTTAACATAGACCTACTAAATCCTACCATATGGACTATTTTTTAGTTTTTACTAAGGCCAACATATATAGTAGAAGAGGATGAGTAGGAACGAGAGAGGATATGCAGATTTCAAATCTTCAGGGGATGAGGAAGATGGAGAAGGGGATTTAGAGTACATGGATGGGGAGCTTCTTGGTATAATTGTGGTTTCTCTGCTTCTGGTTGTTCTTTTTATTGGTTGTTGGAATGACTAAGAGTTTGCATATGGTGAGTTGCTTGGTGGGGTTGCAAGTGTGTTGTTGTTGGAGTTTCTTTGCTTTTGGCTTGACTATGAGGATGTAGTTGAGGTGCAGTCAGGTGGCATTGGAGATGTTTTTGTAGAGGTTGGGAACCCTCCCATCTTTTCTTTGGTGGTGAGTGTTGTTTATTTGGTGCTCTCATTTTTTTTCCCTTCCTCTTGAGGTTGGGGATTGTAGTTGTGGAATTTGGTGTGCAACATATTTGTTGTCTTCTCTACATTGGTTTGGTAGTGACCTTATGTTATAGGTTTGGATACTTTTTTTATTCCAAGTTCAAGATTATTTACTTGGTGTTGAACCCCATCTATAATATGAAGTCTTTGATGTTGAGGGGGTTAGATTTACTCTTAAAGGATGCTAGTTTCATCATATCCTTGTTGAAGCTATTTAAGGGATTTTTTGGTGTCCTTGTTACTATTTTTGTACTCATGGTTGGGTTGCATTCAAAGTCTATTTTTAAGACCCAATTTCTCATGTTCCTTAAGGGAGCCAGTTTGAACCCCATATGGATTATAATGTTTTTTTTACTGATGGGGTTAGATATTTGTATGAGTTGTTTGGACCATGAATTGAGAGGGGTGTTTATTTTGACTCCTAATAGTTTCTTGTTGTTCTTTAGGCTATATCTTAAATATTTCCTTAAGACCCATAAATGTAATATTTTTTTTGTGTTCAACCCATTTTGGGCTTTGAGGTTTTTATTGCAAGATGGGGTTGTTTTATTTCTATTGACTGAGCTCTCTCAGAAGGCTCAGGTGTGGTTTGTCTGATGGGGACTCTGGTTCCTTCTATATCTTTCTTCAAGTATCAGGAGTTCCTAATTCCAAAGGATGTTGTGATTTCCATTTCTATTGGAGTTTTTTTCTATTGGGTTCTATAGTTGGTGTCTTCTATGGAGTTGGAGACTGCTCTTATTGAGGTGGATCCCTCTCCTATTGAGGTGGAGTTGGATGTTGTTGACTTGGTGGGAAGATCTCTTCTCTTCTACTTAGTACTATTAAGGTGGAGCTTCTATGTGTAGGAGAGTGGTAGCTTTGGTGGTAAGGGTTCTCATACCATCCTCTCTTATAGAGGGGAGCTCTCTCCTATAAAGGTGGTTTTTGGGTTGGCGCTCTAAGTGGGATGGTGCTACAAGAAGGTTGATGCTTCCCACTACTCCGTTGTGCTCTCTAACTCCCCTATTGAGGTGGGGAGTTTGGATTTTTGTATATGTTAAAAAATAGGGCTATATTGGTGTTCTACACCATTAATTTAGTTGTTTACCTTGGTACAACATTGGTTGTACTGAGCGGATGGTTAGTTGTGGCTTGATTGATACAGGCTATGTTTATGATCAGTTAAGGGTTCAAATTCCCTATAAAAACCTAGTTGTATAAGGGTTCAAGGTCCCTTGAAAACATTTGATTTTTGCAACATGGGTAGTCCAGTGTATTTTTCAGGTGGCTGATGATGTTGGGTTGTTGAATGTATGTGTTTTTTCTATTTGTAGCTTTCTTTCGATAAGGTTTTGGTCCCTTCAAAACCTGATTGTAATGGGTTTCAAGTCCCATCAAAACTTGTTTTTCCCTAATTAGAAACATATATTATATTCACAAAAATAATAGAAATAATATGTCCAAAATTACATGTTTATTATGATCCCATAGTTAAAGTTATGTAACCTTGAACTAAAGATATGTGAAAATTCAATAGCACTTGATTAAAGCATGGAGTATTATCAACAAGAATTTCATAATATTTGGTATTTATCAATCATAATGATATCCACTTTATCAATAAAGTGTACATTGATCAAATTCTCTTTTTATGTTTAATTTTGACCCATTTTAAATATATAATATAGCATGCATGTACTCTTATATTTAGATATATAATTTATAATTCATTATAACTAGAGATCATTAATTTAAATAAATCATATTCAAACCATAATGTGATAAATCATATATAAAATATATATAAGTGTATAATGTGACAAACCATAACAATAAATGTATATATATAAGTGTATTTAACATGTGACAAACCATAATTTAAAATTTATATAATGTGACAAATCATAAAAAGAACCATAATTTCTAAAGATATAAAACATGTGCATGCATGTAAAAAAACTCATAGAGAAGGATGTCTAATATGACTAGTACGAATAGATGAATTTGATCCTAGATCTCGATCCATGTCTTGATCCATGTCTCAATCCTTGTCCTAATCTTTGTCTTGATCCTTATCCTAAACCCTGTCCTGATCATTGTCCCAAGCCCTATCTCAAGCCCTGCACAAGAAAGTACATAATGTAATTTGATATACATGTGTACATGTAAATTTATCTAAAACTTACAATGAACTTTCAATGTGTGAATGTATCTAGTAATTTAAATATTATTTATGTACCTCAAATGTATAATGCATAGAATCACTAACATGCTCCAAATCTCCAAAGATTGGAAAATCATCATACTGCTAGAAATTTTCAAATACATTATTTCAATGAAGAGATAGAACTACTTTAGAATCAATTTAATTTAATATACATTTGAATTTTTTGAATGCAAAATATATAAATTATCCAAGTACTTGTGTTGCATCCTCGAGGGCTCTACCAATCCCATTGATCTTAGAAGAACGCATGGACAAATCATGGGGACACTTGTACATGGTACAATACTAGTGCCAAAAATAAGTACACTATGTGTCAGGAATATAATATCAGTTGCAATAACCTCAACTTGATCTGAAGCATGCTAAGAAGGGCAAGGTGCAAGATCAATTTGAACATGCTACGTGGGGGCTATAAGATGATCTGGAATATCTTGATACCCCCTATACCCTATGAAGTTGCTTCACCCCAGCTCGTCTATCTAGCAGAATGTTGTCTACTATGGAGCACTACAACATCCAAAGGGAACCCATGCTCATCACTAATAAACTGGTATATTGCAAGTAAATCAATAATGGAGACTACACACACATTACACATAGTCACGTCACTCATATGTGCCACATCTAGTGGTGATGATAGATCAACACAAATAAATGGATCATAACTACTGGATGTAGCCTCGGTGGGAGAAAGGCTAATATGTGAGCATAATAAGTATCTACCAACATGATCAAATGACATCTGATCAATCTAAGTAGTAATGGTGGAAATATTATAAAAAATGTCACATTTGATATGGGTTGCTATTGTAACTGCTACTACTACTAGTTCCAAACATTTTGGAAGAACCAAAAGGTTTGGACAAACTAATACCCTCTTGTTGACAGGCACTAGAAAATTTGCACATCTATTTTCAATTTTGTTAAAAAACCTCCCTCTACCCTATCCAACATGCAAGGAAAAGATGTGTAATCCACATCTACCTATAAATGAAACTTGACTTCTAATTATTTATATAAAAAACTGGCAACTCATCATTATGAGGCCATCTATGATGGGATTCCAACCATTTAGGATATATAAAAGGAGCAACAAGATCATATGTACACCTAGTAATTATATATCCTCTAAATCTATCTCATCCCTTATAAAAATGGAACATGCTATGCACATTATTTAATGAAATTGTCTTATAAATAGATATAAATTTTTCAATGCCAATAGTACCCTAGTAAGTGATGTATAAAACTACTCAGTGTTAATGTCATCATATGGATTGTATGATCAAATCACATCAATCATACTGTAATCTCCTCTCTAATAGTAACTAATATGTCTCTATTGGATAGATTTGGGGAGTTACGTATAGTTTGGTCTAAATATCTCAAAGCATTTTGTAGTCTCCTAATGTTGTCCTCATAAAAATTAGACCTAGACTGAGCATGCTCCTCAAACTAAGTAGAGTGATGAGAACCTTGATCATCAACCATATGTATATAAATAGAGATATGCATTCAATTAAAATAAAAAATTTAAATTACAAATTTATCTTTTCAAAACTATTTAACATTTTTAATATACTTGAGTTGAACTTTAAAACTAGAAATAATTTAATCTTGCACAATTTAAATTCATTTACATTAACACTCATCATATATGCAAAAACTGAAGATTCATACACATGTAAAATTATTCAATAATATTATTTATAATTTAAAATTATTTAAACATGAACTAAAAATATGCAAAACTTTCTCACTTCCATTTATATTGTTTATTTCTTTCGCCTAGAATGGGATGTCAAAACTAAACATATGCATTGATTTCTATCAACTACTATTAAACGAATGTCTTCCTTTCCCATATGCCTTAAAGAAGATAGTATAAGAGTTACATACCACATGGAACTACATGTTACATGTATCATACATGACGTATATATGCATAACAACCTGACATAATTCTCATCTTTATTTATTATAGCCAAGAGAAATCCAACTTTAAACCACCATATTCTATTGAACGCAGAACAAGCCCATTGATGGGTGTTTTAGCACTTCTCAACACATGAAACACACAAGTATGCTACCTCTCTTAAAAGGAAATCCCCAACAACAAGTTGTTGAAAACTACCCCAAGGTCTCTCGGGTGTCAAGTCATGACAATGCTTGGAATCTCTTAGTTGTTTGATATTTTTTGCTAGTAACACAAGGCAGTCTTATGCATGAGTTACAACGCATGGAAAGTTGGGTCTGTGAATGCAGTTTCAAAGTGTTGGAAGTGAATGAACAGTAGCTTCCCACTAGAAAAAACAAATTGAAACTCATCAAGTTCATATGATTTGACTTCATGGTGATGCTTCAGATCCTACTCTAACCAAGGACTAAAAGAAATAGCAAAAGGGAAAGGGTTAAGAAATTTGTTCTAATCCTAAGCTATGAATGAACAGTAACAATGGAGGTTGCTACAGTAGATAGACTTCCCAAACTAGATTTTTCTTGACCAAGAGAACCTACAGTTACACAAAATCAGTGCAATCTCCTAAGGTTTGCAGATTTTCAAATTGTACATGCACATCATGAACATGCAATTGAACTAGGTTGCAACAATGGAATAAAGAAGCCCAGGCTAACTTTACACAACAATTTGTCATCAACAAGTGCTAAAAGTATGGGTTGAAAGTTCATCAAATACCATAACAGTGATTTCCATTATCACATCCACCCAAGAAACTACAACTAAACTAAATTGGAAGTAGAACCATGCATGCATAATGAAAAAACTCAAAAGAAACACCCATAAATCATGCAATGTTGTTTTCTATTGCTACAAAATTCCTTTACACCAGTTCTCCAACCATTTACAAATGAAGGGGAGACCTCTATTTATAGTTTTCCAAATCCCAAATGAATGGCTAGGATTAATTTGCATTGTGTGGCTCAAATTTTCTTTACACTAGGGCTTCACCTACCCCCCATTAAAAAGGAATATGAAATACATCTTCTGTCTCATTCCTATTTTGTCTTGTAGTGCCCAAGTGTTGTGGTTGGCTTCTTTCCTTTTTCCTTTTCTATGGATGCCTCTAAAGGTCCTGCAGCTGGTTCCATATATCCTACAAGCAAAGGAGTAGTAAGTACATTCAAGTGTAAAACATGAGAAATTTAAATAAAATCCTACAAAAATGACATTGGATCGAGTAATTCATCATTCAAGGATCCTAACATTTCTTTCATATTATCATTAGCCTTTTGTTTGAGGGAATTATGACAATGTGGGCCCAAGGATGCAGAATTCCTTGGGCCAGTAGCCATTTTGAAAGCAATTAGGGCACATCAGCCCACATTGTTCTACCCAAATTAGGATTTTAGTCATAAGGTGGGAACCATCGGTAGGTTAAATCATTTTAGCACATGGGTTGAGTCAATTTTGAAGCTCTAGTGGCATTAAATCCATCATTCAAGAATGCGGGTTCAATACATGCGGATGTAGGGAGTCTCATAGATGTTTCAAGCTCTGTTGTTTGAAAATGGCTCTGGCAAGGTGGAGTCCTACAATGCAAGACCTGTAGTCTTGGAGGATGGAAGTGTCTGTTCTTTGAAGTGTTCATCATTGAACCGGATGCAAGTGAGGAGTTGCAGGAGGATGTTGATCAATAGCCATTCAGAATGGCAGGGAGAGGACATTGGTCCACATTGAGCAGCCCACATGGTCGAGTCCATAGGAGTCCTCAACAGAAGCTCAAGTATTACTCACTTGCTCATGAGCAACCGGAACGAAGCAACAAGGTTAGGTTCCACATAGCACATCGACGGAAGTTATTGGTAATTTCTAGTGGCAAGAGAGGGATTGAATTCTACTAGCGGCCGCCTGCATGGGCTAGCCCACAAGGCGCTAGAGAGTGTGGGGTCCACTAGGTAGGCAGATGATAATTCAAGGCCATTTGGAATGGTAGCCACCCAACAGAAGCCCGCAAACGGAAGTCCACAATGGGTAGCCCGCCAAGGGGGCTAACACTTAGTCATTTTTAGCGTAGGGAACTAGATGGAGACGAATGGACCAAGGCCTAAATAACAAAAATATCTCAAGATTTTTCTGTTTGAGAATGGTCATTTATGTGGTGATCTACATTAGATGGTTTGTTGGGTTTTATGCACACTAGTTGAATCAACAACCATGGATTACGCGGGGCCCGCAACACGAGTAACTGAGATAGGTTGGCCATTTTGAAGTGGTATGACAGAAGGGTGTCCTGGGTGTATAAACCCACTTACGTGGACTCAATGCGGATGGAGGTTCTTAATTCAACTCGTGTTTTTTTTTAAGTTTGGAAATGCGGCTAAGGGTGAGCATCTTCCTGCATGCATGGGCCTAAAGGAGGCATAGGCTAGCCACTTCAAGGTTTATCATTTAAGGAATAGGGCTTTAGCGACTGTCACGATGTGGACCCATAGGGTATGATGGCCCTGGTTGAAGAATGATTGCGAGAGGTGAAGGTTCCGCATGATGTTTATTGCAGATTTCAAGGGATTTTTTGACTTTTAAAACATGGGTTTAATTCGGCCTAATGTCTTTTAGCTAGTTTTAAGTTTCTCCTTTATAAAATTTAATAACTTTGCATGAATTGAAGAAAACTTATGACACAATCGACACTGGAAAATTGACTTGAATAAACCAATGAAGTATGTGAAGGAGCCATAGATGATAGTATTTTGGACAGCAGAGAGACTCTGCAGGCATAGAGGCAATGATCGTTGGCAAGCTCTAACAAGTCTTTTGAAAGTGTGCACGTGAAAATGACATGTCAGAGATGCCTATTTATATACTTTTCAACATTTAATGCATGCCATTAATGTGGGTATGGTGGTGGTTGAGGTTGGTGAGCACTCATTTTGAAAAGACGGTGGCAGGAACGGTGGGGTACGCAAAGCGGACGACAACTAGAAGTCGGCTACCAAGAAAGTCATTAATTGAATGGAAAAGGAAGCTGTGAATCCCACGAGGTGGGAGGATTTCTTGAGTCAATCATTTGGAATGGAAAATGGTTGATGGAATTCCACACAAAGCGGCATGCAGGGGAAGACCTGCATGACCCGGAGGACAGTAGTTTCAAAGTTCAAAGGAAAATTTCCAAGGGAATTTTGCAGAGGCCAGAGACTTGCAAATTTTGGAAGTGGTGAAACTTGGTCAACTTAAGGTGGTTCTTTTGGGACTCCTTGACCACTTAGGACTCAAAATAGGGGGCATGCAAAATGAGGCGAAGGAAAAAGTGACCCAGTGAAGCAAAAAGAGAGGGTCCCCATTCTGAACAGGGTGTGTGTGTTGTAGGCACAACAAATGGTGACTCTACTAGGGAACGCTCCTAAGAATTCTAAGGATAAATGCTCATTCAAAACCCAAAATCTCTAGTTTTTTAGACTGGGGGCCAATTTCCAAAATTGAACTAGGGGACTCGAAGGAGAGCAAGATCCTTAAATAAATCGAATCAGGAAAGTGTCTCAGAAGTGTGTGCATATAGTGAATTCCTTCCCTTTTCCTTAGATACTATGACAAATGACCATTAATCAGACCGAGCAATCTATGAATTGTCTAGCTCTAAAAGCAACCTGGACATTGTCCCACTGCTAGTCAGGCATCCATAGCCGCGACGGAGTTGTCATTGTGACCCCACGAACATTGCTTTACTGCCAGTCAGGCATCCATAGCCCCAATAGATTTTCCTGCACACCCATGCAATTTCTTAATTTCAACATTTCTTTCTTTTCTTTCCATTTGATATCTCTTTTAATACTCTTTCATGTCAACCCACGAGCAATGAAGCTTGCACTCAGGGTTGAGAATCATAGTGGCACTGAAGCAGAATTTTAGATTTTTCACTTAACTAGAATTCACAAGAGGACCTACAACAACCTCCAAACTCTTTAAATATGTAAAAGATATAAGATTTTAGAATACATCAGAGTCAGACACAACCAACAACTTATCCTCTTTGGACCAAACATCCAGGTCACTTGACACTAATAGAAGACCCTCACCATCCACTCTGAAGACTTGATTAGAGTTTGACAAAGAAATACATAGAACAAACCCAAACAATAAAATGATGATTGTTGTGCGCACAAATGTGCCCAACTAAAAGCATATGGACCCCGAGCAAAGCAGCAACAAAGTGGCAACAAAATGGAAACAAATGGAAAGAAAACACCTAAACTAACCAAAGCAAGAAAGTGAAAGCAAAAAAAAAAGAAACTAATCTAAATCAGACTAACCTACGACAAACCAACTAACCTAACGAAAGAAAGAAAGTGATATATGTACAAGGAAACCTACACTACCCAAAATGAGCTATGTACAAAGATATTTACAAAGCACCATGTTCAGGAAAGGTGAATTAACGTTTATGTTCATTGGATTTCATAATGCATGCACAAGCAGTAGTTCTAAATCATGCAAACTTATCTTTATATTCAGGAAAAGGAAACTCATTATTGCAGCATTCAAATCCAATCACATAATAAGGAAAAATCAGCAATTAAGGGAGCTCGTTAAACCCATGGTTAATCCATAAACACATCTATTCCCTTTCATTCCCATAATCAAAATAATAAGTGCAATTATAAGTATCATAGGAGCAAGGAACGATAGAATTTGGATATTGTTGAGCGAAGGTGGTGACACTTGAAACTCGAGAGAAATCACTACGTTGTTAGTAGTTGTGTTGGTAGCCTCGGGTGGAGGCACCGGGTGGTGCAACATTTTTTACATTAGGTTGGCATAGGGCTGAGAAGATGAGGCAGCTAACACCTCTTCCAACCTTTGTGTGGGATCTGCAACCCCTATCAACTATCCCTTGTAGAGATACACTTCATTTTCTTGATCTTTCGTAGTCTAGACCTCTACTTCATTGTTGTCTTCAAGGGGCAGCATGCCATCCCATCTTCTTTACCAGGTTTCAACCTTAATTTTATAATGTTCAATGTCATAGGAAGATGACATGCATGAATCTTTCCTATTGTAGCTCTCTGGATGTGAAGGAGGATCAGTAATAATCAAGGTGGAAGGACTCCTAGCTACATTTTGTGGTGGGCTAGGTGTGTCATACTTGTTAGCAGCCATCAAAATGCCCTTGCCTTTGTCTTCTTCTCTTTGGATTTCATGTATCTCATCATGATTTTCACTCATTTCCTCTCATTCACTATCACTATAGATGGAGAAGGATTTCCTCTCCAAATCCAGAAGCTCTAATGCTTCATTGTTTGGAGGTTTAGGTAGTATGTCTTCATCGTTGCCAACCTCTGAGATATACTCACTCTCAGCATTGGCATACCTTTGGAATATAGTTCCCAATGGAAAAAAGTCATCAATGGATGGCACCTTGTCAAGGGGGCCAAGATCTACTATGTGATTTCCACCCAAAGACTCCCCATAAAGCCTATCATCCATGGTGTATAGATGCTCCTCAAGAGGAAAGGACTCTTCATGTCTGATGGACAACCTCCCAACTTGCTCTGCTTCATCATTTGAAGGCTTGCAACTATGGTGTTCCTCTTCTTTTGTTGTCCTAGCATCTTTATGAGGGTTTCCTTCAACTGAGTTATAACTTGGTTCAGGTTCTTGGACCTCTACTTTGGCTCTTGAGGCAACAGTAGGAGGTGATGCACTAGGCTGTCCCACATGTTCTTTAACTTGTTCGATTACCTCTTGGCATAGTTTACATGTGAATTCTGAATGTGGCAAGTCATGAAGCCTACACCAACTTGACAACAATAACACCTCTAAATCCACTTGATATCTTAGCTCAGACCAATCCCTTGCTAGTCTTGACACTAGCTCATCATACCTTTCCACTATCAGATGCTCATCATCATTCTGGAAGGAGGCTTGATAGTGGACAACCTGAGCATATGGTTGTTCCCACTCCTCCAAATCTTCATTTTTAGATGCTTGGTCACTGTCGTTCATGAAGGAGAGGTCTTCTCATCTGATTTCACTTATGCATTCATGATCATTGCCTGCTACCCCAAGGCTTTCAGCCTCTTCCTCTTTTTGTTCTTCACTAGTTCTGTCAACTACCCCAGCATATGTTGTTGCAAACTTTGTGAAGTCATCTTCAACTGCCAACCATTCCTCTTCTTGAATAGAGGGCTGCTCTTTTCCCATGGAGAAAATTCCTTCTGATTCTTCTCTAGTTAATCTTTCATCAAGTCTTCTTGTTGTCCCAAGGAAGTCAGTTCCTTCCCCTTGACTTTCAGCCATCATGTCTGTTGTCCCAACATATGCTTCTATGGAGCCTCTTGGTTCAACTTTCTTTTGTTGTCCTCGAGATGTTGGCAGCTCTTCCACTTCATGGGATGACTCCTCTTTATTGGGAGTTGGCTACTCGGACTTGTCTGAGTAGCCCTTCACTTGGGCGATGATGTTTGCACATGAGGAACAAATGAATTCTAAATGAGGTGCATTGTGAAATCTACACCAACTAGACATCAATACTTCCTCCCATCTTAATCCATCCTTGTTGCTCAAGTGTTCTTGGACCAGCTCCTTGAATGCCTTAGCTGCCATGTTAGCAAGTTCCTCTTTTGGATCTGCAAGAGCCAATGGTTGATATATTTCCCAAAAGGGAATTCCTCCTTGCAAGACTCTTTCAACTTTTCCCAAGAATTTTGGACATCCCAATTCATTGTGTCTATGAGTGTCATGGATCCTACACTTATTTGTCAATGCAAATTGCTGCAATGGTCTCCTCAATCTCCTATTTAAATCTGCATGTAGCTGAGTGATGTTGATTTGCAAATGTTGCTCCATTTCAACTCAGCTCTTTTTCTTGTTTTCCTTGTCTCCTAATTTTTGATTTCTAAATTTCCAAAATATAAAGAGATCTTTCTATCTCAGACTTTCACTTGAAGGTTCTTTTTCAACTTCCAACTTTCAACTTTGTAGCCTCAAGCTGCCAGCCCTCTTTCTAGTGCCAGTTTCATTGATTGATGTTTTTGCACCTTCTCAACACAAGTAGCACATAAGTATGCTACCACTCTTGAAAGACAATCTCCAACAATTTTTTTTTTAAAACTACCTTGAGGTCTCTCAGGTGTCAGGTCATGACATGCTTGGAATAAATTATTTGGTTTAATGTGATCTTGTTGGTGATCACAGGGCAGCCTTACGTAAATTAAGTTGGAGGGAATTGGTTCTTTGAATGGAGTTTGTAAACTTTTTGAAGTGTTTCTCTATTGTTGTAAGTTCAGGAAAACGGTCTCAAACTCCACTTTGATCTTCAAATTTGGCTTTACAATGTGTAATGAACTTTACCTAAAGTTACTATTTAAAAGAAAAGTCAAAAGGGCAGGGAAAGGGAGAAGTTCCTAGATCTAAAACTACTAATGAACAGTAACAATGGAGGATGCTAAAGTGGACAACCTTCCTAAAACTAAGTCCCACTTAACCAGATTAACTCACAGTCTCATGAAACTAGTGCAATCTTCTAAGGTCTACAAATTTCAACCATTCATTCATCATAAAGTATGAACAAAAGATAGAATTTAAGCACAACATTCAAATAATGTTCAGACTAGCTTTACACTGTAGTTTATCATCAATAAACATTAAAAATCATGAACAAGGAAGGGCATCAACACAATAGAATTCTTCACCATCAATGAACAACACTAACTAATATATTAAAGCAAGCTAAAACATAGAACAACAAAATTAATCTATTCAAATTCACTAACTAAGAGGAAAGAATCATGAAACATGAAGTCGGAACTCAAGAATTCACCAAAATAAATGAACTATTAAAATTCCAGTAGCATGTCTTTACAACAACTCAACTCCCTCTTGAAAATGAGAGGAGAACCCCTATTTATAGTGTCCAAAAAGAAAAACGAATAGCCAAGATTTAATCTCATTATGTGGCCAAGATTCACTACAAATTAGGGTTTTACCTACCCCCAGATATTTTACAATATAAAATTACATTTTGTCCTCTAGCTTATTTTGTCTTCTTGTGGGTAGCACTATAGCATTTTTTCTTGTAGTTGATTGCCTTTGTTGCAGCTATACTGTGACGAATTCTTCATCAATCACCAGATTTCCTTCATGCTTCTTCACAATAGCATATTCTATGAACTTTTTGATCAATGTTTGAAGCTTATTCCACTCCATAATTTTGGATTGAAGCTCTTGAAAGTTCAATTTCCTTGACTGGCTGGTAATTAAATACCAATCCTTATCACATTTGGGAGTGTTCTTTATAACTTTCTCAGATTGGGTGAAGGCACGAGCAACAAAATCCATGAAGTTTGGCGTGAGGACATCGGTAGCTCCATCCTCCATCTTCTTGACGAAATGTGGCTTTATATTTTTTGGATCTATTTTGATGGAGGGCATGTCAAAATTTGTCATCAGCTTGAGGTATTCCTCACAGGCCATCCTATTTTCTTTGGCCCAATCAATATCATGCTCCACTTCATGGAGCACCCGTTCCAAGATATCTCATTTGTGATCGAGGCCCATCTTCCATGTTTCCATGAGCCAGTGGTCATCCTTTGTCAGTACAAGATCCTTTTCCCATGTTTTCCCAGGCATCTTGAGGATAGCCTCAATTTGAGGATATGTGATCCTATATAGCTCTGGGAAGTTAGTGTAGAATTTTCTTGTGCCTTCGAGTTATTTTTGCACTTCTAGGAACTTATTTGTCATTCTAGCGTTGCGGTTGATACCCATATGCCCATTGTATATGAATTGTTGAAACCAATCGTCAGTGGCCTTGGTCCAATTCCTCCTCCTTTCGAGCTTATTGGTGTCATCTTTGAATGGTAGTTGTGGTAGCATTGACGATGCGGTGGGTATCTCTTCGGCAGATGAACATTATTGTATATAGGTTGTTAAATCTTCCAATTGTGCCTTTTATTCTTCCTTGGAGGACTTTTCCTTATGCATCTAGTGCACAATAGTAGTGACTGACCCTTGAAGATGATCAATCTTCTATTCCCTCATGGTTGTCCCTAGATCAATAGTGGAAATATTATAGCTAACTCCTCCTTCTTCCACCACAAGGGTAGCTATCTACACCGTTCTTGATCCCGAGGCATCCATTGTGAAGTGGGATCTCACCCTTGGTTTCTTTTCTTTCTTTGTACCAATTTGTGCTTGAGCCAGAATGGCTTCCATCCTTGCCTTCAGATTCATAAGAGTAGGGGTCTTCTTTTCCAATTGCTTTTCCAGCCATTCGGGCATCTAGGACCCCTCCTTCAATGATTTGCATCCACCTTCTTCCTCTCGAGTATGTTGAATTTCCATTCCCTTGCTGCCTGGAGTATTTTGTTATCTTTTCTTCCTCTTCATTGTTTGAATCTTGAATAAATATTGTTTCTTTTGCTCAACTGTGTAAGCATCAAAGCTTACAGTGGGTTTGGAACCACAATGATCACTAAAGAAGACTTAAGATTTTCACTTGCTAGGTCATCATAACAACCACTGCATAGCTCTTCAAAAATAATTAGTGTTTATCTTATGCAGGATCCAAGATGAAATGTGATAACATCCAACCAAGGGTCACGTTCTAGGTCAAGTGCAAGTTCAAATAAGGAGACCATTTCATAGCAGCGATCAAAGACCAATAGTCGGGAGTGAATATTTATCTAGAGAACACTAAAATTGAGGAGCAAAGTGAACTTATCATTGACGTGAGCATGACCACCACATCAAAGATAAAGAACACCCTTAGCAAAACAAAGCATTTGGGAAATAAGTGAAACAATAAAACAACACAAGGAAACCTAAACTAACCTATGTACAAGTATTTATAGAACCTAAGCTCAAAAGAGATCAAGCAAGGAAATATTACTTGAGGTTTCTCCCATTGACAGGCAATGAAATGTCTTCACTAGTTAAATTCTTGAGGCGGAAAGCGTTATCTCCTAAGATTTCAGAAATTTGAAAGGGGCCAAGCCAGAGCTTGTTGAATTTGTCGTGTCCCCCTTTCTTTTCATGGGCCTTGTCCCAACATAAGACAAGGTCAACTATTCTAAAGGACTTTACTTTGGCTCGTCTATCAAACCATCTCTTGACCACACCCTGGTGTTTGGTAAAAAATTCAATGGCTCGGTCACACACTTCTTCAAGATGAAGCAATTCAGCTAAGCCATTTTCTTGTCGATCCCCTTCTTCATAGAAAGTGTTGATGAATTGGAGGGTGGGGATCTTGAGATGAACTGGGAACACAAGCTCTAATCCATAAATGAGGTGGAATGTGGAATCACCTAAGGAAGGCTTGCGGAATGTACGATCTTCCCAAAGGTCAAAATGGAGCTGGGTATGCCAGTCCTTGAGATTACTATCTGGCAACTTTTTAATCATAGTGATGAAGTTCTTGTTTGTGGATTTAGCTAGGCCATTACCTTGTAGATAGTATTTGGATGAGAATTTAAGGGTAATTCCATAATGGAAGGCCCAACTAGCGAATTTGAGTGAGGCAAAGGTGGGGCCATTATCGCAAACCAAAGCATACGAGCAACCAAAATGATTTAAAATACAAGTTTCAAGAAAATTGGTAACTACCTTTGTAGTACATTGCCTACATGCAATAAATTATGTCCATCTAGTACAATAATCTGAGGTGGTTAGAATTTACTTGTGACCCACAGAGGATGGTGGGCTTACTGGACCAATGAAGTCAAGACCCCACTGCGCGAATAGTCTTATCTCAAGGACTGGTTACAGCAGGACAACAACATTTTCTTTCTCTAATTGTGGCAGTATGGAAAATGTGGCATGTACAAATATGATTGTGTGCATCCTTGAATACTGTTGGAAAATAATACCTTGCTCGCAGGATTTGATGAGCGGTTGAAGGATCGAATCCATGACTAGTGCCAAATTTATCATGAAATTCCTATAGCAATCGATTTGCTTCTTCTTTTTTGAGGCATCTAAGGTAGACCCCTTCATGATTCTTCTTATATAATAAAGACCCTTGCAGCATATAGCTACTACTTTTTAGATGGAAAGCACCTTTTTGGACTCCTTGTAGACAAGATGGGAAGTTGTTGTTCAACAAGTAATACACAATGTCATCATACCATTCTCTAGGGGAGACATCTTCGAGCTTATATTGTTGAATAGTAAGTTTGGTTCCTGCTTCAACTGCTGCTTCAACTATCATTCGAGTGAGGGAATGCCCTCTTACTAATTTCATTGGTTGAATCTCCATGTCATATTCTTACAGTGGGGTGACCCACTTTTCTCTCCTTTCCCCTAATTCATTTTGCATTAACAATGTCTTTACTGTTGGATCAAGGACAATGGATAACACCTTGTTTTGAAGGATGTAATGCTTGAAATTATTTACTCCTCTAACCAGAGCATATGATTTTTTCTACATTGGGATATCTAAGTTCAACATCCTTTAATGGAGCACTCATGAAGGCAATTGGGTGCTCATTCGCTTCATCATCTTTCTGAGTCAAAATGTTGGCACACGAATGCTCTAAAGTGAATGAATAAATATAGAAGGGCTTTAGAAAATCTAGGTTGACTAGCATAGGTGCATCAACAATAGATTTCTTGATTTCCTCAAAGGCCTCCTTTTCCTTAGGAGTCCACTCAACTTTGGCATCTTTTTTCAACATGGCGTTGAGTGGCTTAACAATTTCAACAAAGTTTGTAATAAATTTTCTGACGAAATTTATCTTTCTGAAGAAAGAATTCAACTCTTTCTTGCTTCCTGGTAGTTGAATCTTCAAGAGGGACTAAATACACTCGAGTTCTATGGAGATTCATCTTTCTGAAATGGCGTGCCCGAGCAACTTACCTTCTATGACTCTGAAGATGCACTTCTTCAAATTAAGCAAAATCCTGAATTCTCGGCACCTTTGAAAAACTTTACATAGATCAGAAACATGATCACCTCGTTTCTTTGAGAACACCGTAAGATCATCCATGTAGATGATGATGTATTTTCCAATCAAATCCTTGAAGGCTATATCCATGGCCAGCTAGAAAGTGGCGTCAGCATTGATGAGTTTGAATGACATCCTCTGATATGCAAAGGTTCCCCACTTGGTGGTGAACACAGTCTTGTGTCTATCTTTGTATTGCACCATTACTTGATTATATCTGGAATACCCATCTAAGAAAGACATCATTTGTGAATGATTGACGATCTATAGTACCTCATCCAATGAAGGCACAAGATAGTTATCCTTTTTTGAAGCTCTGTTTAAATTGTGAAAGTGCACACACAACCTGATTTTTTTGTTCTTTTTCCTAATCAGGACTAAATTGGCCACCCATGTGAAGTGTCTGACTGGAAATATGATTCTAGCTGATAGTAGCTTTTGTACTTCCTTGTAAATGATTAGCTCCAATAGCACATTGATGGAACATTGTCACTATCGAAATGGTCAAAAATTTGGCTTAAGAGGTATAGTGTGTGTGATGATCGAGGTGTTGTATGTCTTCAAATCTTGGTAGCTCCATGCAACTACATCGAGATACTTTTTCAAACCATTAATGATTCATTTCTTTTCTTCTAACATGCACACCTTACCAATGAATACATTTTCAATTTCCTCGGTTGTTCTGAGGTTGTGAGTGTCACACTGATTGCTTTTGAAGTCTTTCTTTGCCTACTGATCTTGGTCTCTAATCTAATCCAAATCGAATATCTGCTCAAGCTTAACCATACCCCTAGGAATAGTGTTCATTTTGAGGTTGATAACCCCATCTATATCCAATTCAGATTCTTCAAGCTCAGCTTCATCAATTATCTAGGTTGCAAATACATCGGAGCTAGTGATAAACTCCAAGATATGCTTGTCGTCATTAAACACCTAAAAATGGGTGATGTTATCTAGCATAGATGGGGTGGAAGTTAGCTCAAGGGTGAACCTCTTGAGACCTGACAGTGAAAATGGTTGAAGAGTATCGACTGCTTGAGCCAAGGCATCAGCTGAATGGTTTTGGGATCATGAGATCAACTGAATATTGAATGCATCTAGGCTATCTAACAAATCCCAAACCCTATGCCTATAATTTTCTAGTCTTCAGTCATGGCATGAATATAATTTTTTGACTTGTTTCACTACCAGCTCTGAATCACCAAAGACTTGCAACATTTTGACTTTCTTCCTTAGGGCCATTAAGAGACCATGAACTAATGCCTCGTACTCTGCTACGTTATTTGTGCAATAAAATTGGAGTCTATGAGAAGAGAAGTAAGTCTTACTCGTGGTGATGATGAGTTCAAATTTGGCTCTGACTCCCTGCTTGGACTTGGATCCATCAAAGCACAGTATCCAGAACTTGGAACATTCCTTAACTTCAGGGCCAATCATTGATTCATTCTTTCTTGGTTGCACATTTACTTCTGCCATTTGTAAAATGGACACTAGCTCAACATGGTTGGGGGAAAGCTGCTTTATTGGTAGCTCCTTTTG
This sequence comes from Sequoia sempervirens, assembly GCA_007258455.2. NCBI lineage: Eukaryota > Viridiplantae > Streptophyta > Pinopsida > Cupressales > Cupressaceae > Sequoia > Sequoia sempervirens. The sequence continues at coordinate 60,232,939 of VDFB02000002.1, read as the reverse complement.
AAGCATGACTTGTCCTTTGATATTCTCTACTACTGTCTGACACAAGCAACACTCAAATTTTGAATGGGTAGCATTGTGGACTCTGTACCAGTTAGGTAGCAAAGGCTCTTGGAAATCTATTCTTGCTCCCAAACTAAGTTGATCTTGTATGCATTTTTCCATGAAATCATAGAATCCATCTAGCTGCCCCAAATTACCATCATTGTAGGACCTTTCATCATCTAATTCTACCAGAATTTTTGTGCTTTGTGGTGCATGGGCCAAATTGGCAGGAGGGCTGCATAATACTAAAAGGACCTCGTTAGCCATTTCTTCTTCTTGAAGTTTTGATTCCTCTAGGTATGCCATGGGAGAATAATTACCCAATTCTATTTCAGCAAACAACACCTCATCGGTGTTGTTATAATCTATGATCATGAATTTGATGCATGGCTTCCGACCTATACGAATCTAGTTTGGCAATCCCTTCCATGGTAGCTATACATGAGAGAAATCAGTCGCACGTACCCGTTCAGTGTTCAAGTGAAGTCTTTTCCTAGTATTATGTCATAAGTGTTGGGGATATCTGCAACTTGAATATCAATAACTTGTTGCACCCTTGAGTCAGCAGCAATCTGCATAGGAATCGAATTGATTTCTCCAACTATGTTCACTTCAGTTTTGTCTAGTTGAGTCACCTTTCTTCTGGAAGGAGTGGGGACTATTCCTAGTGCCTTGCAAACAACAAGAGGCATGACGTTAGTTGATGCTCCTGAGTCAAGCATACAATTTTTGCAAGTTCTTCCCAAATATTCTAATTGTAGTGAGGAAGGGTGGCATCTCCAACTTCCCTTGGAACAGACCCACAGGCGTATCAGCCTGGGCTACTTAGTTCTTATCCTTCTCATTGGTATTTTCCTTGGTCTACACTTGACTTTCCTCTTTAGCAGGTTGTTTTCTAGTTTATTGAGTGGAAGACATCTTTCTTTTTACCTATGATTTCCTGAATTACGAGCTCATGTGGTGGCTCCTTGAAAGAGACTCTCTTGGCTGGTATCTCTTGTGTTGAATTAGAAGAAGGGGTCCCATTGATCACCCTAAAGAAGGAATTCCTAACTGCAGGAACCTTAAGTAACTCAAAAGTAGACAGGCTAATTTTGACCTTAAATTCTTCAGCAACATACTCACCCATTTGCTCAATTTCAGCCTCGAAGGCTTTACTTATGGAAGAGCTAGTTGACTAGTTTTGTGTTTGATTTGGCTATTTTTTCTTGTTAATATATTGGATGGGCACATAGCGGTAGCCTGGATTATTGCTAGCATTAGGATAAGGCAAGGTGCTAAATTTATTGGTTGGAGTGGAGGTTGTGAAAGGTCCTCCTACTTACATATTCCTTAAGTTATATGGGGTTGCTCTTTGATGAAACATTTGAACCTCATCTTCATGAGACTCTTCCTCATCTACCAGACCATTATCTACTAAAGTAAAGAGTTGGGATAAGGCTTCTTAATTACTTACCTCTTTTAGTTCTTCATTCTTTGGGGAGGTAGCCTCGATTTTTGGTGCATTTCTCTCGCTTTGTGGGAATGAGGCTTGTTTGACTACGCGTATCAAAGAGTCATATGGTTCTGACGAGACTAGATCTCGACATCCATCATTCTCCACAAAATTTTTAACTTCTACTTGAAAAATCTCTACCATTGTGAGGAACTCGAGGCAATCCAACTTAGAGTGTCTATTCATTTTATGAATCTAACACCATTCGGATAAGGCAACTTCGACAAGATATACTACACTAGTTGTCTTCTCTACACTGGCAGGCTGATCAAGAGGAGTTGGAGCACCTCCATTATTTGTCCTTGTACTCCACATCATATTCTATCTTTGTGAAGGTCTCCTTTTGAAATTCTAGTTAGAGTTCTACCCTCATTCATAATTTTGTCCAGACGAGGTACCTGCTTCACAGTTATCCCTGTTATCTCAATTGAGGTTGGCCTGAGTGCTTCATTGGGAAGCTTGCAACTGATTATTTTGGTTCTTGAGGTGAGTCATCTCTATGGAAATTTTTTTTATCATCTTCGCCAGTTCATCCAACCGATCTTTCTCAATATTGTCTCGCTGTGGTGTTTGATTTTGGAGGAAGATAGGTTGTGTTGCTGGTTGGTTCTATTGAGTGGGCAGGAATTCAGGCCCTTGTAGATATAGTGGCACCTGGGACTACTGTGAATAAAATTTCTACTATTGGGGCTACAAATAATGAGGCACAAAAGGCGTTTGATTCATGGGCTACCCTGGATGAGGAACTATGGGTAGTTGTGGAACTTGATTCATGAGAGGTGTTTGGTGTTGTAGAGCTTGAGTGAGTCGTTGGATCTGCATAGGATGGGAAACCTATCCCAAGGAGGGCAGCAGACCTGAGATGTTTTGTCCCAAATCAGTGCTGTCTATAACTGCCTTAGCATAAGCATCCACCAATCTAGCTGGTGGTGGGTTCATTATTTTCGCCAATGTTGTAGTAAGGTTGTCTAAGGAAGCATAGTAGACAAGCAAGACAGTGACATCATTGAGCACATATGGAGCTTACAATCTCGTGAACACTCGATGAAATTGATCATTGAAGGATCTGATTGGTTCATTGACCTCTCTACAAATTTCCATGAATTGATGATATAGTTCTAAGGGGCTGGTTGGAATCTTGTAGTTTCTTAGGAAGGCATTCTTCAAAAAGTCCCAAGTGGTGATAGATCATGTAGGCAAGTTGATATACCAATAGAAAGCTTCCTCTCCCAAATAATAAGGGAAAAGTTGACAAGCCATGTCCTCATGATCAATTTGCATATCTTTTAGCATTGTTTGGAATATCTTAATGTGTTCATAAGCTATCCTTTGTGGATCCTAAGGGTTAAAATTCATGCAAAATATTTTAGAGTTCTTGGGCATGTCATGGTAAGCATTGAATAGGAACAAAGAGGGGTTGTTTCCCATCCAATCCATGAGGGGAGGAAGGGGTGGTACTTGCTATTGAATAGGAACTTGAGGCTCCATAGGGGCAACAACAACTAGGATTGCACCTTGGACTTGGAAGGCAGGGGTAGGGGCAACACCCTGGCCTTGGGAAGTAAGGACTTGGAAAGCAATTTGGGGCGCTTGGGTGGAGAATGTGGAAGTGGAAGAGGAAGCATGAGTGTGTGGCAGATGGAAGGAGGATGGAGGTGAAGTGGATGAAGAGGATGAGGAGGATGAGGTTGAGTCCTCTCTTCAAGTCTTTCTAGCCCTTGTAGGGGGCCGCAGTTCCTGAAATTTCCCTTTGTTAGGTGTGGATCTTAGAACACTATGGAACCTTTCAGGGGAGAATGAGCCAATTCGATCCAGCTTAACTCAAAAAAGACCCTCCTTCTAGTGCCAGTTTTGTTGATGGGTGTTTTAGCACTTCTCAACACAGGAAACACACAAGTATCCTACCTCTCTTGAAAGGTAATCTCCAACAACAATTTGTTGAAAACTACCCCAAGGTCTCTTAGGTGTCAGGTCATGATAGTACCTGGAATCTCTCAGTTGTTTGATGTGTTTTGCTAGTAACACAAGGTGGTCTTACATATGAGTTACAAAGCATGGGAAGTTGGGTCTGCCAATGCAGTTTCAAAGTACTAGAAGTGAATAAACAGTAGTTTTCCACACAAAACAACAAATTAAAACTCATCAAGTTCATCTGATTTGACTTCATGGTGATGCTTCAAATCCTACTCTAACCAAGGACTAAAAGAAATAGCAAAAGGGAAAGGGTTAAGAAAGTTGTTCTAATCCTAAACTATAAATGAATAGTAATAATGGAGGCTGCTATAGTAGACAGACTTCCCAACTGAATTTTGCTTGACCAAGAGAACCTATAGCTACACAAAATTAGTGCAATCTCCTAAGGTCTGTAGATTTTCAGATTGCACATGCACATCATGAACATGCAATTGAACTAGGTTGCAGCAATGCAATAAAGAAACACAAGCTAACTTTACACAACAGTTTGTCATCAACAAGTGCTAAAAGTATGGGGTGAAAGTTCATCAAATACCATAACAACAATTTCTATTATCACATCCACTCAAGAAACTACAACTAAACTAACTTGTAAGTAGAACCATGCATGTATAATGAACAAACTCAAAAGAAACACCCATAAATCATGCAATGTTGTTTTCTATTGCTACAGAATGTCTTTACACAAGTTCTCCAACCATTTGCAAATGAAGGGGAGACCCCTATTTATAGTTTTCCAAAGCCCAAATGAATGGCTAGGTTTAATTTGCATTGTGTGGCTCAATTTTTCTTTACACTAGGGTTTCACCTACCCCTCGTTAAAAAGGAATATAAAATACATCTTTTGTCTCATTCATATTTTTTCTTGTAGTGCCTAGGTGTTGTGGTTGGCTTCTTTCCTTCTTCCTTTTCTACAGATGCCTCTGAAGGTCCTACAGCTGGTTCCATATATGTTGCAAGCAAAGGAACAGTAAGTACATTCAAGTGTAAAACATGAGAAATGTTAATAAAATCTTGCAAAAATGATGTTGGATTGAGTAATTCATCATTCAAGGATCCTAACATTTCTTTTAGATTATCATTAGCCTTTCGTTTGAGGGAGTTATCACAATGCGGTCCCAAGAGTGTGGACTTACCTAGGTTGGCAGTCTTTTTGAAAGTAGTTGCAAACGACTGGCAATTAAGGCACGATGGCCTGCATGGTTCTACCACATTAGAATTTTGGTCTTAAGGTGGGACCCATTGGTAGGTTAAATCATTTTAGCACATGGTTCAAGTCAATTTCGAAGCTCTGGAGGCATTAAGTCCATCATTCAAGTGTGTGGGTTCAAGGCATGCAGATGTAGGGAGTCTTCTAGCTATTTCAAGTTCTGTCATTTGAAAATGACACTAGCAAAGTGGCATCCCACAATGTGGGACCCACAGTCTCAAAGGATGACAGTTTCTATTCTCTAAAGTGTTCATCATTGAACCGGGTGTGGGTGAGGAGTTGCAGAAGGATGTTGATCAATAGTCATTCAAAATGGCGGTCCACATTGAGCAGCCCGCATGGTCATGTCTTAAGGAGTCCTCGATAGAAGCTCAAGTATTACTCACTTGCTCATGAATGATCAGAAGGAAGCGACAAGGTCAAGTTCCACATAGTGGGTGGATAAAAGTTATTGGCAATTTCTAGCGGCAAGAGCAGGAAAAAATTCTGCCAGCAGCCACTCACATGGGCCAACCCACAAGATGCTTGACACTTAGTTGTTTGGTTTCAGGCTCAAAGTTGCTAGAGAGTGTGGGGTCCGCTAAGCAGATAGATGATAAGTTGGGGCCATTTGAAATGGCAGCCACCCAAAGAAATCCCGTGGATAGAATTTTGCATTGGGTATCCTACCAAGGGGGCCAACACTTAGTCATTTTTAGCGCAGGGAACCAGACGAAGACGGTTGGAGCAGGGCCTGACTAAAAGAAAGATCTCAAGGTTTTTCCATTTGAGAATGGTCATTTATACGATGATGGGAGGATAGTAGCGATCCACATTAGATGGTCCGCTGAGGTTTATGCACTTGAGTTGAATCGGTAGACATGGATTGTGCGGGGCTCGCAATGCAAGTAGCTAGGATAGGTTGGTCATTTTGAAATGGCATGGCAAAAGGGCATCCTAGGTGTGGAAACCCGCATACATGGACCTGACGGGGATGGAGGTTCTCAGTTCAACTCATGTTTTTGTTTAAGTTTTGAAATGTGGTTGAGGGTGAGTGTCTTCCTGCATGCAATGGCCTGAAGGAGGCAAAGGCCAACTGCTTCAAGGTTTATCATTTGAGGAACAGGGCTTTGGCGACTGGCATGATGTGGAATCGTAGGGTATGATGGCCCTAGTTGAAGAATGGTGGCAGGAGGTGAAGGTTTCGCATGAAGTTTATTTTTGATTTTGAGGAATTTTTTGATTTTTAAAATATGGGTTTTATCCAGCCTAATGCCTTTTAGCTAGTTTTAAGTTTCTCCTCTTTAAAGCTTAATAAACTTATGTGAATTGAAGAAAACTTATGACACATTCAATGCTAGAAAATTGACCCGAATAAACTGATGAAGTATGTAAAGGAGCCGTAGATGATAGCATTTTGGACAATAGAGAGACTCTGCGAGCACAGAGGTAGTGATCGCTGGCAAGCTCTTACAAGTCTTTTGAAAGTGTGTAGGTGAAAATGACATGTTAGTAATGTCTATTTATAGAGTTTTCAAAATTTAATGCATGCCATTAATGTGGGTATGACAGCAGCTGAGGTTTTTGAGCACTCGTTTCGAAAAGACAGTGGCAGGAACGGCGAGGTCCATAAAGCAAATGACACCCAGAAGTCAACCGCCAAGCAAGTCATCAATGGAACAACGAAGGAAGTTGCGGATCCCACAAGGTGGGAGGATGTCTTGAGTTGGCTGTTTGGAACAGTGAAGAGCTGATGGAATTCCACACAAAGCGGCCCGCAGGGGTGGACCTGCATGACCCGAAGGACGACAGTTTCAAATTTCAAAGGAAAACTACCAAGGGAATTCCATAGAGGCCAAAGACTTGAAAATTTTGGAAGTGGTGAAACTTGGTCAACTTAATTTGGTTCTTCTGAGACTCCTTGACCACTTAGGACTCAAAATTGAGGGCACATGTAAAACAAAGCAAGGAAAAAGTGACCCTGCAAAGCGAAAAGAGAGGGTCGCCATTCTAAATGGGGCATGTTTGTTGTAGGCACAATAGGTTTGAACCTCAATGGAAAGAATAACAACACAATAACTTAACCATCACACCATGCCACTTTTGGAAGGTCCAAATGTTACATGTATATATGGTGACAGAAAATATATATGTACATAAATAACTTAAATCTCTTGGTACATATAATCTGGATACTCTCCATCTTATATTATCTCTATAATATTTTCATGATCTTCAATAGACAACCTCCAGTTTTTTTTTCCACATCCTCTTTTTGGTAAAGTTTCAAAATGTATTGTTGTTGCTATAACTAAGTGACTATAATATAGAACCTTTTGTCCTGGCATATAATAAAAAATATAAACCATTTTTATCTATCTTTATTTGTTGATAATATGGGCCTTCAACAATGACTGGTCCAGTGGGATACTCTTGTCGATCACCATCTATCATCGATTGCACCAATTTGAATTTTGGTTACATACATCTTAGCAGATAGTAATCTACACCTTCTGCATTATCAAGATCTGGAACAACAACGAAAATCTCTCATGTATACACCATGTAATAAACATATGTAAATACATGATAAATTAAAGTTTTAATGTAAACCATTTAAATATTTAGATAACCATGCTCAACTTAGGTAGAATATAAATCAATTTTAAGTTAAAATTTCATTTAAAAGTTTAAAATTTACTTGTAACAACTAAATCAGATACACGTTTGTAATTAGCTAAATATAGAGGACAATAGACATCTATAATTTCATTGTCTTCAAAAGGAGGCATTGATACTAATTGTTTTTTTTTTCATTATGAAACATACCCATCTTTAATATTCTCACATTGTAGAGTATTTGGATTGATCTCAATGCAATCAACACAAAAAACATGGTTTTTATCTCACTTGAATTACAAGAGGCTTGCTATCTCCTATTGTCATGATTTGATGTAAACTTTTGATACTATTAACTGTTTGATAACTATAAGGATTTGACCAATCAATATCTATAAATTTTAAACATCTAATTAAGAAGTGTATATTTATTTGAAACTTCAATTCATGTACACTTTGAAATTCAATTAACAAATTCAAATATGTATCATTAACTTCCAAAAAATTATGTGTTGTATATTGAGTCGTGAGTGCCAAAATGACTTGCACTATTCAACATTTCATTTGCATTTTGTATGGCATTACCTAAAATTTCATGTTAGTGAAATGTCAACCTAAGAGGTTTAAGAATTTAAAGCTTTAGAATTTAAATTTCTATTGAACCATATATGGTGTTACCTGCAAGTTCATGTTGGTGAAGTGCATGCTTCACACATGATCCTGCTCCTTCGTGCTCTACTTTTCCATGTCCACTCTCATAAAAATTCCACAAAATTTGTGTGTCATGTCTAGCATGTTGTTGACATAACCAATTAAAATATTTTTCGGACTTAAATTATCCTATGAAGTTACAAACAATTTCATTCAAACCAAATTAGTAAAAAAACTATATGTGTACAAAATATAAGTAACTAAACAATTCAAGTCTTAAAGTTAAGTAAGTAAATAAATAATTATATAATTTTTTTAAAAAAAGTCAACACTTACCAGCACATCCATCAAACCATATCCAGTGTTGTGAAGTATTTTTTTCATGTTGTCTCAAGTCTTCAAAAAAAATTCTAAAACAATGGGATACATAGCTTCTATCATGACATGTATCATCAATATTATAAAAGTGAACCTCTTTGATGATACTTCATTCATCTTTGCTACTTTGTACACCATCTACATGTAACTCAGCATGCCTATAGAAAACTTGCACAAAGATTACAACTTGTTTTGAATGATAATATTAACTTTGAATCTCAATTTGAGGACTAAATGTATAGTTCTCAAAGAAATCTACAATAGAGAGAATACAACTTGGTGGAGAGAAATTCTTTGAATCACGAAATTTCTTAGCTTTCCATCTTGCACCATGACAATGTTGGATATTTGGATATATGATATTGTGAAGTTTATTCATAAATTCATTGTGAGACAATCCACTCTCTTTGAGAACAATTTTTTTGGCCTCAACTCCTGACTTCATTGAGAATTTCTTATATTCAAGTATCTTCCAAATAAATTGTATTGAATGATCAATATTGTTAACCTATAAAAGATTCTTTAAATTTCTACAATCATTATATATACTTTTTATATATTGCACATTGAATTCATCTAAATCTTTTGATTTTCTCATACAAGAGACTTCACAAATTATTTTGTGCATCTAGGGATAACTATATTTAGATTAATTACTGCCATAGCTTTTTTATATGAATATAGGTGTAGATGAAATTCAACATGATTTTTACAACAAAAAGTTTCACATACTTTATTTATATGTACAAAACATGATTGTAGTCTCTCAAACATCCTTTGGAAAATCTTCACATTTGAAAATTCTTGCTTGAATGCTTCAAAAAGTTCACTTTATGTTGTATCTATAAAATGTTTTGGATGAGAAATATTTGTACCATCTTCACCTATTATTTGTATAGTGTCCCTTCTATTGGAAGAAACATGAGACTTGTTGGTTCAATATTCAATCACTTGTTTCTTTAATTATTCTAAAATTCTATCCTTTTGAGGAATGTGCTACAAATATTTACCCAATTATTCTCAATATTTTCATCTAATCTATTTCTCTTTGCAATATATCTTTGAATAGTTCTCCTAGAAACATTTAATAATTGGGAAATTGCTTGAACTTATCTTCTAGATGTGATAATTCTTACTAGAAATTACATTCATCAATGCTCTACATGTAACACTTAAATTGGTAGCTTGAATCTTGCTTTCAATATAATTCAATGCTTCTTGCAAGTTTTCAACAATTGTTTGGTTTAATGAACCTGATGACTTTTTCCTATTATCAACCCCTAACAACTCTAAAACAAGGGTCATTTTTTTCACATAAATAACGTTGCACATAATTTTGCTCTTCTAATTAGAGATTTTTCTTCGAAAAATTCATCCCATATTCTTTTAGAGTGTAATTTTACTATGCTTTCAAATAACATATCTTTGGATGAAATATTCTTAAAAAGAGAATCCTCATCCATCTCCATCATATTTTCCATACCATAGAAAATATATCTATAACTACCTTCAATTTGTTCTTGTACCTGTACATTACCTTTTTCATCAATAATTTTCATGGGTTGATCTTTAGTAGATGTTCCTTCATTCACCTTTTTGTTCTTTCTTTTTCCTTGATCTAGTCCTTTTACCCCCATCACAAATTTCTCAAATTTGAATTCACCTCCATACAAATGTGCATATACATATATTTTAACCTAAATTCTATTTTTGATATACATAGATCTATCTAGATTCAAAAAACATGCTAAATAAAAAAAAACTAAGGAGAGAAAAGGAGGAGAGAGACCTAGAGTCTAGCACTACATATATTCATAGAAGGAAAGAGAGAGAAGGAAACACTATGGTCATGCTCCCAAGATAGAACCTAAGACTTTAATAAAATGAATGAGAGAGAGAATTGTATCTAAGGAGAGATAGAGAGAGTAGGTATCTAAGGATAGAGAAAGAGAGGGTAGTACACTACATGTATGATAGAAGGAGAGAGCTTGAGAGATGAAACCAACTCATATAGTTATATAATTTATATAGCTTCCTTTGCTCTATGTGGCTTAGTATCTCCCCTTCTATTTTTGTTCTCCTTATAGGATTTTTTTTAGCAAATCATTTGAATTCACCTGTTAAGATAGATCTAGATAGAAATGGATTGATGAGACAGTATTCTAGAGTTTGTATGTATATCAAAATATCCCAACTAGTTGTGCAATCTATTTTGATTACCAACTTAGCTACTTCCAATTTGTAATATAAAAATTTAGAAGGCCTTCCTTTAAGATATTTTTACTATAATCTTACTAGTCACTACCAAAAATATTGCATGGTATATAATTTATATCAAATATTTTCTATTAGGTTCCTAATCAAGCAATTTTGTTGAAGATTTTTTATGGCATAGTCATGGGTGCTTTATGAAATTAACAAACCTTCAAAAGTTGTGAAGTTTTAAGATGTGGTTTTAGCTTCTCACTAGCTCATGGAATGAAATTATATATTGAGTTTGTTTCTATTTACCACCATTTTTATGGAGTTTTATTAATGAAAGATAACTAGATGGAGGTTGACAAAGCTTGATTAAAGGAGGATTTAAAATGCCAAAGTAATAAAGAAATTCTAGTGTAATAAAGTCCAACAAAGTGTGAAGCCATCTATGTTCTTTGGACCTTTTAGGGGAGTTTCCTATGCTCTCACCTTTTGTGATTTCAAAGAAAATTTTGTACATGAATAGAAGTTCTAAGAATACTACAAACATAGTGATGTTTGCAAAGAGAGTGAGGTTGGATCTTAATGGCTCCAAGACACTTGTTAATATTAAAAAAAGACCATATTTTAATTTTTAGAGGGTTAGTTGGATTTCACTCTATGAGATTTATATTTGCATAATCCTCTCATCATCATTTTGTTGATAGTTTAGTTTCTTTTACTATTGGCTTTTAGCCTTTGTGTAGTCAAACTTCGTGGGTAGTCTTTGTTTGGTGTTTCTTTGTAGTTTTTCAGGACTCATTTATAATTTTTTGTTAGTCTTTGTTTGATGCAAGTATAAAGGAAGACAACTCACTTTCTCAATCTCATTTTGACTAAACTCAATCTTTAGCAAACAATCCTTGTATGTGTGCTCATCTTTTACTTACTTATTCACTCCAAAAGGCTCATAAGCCATCAACATCACACAATAATTAGAGTCCCAATCTTGTATCAAACCACAACCACCTTGGAAAACATAAATCTAGAAGATTAAACCAAATAAACCACAAACTAATGGTTACTTTTCACAAACTGTCTGCTAATGCACAACCATGTCACTTCTTGCTCACAACCACCAAATTTGGATTTCAAGGCCCCAACAACCAATTCAAGGCTAAAGTTAACTTCATTAAAGTTAACTCAACACTCTTAAACTCATTCAAAGCCCCAAGAACTTACATTCATAGGTTTGGTGTACAAACCTTCATTAACTGTCTAATTCCTTGTAGCACTCCTTTTAGGACTATCAAACAAGAATTTTTCCTGCAAACCTTATCTTATAACTGTAACAAACTTTTTAGATACCTTTCAATGTGTTTTAAATCATATCAAAAATTTAGTATATGTTTTTTGGAAAAACATGATCAAAACTGGACTGTATCACTTCCAGAATAGGCCTAATTAGGCTTTGATTAATCAAGGGCTTATTGAATATACTAACTCCACCATCCAAGTCTCCTAAATAACACTTGAAACATATCAATATTGACCTGTTAAAGCTTAAAATTCCATTAGTTTTCCACTTTGTTAAGCATTTATGCAAACCCTACGTATGATTCCTTACACAAACTATACACAAATTTTAGTCAAAGAATCTCAATTTATCACACATCATTCTTAGCCATTCAGTCTAAAACCATAGGAATATGAAATTATATGCTATCAAGATCATTCCCACCAAATCTTAGAAATTTCCAATGGCAAATATGAGAGAAACTCAATTTTTCCTATCCACTATTTACCCTAACAAAGGGTTTTAACTGTTTTTACAAAAATGGCACTATCTAATTCAAAACTCCACCAATATGCATGAAACAAAAACTAAAAGGAAGGTGATTAGTTACTCTATCACTTAAAAAAATTATACATGCATACATGCCTATATTGAGTCGTACACTAGCAAAAACAATGAATTTCTAAGAAAATATGTAAGAAACAAAGATTTTATTCATTCAAACTCTTATCCTCAATTACCCATGAGTTAAAAAGTGTCCACAAGGCCTTTTTAAAGGAATTACATCATGACTCATCACCTTCTAACTGGTTCCAAATGAATTTGAACAAGGTGACTATTCACCTTCCACCTTTTTGCAACTTTTTACATTTTTACAACTTTTGTATTTGTGCATTTTTTGCAAATAATGACAACTTTTCAAAAAATGGACATGAAAGGACTTAAATATTAAACCTTCTAATGACCTAAACCTAGGAAAAATTACTTATAAGACCTCCTTACAATGTGGAGACAATAAAATTGAATCAAATTTCAAGATTTTCTCAAATTGAACATGATGTTGTCAAGGTGCTCCTGCACCATTGTTAAAGAGTTAAAGCCCTTTAAAAACTCCATCTTTAAAACCTATGATAAAAATGTTATAATGCACTCATATTTTATCTTTCAAATTCATTTAAATAATGTCACAATACATACCTACACTAACCTTCAAAAATTCATTTCCTTAAAACATAAATAAAACAAGATAATCATATATTTATTTTTCAATAAGTAAGAGATAGATATTGTATGAGCAATAATATATTCCTTGAGATCTAATTGATTATAATTTGAAGATCCAATAGGAAAAATATTTAAATAACTACACCTTATAAACAAATATCATTTTTCTTTCCAATCACACAATCCAAAAGAGTAAGGAAAGAGATAAATCTTCACTTTTCATTTCTTTAATACTTAAATAAAGTAAATAATGCATATAACATAAATCTTAAATTATTTCACTTAAGATTTGACTAAATATATCAAGGTTTTGTTTCCTTATGATAAAAATTAATAAATTGTAATGTAGAAGATAAGACTAATAAAATGAAAGAGAGAGAAACTTATCTAAGGGGAGATATAGAGAGCACTACCTTGGAGATAGGGTTGAAGGGAGAGAGAGGTAGGTAGGAGAATTCGTTGTATACATTGAAAAACCCTAAAATAAGTCAATGATTACTTGCACAATCCAATGCAAACATTTTAAGTTAATCGATTACAAGTTGAAGATCAATGTACCTAAAAATATATCTCTTCTCTTGTCGAAATAAGTCCTTTTTTGTATTTTCTCCAAAATCATTGAATTGAAAAAAATAAAAATAAAAAAATTATATGAATCTTTTCGACCAAAATACTTATGGCCAACAAATTTTTGATCCATTATGCTTTGGTCGAATAGGTTTTGACAAAGACATGTTTGACCGAAAACTATTCGATCGAAAAGCTTCCAAATGAGACTATCTATGTGGCATCCTAGTTGGCACCCAACTCAGCATTTTCAGAATTTTCTAAAACTTTCAACATCGACTAAATATTTCTTTAGTCAAAATTATTTAAAAAAGAAAAGAAAAATGCCCTTTTATAAAGCTCGTTGAAGTGGTGAATCCATATATATATATATATTAGTTTTAATATATTTTTTTTAAAATAATGCAAGTAGGTTGTTAAAGTTAAAAAATAGGTTGATTAGAAATTAAAGGAAAAATAGTAAAACATATTAAAAAAAAATTAAAATATATATGGTACACTAGAGGAGAGAATCCTCTTAAAAAGGGTATAATTTTTTTGAAATGATAAAAAAGTAGTATTAAAGGATGTTAACAAAACTATCAAATTCGTAAGTTTGAATTTTAAAAACTATTAATAGAAAAATATACATCAAAATTTCAATAAAAAATTTCATGCACTAGATATTGAAGTTACCTATTTACAAAAAAAATTAGGGAATGAAGTTTTTTTCTATTTATTTCTTGACGTCAACTGAACTTCACTTTTTCCTAAAATTTTCAGTATTTCAAAATCTTCTCTTAAATTGATAAAAAAAATATCAATTTAAATATATATATATATCAATTTTTTTTAAAAAATATATGAAAAAATACAAGAATAAACTTCATCAAGAGTTCTACATTTCATTAGTTTACATCATATTGAAATTTAAAACATAAAGATCACTTTTATATAGTCAAAGTTGAATTTTGTTTTTTGATGTTGGTCGATTCCTTTATAAAGTGTGATACAGGATTATAATTTTACCCTCCTGAGTGGAATGGTAAGGTCTTTTTCGCACCAAAATACACCAAAAATCACTCAACTACAAAATCTATAAAAATATGAAGATTCCAGATTTGAAGCCCTTGTAACCCTAGTTGAAGAAAACCCTCAAAATTTGAGAAGGGGTTTGTTGAATCCACACTCGGATACCATGTTAGATTTATGAAAAACACAAAAGATGTAGGATCAAACATCAAATGAGAACACCTTCCACACATGAGAGTTGAAAACAAAGATTTGATATTTCCTCAACAAGAAAAAAATTACATAATGAAAAACTTGTTAGAATTACAATGAATGAGAGTGCTTATAAGAGAAAACCCTAAATGATAAAGGGATTAGATTATGACAAGTGTCAACATCACATGTGATGAGACATAATGAACTAATAATAGAAAAAAACACTGAAGATAAAGTAGCCTAATAATGAATTAAATACTAATTAACTATTAGCTACTAAATGATTACTCTAACAATAAATAATCATATTGACCAAAAATAAACACCTAAAAATATTCTTGAATGAGTGATGGCCTAACAAAAATAGTTTTGTCAACTAAAAAAACCATAAATATATTATTAGATGGTTAAGAGAACCATATAAATAGTTACATTCACTAGGAAAAATGCCTCTTTTTTATTGAATGGACTATATAAATAATCATGTCCATAATGAAAAAACCTAAAAGTACTATTGAAGGAATGATACACACAACCTTTATCAACCATTAAAACACTTTTAAGATTTACCTAATGTTGGCCAAAAGTGTTTTTAGTCGGTGCCCATGAATAGTTCATCCATTTTGACATTGTACACATTTTGGAAAATCTTTCTTAGAGGATAATGTAAAAATTCAATTATAAAATTCTGTGATAATTATGTTGAAGGTAATGATAAGCATATATATGAGGAAGGGAAAATCCCATATGGTCATGTTGAAGACTTTGATGCCTATAGATGACTATAATGATTTTTGGAGTGAGATGAAGCAAGATTCTTATAATAATTTTTAGAATGAGATGAAGTCTATTGTGAATTTTTCAATCCATATTGTGCATCCTACTTTTTCTCAAGGCAATGAATGAAGATTATTTAAAGTGGCCAAAGATGAACATTTGTTGCATTGTGATTTCTAAATTCTTAGATTTTATTATGAACAATGCAATGGATCTTATTGTAGATTTATTTATTTTGGATGAAAGTAGTCACGAAAGGGAACTACCAACAAAAATTATTACAATTAGTGACGAAGAAGTTGTAAATATTTTGAAATTACCAAGTGAAGGAATGAATTATGATCTTAGGAGTGTCAACAAATGGTTGTGAGGATATGCAATGGTTGTTCTACAAGAATATGTATCATCACAAGTGTATTTTGAGAGCCACTAAAATAAAAATGTTCCCACCCCATATGTCATGAGGAATACAACTGGAAGGAAAACCTATCAAATTGAAAACCATGATACATATTCTTTACTTTTTCACCTCTTGAGTACTACTAGCACATGTGAGTGTGAAGTAGTTGGTCCAAATTATTATAATTTTTGAAATGTTAGACAAATGATTGTTTGTTAAAATTTGTTTTATATCTTACTCTTTTCTATGGTTGTAGGCTTGTGATTTTGTACTTGAGAGTGACAGTGATAAAGACTATACTAGTGGTCAACATGTATTATTGTTGATTGTACAAATCATTCAATTCATAATTTTGTACAACTAATATATGTTGAATGAGAGCAATTTGTGAAAAGATTAATGAATATGTATTTGATATTTATTGTACATCCATTTTAGTATCTTTGCAAATAATTATCCATATTGGTAAATTGTGATGAATTACACTTATTTTTAATATATTCATCAAAATCTCTTAAATTATTACACCCATGTGATTTTTATAAACTGGTAAAATTACCTAAAGGTTTGATTAGATTTTTGATAGGCCAATATAAATAGTTTTGTTGACAATGAAAAGCACATGAAAATACTATTGGATGATCAATAGACACATAAATAGTCGTATTGACAAAAAACAAACACCTAAATAGTGAAATGAAAATCCCAACAAACATGTTTACAATTAATGATGAAGTTGAAAATATTTTGTAATTACCAAGAGAAGGAATCAATTATGATCTTGAGAATGTCCTTGCAATTTGTCTAGAGCCTCTAGAAAATGGGTGTTAGGATATGAAATAGTTGTTCTACAAGCATATGTATCATCACAAGTGTATTTTGAGATCCACAAAAATTAAAATTTGGCTTCACATATGTCATGAGGAATACAATTGCAAGGAAAGCCCATCAAATTGAAAAGAATAATAAATACATTTTACACTTTTCATCTCTTGATTACTACTAGCACATGTGAGTGTGGCATAGCTGGTCCAGCTTATTGTAATTTGTGAAATGTTGGACAAATGATTGTCTGTAGGTTTGTGATTTTGTACTTGATAGTGGTGGTGATAAAGACTATACTAGTGGTACACGTGTATTATTGTTGATTGTATAAATCAATCAAATCATAATTTGTACAACTAACATTCAAAGTTATTTGTGACAAGATTGATGAATGTGTATCTAAGATTTATTGTACATTCATTTTTAGTGTCTTTACAAATAATTATCCATACTGGTAAATTGTGATAGATTAAAAGACACTCCTTTTTAATATATTAATCAAAATCTCTTAAATTACTACACCCATGATATTTTTATAAACTAGTAAAACTACCTAAAGGTTTGATTAGATCATTAATATGCACATATATAAATAGCTTGTTACCCAAGGAAAAGACCTAAAGGGTCACTATAAATAGTTTTGTTGACAATGAAAAGCACCTAAAGATACTATTGAATGGTAGATAGACACATAAATAGTCATATTGACCGAAATCAAACACCTAAAAGTATTATTGAATGGTTGATGGCAAAAAAAAAGTCTTCTCAACCAAAAAAGAAACACTAAAAATATTATTAGATGGTGTTTGATTAATTAAGGAGGGAATGGTCTTGATCCCATGGTTAGATATTATTAGATGGTTGATAAACTCATATTGTTGGAATATACACTCCATCATAATTCTTAGTTGTTGGAATAAATCATAATGGAAGTGTAATCATGTTGTGTATGTGTCATCATATATTGTAGAGGTGACCAATTTGTTGTCTATTAGTTTCAATTTTGTTTAGTTATCTCCAGTTTGTTGTTGAACAAATCTAGTTCGATGTCAATGTAATCACCATAATTATAGAAAATTGCCAAACCTTCTTTTCCTATAAATATGTAATCCATGTTTATGAATAATGAATAGTAAATAGGGGAGAGGACCCACTAGTTGAGTGTGTTTCAATAGTTGAGATAGTAGTTGTTTATATAATGCCCAATAGTTGTGATAGTAGTTGTTTATATAATGCCCAATAGTTGTGACATGACTACCTTAACTTAAACAAAATGTATTCATTTGATCTAAAAAGCAACCAATCATGTGATGCCACATCAGCGCTCAACTACCATGTGAATGCACAAGTATTGGTAACAGGTTTGTTTTGGGCCTTTTTGGACACCTTGACAGAAAGCATGCTGATGTGGCCCTGAAATGAAAGTTATAAGTACGGGACTTGCCAAGTAAGCTGCTGTAAAAAAATTGGAGTGATTAGAAATTTCCAAGTAGAATTTTGAGAAGCGCGAAGTTAGGGTGCACAACCACTGAGTGCTCTCCTATAATAAACGTTTACGATTTCAATTTCTATTATATACAAATAATCACACTGAATGACGGATAGAAATAATCAAATCCAAAAAAAACACTTAAAAGTACTATTGAATAGTGGATAGACACAGCCTATCTACCATGAAAACACTTTCAAAAATTATATTTAAAGCAAAATAGTCTTCCAGACATCAAGTCCAACGTATGCGTGACGGCACTGGCATGATGTGACAGTGTAATAATATTCAATTACTTATCTTCACGAGGCTCCAATGTCTATGTGCAGCGTCAGGATAGTGATGACAAAGAACATGGACGCCATTAAAAGATTAACCTCTCACTCAATGAAAGGTCTGTGACAGCAAAAGCTGTCGCTTCAGTACAAAAATTTTCAATTTCATTTAATCACATGAAATTTCGACGATACAGCGCAAAAGATTGATGGCGGAGATTGATGGCACCGCCATTAATCTTTTGCGCTGTCCTTTATTCTAAGTGGAAGTGTGAATATGGTGCAAATAGGAAAATAGCATGGCTGCTTCCTTTGAGTGAAGTGTTGACAAACTTCTGCATATTCTTTATCAAGATTTGTCTTTGGAATTATTTTATTTTATTGTTTTGTCTCTCATACACTGAATCTGTTTTAATATTATGGATCATTTTTGTCTTTGTCAAAAGTGGCAAAGTATGAAATGTTGATTGAGGTGAATTTGTTTTTGATGTTTATATAAATTGCTGTGAACTTTTCTTTCGATATACATTTTTAAAGCATCTTAGTCAATTTTATGATGTGGCGTATTTTCAATGTCTCTTTCATTAAGTTGAATAGGGACATGCTTCCCACAATTTGTTTTAATTGAGAAATTTAAGGTGTTGTGTTTAGATTCTTTATGAATGACGAAGTTCAATAGTTTTGAATGAGTCCGCCAAGATTAAGTTTTTGTGAATGCAAGGCCCACCATAAAGAATGAGGTTGGGATCATCCTTGAAGCAACTTTGGCATAATGGATACTCTTTGGTCATTGGCTCTCAGCGAAAGAGCTTTTAGCTTAAGGCTTGTGCTCTCATATTGGGTAGCTAAATGATTTTGTGGGTTTGATATAAAACCCTTCAACAACAAAAAAAAGTTAGTGAAAAATGTATTATCTATATTTTTTAATGATATTCTATTTTAGTGATATCAAATTTATTAGGTCAAGTAATTAATCAGTGATATTTAAATGATTAGTAACCACTTATTGAACTATTAATATATAATTTCCTTATAATTAATTTAGATTAATCCAATCAAATGCATTTACATAATGCAATTAAGCTAGATTAGCGATTGGGAAAATCTAAGGGCTAATGTATTCAAAGATTAAATGCTAAAGTATGGAAATAAATGTACTTAGCTTGTTAATCAAAGGATGCATGTCATTTGCTAAAGATTCTAAACTTTAACTATTGTTGGCTTAGAAATGTGATTTCTCTATCATAACTTGGATTTTGCATTGAAATTACACTCTATCCTAATATATGCCAAAATAGGCATCCAACACCAAAGAAGGCACACATGACCTCTCAAGATCATGCCAAAGATTGCACACACAACCTCTTAGGGTAATGGAGGAGAAAACAATCTATTATTATTGATATCCATGAAAAGGGGGCCCAAGTTTATGCCTTAAAAGGTATGTAAGATAAATCCAAATGATAAAGACCCTCTCAAGACTTTGTTTGATCAAGAGATAGTTTGCTTGGTGATTTTAATTGGTTTGGTTTGTTTCAATGATATTTCAACCATTTATGAAATGTGCAATGTTTCTTTAAGATGCTTGACTAATGATGTTTAATTGTCTAAAGAGTTTTAATGCATTGTGATATGTTGTATGGATGATCTTGAAGTGTCAACAATGCTCAAGCATTGTCTTTAACATATGGAAAAGAATGTTCTAGTTTATATTTGTATGTAAATCAGTAAACATGATGTCCAAACAACATATGAGAGGTTTGTGGACCACCACTAGCACGAGAAGAGTGATTAAAAAGGCCTTAGAAGGATACAAAATATGTCATCTAGGGTTAATCCAATATTGCATGGCGAGTAAATGGACCTTACAAGATTGCAAGTGGTTAGTAGAAATGTATTGAAGCTTTCCCCAATCTAAGACAAAAAATAAATGAGCTTATGGATCACAGTGGAGATTTAATGTGTTTTGGGCTAGTAAGATGATACACATTGAGTTGTAAGAGCATGAGTTTTTCCTAATGTAATAGGGAAGCATATTTAAAGAGACCTTGGAAGGTTATAAAATCATTGAGATTGTAAAGATTCCAAGTAGGTTGCAACAATATCTAACATTGGGTTTCAAGTGCACTAAGGCTATCATAATGATAAGGCAATGAATTAGTGAACCTTCAAAGGGTACAAACATGTGTTTCAATTTGTATTATTACTTTAAAAATAAGTTTGTATTTTAAAAGAACACACATGAGGGGGAAACTATTGGCAATATGATTGTCATTGATGTTGACAGGGTGATCCCACAATAGAGGGTTACACTTTTTGGCCAAACTTGACATTCAACTGAACTTTTTTAACTAAATCTTCACTTTCAGACACCTATAGCTACTAAACCATGAGGAATTTAAAGATGATGCAAACTAGTGATTTGTGACGTTTTGTCTATAGATTCTAAATATATATTCTTTTTAATTTTTGGAATCAAATTGCATTTCTTTTTCCATCTCCTTCGAAAACTAGTTTTTAATAGTAAACACCATTTTTAAAGAGTGATGTTTACCGTATAACACAACTTTTTTCTATGAAGGATAAAATTCTATTTTTTTAGAATTTAGATTTGTAACTATGATATCTAGCACCTTCATTTGGTTTCATAGTGTTTTATTGAATATTTTTTTCTTAATTAAGTTTTGAATTCAAACCAATTACAATTTAGACATAGGTGGACCGTATAACACAACTTTTTGTATGTATCAAAATTCTTTTTTTTTGGATCAAGGACATCAATACCAAGCACCTAGATATTTTTTAGTTTTTTTTATAATCTACTATTTTTCCACATGTGCAGAATATAGAGCTTGATTTTCGATGAAAACCCCATGCTTAATTAAACTAAAAGAAATACATAATAAAACCAAAATATATTAAAATTATACTCGATGGAGAGCTCATTTCAAAGACTATAATCCTTCAACTGGGTTTGTCAAGTTGATTCAATTTTCATCCTCAACCCAAGCTTTGAAGCCAAAAATTTTGCTTAAAATTATAGATGGAGGGAGCTAAGGGAAAAAAAAGGGGGTTCTAGCAATCCCCCCTTCTAGCGAACCCCCCTTCTATCGAACCTGTCATAAGGGCATCTCATTGATGTCAAAGGATATCTGAGTGATATCAAATGAGGAGTTGTTGGTTGATGTCAAAAATTGTATTAGTGAAGCAAGTAGTGAAGTGTTGCAGAATTTTGGGCATCAGGCCTCAGGCTTAACTTATATCACTTGCTAAAGGAGGAAGGAGCTAGTCATTTTGAGCTAAGTTCGAAAGGTTTCAAACTTCAGACTTTGGGCGTACCTTGTATTGACTACATAAAGGAATGAAGAAAAAAATGTGTTAAGTCTGAAAAGGCATCCGACATCGGGCTTTGGAGTTAAGGCATATGCCTTGACTTAAGGTTAGGTAAGAGGTAAAAGGTAACAGCAAAGGTCGACACCCAAAAAGGTTTTGGTGATCAAAGGTTGGCAATACTTGTCTTATGACTTATCAAAATACTAAGTGATGTAAGGGGTATGGAGGATGGAGGAACCCCGAACCTCGACACCTGAAACGACTTTGGTGTTCATAGTTTGGCATTAAGGCTTATGTATTAATGGTTTGGTAAGGATGGAGAAAGTTAAGCAATAAATAGAAATCTCGAAGGCCAACACCTAAAAGGGTTAACATTGCCAAAGGTTGGTTCCAAGTATTGCGAGTTGGGAGGATGGCTTATGCCATGTTGAAAGGAAAGTAAGTGGTAAAGTGAAAGGGAAAACCTCGACATCTGATAGCGTAATGCAAAGTTCAATGTTTCATGCTTGGGTGGTTTGAAGATCAGTGTGTTGGCTGGCAATAGATTCAAAGGAAGGTAGAAGGTAAGGGGTAAGATCGATGGCTGAACCCCAAAAGGTTTGAAGAAGACTCATACATTGCTATTTGGGCTTGCTTGTTAAGTCCTGCAATGCACTCTAAGCATAAGGCAAGAGGGATTAGTGATCCTCGATGCTCAATGGAAAGAAAGAATAAGATCACCAAAAATGAAGGAGTAATTCTGCGAGAAGCTTGCGATGACTTGGGTTGACTAGTGCGGATTTGTGGGAATGAGGTCCATGTGGCAAGAATCGATTGTTTGACCCAATTCACATCGTTGATGTGAATCATTAAAGATTTATGACCCAGATTTAAAATGATCACAACAGTGTTTTAAATGCAATGACAACTAAGTGATGGTTGACGAATTGTGGCATGATTTTAGATATCAACAGGAAGATTTTGATGATCTAATTATGCAATCTACAGGATAACAAAATAGTGGAACTCCCAAGGTAATCCCACATAAGTGGGTTACAATTGTATTAATGAACAAAAATTGCTTGGGTGCTCAAAAAATTTGGGGTAGTTTAGACGAGTGAATTTATGACGTAGAAAATAGAGTAACTAAACCAACTACCTTTTTATTGGTGATTGGAAGAAATGAGCAAAACCATTAATGCATAGGTGGCTATGAAATCAGGAATAGGTCAATCAAGCATGAAACATAGATTTGATTGATGCCAAATATAGAAAATGCATTGAATGAGGTTGGTGGTGTTGGGATCGAGGTGTAGAAGAAAATTGTTAGTGAAAGAAAGTATGTAAAGTTGAATGAAAGAGGAAGATGATGTAGAGAGAGCTCGGTATGCATATGCTATGAGAAGAAGACCTAGATGAGTTATAGGAAATATCTTCTAAGATATGCATTGAAGTGGAGAGGTGCAGTGCAATAAGATAGAAAAAAGAATATTTAAATTGCTAAGAAGTGAGATAGAGAAGAGAAAGGGGGAAGAGAAAAGAAATGAGTTGTTGAGTGAATAGTAGAAAAGAATGTGTAGATTGCAAAGAAGAGAAGAGAAGAGCAAAGATATGAGTTGTTGAGTAAGCAGTAGTAGTAGAGAAAGATAAAACAAAGAATGTTCTAAATAGGAGAGAATGAGCAATTGCAAATCAAGTTTGTAACAAAGAATTGGATTCATTTGAATCACTTGCAATCTAGAGTTGTATCTTCATATATTGTTATTATAAATATGATTGGTTGGTGCCATCAGATAGCTGAGTTGGTGCTCAGTTAAGGAGTGGGTGCTTCCTTGGAGTTGGTGCTCCTAAATCAGAGGATTGGTCTCTCCTTAGGGTTGGTTCCCTTAAACATTGTAAACAGTCAGGTTCTATTATGAGGTTGGATTAGGATAGTAGATCCTAGTAGCTATTCTCACTATGGTTTTTCCCGTATCAAATTTTCCATGTATATTTGGTGTTATGAGTATTTGTGTGTGATATCTCGGCATGCTTGTTTAATTTATATTAGAAGGTTTAAAAATTAAGGTTTTATTTGATCTACTAATTCACCCTCCCCCCTCAGTAGATTGTTGCATTCCAATAATTGGTATTAGAGCCTTGGTTCCCTTGGAGAAGCTTAATCAACTTGGGTAGATCTTGGACAATGAACACAAATGGCGAGTCAAGAAGGTTTATCCTCAAACAAAGCACCTCTCTTTGATGGCTCAAACTATGCATTTTGGAGCATTATAATGGAAGCATATTTGTCATCATTTGGGTTTGATGTATGGATGTCAGTTGTTAATGGATCTACAATCCATAATACACCTACGGATAAAGGTAGAAAGAAAGCATATGAGAATAATGCTAAGGAAAAGAATTATATTCTTTGTGGCCTGTGAAAATCAAAATTTGTCAAAGTTATGCACTATCAAACTGCACATGATGTATGGGATAAATTGAAGAACATCTATCAAGGTGATGATAAGGTAAAACATGTAAAGTTACAAACTTTCAAGGGAAATTTTGAAAGTCTAAAGATGAGTGAAGAAAAAAATATTGCAGACTACCTCCTTAGGGTAGATGAAATTGTTAATACAATCAAAGGCCTAGGAGAAGAGATGAAAGAATCTGTCATTGTCAAAAAGGTTTAAAGATCTTTTCCATCAAGGAATAATTCTAAAATCTCTACAATAAAGGAAGCAAGAGATCTGGATAAACTCATTGTTGATGAGTTGCATGGAACCTTCATTGCCTATGAGATGAGAATGGGAGATGTAGACATGTCTAAGAGAGAAGCAACATTCAAAGAAAATAGGAAAGAAAAGATAGAAGCATCTACATCCGGATCTGAGGAGTTTGATGAAGAAGAAGCCAACTTTGTTAGAAGATTGAGAAGAGGCTCTGGAAAATACAGAGGTAAGTTACCCTTTAAATGCTTTAACTATGGTAAAATAGGTCATTTTTCTTCTAAATTCCCTTATGAAGAAAAGGATAACTATGAGAAATAAGAGGATAGTAAAAATATGAAACCCTACTATTCTAAGAAGAAGAATTTCGTTAGAAATAAGAAGAGTTTGCACATAAGAGAAGAAAGTGGTTCATCTGATGTTAGTGATAGCTCAGATGATGACCATGATTGTTCCTTTGTGGCTAAGGGAAATTCATGGTATGAAGACGTTGAAGGGTTTGATGAAGAAGAGGAAGGAGAAGATATTGAAGGAGAACTCATTTGTGCCCTAGATGAGATTAAAAGCTTGAGGAAGGAGAAAAAAAATAGAAAAAAGATTTCACAAAAGGAGATTGAGAAGCTAACCAAAAATCTTGATGAATCTGATTAGATGGTGATAAGCTTGAAGACTCAAGTTGAAGAAGCCAAGAGAATAGAAGATGTAGTTAAGTTTGAACTATAGTCTAAATTCGATGAGTGCATGAAGTTGGAAGCAAAGATAGTGGCTCTAAGGAAAGAACAAGAAAAAGCTAATGAATAGATTCTCAGAGGTCCGAAGTTGAAATGTCACTCAGAAGTACTTGATTATTTAATTAACTCACAAAAGACATCAAAAGAAAAGTTTGTTCTTGGTTTTGAAAAAGGTAAAATTCCAATCAAGAGTGCATCTGCTAATTTGTATGAAAATTTCAAAGAAAAGAAATTTGAAACAAAGTACGATAAATCTTGCACTCAAGATTCCAAAAATCCTATAGAAGACAAGAAGAATAACCAATCAGTCCCTAATAACTTGAAGAAGAAGCATAACACAAAGGGAGTTGATGTAGATGGTTTCATTAGGGTGAGAGATGTGAAGAAGCCAAAGTCAAGAAGGCCTCCTCATCCTAAACAAAGAAATGCTATGACCAAGTATCCCTCATGTTTCTATGGTTATTGTTATACTTGTAATCAATTTGGTCATAGGGCTAGTGAGTGTAGAGTTATGCCCAAAAGGAGAACACATTTTGTGAATAGAAATTCATTTGCTCCTTTGTTGGATATTTAATGTGCTATAACTACAACAATTTTGGTTACATATCTAAGCAATGTAGAGCAAACTTTGTAAGACCAAAAGTATAAATGAAAAAGAAGAATATGTCCCATAGAGAGAATAGAGGTTCACATTTCCTTGAAAAGAAGGTAGACAAGGTAGAAAAGAAACCCAAGAAAGTATGGAAAGAGAACGGTCAAAAGGAAACACCCAAAGTGGTTGCTCCTTCCTCACATCACTAATCCTTAGTGATAGAGCATGATTCCAAAGAGAGCTTCACAAAAACTTTATTCAGCCCTAGAGAAGAAAGAGATAAGTCAAGTCAGGTATGATTTTTTTTACAAATTTCTAATGACTTGATGGTTGCAGATGTCATGGACACACTCCTTTATTTTGATAAAGGGGAAGAAAAAAAAATTCAAATGGGGAGAGAACAAATTGGTTTCAGTAGAAGCATGGTGTCATGAAGAGTCCCTTTTCCATTGATGTCAAAGGGGGAGAAATTGAGAAAAGTGCTTTGTGTCTGTAAGATGTGGAGATATGTCAAAGAGGGAGTTGTGACTACAGACAATTGATTGTTAAGGGGGAGAAAGGTTGTTGTGCATAATGTTCTATGTTGATGTATGTGCATTCAGATTGGTACTATTGGTGCAAAGAATTTGGTTTTTCCATTAATGACAAAGGGGGAGATTGTTGGCAATATGATTGTAATTGATGTCAAAAGTGCATCTCATTGATATCAAAGGTGATTTGAGTGATATTAGATGATTTTTTGGTTGATGTCAAAAAGGGCATCAATGAAGCAAGTAATGAAGTGTTGCAAAAGTTCAAGCATCAAGCCTCAAGCTTAACTTATATCTCTTGCTAAAGGAAGATGGGGTTAGTCATTTTGAGCTAAGTCTGAAAGATTTCAAACTTCAGACTTCAGGCATACCTCATACCAATTGCATAAAGGAATGAAGAAAGAAATGTGTTAAGTATGAAAAGATGTCAAACATCGGGCTTCAAAGTTAAGGCTTACACCTTGACTTAAGGTTAGGTAAGAGGTAAAAGGTTTCAACGAATGCCAAAACCTGAAAAGGTTTCAAGGATTGAAGGTTGGCAATAAGTTTTATGACTTATCAAAATGCTAAGTAATGTAAGTGCTATAGAAGAACCCCAACACCTGAAATGGATTTGGTGTTTGTGATTCATCTTTAAGGCTTATGCCTTAATGGTTTGGTAAGGATGGAGAAAGGTAAGCAATAAATAGAAATCCCAAAGGCTAACACTTGAAAGGGTTAACATTGTCGAAGGTTGGTTTTGGGCATCATGAGTCGAAAGGATGGCTTATGCCATGCTAAAAAGCAAGTAAGCGGCAAAGTGAAAGGGAAAACCCCAAAATCCGATAGCTTAATTCAAAGTTCGATGTTTCACGTTTCATTTGTTTGGAGTTAAATGTGTTGGTTTGTGAGAGATGCGAAAGAAGGTAGAAGGTAAAGGGTAAGACCGATGTGTTAGATTTCCAGAAATCTGTTGCTAGACAAAATACTTCCACACAAGAGAGATTGATGGCGAGAATGCTTGCTATCAATATGCAAGATTGATTCACGATTAATTGATTCAAATGTACAAGATGAGGCTTGCTTATAAAAGGCAAGCATGCAACAACTAAATCTTATCTTGAGCAAAAAGATAGCTTGATAAGATAAGGATTAGATCCTATAACTTAGGAATTAAAGATTGCCTAAGTAAACTTATGATGATGTAATTAAATAGTTAATTACACCAACACCCCCCCATAAGTGCAACTTAGGGAGAAGATTATAATGCAAACTACTATGGGTCCCGGCAACTAGGCCATGTTAGGTACCCATTTACAGATGCAAATGAAATGCAATCTCTCATAAAGTAGAGAAAAAGGGGAAAACCCAGTGGGAAAAAACCCCTCTCCAAAAGAGAGAAAACAAGAAAAAAGGCATGACAAATGTAAACATGATGTATGGAGGACTCAATGTTATCCCCCAAGGACTACATTCATCATGAATATACAATAAATTACCCCCCCATAAGAGGGAAGTAAAGAGATAAGATATCCCCCCCATGATGTATGATCTCCTGCAAGTATGGTTAATGTTTGAAGACAAAACAAAATCCAATGCCTACAAACAATGTTTCTCCCCTTAGGAAGAAGATACACCAAGTACAACTGCAAGAATGATTCCCATTCTGGATAGGAAGAAGGAAGAGGAATCCATATGTATGAAGATTGTGTCTCTGAAATCTGCTCATGTGTTGCCAAGTTCTTGGATGATAAAGATGATGCCACAATCCAATCAGGTACATGCCCAATCACAAAAAACTGTGACAAACCAAGAACAAGTGGAAACTGATCTTGAACAAACTCCATAGACAAACATGAAGTGATAATAGTGGACCCATGACTATCATCAAATAAGAGAGATAAACCCTCAAATTGGTCCTCCAAATCTGAAATGTGAGACTCCACAAACAAAGAAGCAATGTCTGTCAAATAGGAATCCCAATCAGGAAGACTATCAGGAACCTCTGAAACATCTGCAATCTTGTCCAAAGGATCACAATCATGGGTTATCAACTCTGAAGAATGAACAAGCACATGTGAGTTGGAAAGAGGAGCTTCAAGAGATGGAGAAGAATCATGGTCTCCATATACCTCTCTAATGTGAGTCCAAAGAGTATGAGGACATTCGAAGTGAATAAGAGTCTCCAAAATGTCATCATTTACATTTTCAAAAATAACTCTAAAGACTCTAGCCCTAAAGCCTATCCAATTGCAATACTCAACACCTGTGCTAGGAAAAAGAACTGTATTAAACAAATAGGGCAATAGATTTATCTCACCAAAATGAGTGAGAATTAAATTGCTCCATTGCCTATAGTTCCCATTCTCCAAAGTAATTAAAAAACCCATTTACAAACTATGAGCTCCGAAAGCCAAAAAGGGAGATTTGTCTTCAACTTGGAAAATATGGCACAAAACTGCAAAATCTCTGCAAAATATCTGCACCACTGAAAAATTCAGATCTCCACCTTTCCGACGATATCTCGTTTCTGGAAAATGGCCTCCGTATGCAAAAGTTATGAAAAAACGAAAAAAAGGCCTATAAATAGGCACTTGGGGCAATTACAAGGCTAAAATGGTGCAAATTTTGGCACTCTGGGGCTACAATTCGGTTCTCCATGTGACCACACCACCAAGCAAAGCAAAAAATCATCGAATACAAAGGTTGACCTAAACATAAACCGTCGGCCAATTTGGCAATTTTTATACAAAGATTTATAGAAATCTTTAAAACAAATAAACTCCAACCAAATATAGCTAAATGCCTTTGTACCGCTTTGATAGGAGAATATGCCAATAATAAAGACTCTGCCAATGGAAATAAAGAAAGCACTGTCAAAGTACCTTGCACGAAAAGACAGTGTACGCCGAAGAACAGAGGCAAGAACCCGTACTCTGCAGATGATGTCGACGGTGGACGGGCCGATGGAGATTTGCCAGCAACCCTGCGAACCGGTTGAATGCTGATGGAATCTGCGGACCGATGTACACGGACACAAAGGAAGACCGGGCAACAAAAAATGGTTTCGGCGATGGAGAAACCCCCGATGATATTCGTAGTCCCAGCACGGACCAGTACCGGAACAAAAGAGGCCGGGAGTGTACGCCTTCGATGGGATAGCCAGTGACCGGGATTTGAGGTAGCCGACAATTGTGACAGGTGACCAGGGCTCAGTACAAAGGCCGATCCAATGGAAATAGGACCAGATTTAAAAGCACAGTACCCCTCCAATGAAGCCCGATGGCAAGTTACTGGCCAATAGGGCCGATGACTCTCTGTCGGATTTGATTTCCTTCGAGATGCCGGTGACCAATGACTGCAGTGTAGGAAAGCAGTGCACGGACCGATGACTCCTGACAGAGTACACAGTGAATGTCGAATGACAAGCCACGGCCTGATCTGACTAAAGGACAATTCCGACCACAAGCTGACTGATGGATCAGACCGGAGTACAGAGCAATATCACGCAGAAAAATTTAATAACCCCTAACAAATGATTTAGCCCGAAATAATAGAAATATTTGCCCCAAATAATTAAATTAAATATCGCAGAAAATATTTTGAATTTTTTTTTTTTTTGCGAAAATAAGAAGGATCGTACCGCCGAGAAGATTGTTCCAGCAAAAAAAATTTGCCTCAAAAACAACTTTTCTCAAAATAGGCGAATTTACAGTCAAAATTCGTCTGCGGAACCCTCTGATCTTAACCGTGAGGTTCTTGAAACCCCAATTTGCACCCAGCAAAAATCTTCAAGCCAAAATAATAAAATCCTCAGATCTGGGAAGGAGTCCGCAACCCTGGAAGCTCTGATACCATGTTAGATTTCCAGAATCTGTTGCTTGACCAAAATACTTCCACACAAGAGAGATTGATGGCGAGAATGCTTGCTATCAATATGCAAGATTGATTCACGATTAATTGATACAAATGTACAAGATGAGGCTTGCTTATAAAAGGCAAGCATGCAACAACCAAATCTTATCTTGAGCAAAAAGATAGCTCGATAAGATAAAGATGAGATCCTATAACTTAGGAATTAAAGATTGCCTAAGTAAACT
Organism: Sequoia sempervirens; assembly: GCA_007258455.2. Taxonomy (NCBI): domain Eukaryota; kingdom Viridiplantae; phylum Streptophyta; class Pinopsida; order Cupressales; family Cupressaceae; genus Sequoia; species Sequoia sempervirens. The sequence goes on along the minus strand of VDFB02000002.1, from coordinate 60,202,398 downwards.
TATGACGATGTAATTAAATAGTTAATTACACCAACAGAAAAGTGATAAAATTGAAGCTCGCTCTCGGCTTCTCTGGCTGCCTGAATTGAAGGACACACTTCATCCGAATTTCCCATGATAATCGGGAAGTCAACACCTCCCTTCTTCTTCTTCTTTTGAATTTTATCGTAGGAAACCAATTGCCTAGATATCTCTAGCATTAAAATTCTATCTGTTGGGTACTTAGGCAGCCTATATGGATATGATGAAAAATGTAACGAACACACTTGTACGATAAATTTAGAACTTTAAAATTCAGTCACAAAAGCAAGAACAATATCATAATGATAAAATTTTTCCTTTCAATAATATAAACAAGATACATCTTTTGCAACTTTTAACTATTCCATTCCAAAAGAAATTACAAAGAAAGAAGAGAAATATACATACATAGCCCGTAGGCTTTTGAAACCAATAGAAGTAAGAAGGTCCAGGAGTTCATCCTGTCAAGTCTTGGATCATCAGTCGGGTGTTTTGAGGAGGAGAAACATCACTCGGGCGCTTTTCCGCCAACCACGGACTTATAATGCGGTCCCCTGCACGATCATTTTGCAATGAACGGCCCTCCCTTCGAAGAAGAGATTGGTTGGGTAACCTTTAATGACTACCAACTGGACATAGTGCTGTGATCCTACAAAGCTAGCTTTCGTGCAACCGGCAATTCTCAAACTAGGATGTTTTTCGGGATCACAGTGAACTGATAGTGTAGTACAACAACTAAATGGTTCCTTACACTACTTTGGCCAAAGTGTTTACGTTCAATGAAGAACATAGGTCATATGTCACATTCACTAGCCAGGTTCAACTTGACTTGAGGCTATCTTATTCTACGCGTAGGTTGGTCTATCGGGGTAGTCCGTACCCTAGACTTCCTACAACAATCTAACTACTGGAATGACGAACATTTTAACAAGATCTTACAACTACGCCTTTATTTAGGATATTCTCATCCTAGGGATACCATAACTTGACTAAGTTATTTAGTATCTAGTTGTAGCGTATAACTCGTAAATGTTCTCGATTCAATCCTAGTAACTAGTAACTTATTTACAAGCATATGCTCTATAGATGGAGCCATTATATACTATGCAGTTTACTTTTCATTATCTAATGTAAACCGTACACCAATGTCAACAAAAACCAAGAAGAGACTACATACATGAAACATTTTATTTCACAACTTAACATATGTTAAGAAAATTTTCTTCTTTCTTATTCAATCCTAAGTAAACCAGTTATTCAAATACTTTTCTTTTCAGTCATGAATATAATTCAGAATTTTATCAGATTACTAGAATATTAGAAAATATGTAAAACCAGGAATTAGCATGCCTGATAAAGCTTTCCAGATGTTTGGAAGGGTAACTCCTTCTCTTGCCTTCACCCAGATGACTTTCAGCTGATTCTGTAACAAGTACTCAGCACAGCGATCTGGCAATTCCTTACTACTGATCTCTACTCAGAGATTACTTCTCTCAATTCAACCAGATAGATTTCTTAACAGAATAAACTTAATAACTTTCTTACTAATGGCGAACTCTCTCTTAGCTGCAGAATGCTCTAAACAATATAACAAATCTTGATTGTGAATTCGTGAGAATTATGAATGACATTCGCAGGTATTTATAGGGTTGCCATTTGAACTGTTTCCTCTTTCTATGGCGCCAGTACTGCCAGCAAGATTTGGAATGATTCAAGGTAAAAACGTGTTGCATAATGGCAAGGGTTTCGACCTCCCTTATTGACAGCATTAACGTTTTTATCAAATTCGAATTTGCTTAGTTTTTAAAATCGTGACAGCTCTTGATTCAGGCGCGTTTTTACTGCTAGGTTAAATGACAAGTTTACTATAAGACTTTTTCTTAGCTCCAATGGCGTCCACATTTCGTTTTGTTTGCCAAGCAAGAGTTCAGTCGGCCATTTTTAGATGCCTGGCCCTATTCGCGCGAATTTCCTGCGCGTTTTTCTTTTCCTCTGCCATTTTTACGGCTAAGCTCTTTATTTCGAATTTTCAACTCTTAAAATTTTTAATAAAGTTCAACATACCACTATGACGCATTTGGTAATGTTTGAAGTATAAATTTGAAGCCCAAAAATTCGATTCAAAGAAGTATTTCGAAAGTCGTTATTTTCAGTTTAACATTTTAATTCTTTGCTTCAAATTTAGTCTCATTTCTCTATGAAGTATTTTTAATAAAATGTTAATTTACATTTCATCTTGATTTTCAAAACTTTTATTTAAATATATTTATATATATTTTATTCTATTAAAATATTTATATAATATAGTTTTTAATTTGTATAATTATTTAAATTAGTAATTTAAATAATATCGTATACCTTTATAAAAACTATATTATATTTATATTTTAATATAATATTAAATATATAAATATACTTCTTTATACCTATACATATATATACATCTACATTATACGTCTATATACTGTGAGCCAGTCAATACTATATGTAACCATGTATATGTATATATATGTGTATGTATAAATTCCGGGGCAATATACCGTTATCATATATATATATTCACTCATCACGTTAGTTGCGGGTACGTATACTTGTATATATATTATTTATATACTTTACGTATAAGTATTCATAAATACACTTATATCGACGCACACGTATGGCATATCCATCTGCTCAATACGTTGTATCGACATGAATGTACTTATGGGTACTTGTACATATCGTATTCGTATGTATATATATACAAATACACATATCCACCTCTAACAAGAAATATTACTCATAAGATTATATTGGCAAGCGTCACTTATTTACACTTTCAGAAGAAGACACGACTCCTAATGATACTAGACAGGCCTACGGATGACTTACCTTTAACCAGAACAATGACTTAGCTTACTCAGTTCTACGGTTTGTGTGTGTATGTCCAATTGGTATTCATTACTGTTTACCCGACCAAGTTCTTCCCCGAGTGATATCTCTCCTCTGCCTGGAGGTACGAACCTGTTTCCTGCACATCATGACATGCCAACGGAAGTCATTTGCTCAAAACCAAGGTAATATACATAAAGCATCGTAGAAAGTTAGAACAACATTATTCCATAACTTAATATGCTAATTTCATTCAAGAATTACATCAACAGGAGTATCAGATAATGAGACAATCATTAAGACACTTTCAATTGATCACAAGAACAATTTAATTTATTCAATAGAAAGATTCAAACATTTACAATGTACTTCCTATGCAATAGTAGCTATACAATCGGGGTGTAACAAAAAACCTTGCAGCCTTATGTAAGAAAACTTTGAAAACTGAATAAACCAGCATCCATACCTTTCAATCAATTCCTGGGCCTCTCTCGAGATTCTGTGATGCAACCGCTCCTGAAGCAATCTCGTGATGTGCATGGTGAAGGCGTCATTGACACGCTTGTAATGAGTAGTGCTTTCCAAATGCAACTGCGGACAAGCCTCATGTATTTTAAACTGGTGAGAGCCACAACCAATAGGCTCCTTGTATGAAATTCCTCGATACTTCGTCATACGAGCCAGCATGTAAATGATGTAAGAGCTCATATAAAATGTCTTCGTTCTTCTCAGGCTCAGGAGCTGCTCATGCAAATTGTCACTGATCATCTCGGCCCAGTTGACGTAATCTTTCCCTTCCAGCACGAGGTTGATGTAGTAGAACATCCATGGCTCGAAGATAAGGACTGTGGGCAACCACCAACTCTGCTCAGCATCATGATGAGATCACAATACTCCTGCTTCAAGTCCTTCGCTATGATTTGCTTCGGCAGCTTCGTACGAGAAGGCTTGGGATTGCTCATCCAGTGAGTATTGATCGTCTTCGTGCATCTCTCGAATGCAGAAGCATACATTCGCTCAGCTCGCTCTCTGGATTTGTAAACCATATTTCTGTGTACTGGGATCCCGAAAGCTTCACCAATGGCAGCAGGAGTGAGGTTGGAAAGCACTTGGCCATCTGGCGACATGATCAACCTGTGATCCTCCTCATAGCAGTTGGCACACTCCATTATCAGCTCCGAACACTGAATAGCTGGTGGGAAACCAGCAGCTGCATATAATCTGCTTCGAACAATATTGTGCGAAGTAGTCGAAGGTCGATGACTTCCAATCCCCAACATTCTATTCTTGAAAGTCTCTAGGTTGACGGAGCCCAAGTTGGTATCTGTCAGCTTGCCCAACTTTGAAATGAATTTTGACTCTGGCATAAATGTCTTGCTCAGTTTCTTGATCACAGCCTGCCTGGATGCACCATTGTTATCTTTTCCAGTTGCCCTTGCCTCAGCCATCTCAACTTCTCCTTCACAAGATTTCGAACTTCAATCACTTAGAAACAAATTTCCAAGCAAGCTTCAACGACTTCACTACTTTCAGCAACTTCAATCAGCAACTTGAACTTTGATAAATTCGTACTTCGCACTTAGCAAGTGCGCACTTCAATATGGTCTTGAAACTTCTTACTTCAAGGCGTCCTTTTCAGCAATATGATCTTCTTCAAATCGAAATTTCCTCTCTTGCACTGGCAACTTCAAACTTCAGCAACAAATCGAGCTTCAGCAACAACTCAAGCAAATTCGCACCTCTTAAACTCTTTGAGATTTCTCACTTCAAGGCGTCCTTCTTAGCTTCAGCAATAGCAAATTCAAACTTCAGCAATCCAGAACTTCCAACGCCTTTCACTCAGCAACTCTTAGACTTAACAAAATTTCAAACTTCTTCAAGCCTCAGCAATCTAGTCTTCAACAACTCACTGCAATGTCTAACTCAGAGCAAATTGAATTCTCCTCAGCTGTGAAAAAGAAGTGAGAAACTTCTCAATCTTATAGCAAAAGTCGAATTCTAGAAGGAGCTAAGTATAGGCAGTGCATTAAATTTCCACTACTCTTCTTCAAGAATTTGAATTTCCCTCTCTGGTATTCCTGACACTTGTCCGAGAATCTCAACCTTCTAGAAGTTCGACTTTGACTGGCATCTTTTGAATTTACTTTCAAAATTTTTTAATTTAAATTCATCTTTTTAATTCACCAGTCGGAGCTCTGTCATTTGAATTCGAATTTTACCTCTCCTCGACTCTGGAAAATTCATCATCGAAGAATTCAATCAAAATCATCTAGGCAATTCACTTCAAATCCGTTGTCTGGAGAAATTCATCTTGAAAACACATTTTATTCACTTTGCCTTAGAGAATTTTAAATTTTCCTTAGGAAAATTTCACAATTTGAGCACTGATTAAATTCTTCACCCAAAAAGTGTTGGCGAAGTGCCGAAGACATAGAAATCCATCTATCATCACAAATGTCCAGTACCCAGAAGAGAATTTTCTCCAGAACGCTTCGAATCCATGGGTACCCAACGAACGGGTTCATTTAAATTTTTAAATTTTGAACCTTAGAAAATATTATTCCATCAATTTAAATCCGTTCTTCATCTCCGTGAATACTCCGTTGCTCAAACTTGGAAAATTTTAATTCATCCTGTATTGTCATCATCTTCTGACTCTGTCACTGAAAAAAAACTTGCTTGTGCTTCAAAAGAAATTCACCACCTTGAGCTCTAGGCGTATTTTCTAAGGAAGAAAATACTTTGCCTTAGAAAAATTTTAAATCATCTTGAAAATTTTGCCTTGGGAAAATTCCAACTTCATTCATCTTCCTGTGGTGAGAAAATTCATCAACTTCTCTTAGAAAATATTTCTTGAAAGCACATCACACTCAACACGTTTTATTTTATTCATCATCTTGTACTTAGGCGCACATCATAATTCATGAGGAAAATTCATCTTGTTTTTAAAAAAAATCTTCAACACTTAGCACTTTCAATGCCTCTTATTTTGTTTTCACTTCATCACCCTCGCATATTAAATTTCTCCTCTTTGTGTCTTGGGCGCACATTACCCTTGCTAGAAGACTTCACTTCCAATGCCTAGGGAACATTAATTTTCACCACCTTTCAATATTTTCTAACACTTTATAACACATATCACCTTGGGCGCACATAGGACTTGAAGAGGGTTAACAACCATGCCTAGCATTTACCTTGCTTTGACCACACCTTGGAGTATTTTACTCACCTTTTACCTTGTTCACTACCCTTCGTTCACTTTTACAACTTCAACTTGGGCGCATTTTGGCTTGCATGGAGGATGACTCTTCAACTTCTCCGTTTTCGTCTTCACTTGACCTCATTTGGGCGCATTTCCATGTAGGTGAGGGAGGAAAATCTTTGACTTGTTGACTTGCTTTCATTTTGGGCGCATTTAGATGGGTGAGGAGGACGAATTCCTTTGACTCCTTTGACTTCCTTCCTTCTTGGGCGCATTTGAGCATATGTGGTGGATGAAACTTCCCACGCCTAGCCTGTGACCCTTCGCCTTCTTAGTTTTTGTCTTCACATGCCTTGTTTTGGGCGCATTTTGCCATAGGAGAAGGATAAAGCACGTTGACTCATTTGACTTTTCCTCTTTTTGGGCGCATTTTCATGTTGATACAGGTGTGCGCATTTGGAGGGTGGTGGAGGACGAGTTCTACACTTAGAAAAATTTTCTTGCTATCAACTTCCCTTGGGCGCATTTTGGCCTAGCTATAGGATGAAAATTGTTGACTTTCTTTGACTTTCCAAGCATGGGCACATTTTGGCCTAGGAGGTGGACGAAGTCTCAGACTTAGAATTTTTTTACGCTTTCACCTTGAGTTGGGCGCATTTTGGCTAGGCAGGAGGACGAGCTTTCATACTTAGAAATTTTCATTGCATCTTCATCAACTTGGGCGCATTTTGCCATGGCTACAGGATAAAGTTCTAGACTTAGTCAATTTTCCTCGTTCTTGCCAGTTTATCCATGCCCTACTATTTATAGTAAGCCCTCTGATTTTTGCATCTCAAAAGCTCAGAACGATTTGAAATTTCAAACACTGCATCCTCACGACCTTGTTACCCTGTTGACACTACTATTTTTAGTCGGCCTGCTATTTTTAGCCCGTTTCTGAAGGTGATTTTCTATAAATAGTAACTACTTGCTTTTGATAGCTCCACTGCTCCGATTGACTTGAAATTTGAATGATGCGCTCCTCACCACGTGACCTGCCTGCTGGCATCGGTGCATGCAACTGATTTGCTATTTTTAGCCTGTTTCCAAAATGACTTACTATAAATAGTAAGTGCTCTGTTTGTCTTCAAATTTTACTAGCAGATAGCCTGAAGGATGCTGATCGCGGTGGTTTACACCGGTTTTCGAAAATTTTGACCTTTTGCCCTTCTTTTCAGGTCCTGAAGCTGGAAACCCTAATTTGTTCTGCATGCATATCAAATGGTCTCCGTTTGTTCTCATTTCTGTTGCATTGCGATCAGCTCGTGATTCTGAAGTGCTGGGAGGCGGCTAGCGGGACGCACCTGCTAAAAATAGTAAGTTCCTTACTGAGTGATTATCTCCGTTTGCATGTCACATCACTGCGAAGCTCTCGAAAAACCCATAAAGAATATGCCGACATGCAAAAGAAAACCGACATGCAAACCCTAAAATAGCCTCCGGGCTGAACTCTGAAAGTCGTTATCTCACTTTGCATGTTATACCATCGCAAAGGTCTCGAAAAACCCAGAAGGAATATCGAGACATGCAAAGAAAAACTCTGCATCCAAGCCCTGAAATTTGCCCCGGAAGCCTGCTAAAAATAGAAAGTAGCCTGTTTCAGCTCAAATTAGCGGCAGCCTGCTCTGAACACAGTGGACAGTCGGAATCTCAAAAATCTGAAGGATTGCCTGGAATTGCACACTTACTAAAAATAGTAAATACCTTAGAATCTGATGAAAATTTGTTGAGAGCCTGCTGGAAGCACACTGACAACAATGTTAAGCTCTATTTTCAATTTATTCACTTCGTTCAACCTCAAACTGACCAAAGGACTCAAAACCCTAATTTCAGACTAGGCCAAATTTCACTCGTTTAAGTTCAAAGACGGGAACGTCCCCAGAAATCAGACCTCAGAAAAGAGATAGACAGAGAGAGAGAGAGAAGAACCAACGCCAAAAAAGACCAGAATGGAGCAAAAATTAGGGGGGTCCCCATTTTGAATGGGGCGATGTGTTAAAAGGTCACAACAGGTAACATTGTAGGGTATTATAAAGAATTAGAAACTGAAATTAATATTGAGGAAAAGGTTTCATGTGTAAGATACATGATCAAGAATATGAAGAAGAGTGCAATGAATAATTTGAAGAGAAACAAGAGGGCATATGCACCAGAAAAAGGAAGTCAAACCATTCAAGTACTTAGGAGTGAAAGAAACTAGTGGAAGATAAGGAAACGCAATGAAGGAAAAGGTATTGATAGACTAGGACTACAAGGGTTTCAACTAGAGTTACAAGAATTTCGAGGACTAGCGTAGACTCGATGAGTCCCAAGGCAAGTGGCACCAAATGAGTTTGGGAGAGTCGATAGTCGAGGACTCTCCAGACTCACTTATTCCTGATTGGAAGACTCAGTTGCGACTGGCATAGTTTAAATCATAAAAGAAACACATTAAAAATTTGGTTTCTTATATTTGTCTCCTACACCCTAAAAGCAACTTCATTTCATTTTCAAGTCAAAGGAGAAGGACAAAAGAGAGTTTTGAGCCTAAATTGGATTGCATTGAAGTGAAACCAACAAGGAGATTGAGAAAAAATCAGTGGTTGAATCACATTTGGGTAGGGTTGTAGCTACTTTCAGTGCATCTAGAGGATTCCACAAAGTATTTGTTGATGTGATTTTCGTGACCGCACCAATCAGCAGAACAAAGTAATCCAAAGGCTACTCCATTCTCTCTTGATCAAAGAATTTTGTGTGCTAAGATTGCAAGATAGATCGCACGTTCAACTCCAAGGTTCCGAAATGCTTTGGAAAACCCTTAGTAGGTTCGTTGTGATATGTTGTTTTTACAAGGGGACTTACACAATTGTTCAAAAGGTTTGCAGTTGACAACAAGTTAAAGATTTGAAGGGGATTTTCATCAAAAAGAAATTTATTGGAGAAGAAATTAGCATGAATCAAGATGGTGCTACCGCATAAAGAGATATTTCCAGTATTGCAGCCGAATTTGGGATTCAACGACGATCAAGAAGACATCCTCTCGGGTTTGAACAATCTCGCGTGGAGGACAAAGGAGAGCTACACTAAGTATATGCGAACTTGCTTTGTGTTGCAAGAAGAAGAAGAAAAGGCCATCAAAATCCAAGTTGCTATTGAAAGGGATTTGTTGAATCAAAGGCAACCACTTGCTCCCGCTCCTGCACCTCGCCAGTAATCAGCTACATCCTGGATCATATCAGTTCGTTCTTGCCAGACAAGTTGAATAGAATTTTAAGGTCCACGCCAAGTTCATCTAAAGAGTTTGTGGAGTTAGAGCTACCTACTCGAGCGAGGAAGAAGAAAGAAGTTCGTTCAAACAAAGGAGTTAAGTGAAGGAATTCCATCAAGTGAAGAGGTTCAGTCAAGTGAAGGAGAAACAAGTGGGGAAGAAATTTTGAGTTTGTTCAAAACTCCACCAAGTACTTCAAGGTTTGCTCAACCAAGAACAGTCCAAGTTACTACACCGGTGTTTATTCAGTAGCAACAACCAGTCCCGGCTACTACACCTCAACAACAGCCAGCCCAAGTTATCGTTTATCAAAGACGACAACCAATTCAAGCAATGGCTCAACCAAGAGGTCAACCAACTCCAAATGGTGCTACTTGGTTGGTTACCAATCCATCTCCACTCGAGTTTACTGATTACCATGACATGCCAAAGAATCCGAAGCATTTCTGCACTAAGTATCAAGTCAATGATCCAAACCGTTCTGCTGAGGATCATATTAAAATTTTTGAAGACCATCTACGAAATAGACAAATAGCATATGCAGACGTGGCTTGCAGATTGTTTCCATATTCTTTGGGAGAAGAAGCACATTTTTGGTTCATACATTTGCCAATTGGGTCCATAAGAACATGGGAGAAGATGAAAGAAGCCTTCATTGGAAAGTTTGGTATACCTGTAACTCCAGTGGAACTTTTCTGCCAATTTACAGAAGTAAGGAGACAAGACAGGGAGCCCATGCATGCCTTTAACAACAGATTCCAGAAGGCTCTGACAAGGTTGCGAGCCCCATATGTGATTGTTGATGCTCGAGAGAATTATTACGCAGCCTTGGACCCGCTGACTGCGATGTTTGTAAGACAAGCTCATCCGGCACCAGCCAATATGAACCAAGCATACACGAAGGCGGTAGAAGTAAGTCAAAATATGGGACAAAACATAACTGGGCCTTCTCTATATAGAGGCTTGACTGCTGCGAATGGTCAAATGTAGACTCTTGGGTCGACATGGAATCAATAAACTCCACCATTGAATCCCGTTCCACAACCAGCTTATCATGTTACACCACCATCTGATCAGTTAGTTCTCCATCTTGGGACTCCTTTGTCCCAAACTCCAGCAACACAGCCTGTCTATCTTCAGAGCACAGTGGCGCAAACGAGGACTCAAGAGGAGAAAGAAGAAATGAAAGAGTTAGAATAGTTTCATTGCATTGTTTGAAGGAGAAGGAAAATTCTTCCTTTGAGAATTTTGTAAGAAATTGTTACGAAGACTATTATAATGAAAGAGTTTCATTGATTGGTGAATTTGTCTTTCGTTATGAGTAGTTAGTGAGGCTTCTTCACCCTTCAACTTCAAGTAGGATACAAGTTAGAGTAATTTTCATGCAAGTAGTTAATTATGAGTGGTTGTGTTTGATTTAAGTGAGCTTCATTAATCCATACCACTAACAAGCTTACTGATGGTAAGTTTGTCCTACATGGTCAACTGGAATACCTTTTAGATTTAACTTCGGTCAAGATTCATGTGTATGTATGCATCGTTTTGATGGTATTTGCATTGTTGAATCGTGATTTGAACATCTTTTCGCTCCCTTGAAGATTGCACCAACCTTGTCGAAGTTGTCCAACAGGAGGCAAGACAACGTTCGGTTGAAGTTCATTGAAGTCAAGCTCAATACCTCTTGCATTTAGAATAGAATTTAAATTTTTTAATCTCTGCAGCCATTCAACTCCGCATAATTTTGGTTAGTTTTAGGAAAAGTCATACATCAATGCTGAATCATTTGCACGGAAATCTCCTTCAAATCATTAACTTGTTGTCAACTACAAACCTTTTGAACAATTGTGTAAGTCCCTTCGTGAAAAACAACAAATCACAACGAACCTACTGAGGGTACTCCAAAGCATTTCGGAACCTTGGAGTTGAACGTGCGATCTTTCTTGCAATCTTAGCGCACGAAATTCTTTGATCAAGAGAGAATGGAGTAGCCTTCGAATTACTTTGTTCTGCTGCTTGGTGCGGTCACAAAAGTCACATCAACAGGATTGTGGGTATGTGCACCAATCTGTGACACAAAAAAGATGTCACTTTTGTTTTTTTACCCGAAATGACCATTTAGCGCTTGCCAAATCTCAGATTGATCAAGCCTAAGGCTTGGTATTTGAAAATGCAACTCATTTGGCGAGTGCCAAATTTGGCACTCACCAAATGAAGTGCATCATTTGGTGAGCACCGAATTTGGTGCTCACAAAATGTGAAGCATGACCATTTGGAATACATTTTTCTGAACTCTTTCTTTTTTTCTTTGTCTTTGTCTTTGTCTTTCTGTACCAGGGAAACTAACCATGAAAATATAATTTGACATTTACATATGGACATTTACTTATACTTTAAGTTATATTATATGTATATAGTTTCAAGATGTTTGAGAGTGGTTTCGGATCTCTTGGAGTTATAATGCAAATTCTAATTTTTGGAAGATCTTATAATTGTTTAGAAGGTCAAATTTTAGTAATTAGCATGTCAAATTTCAGTAATCAAGGGGTCAAATTTCAGCAATCAGCAAGTTGTATCATCTCTCTCTCTCTCTCTCTCACTCACTCATTGTTTATCTCTTATACTCTAGACCTCTCTCTCACTATCTCCATCCCTTTATCTAACTCTCTCCCTTGAGCTCAAGAACTACCTCTCTACTTGTCCATATTACTCTCTCTCTCTCTCCCCCTCCCTCCTTCCCTCTAATTTTCTATATCTCCCTCTCTCTATCCATCTCTCTTCCTTCCACCCACCATCCATCTCTTTTTCTTTCTATCTAACCTATCCCCCCTCTCTCTCTCTCTCACTCTCTCTCTCTTCTACCCACCTTCCCTCTCTAGTTATTTTTATCTAACCTATCACTCTATACCTCTTTCTCTCTCCCTCCCTCCTTCCCTCTCTACTCTCTATCACATCTCCCTATCACTTCTCCCTTCCTCCCTCTCTCTCTCTCCTTCCCTCTCTACTCACTCTATCTCACCTCTCCTTACCCCTCTCTCTCTCTCCCTCTCTCCCTCCATCTCCCCCCCCTCTCTCCCTCTCTCCCTCTCTCCCCCTCTCCCTCTCCCTCTCCCCTCTCTCTCCTTCCCTCCCTACTCTATCTTGCCATTATCTCTCTCCTCCCTTCTCTCTCTCTCTCTCTCTCCCTCCCTCCCTCCCTCCCTACCCCTCTTTCTCTCCCACTCTTTCATTCCCTCTACTTCTTTCTATCTCTCCATTCGCTCTATGTCTCTCTCTACTTATCTATATCTCACCTCTCTCCCCCCTCCATCCCTCTTTCCCTCTCTAATTTTCTTTATCTCCCCCCTCTTTCTCTCTATCTCTCTCTCTTTATATCACTATCTTTGTCTCTGTCTCTCTCTTCCTTCCTCCCACCCACCTTCCCTCTATACCTCTTTCTCTCTCCCTCCCTCCCTCCTTCCCTCTCTACTCTCTATCACCGCTCTCTCTCACTTCTCCCTTCTTCCCTATCTCTCTCCTTCGCCCTCTACTCTCTCTATCTCACCTCTCCCTACCTCTCCCACCCTCCCTCCTCTCTCTCTCTCTCCCCATCTTTCTCTCACTCTCTCGCTCTCGCTTTCTCCTTCCCTCTACTCTTTATCCCACCATTCTCTCTCTCTACTCTCTCTACATATCTATCCCTACCTCTCCCTCCCTCCTCTCTCTCTCCTCCTCTCCCCCTATTTCTCACTCTCTCCTTCCCTCTCTACTTCTCTTTATCTCACCATTCTCTCTCTCCCTCTACCTCTCTCTCCCCCCCTTCTCTCTTTACTCTCTATCTCACCTCTACATATCTATCCCTCTCTCTCTCTCTCCATCCCTACCGATCCCTCCATCTCTCCTTCCCTCTCTACTTCTCTCTACCTACCTATCCCTCTATACCTCCTCTCTCCTTCCCTCCCTCCCTCTCTCTACTTCTCTCTCTATCACCTCTCTCTCCCTCCCCCCCTCTCTCTCACTCTCTCCTCTCTATCTATCTCTCCATCTCAACCTCTCCCTCCCTCCTTCCCTCTCTCTCTCTCAATCTCCCCACCTTCCTCCCATTTTTGTAGGGAGGGAGAGAGAGAGGAGGGAAGGGGAGAGAGAGGGAGAGAAGTAGAGAGGTAAGGAGAAAGGTAGAGAGATTGAGAGGGGAGGGAGGGAGAGAGAGAGAAAGAGGTATATAGGGATAGGTTAGATAGAGAGTAGAGAGAAGAGGTTGGTGGAAGGGAGAGAGAGAGAGAGGGATAGTTGAGACAGATAGGAGAGAGTGAGAGAGAGGTAAGTAGAGAGAGGGCAAGGAGAGATAGAAAGAGGGGAGAGAGAGAGAGAGAGAGATAGAGAGAGAGAGGGAGAGGGAGAGAGAGAGATGAGATAGAAAGAGATAGGGAGGGAGGGGGAAGTAAGAGAGAATAGATAGAGGAGGAAGGTGGAGAGATTGAGAGAGGGAAGGAGGGAGGGAGGGAGAGAGAAAGAGGTATAGAGGGATAGGTAGGTAGAGAGATGTAGAGAGGGAAGGAGAGATGGAGGGAGAGGTTGGGATGGAGAGAGAGGTGAGAGAGAGCAATAGAGAGAGGGAGGGGGAGATAGAGAGAAGTATAGAGGGAAGGAGAGCTAGAGGGAGAGAGGTGAGAGAGAGGGAGGGGGAGATAGAGAGTAGAGAGGGAAGGATAGGTAGGGAGGGACGGAGAGGGAGGTGAGATAGAGAGAGAGGGGGAGGGATAGGGAGAGAGAGAGAGAGAGGGGGGGTAAGGAGGAAGGTAGAAGATTGAGAGAGGGAAGGAGGGAGGGAGGGAGAGAGAAAGAGGTAAATAGGGATAGGTTAGATAGAGAGTAGACATCAAAGGTTGGAGAGAGAGAGAGAGAGAGAGAGGGAGAGAGGGAGATAGAGATTAGAGAGGGAAGGAGGGAGAGAGAGAGAGAGAGATGGACATGTAGAGAGGTAGTTATTGAGCTCAAGGAAGAGAGTCAAATAAAGGGATGGAGATAGTGAGAGAGAGGTCTAGAGTATAAGAGATGAAAATGTGAGAGAGAGAGAGAGAGAGAGAGAGAGATGATACAACTTGCTAATTACTAAAATTTGACCTTCCGATTACTGAAATTTGACCTCCCGATTACTGAAATTTGACATGTTGATTACTGAAATTTGATTAAGTCTGAAAAATTATAAGATCTTACAAAAACTAGAATTTGTATTATAACTCCAAGAGATCTAAAACCACTCTCAAACATCTTGAAACTATATACATAAAATATAACTTAAAGTGTAAGAAAGTGAATGTCCATATGTAAATGTCATTTAATGTATATAGTTTCCCTAACAAAGAAAGACAAAGACAAAGAAAAAAGAAAGAGTTCAAAAAATGCATTCCAAAAAGTCATACTTCACATTTGGTGAGCACCAAATTTGGCACTCACCAAATGATGCACTTCATTTGGCTAGCGCCAAATTTGGGGCTCGCCAAATGATGCACTTCATTTGGCTAGCCCCAAATTTGGTGCTTGCTAAATGATGCACTTCATTTGGCGCTTGCCAAATGAGTTGCATTGGGAAATACCAACCCAAAGGGTTGGACGATCATTTCATGCCAAGAACGTGATTTTTTGAAAGTGTAACAAAATTTCACACATTTTTGGCTGTGCTCTCCATCAAGTTTGCATGTATTTCGATGCAAGTTTATAAAAAAAAAGTAATGACGTTGTCTCTCTCTTAGCTACCTAAATATATAAACTTTTTTACATTTTGATTATGTTAATGTTTTCATCTATAACTTCTCTTGTTAGTGCCTCTATTTTTTGTCAAAAACTAACATGTGCTAGTTTTGGTATAGATTTTAACTCGTTCATTGAATTTTGAAACAAATTACATTTTTACAAACTAGACTCAATTCTATATGTAATGAAAAAAATGATTTTCGACTAGTTTTCAAAAAAATTATGGGGGAACACACTCAAATTTTAGCTTTTGAAGATGTGTCCACTTCGAAAATTCATAAAAGATTATATATTCATTAAAAAGTTAGCCAAAAAGACTGGGATAAACTACATGGTGTTAGCTAATTTCTCACCGTTTGGATTTTTGAAATTCTAAAAAAGAGTTAACCTTTTATGGAGGCCACAACAAACGCTATGCTATTTTTTTGATAAAAACAAGACCACTTTGGTGGCCCCCCTTTTTCAAACCCTTAATCTTCATTATTTAAAAAAAAAAACTAGTAGCTTAGAAAGTAGATTTGGAGCACTACAACCCTTGTTCTTGTTGCATCTTCACATTTTGAGTGCAACTATCTTCATTTTTTGGTGAACATCAGACTTTGCTGATTTCAAAAAGAAAAAGTGGCATCTTAGGGGCCATTTTTGTGTCACAACTTAGTGTACTTACCCTTGTGAAGAGCTCACCATTGATTTCGAGCAAAATTTAAGAGGTAAGTTTGTATTTTGCATTTTTTTTGTTGTTTTTAACAAAAAATTCATTTCTCTTTTATATTTCTTCTTACTTTTTTCTATTTTGTTTTAGTGGACCAAAGAACAAACCCTAGGTGTGTTAATTTTTTTGTTGAACAAATCCTAGGTGTTTTCGTAAAAAAGAATTAGTTTTATAGTAGCAAACCCTATACTTTTTTATATTAGTTTAATTATAAATAATAAATATTAATTTTTTTCTATTTATATGTTATTGCAGCATTCTTTAGATTTATTGTCTTTATCACAATGTCCTGAATTCCAATTAGAAGGGACCCTTGTTGGAAACATGCTATTGTTACCCCTAGGCAAAAGAAAGGAGAGATAACTTATTTTCATTGCAACATCAACTATGCTTGGGGGAGACATTAACAAATTAAAATACAATCTTGCACATATACTAGGCCAAGATGCTAATCCATGCCCAAAAGTGATAACTTGTTTTCATTGCAATATCAACTATGCTTGGGGGAGGCATTAACAAATTAAAATACCATCTTGCACCTATACTAGGCCGAGATGCTAATCCATGCCCAAAAGTGCCTGCTGAGGTTATGTGTGAAGTGCAAGTTCAATTAGAAAACTTTGAGCAACAAAAAGAATGAAAAAGAGGCAAAGAGAGGAGATGGCAGTCATTGATAGAACTAGAGAGTCTTCTTCCATTCTTCCATTCATCCATCTTTGAGTGCTAGTAGTGGTAGTGGTAGTGGCAGTGGTAGTGGAAGTGTTAGCATTGGGCCTAGAGTTCGTGCATCTAGGTTAGGTTGACATATTTTTCCACACACTGCTCCAAGTTCCCAATCGTCACTTGAGAGCATGGGTTGGAACAAAGATAAACATGATGCAACTAAAATTGCAATTGGAGAAATTTGGTTCTATTGCAACATTCCATTCCATGTAGCCAGGTAATTCTTTTTTTTTGTTTGTTTTAAAATATATAGCTTGATTCTTTCTCTCTTGAATTTTTATATTTAGAGGTATGTCGAATTCAAATTTGAACTCTCCATTTTGCAATATTTAATTTATTTGTGTTAGGTCTCCTGATTGGAAAAACATGGTTGATGGCATTACTGTTTGCGGGGTAGGGTTCAAAGCCCCTAATGATGAGGAGATAAAGGGCCCCATTTTGTCACAAAAGGTGGTTGATGTGAAAGCCACGATAAAGGAGTAGTGACAGATATAGAGGAAGAAGGGTTGCATCATCTATGGCTAATGGTTGGATGGATAGAAGAAATAAAACATTACTAGATTTTCTTGTTTCTTCCTCAGGTGATTGTACTTCTTGAAATGCATTGATTTAGTGATTAAGATTTTTAATGTATGCGTTATTAAATCATTGATTTTGTTTCTTTCTCTGGTGGCGCAGTGTTCATCAAATCTATTGATGCTTCGGGAAACACCAAAAATGTTGAATTCCTTTGTGAAGCTTTGGAGGGAGTCTTGGCGAGGTGGGTGAGTAGAATGTAGTGCAAGTAATTACAAATAATGCAACAAATTATGTTGCTATAGGTAAAGTATTGATGGATAGGCATCCATCATTATTTTTGGACTCCTTGTGCTGCTCATTGTCTTGACCTCATATTGGAGGATCTTGGCAAGATTGTATGGATCAATAAGCATGTGTGGAGATAACAAAAAATATTTGTAAATTCATGTATAATCACACATGGGTTCTCAACCTAATGAGGCAATTCACAAGGAAAAAGGAGTTGGCTCATCCTGGAATAACCTGGTTTGCAACTAATTTCATCACATTACAATCCTTGCTTCAGGAAAAAGGAGCTTTAAGGCACATGTTAGTGAGGAGTGGACTTTCTCATCATATGCTAAGACCAATGCAGGGGATGATGTGGCAAATTGGATTTTTGATGAGTAAGGCTTCTGGGTATTGACCATGGAGATTGTACGAGTAAATGTAATTCTACATTATATTTTTATTTTATTTGCTTATTTTTGTTCACACTTATGCTAATGTTTCATAATAGTTGCAGTTCATAAAGCTTTTATGGTTCTCCTACGAGTTGCTGATAGGGTGAAGCCTACAATGGGCTACATATGTGAGGGCATGGATAGGGCCAAGGATGCCATTAGGTCCATTTATGGGGGAGTTGAGGATAAGTATTTTCCCATTTGGGTAATCATTGATAGACAATGGCACCCTAGCTTCACAAGCCCCTATACGCAGTTGCTTATTTCCTCAATTCAGCATTCCAATTTTGCCTTGATTTCAAGGTAGATGAGGACGTTTTGATTTAGCTCTACATAGACAGAGTGGATGATGCCTAATTCTGGTGGTGGTGCACAAATAGTCACCAAGATTGAGATTTGTAGACTTACACAACATCTCTTTGCATGAGATATATGCAAGGCAACTTAGTTGATATTGCAGCCAAGCAAAAGTCTATTAAGGGCATAATTTAAGATTAAAAATTAAAACTTTTCCTTTTTTTGATATTATTATTAAATATTGAAACTTAAAGTTAGATAATGAGATTGATTTTTTTCTTTTTCTCATCTTAGATGCATGGTGGGGAAGATTTGGTGGTGAGGTACCAAATCTTCAAAGGGTTGTAGCTTGAGTATTGAGCCAACCATGCAGCGCTTTAGGTTGTGAGTGCAATTGGAGTATGTTTGAGCACATACCCTCCAAAAAGTGCAATAGACTATTAGTGTAGAGATTGAAAGATCTAGTTTATGTTCATTACAACCTTCACCTTCACCACAGATAGATTCTGGGCAATGACTTATCACCCATCACACTAGAGGAGGTTGATCCACAATCAGATTGGATCACTAAGGTTTTGGATCCTATCTTTAGTAATGAAGACCTTGATTCGGTTGACTAGATGGATATAGAGACAGAGGCAGTAGCCATGGCGGAGGAGGATAGAGCACAAGAAAACACCTTGGATGTTGGTGTGAGTGTCACTAAAACATAGGAAGATATCATAGCTACATCATCATCCAGGACCTATCATAGACACCCACGCAGGAGGGCCAAATGGTACAGGCTCCTCTGAGCCATAAAATTCTAGCTTTTGTTTTTATAATTGTTTGGAACTTTTGATGCCATGGATTTCATATTCCATGAGTATTGTATACATTAGACAACATTTATATATCTAAATATGTTATTTCCTTCAGCTAAAATTTGCGTTTATACTTATGTGATCAATGTATACTTGTGTATATGATCAAAGTAACTTCTATTCAAGATGAGGTTATTGTGTATTTAAGGTTTATTTATTAAAAGGTGCATGAAACAAGTTTTAAATCCTTAAAAATCTCTGAATTTCTTGGGTTTTTCAATTTGTCAAGTCTATGCTGAGTTTGGGAGCCGAGTCCTAGTCTAGGTCAAAAATCAGTTTTCTGAGTTCGAGTCTTGTAACAATGGTTCCAACATATTTGCATCCACATCATCATGAAACACAACAATCATGGAGTTATAACAAGGAAAATCAAGGACCAACAATTTGGGATACATAGAAACTAGTGATGAAGAATTATGCAAAGTTATGGAATCCAAGACGCAACTACAAATATGCATATTATAGAATCAACAGTTTTGAATGTATAGGGAATCATAGTAGCATAAAGGAAGAGTTCTTGGAAAATGTTGTTAATGAATATCTCATATGGAAGGATGGATGATGGAGCTTCATACCACATATCATCAATTCTACAAAAAATCATATGATTCTACTTCTCATTTTTCACATTCCAAGCATGATGTATATGTGGTTATAGATAGGTGACGTGTTGTACACATAACCTATTTTGAAAGAAGGGGCTTATTAGGTAACTTGTGTAACAGTCATGTTGTCCCTGATTTTTGACATGCAAAAAATAGAGATAACCCATCAAAATTTTGATAATTTTTTAGGCCTCAAGGCATGTATTATGAGGTATAGAGGTTGGGTATTTCAAGTTTTGGGTCTATAGTCTTTTTGGCTAACATTTTTCACTCACTCTTGTCCGTTTTCGTGAAATTTTGAGTCATTTTTGGTGTGTTTTTGGTCAATTTCGGGTTTCTGGGGCATCACTGCAAGTAGGGGTTTTGGTTTCTTATTACAAGTGAGTAATAGGAACTTTTTATTTAACTTACAAGTAATAGGAACTTTTTGTTCTAATTACAAGTTGTAGGAACTTTTTATATAACTTACAAGTTGTACGAACTTTTTGTTCACTTTACAAGTTACTTTTTAAAAAGTTACTTGCAACATGTTATAAAAAGTCTGATTTCACTTAAGTGAACTTGTTATATGCTCCAAAAGTTCCTATTTCTTTTTATTTTTAAAAGTGAACTTGTTATATGCTCCAAAAGTTCTTATTTCTTTTTATTTTTAAAAGTGAACTTGATATGAGCTCCAAAAGTTCCTATTTCTCTTTATTTTTAAAAGTTCACTTGCAATGAGCTCTTAAAAGCCCAATTTTAACTTATGTCACTTGCAAAGTGCTTATAAAAACCCAATTGGAGAGATTTTTGGCATGAAGAACACTTGGCAAGGTCTGCAACTTTATTGAATCCCCCATTTTTGCTCTATCATTGCCACGTTTTTTGCAGATTTGAGTTTGCATGTAAAAAAGAAAACGCGTTTTGGCTATAAAGCGTTTTTCTTCCTCATTCATATGCCTCTTGTTCCATTTGAAAATGTTATTCAAACGTTCTATGCAAAACGTCATTCATTTCATCTCGTATGCCTTCACAAAAACCCTTCTATAATTTAAATGCCATTTCATGATGAAAACATCTTTTTGCTAAAAAACGTTTTTCCCTCTTTCCTTTTCAGCATGCTTTCCATTCAAAATGTTTTCCATTTCATGTTCATTTCATTTCACCTTCACATTCACGTTTCTCCATGATCTCATTGCCATTTTCTGCAAAAGAAAGAAAGAAAAATGATGCCCTTGGCTGCAAGTCGGGATTTTATAAACCAACTACAAGTAGGAAGTTTTGGTCAAAAGTGCAAATAGAAATTTCAAAAATAAACTTGCAATGACCTCTCATTTTCCTACCTTTCACCTTGCACTTGAAATATGTTCCAAAAATCTCGATTACACACTTGCACTTGCAGTTAGCCTTCCAAAACCTGAAATTGAGCTTTGGCCTCATTTTTGCAGCCCCTTTGTCTCATTCTCATTAGTCCTGCTTGCGCGCATGACCTACCAAATCCATAATATAAGGCATGGGCCTTATTTTTCAAGCAAATTCCAAGGCTGGAGAATGATACAAAGAAAGAAAAACAACATGACGAAGCCACAAAAGGAGTTGAATAAGTGACATGATTGAGCATAGAATGTTTTCAAGACAAAGATGGAAGAATATTTTCCAAACAGCAGCATGAAGATCCAATAAAAAATGATGTAGTTAGAGTCGTGTCTTGGACACTTGTAATAATTTCAATTATGTATTTCTAATTTAGTTTTGACAAATTACATGTAAAATGGAAAAATGTAATTGCATGTGATCATATCACTTGCAAAGTTGTAACTTGTAATTGCATGTAATAACATCACAAGTCAAATTACAATAGGACTTGTAATGTTGAATAAGTCAACTGCAGTTAGTTAGTGGTTGAGAGAATTTCTCAAGTTAGTTGGGATCCTCCCACCTTTTTCTCAAGGCTTCTCTCCTATAAATACTTGAGGGGGTCTATTGTAATTTTTATCTTTTAGCAATGCAACAAAACTCTACTAGTTTGTATGTGCACTTTAAGACTTTGAGCTTAGATGTAAATCAGATTACATCCAATTGAAAGAGGCAAATTGCTTTCAAACTTTGTGTTGATTCAAGGTGTTATGTGACGACATTTTCTGCAGATTGATTGTGAATTTTGTGGTGTTATACAAGAGGGATTCAAGCTCAATTTTGCAGACTTTGAGCTGCTTATTGCGTTTGGAGTTTTAGATTGGTTTTCAGATTTGATACTGCAGACTTTGAGCTGTTTGTCATGTTTGAAGCTATTGTAGAACGCTCAAGAAAAGGGGGAGCCTTCCCTTTGAAAATAGGAGAGTTTATCTCACACACTGTGGCTGAAACCACAATTTTGTACGGTTTCCCAAGTATGCAAAATTTTCAACCAACAAGTCAAATGGGTAAATTGTGGAGCAAGCTATATTTGACAATTGTTGGCCTAATGTGTATTAGGTGGCTTGAGTGTTTAACTCTAGTGTTATAAGATTAGAGGCTATATATAGATGCATTCATTATTGTGAAGGGATCATAGAAAAATATAATATTTGGTTTAGGATATCATAAAAGGATATTTTGAGTGATTCCTTCATTAAGAAGTATTATCTTTTGCTACATTGTCTCAATAGTGTTCTTCTCTGTTGTTGAATATTGAATGTTAGGGTATGTTGGTACCCACCATACATCTTTTATCTTGTAGTATGTAATAATGGTTAAATTACTGCTTGTATAAACATAATGGATGACAATTTGTATACAACGATATAATTTCAGCACTTGGAGTCTTTATACATTGTTCCTTGTTCCGTGCCATTTGCATATTATCCTAAGACAGGGAAAGATGAATTTGAATGTACCATTTTATAGAAACTTTTTAACGTCCATAGCATGGTATTGAATGAGGATCTCAACCCTCAAGATATCTATATCATAGGATTATTTAAATTCTATTTACATGGAAATATAAGTTTATGCTTTAGTACCACTTAGCAGATATTAGGGTTACAATAGAATGTTTTCTGTTAAAATAGTACTGAACACTGATTGTCTGATGCTCAAGAATAAAAACTATCATTCAGGATGCCAGTTAAGACCTTATTGAATTATGAGTGTTTTATGATCTAATTATTTTCATGTGGCCAATTCTCAGTACTCCAATCCATAATTTCATGAATATAATCCATATTCTTTCCTTGGTTACTAACATCAAGTATTTGAAATGTGCATATTTGTTGACAATGCCTTTTTGATCTTTTGTAGACATTCAATGAGTTCTTCATAAGAGAGCTTAAGCCAGGTTGTCGGCCAGTTGCATATGAAGATAATGACCATGTTGCTGTTTGTGGTGCTGATTCACGACTTATGGCATTTCAGTCCCAAGATTACAGTAAACGATTTTGGATAAAGGTCAAGCTTCAATCTATCATTCTTTGGTCCCTTTAAATACATAGCAGGAAATTTCAAAATAATTTGATTTTAATAAATTGGTATGTAGGAATCAGGACTGATTGGAATTCTGGGATTATCATGTTTATGCTTGTCATTTTGCAGGTATATCTACTTATATGAATATGTCTATTTGTTTTCTGTTGAATATCTGGATCATAGACTACACATAAAAAAATGTAAGAATTATATCAGCTGATACATGTAATAACATGGGTTCTCTTCCTGTGAAAGCTGAAAAAGAAAGAATTTGATCCTTGTCCCAATAATGAAAAATATTCATCCTCCTGGAAACAATTAATTTTGGCTTTAACATGCATAGTGTTGTGACCTTTTTCACACATCGCCCCATTCAAAATGGGGACCCCCTAATTTTTGCTCCATTCCGGTCTTTTGGCTTGGGTTTTTCTTTCTCTCTCTCTCGCTCCGTCTCTTTTCTGATGTCCGCCTTTCAAGGGATTGTGCCCGTCATTGAGTTTAAACGTGAAATTTTGGCCAAGTCTAAAAATTAGGGTTTCATCTTTCCTGGTCAGTCCGAGGTCGAATAGGGTGAATAAATTGAAAATTGAGCTTAACATTGTTGTTAGCATGTTTCCATCAGGTTCTCAGCAAGTTTTCACCAGTTCTGACAACTTACTATTTTTAGTAAGCGTGTAATTGCGGCAATCTGTCAGCATTTTTGAGATTCCGATAGTCACACGGCATTCAGAGCGCCTCAGGCTACTCGCGTGCAAAATTTGAGCGAAAACAGGCAACTTACTATTTTTAGCAGTCCAGCTTCCGGGACAAATTTCAGGGTTCAGATGCAGAGTTTTTCTTTGCATGTTGACATATTCCTTCTGGGTTTTTTGAGACCTTCGCGATGATATAACATGCAAAACGAGACGACAACTTTCAGAATTCAGTCTTTCGAGGCTATTTTTAGGGTTTGCGTGTCAAGGTTTCTCTTGCATGTCAGATGATTCTGATGGGTTTTTCGAGAGCTTCGCAATGGTATGACATGCAAATGAAGATAATCACTCAGAAGGAACTTGCTATTTTTAGCGGTGTGTCTCGGCAGCCACTTCCCAGCAGTTTAGAATCACAAGCGTCGATTGCCACAGAAACGAAGACAAACAAAGATCATTTGATATGCACGCGAGCGAGTTAGGGTTTCCAGCGGGACCCAAAAGAGGCGTAAAAAGTCAGAATTTTCAAAAACCGATGTAAACCATCGCGATCAGCATCCTTCAGGTTATCTGCTGGTGAAATTTCAAGACAAACGGAGCACTTACTATTTATAGTAAGTCAATTCGGAAACTGGCTAAAAATAGCAAGTCAGGTGCATGCGTGGATGTCGACAGACATGTCACGTGGTGAGGAGCACCTCATCCAAATTTCAAGTCAATCGGAGCAGTGGAGCTATCAGAAACAAGAGGTTACTATTTATAGTAAATCATCTTCATAAATGGGCTATAAATAGCAGGTCAGCTAAAAATGGCAGTGTCGACAGAACAACAAGATCATAAGGATGCAGTGTGCAAAATTTCAAGTCGTTTCGAGCTTCAAAGATGCAAAATCAGAGGGCTTACTATAAATAGCAGGGCATAAAAACTGGCGAAAACGAAGAAAAATTCTAAGTCTGGAACTTCATCCAGTAGGCATGGAAAAATGCGCCCAGTTGATGAGGAGGCATGAAAAATTCTAAGTATGAAGTTTATCCCTCACCTAGGCCAAAATGTGCCCAAGGAGAAGAAAGTCAAAGAAAAGTCAATGATTTTTTTATCCTGTAGGCATAGTGAAATGCACCCAACTTGAAGAAGGGAAGGGTTGAAAATTTTTCTAAGTATTGAACATATCCGCCACCCCCCTCCAAATGCGCCCATCCTTCTCAGAGGGTGAAATGCGCCAAAGTTGCAAGAAGGTCAAAGGAAGTCAAACAAGCTCATCCTCCTCCATAGGCAAAATGCGCCCAAAAGCATGCATGTCAAGACAAAAGCAAGGAAGCTGAAAAGTCACATGAAGGCATTTGAAAAGTTCATCCACCAGCTAGGCTAAAATGCGCCCAAGATGGAAGCAAGTCAACAAGTCAACGTTTCTCATCCTCCTTGCATGCCTAAATGCGCCCAAACAAGGTCAAGTAGAGACAAAGAATGGAAGTTGAAAGGTCATCCTTCACCTACATGGAAATGCGCCCAAGTTAGGATGGTAAAAATAAATGAAGCTGGTAAATGAGGTGAAATGTGATTAAAAATATCTCAAGGCGTGGTCAATGCTTGGTAAATGCTAGGTGTTATCCCTCATCATATGCAAAATGCGCCCAAGGTGATAAGTGTTAGAGGAATTTTTTTTCCAATATGTGTGAGGTGGTGAAGGTAAAGGCTAGGCGTGATTTTTGAATTTCCTCTTCAAGCCTCAAATGCGCCTAAGGAGATGGGTGTTAGAAATTTTTCTAAGGCGTGGCCAAGGTGATATGTGTGTGGTGGTGAAAACAAATTTCTAAGGCATGATTTTAAATCCCCTCTTCAAGTAATATGCGCCTAATATGTTGAGTGAAGAAAAATGAAATATTTCTAAGGCGTTAGAATTTTAAATAACATTGCCTTGCAAGTGTGAAGTAAAATGCAAATGGTGAGTGAGAAATAAATTGTGCTAGGCATGAATAAAATTCTTTAAGTGAAGTTGATGTTTTACTCACAGGCAAGATTGAATAGAATTTTTAAGGCGAAGATTTTCTAAGGCAAATTCTCAAAAGTGCAAGATGATTTAAAAAAAATTTCTAAGGCAAAAGTATTTTCTTCCTTAGAAAATACGCCTAGAGCCCAGAGTGATGAATTTTCTTCTCAGAACACCGGCAAATTTTTCAGGGATGAAGTCAGGGATGGATGATAATACAGGATGAATTCAAGTTCTTCAAGTCAGAGCAACACAAGATGATCACAGGCGAAGAATGAATTTAATTTGACACAATAATATTTTTTCTAAGGTTCAAAATTTAAAAATCAAATGAACCCGTTCGTTGGGTACCCATGGATTCGAAGCATTCTAGAGAAAATTCTCTTCTGGGTACTGAACATTTGCGATGATAGATGGATTTCCAAGTCTTCCACACTTCGCCGACACTTTTTCAATGAAGAATTTAATCAGTGCTCAAATTGTGAATTCTCCTAAGGGAAAATTTAAAATTTTCTAAGGCAAGATGAATAAAATGTGTTTTCAAAATAAATTTTTTCCAAATGATGAATTTGAAGTCAGTTGCCTAGATGATTTTGATTGAATTCTTCGAAGATGAATTTTCCAGAGATGATGAAGAGTTAAATTCAAATTCAAATGACAGAGCCCCGGTTGGTGAATCAAAAAGATGGATTTAAATTAAATTTTTTCGAAAATAAATTCAAAGATGCCAGTCAAAGTCAAGTTTCTAGAAGAGCAAGATTCCTGACGTTGAGAGACAAGTGTCAGAAATACCAGAGAGGCAAAATTCGAATTTTTGAAGTGGAGTAGTGGAAATTAAATGTACTGGCTATAATTGGCTTCTTCTAGAATTCGAATTTTGGCTATAAAATGAACAAGTTTCTCACTTCCTTTTCACAGCTTCAAGAATTCGACTTGCTCTGAAGTTTGAGAATTGCTTGAAGAGTTCGAAGTTTTATTGGAGACTGCTGTTTGCTGATTGCTAAGAGCTTAAGTTCGAATTTGCTGAAGGACGCCTTGAGTTGCTGGAGAAGTGCCATTGCTGAAGTCAAGAAGGGGCGCACGTGCAAGTTGCTGAAGATTCAAATCTGCATTTGAGGAGGACGCCTTGAAACAAGGAATAGCTGAGAACTTAAAAAGTGCGAACTTGCTAATTGCCGATTGCTGGTGTGAAGTACGAATTTGCAGAAGTTCAAGTTGTTGATTGAAG
This sequence comes from Sequoia sempervirens, assembly GCA_007258455.2. Taxonomy (NCBI): domain Eukaryota; kingdom Viridiplantae; phylum Streptophyta; class Pinopsida; order Cupressales; family Cupressaceae; genus Sequoia; species Sequoia sempervirens. The sequence continues at coordinate 60,175,517 of VDFB02000002.1, read as the reverse complement.
TTGCTAAGGCTAAAGTCTACTTAGAAACTTTGTCTAAGTGTTGAAGTTCGAATTTATTGGAGAAGAAGCTGAGGTTTGCAAATAAGAAAGTTCTTGCAGCTTCTTGAAGTCGACTGCAGCCCCTACACAATGTCTTATTTATTTTACAAATTAATTGCTGATGAATGTTTACTATTTGCAGATGGCTGAGGCAAGGGCGACTGGAAAGGAAAATGGTGCATCCAGGCAGGCCGTGATCAAAAAGCTGAGCAAAACATTCATGCCGGAATCAAAGTTCATTTCAAAGTTGGGCAAGCTGACAGACACCAACCTGGGCTCCGTCAACCTGGAGACCTTCAAGAACAGGATGTTGGGAATTGGGAGTCATCGGCCTTCGACCACTTCACACAATATTGTTCGAAGTGGGTTATATGCAGCTGCTGGTTTTCCACCAGCCATTCAGTGCTCGGAGCTGATGATGGAGTGCGCCAATTATTACGATAAGGATCACAGATCGATCATGTCACCGGATGGCCAAGTACTAGCAAATCTTACTCCTGCTGCCATTGGTGAGGCTTTCGGGATCCCGGTGCACAGGAACATGGTTTACAAATCCAGAGAACGAGCTGAGCGGATGTATGCTTCTGCATCCGAGAGATGCACGGAGACGATTAACACTCACTGGATGAGCACTCCCAAGCCTTCTCGTACAAAGTTGCCGAAGCAGATCATAGCGGATGACTTGAAGCAAGAATACTGTGATCTCATTATGATGCTGAGCAGGGTTGGTGGTTGTGCACAATCCTTCATTTTTGAGCCTTGGATGTTTTACTACATCAATCTCGTGCTAGAAGGAAAAGACTATGTCAATTGGGCCGAGATGATAAGTGATAATTTACATGAGCAGCTCCTGAGCTTGAGGAGAACGAAGACATTTTACATGAGCTGTTATATTATCTATATGTTGGCACGGATGACGAAGTACAGGGGGATCTCTTACAAGGAACCTGTCGGTTGTGGCTCCCACCAGTTTAAGATATATGATGCTTGTCCGCAGTTGCATTTGGCGAGCACAACTCACTACAAGCGTGTCAACGATTCCTTCACCATGTACATCACGAGATTGCTTCAGGAGCGATTACATCACAGAATCTCTTGGGAAGCCCAAGAGTTGATTGAAAGGTATGGGTGCTGGTTTATACAGTTTCCAAAATTTTCTTATATTAGGCTGCAAGGTTTTTCATCGTACCCATATAGGCTGCCTAAGTACCCAACAGATAGAGTTTTAATGCTAGAGATATCTAGGCAATTGCTTGCCTTTAATGGAAATTCAAAGAAAAAGAAGGGAGGGTAGAATTTCCGGTTGTCATGGAGCAATTCCGGATGAGGTGTGTCCTTCCATATAGAAGGAGCTAGAGGAGTGAACTTCAATTTTATCATTTCTCATATCATATTAGCCGACAGCACTATGACCCACATCATAACATCAAATGGGTACTGTCAGAGGAGTTTAAACATAAGGCCACCATTGAGGATTATTGGGCTGATGCAGCTGATGAGATTGAAGTAAGGAAAAGATGTTTTCTCGGTTGCCGATTACTTTGATTAGGGAGTGTGAAGTGGTGCGGGTTCCAGACCAGGTGAACAAGGATATGGACGTTGTCCATCCCGATTATGCAGCAGTGAGAGATACTCCACTTCCACCTCCAGTTAGTGAGCACAGGGGCCTGAATTTTGACCCTTTCCGTCAGTCTACAGGCATGGAGTTGATAAGCTGATATGAGTTGAAAAGAGTAGGTGGTGCTTTGACTTACAAACATGGTGGAGAATCAGGACACCCTACAGGCCCGAGGAAAAGATTACCACGAGGTCCAGGCCGAGGAAAGAAAGAGAGCTAGTTCAGCCGAGGGCACATTCCATTGGAACCTCCACGAAGTCCGCAGTTGCATCACCATTGGAGACCGTTCTCCAACAAGTGATATCAGAGGAACTGCACATTTTGCTGATCAGAGGAATACAGAATTAGGTCACCGAGGTGAAATTACAGGGATATTACATTGCCTCCACGAAGAAATCCAGTTGGCCAGTGTCAGCGCACACATTAGGAGTTGATATTGAGGATGATAGAGGGACTATTCTTGACCAGTTTCAGCGAGGGAGTTAAACAGTGACCCTTGAATATGAGGATGATGATATAGTTTCAGGTGACACTCAGCCACTTGAGGATGATGAGCCTCGCCAGAATGATATAGAGGTTGAGCAAGTTAGAGAAGTCGAGGCACAGGAGCAGCAGCCCTTCGATATACAGTACGATGTGCCTAATTGGCTTAAGGATAGAATGAGAAGAAGCCCCAGTGAGGAGCTTGATCCGGCAGTTGAGATGGAAGAATTTTTGAACAGGATCAGTGCACCTCCACAAAAGAAAAAGGCAAGAAAGTTTTCGAAGATATCCACTGAAGAGGATGGTTCCCGTACTCTTCACGTTGCCGTGCCTCAAGTTGATTGTGACCGAAATGAAGCAGTGCCTGAGAATTATGTGGTCACGACTATGGATTTAGGACGCCCCACTGGTGCGCAGATTGTAGAGGAGTGTGACAACTCCTATCTCGCCCTCAAAGATAGGTTATTTAAGAAAGAAGGGAAGTATAAGAAGTTGAAAAGAGAACACAAGGCCTTGATTGGATATGTACAATAGTTATCCCATTCTCGAGGGCAGGATATTCCAGTGATAGAGCCTCCAGCAGAGATACCTAGAGAGTCCATTAGTGGCTTGATGGAGTTGGGGAAGATGGCGCAGGAAGCGGACAAGTGGGTCACAGGGGTTCGTGTTGAGACAGAAAAGTTTATGGAGGACCTTGCTTTTGCTTTTCAGTAGGCCTCTAGTATTTTGACACGGATGGATGCAGTGGATCGTGCTTGGGGTGATGCTTCTATCTATCAGAGCAAGGTGATCCAGCGTCTTGAGGCATTGAGGCATATTCCATTGAGATTGTTGATTGATGGAGGCGTCATTCAGGAGAATGACAGATATGATTTCTCTAGGTGGTATTCTTCAGCAATCACGGGGCGTGGTTTCTTCGACGCGGCACAGGCGGATTCAGCCAGGATACATAAGGCCATGGCCAATATCATTGATGGAGTTCAGAATACTTTTGAGGCCATATTTGCTAGCCGGTTGAATCCAGAGGAGGTGAATGTTGATAATTTGAGGGGTAGGCTGGTGCCTTTCTTTTCAGATGTTAAGACCTTTGTACAAGATGATTTCGAGAATACTTCTACTTTCTCCACCTTGATCCAGAACACGCAGGACTCCTTGATTGCTTGGAGAAAATCTTGTGCAAGGCATGAGCATTCAAATCAAAGATGTTAGAGTTTCAGCTAGATTGCATTCCGCCCATTTAGATTCAGGAGGTTGAGGCGTGCTTAGCAGGTTCAGTGAGTTTGCAGCCAGAGTGAAGGAGAAGCAGGGAATGCACTCTTGGACCGAAGATCTTCTAGAAGACTAATTGTGGGCATTTATTGCCTTTACTATTTTGGGAGTGAGTGGGAATCTTTGATTCATTTATTATACCACTCCCTATTACAGTTTTTAGGGTTAAATTGAGGTGTCACGATTCTAGCTTCTCTATTGATTGTAACCCTAGCCGTCTTTTGGGCTGGGCTAGCTATATAAAGGGGGAGTCCCCCTCATTTGTTAACTCAGAGACATTAGACAATAGTATTGGACATTAGCAATAGAGCTAGAGACTAGAGAGTAGAGTATTGTAGACATTTTGCATATTGGAGAAGAAAGAAAGTTTTCCCTTTGAAAACTTTTGTGGAGATTGTTGTGTAACAATTTTCATGATAATAGATCTTTTCATTGATGGTGGAATTCGTCTTGTCATGAATAGCTAGCAAGGTCTCTTCTTCCTTTCGTATCCAAGTAGCGTAATTTTCATGCAAGTAGTTTACTTTGATGTGTGGTGTTTTATTGAGGTAGCTTCATTTTATTCCATACCACTAGCGACTTGTTGATGATAAGTTCGCCTTGCGTGGTCGACTGGAAATTATCTTGAGTTTAACTTCGGTTGTGATTTGTATACTTATATGCGTCGTTGTGATGGTGTATGTATGCTAAATCATAATTTGAACATCTTTCGCTTTCCCTTTGAAGATTGCACCAATTTTACCGAGGCTGTCCGATGTGAGGCTAGTGAAATTTGGTTGAAGTCTACTAAAACGAAACCCCACATATCTTGCATTTAGAATAGAACATAAGTTTCTTAGGCCCTATACTCTTTACTTTCCGCATATTTCTGATTAGTTTTAGGAGAAACGAACCACATTGCTAAATCATACACGCCGCTAACTGCAAGAAGTCTGAACAATTGCGTAAGTCCCCTCGTAAGAACACAGCAATACACATCAACCAAACTGGGTCTACTCGCATTAAAGGAACCTTGGAGTTGAAAGCATGAACTCACTCGCAATCTTAGCATGTTGAATACTTTGATCAAGAGAGAATAGAGTATCCGTTGGGAAACTTTGTTCTGTGTTGGTGCGGTCTCAAAAACCACGTCAACACATAGCAAGATTCCCTTGAAAAGTATTAAAATCTCCTAAGTGAATATAAAACATCTTTATGAAAAATGGTTCTGGATATGATGAGAAAGGTTGCTTCAACTCATTACCACACTCTTAGCGTCATTTCTGTTATTTGATAACTGGATATACATGTACTTATATGTTGATTTGGACGTAGATTAGTAAGGGTAACTGCAACATTTTTTTTATAGGAAATGCCTTAAAGTTAACTTACTGTTAAGTAGGCTCACCTTTCTTTCCCTATGGTTGCACTAATTTTAAATGATTATATAGATTAGTGAGGATCAAGATGTGCACATGCTTGAAATTGACATGACATGTGGGTTTTATTATAACTGAAAGCCAGAAATAAGGGAATCATAGATCTACCTCTCTTACACCTTATAATGAGGAGATAGACAAACATGAGATGAAGCATTTATGATTTAAACAGTGATCATGGAAGATAATGGTTTGACAAGATCAGACAATTTCAGAACCTTCCTAACATAAGTGACATCAATATGAATGAGATCTATGGATATGAATTGTTACGCACACACACAAATATTGAAAAGATCATCAGACAATTTCAGAACCTTCCTTATAGGAGGAACATTAATATGAATGAGATCTATGGATATGAATTTTTTAAAACTTTTAATATCTATATAAATGGAACTACTACTCATGATTAAAATGGATTTGACAAGAAGGCTTGTTCGAACTGTTAGTAGTCATGGAAAACTTTTCTGTTTTTGTATATGCATATCATATTATGAACAGGTATTAGTTTGAGGAATAGGTCACAAAATACGAATTTCCAGTTTATATAAATTTAATTTTTTTTTTCATGAACAAAAACCTACAAAACACAAAATTGAACTAGAATGTTAGGAATTTTGTAATTTGGCTAATAGAGAGAAAATTTCACTTCAAACTTTGCTAGATTTTAATTTGCAAATTTTAGTGTGACACAAACTGAAATAGATGTATAATAGAATAGCGCTGCTAGATTCCGTGATAACAGTTTTAAAGGCGTCAAAGAACCAAGAATGCTTTGCAACGTTAAGAAAACCGTTGCAAACCTTGTGACACCCGGTCTCACCAATTCTTTCCCATGGGTGTGCTCCCTCATCAAGTGTAGAACCCAAGGGTGATTGTAGATATATTTAGTGATCCTCCTCACGTCCTCTACAATTGGTGTGACCCAATTTAGTTTTCCTATGTCCTCCAAAAGAAGGTCAAGGACATGGGCTGCACAAGGTGTCCAAAAAAGTGAGGGGTGTCTATCTTGGAGGAGTCTTCCTGCTGCCATATATGTTGTTGCATTATCAGTTATGATTTGCACAACATTTGCAATCCCGACCTCTATGCAAACTTCCTCCAACATCTTAGCCAAATTTTCTGTAGTTTTTACAATGTGGGAGGCATCAACTGATTTTAAGAACACCACCTCTTCTTTGCATGCAACCAAGAAATTAATGATGGTATGGTTTTTTCCATCCGTCCACCCATCAGAAAGAATAGAGCAGCCATATTGTTTCCATTTTTCTTTTTGCTCCTCTACTGCTGCCCTTGCCCTTTCAGTTGCATTAGTAAGCAACCTACAAGTACAAAGTGAAATTAAGTACACAATTTTAATTTGTAAAAAAAAAAATAGCTTAAATTCATCATAAATTAAACTTAAAAAACATAAATTAAAGAACATAAACTAACCTCCCACTCAAGTCCATGCGAGAAGGCGCCTTGTAGCCTTTTCCTGCAACTGTCAATGCGGTGACCAAATTGTGCCAGTAAGGAGAACTCACCACATTGAAAGGGATATTGTTAAAATACCAAAAATCTGCACAAGCAACGTCTGCTTGCTCATGCACCTCCCTATTCCACTCAGTCGCCTCTAAGGAAGGTTGTGCACCAGGTGTTGTTCTAGGCACGAAATAATCATGCAACCGTGTAGGTCCTATGGCTATGTAATGTCCCCGTTTTTTAGCTCTACACTTTCCAGTGATTGGTAGACTATTCCCAGTGTGCTGTCGGCTAGTCAGTGGCAGAATTAGGGTTTCCGGCTGTTTGATGGGTTCTCTTGAAGATTCAGGGTTTTGCTTGTTGGAGTTTGGGTGTTTGGATTCTGGATTCCTTTTGGGTTTTCAGAGAGCTTCGCAATGGTGTCGCATGCATTGCATTCTGAGCAACTTCTCGAATTTACTATTTTTAGTAAATTCTATTTTTAGCAGTGGTCCAGTCAGGATTAGCTCAGTAGGCTTTCCTCTTCTGTCAGTTCAGTTGGTAATATCATTTTGGCCGTTTGATGCTTTTTCTGGAGAGATGAGTATTTTAATTAAAATAATGTTTTATTTTAATGTTATGACCCCTTGGCCTAGTGAAACAACTTTATGTTGTTTTAAAAAGGGGGACTTTGATGGGTGGCGCCTCATTTGGAGATAGATTTTAATATTCCAAAGGTTGAAAAATAAAGTGGTAAAAAGGGACTCCAACCTTTATGAAAGTCAAATTTTAATTAATTTAAATCAATCAAGTGAAAAGTACGCCATCTTGAAGGAAGGCTTGGTTAAATCAAACCCTAAAAGCATCTTGAAATTAGGGCGCACCTTCTGGAAGCTTCTGGAGGGTCTTCTCAAAAGTTATAAAAGAAAGCCTTGGGTCTTCATTTTTGGTATCTTTTTGTCTACAGTAATGTTACTCTGCTGAAATGGTATTGGATCGCTTCGAGGAATGAAGGCCTCCTAGCTTGGGCATTGCTTCTTGCTTGCAACACAACAACTAGTGATGAGTTAGTGATAGTTGAGTGATTTTGTAGTGAGTTTGCATTGTAGTTGGATTTGCTTATATAGTGTTGTTTCTTGCATATTAGAATCTTCTGGAGTTGCTGATTATATTGGCTGTAAGTGAGTTTCAATTGCAGATTTGAAAATAAAATTATTCTTCTTTTGGGTATTAACCCAATATGATTCCTTGGTAAGGGCGCCCCTATTTGCCAAATCTCAGATTTTTTGATGAAGCTTTGAATTTACTAGAAGGAAATCGCCCCTCTTGCTGGGCCGTACCATTTCATGTTCTTGGGATTTGTGTCTTAAAAAGGATTCAAGGTTTGGGTGAAGTTTTGTGGTCCAAGTTTGGTCGCCTCCTTCATAAGGGTGCTATGCATTTGTTTTCAAGTCAATAGAGTTAGTAACGAGTGAGATAAGTGCATTTTAGTGAGTCTAAGGGGTGCTGCTTTGATATATTAAGCTGCTGGTCTGTTATATCAGATTAGAGAAATCTGCAATTTCTTTTTGGATTGGTGTTAGGAAATCATTAAAGGCTTTGTGAAAGACATCTTCGTTGTTGCAGCAATTAGAAGAGCTCTAATCCTTGATCTTGTAGGCGTTCTATATTTCATTGTAAGCTGAACAGTAGTACTGTCAGCAATTATCTTAATCATACTTTACATTCTGAAGTTGCATTTGTATTTCTTTATATCTCCGCCATATGGTCGCCTCATTTCCATACTGGAATTGGGTAGCACATACTTGGTGTTGAGTTTGCTTTCAGCATATTAGATGGTAGGGATCCTCTGACCATATGCTTGTCATTCTCCGACGCATCCTTGGTTAGAGTTCTTGTATCAGCATTTCATTTAAGATCCTCTGACCATATGCTCGCCATCACTTGGCGCCATTCTTGGTTAGAGTTCCTTCCAGCTCTATTTCAGCATTCAGATCCTCTGACCAATGCTCACACCTTGCCCACATCGAGATCCTGGTGTACATTCTGGTTAGAGTTGCTTCAACATCGTTTTGGTTTAGAGCTAACCTTAACGACTATGTATTGCTCTGCTTATTGTAATTAAAAAGTTGAAAAAATTTGGCTCGGAATATTTCAGTGGTATCAAAGCCAAGATCTTGCCATCCTGTGCCCATCAAGGTTCATTTGACAGTCAGTTTAGTTTTCAGAAGTTTCAGATATGTCGCATTTCCTAAGGTCCAGGGATCGTGAGAAGTCAGATTCAACTATGGTATCCGAGGAAGGAAAAGTTAGTGATGCCGTAAGGGATTTCATTGAATATGCTAAACAGTATAAAAGACAATGCGAACATGAGGCTGCCAAACTCCGTGAGCAATATCAAAACATGCTAGATGATTATAGGTACAATGTTTCATTTGATGCCCATTTGAATTGTGTGGCGTTTTTGAAGCCCGAAAAGTTGGAGTTGGTGGACCACATTAGGAAAATGTTAAAAAGGGAAGCAGAACAAGCTTTGGTTGAAGAATCAAAGAAGGAAGAAGATGAAGTGCCTATTTGTGAATTGCAGCCCACAAATATGCAAGTTGAAGAGAAAAATCAGTCATCTAGCAGTGAAGATGGCACAAGCAAGGTGCACATATCACATCAAAATGAACGTGATCTCGATAATGATACCTTGGCAAGTGAAGAGTTAAGGGTAGAGTCCCATAATACTTCCCTTGACTTGCATGTAATAGGAAGTAATGAGGAATTTGGCGACATACTTTTCCATGAAGGTCCCGAAGAAGATAGGGATGGTGAAGTTTTCAAAATAGCAAGTATAGAAGGCTCTTCACTCCATTTCCGTGGTGGCGTTATTGGACTTGGGTTTGACCAGCAAACCGAACCATGGGAAAGAAATAATTTTGATGATATCAGCTTAAGTGAATTGGGACTTGACTTATTCAAAGAGTCATCACTACAAAGGGAGCATGATAAGTTCTTTACGGTTGATCATCCTAATCAAACCATTAGCAATTGGGATCCGGGTGTGTTGGCACCAAGGAATGAAAGAGAACCGTTGTGGGATGAATTTCCCGTTGACCCTGATGAAGACCAAAGTTTCGTTTGCATTGCAAGTTATGAGAAGGCCACAGAAGGAAAAGTTGTTCTTGATGAAGAAGCTTTCTCTGAAAAGCTCCATGGTGACCCCGTCAAGTTGGTTGCAGCCACCAAGGAGGATGTTGTTACTCCCGACACTTTCAAAACAACATTCAATGATTCTTCGTTCGAGTTAGGGGCTGTCATAGCCTTTGATCAAGAAGATGGAGAGGTGGATGAAGAGCTAGAAGACCTTATGGCTCTTGAAGAAGAAAGGTTTAAAGTGGTTTTAGAACACAAGGCTGATTTATCAATTCAAGAAGCTGATTGCAAACTTGGGGTCGAAGAATTTGTGAAGTACAATGCTTTTTATGACAATGAGCATTCTCCACTAGTCAATGGTGAAGAACAAGGATGTTGGAGCAGCATTGAGGGCAGCAAAGACAAGGGACAAGGTTCGGATTCTCAGTTGCAGCCTATCAGTAGTTCACCATCTTCGCACTCATATAAGTGGGAGAGACAATTCAAGGTGTCCATTGACAAGGAAGTGCAAGCTCTAGCCATGTTTGATCACACTCATAGCTTGGTTGAAGATCTCTACTGGAAGGTTCAATGTGACGAGAGACTGAAAGGGATTAAGGATGATGTTACTCTCCCTAATTTGCAACATGTCAAAGACTCCTTGGAAACATTGAAATCGGAGTACTTACATTTGATTGAAGATCGTGATCACACCATTGAGGTTGCAAGGAAGACCATTGGTGTTTTCCAAGAAAAGGAGAGTTTGGTTGATGAGCTCACTCTTGAGCTCAAATCAACAAAGGACAAGTTAAAAGAAACTCAGTTGGCTTTAATAGAGGTTGAAGACCAGTTTGCTGATTTCAAACTTTTAAGGGAGCAAGAGAATGAGCAAAGAGTTGAAGAAATCAAGCAAGTAATTGACGAGCTTGATAGTCTTCGAGAGGAGTTTGATCTTGGAGGTTTCACCAAGAAATCAGAAGTTGCATGTGCAGATTTGGATCAGCAAGATGTAAAGAAGGACTTCCAAGTTCTTGACAATCCTTTCTTTGAAGTGAGCGCTGAAGCAACTTATGACAATCCTCTCTTTGATTTGAGAAATGAGTCATGTGGTGAAGCGACCAAGCATGAGGAAGAGTATGAACCCCAATCAATGGGTGCTTTGATATCATTATACGAGGAGTTGCCACATTTGGTGATTAGTAGTCTTCCGAGGCCTTTTGGTAATGAATGCACAAGTGGGTTTGAGGATGGAGTCTCTACATGGGAAGTGTTGGTTCGAGGAGATTTCAACATCTTCGACACCAAGGTGTTATCAAAGCAAGACTGGGTAGTTGCTGGTAACTTCATTACAGCAGCAAGGAGCAAAGGTTTCAGTTTAATTACTCATGAAGAAGGGGAGAATGATGATCCGGAGCTTGCTGTTTGCACTCTTGACAAACCATCCTACGGGTGTAAAGATGTTTGGGCTCATACTAGTCAGTTTTGGGAATGGAATTTGAAGCCACTCTTTGTGTCATCCTCCAATGTTGTTGAAGCCTTCGTGGTTAAGCTTCAAGGATTCACTAGGTGGGGCATCAGTTTCAAGAGAATGCACTTGGTTCTCACCAGCACTTGGGGATGCGTTGAGATTTCCTTCCAATATGTTGAAAAACATTTTTAGTTGGGTATCCATGCTTGGGATTCTCAACAGGGGTTGATGGAGCTTATTGTATATGGAAAGGACTTTTTGAGGGATAAGGATCAAACTTCCAGTTGTGTTGGTATTGTTTCCTTCTTTTCCAGCCACCTAATGGTTCCGTTTTTTCATCAACAAATGGATTGGAGAGAAATTTTGAGTATGGGTTGGAAAGATGAACAGTTGGTTGCTCTTGGTATTGATCTTTGGCCAGGACAAGGGCAGATTGTGAGACACGAGCTTGTTGGTCGGAGGCAGATCAGCCACCTTACTTGTGGAGTTACTCTCGTTTGGGAGAGTTTATCCATTACTACTTGTCAAAGAGGTGGTATTTTTCAGTTGGAGACTACTCTAGTGTGTTTTCCTGCCAATTTTGAGGTGTTATCCTGCAACACAATGCTCATCTCATACACTTACACTTGGGAATTTCTTTGGTGCTGCTGTTTTTCCTTGTGCGAAGTACTAAAATCAGATTACACTTCGCTGACTTCAGCCTTGAACAGCAGTGGTTATTTGTTCCTTCACACCTATCCCATTCTCGGAGTTCACATTATGGAGGTTTGTGAAGCAAATTTTAATAGTTTCTTTACTATATTGGTTCAGGATAGCGAACTTCCACATGCTTTGGCTTTTCATTCTGAGACTCTTGGAGTTGGTACTGTAAGAGTGATTAGAAGTCTTCATGGTGGTGTCGGTATAATTCAGTTGTTACATAGTAGCTCCATGAGGAGACATGAGTATGAGCTTGTCGAGCTCTTGCAAAGGATTGCTTTCCTCTTTGCAAGAAGATTTGAAGATGTCACATTTGCTTTTAGGGCTTTGTTCGTTCCCATGTGGAGGTATGCTGAGGAGGTTAATTATGAGTTGAGTAACCTATCTTTCTTCTTGCCTAGAATTGTGGTTGACAGTGGTATGGTTGTTAATGTTGACTCTGGGCATCTTGGACATGAGACATTGCACGATATTGATCTCAGTCCTTTAAGATCTTTCAGTTTGAGTATCATGGATGGTAACACCTTGGAGTTACAAGGGAGGTTAGTGCAGCGTTGGCATGATGTTTTCACTGATGTGATCAAAGTGGTGCAGCAATGGCATGGTGGGTCCTTCCTGAGATGGATTTGGGAACCTGGGATCATACTTGTTTTGGTATGGATCAGTCCTAATTTTTCTGGAGTTATTGTGGTATTGCTTGAGGACAAGCAATTTTGGGAAGGGCGGACTGTAATGTCCCCATTTTTAGCTCTACACTTTCCAGTGATTGGTAGCCTATTCCCAGTGTGCTGTCGACTAGTTAGTGGCAGAATTAGGGTTTCTGGCTGTTTGATGGGTTCTCTTGAAGATTCAGGGTTTTGCTTGTTGGAGTTTGGGTGTTTGGATTCTGGATTCCTTCTGGGTTTTCAGAAAGCTTCGCAATGGTGTCGCATGCATTGCATTCTGAGCAACTTCTCGAATTTACTATTTTTAGTAAATTCTATTTTTAGCAGTGGTCCAGTCAGCATCAGCTCAGCAGGCTTTCCTCTTCTGTCAGTTCAGTTGGTAATATCGTTTTGGCCGTTTGATGCTTTTTCTGGAGAGAAGTATTTTAATTAAAATAATGTTTTATTTTAATGTTATGACCCCTTGGCCTAGTGAAACAACTTTATGTTGTTTTAAAAAGGGGGACTTTGATGGGTGGCGCCTCATTTGGAGATGGATTTTAATATTCCAAAGGTTGAAAAATAAAGTGGTAAAAAGGGACGCCAACCTTTATGAAAGTCAAATTTTAATTAATTTAAATCAATCAAGTGAAAAGTACGCCATCTTGAAGGAAGGCTTGGTTAAATCAAACCCTAAAAGCATCTTGAAATTAGGGCGCACCTTCTGGAAGCTTCTGGAGGGTCTTCTCAAAAGTTATAAAAGAAAGCCTTGGGTCTTCATTTTTGGTATCTTTTTGTCTACAGTAATGTTACTCTGCCGGAATGGTATTGGATCGCTTCGAGGAATGTGTTGTGACGTTTTTCACACATCGCCCCATTGCAAATGGGGACCCCCCTAATTTTTGCTTCGTTTCGAACTTTTGGCTTGATTTTGGTTTGATTTGCTGTGTCTCTCTTTTCTGCTGTTTGCCTTTCCGGGGATGTCTCCGCCATTGAGCTTAAACGTGAAATTTGGCCGAGTCTGAAAATTAGGGTTTCCATCTTTCTGGTCAGTCCGAGGTTGAACGAAGTGAATAAATTGAAAACAGAGCTTAACATTGTTGTCAGTGTGCTTCCAGCAGGCTCTCAGCAAAATTTCATCAAATTCTGAGTACTTACTATTTTTAGTAAGTGTGCGATTACGGGCATTCCATCAGAGTTTTTGAGAATCCGACAGTCACACCACATTTAGAACACATCAGACTGCTCGTGTGCAAAATTTGAGCTGAAACGGACCACTTTCTATTTTTAGCAGTCCAGCTTCTGTGACAAATTTCAGTGCTTAGATGAAGAATTTCTCTTTGCATGACTGGATATTCCTTCTGGGTTTTTCGAGACCTTCGCAACGGTATAACATGCAAAACGAGACGACAACTTTCAGAGTCCAGCCTTCTGAGGCTATTTTTAAGGTTTGCATGTCAGGGTTTCTTTTGCATGTCAGATGATTCTTGGTGGGTTTTTCGAGAGCTTCGCAGTGGTATGACATGCAAATGGAGATAATCACTCAGTAAGGAACTTACTATTTTTGGCAGGTGCGTCCCGGCAGCCGCTTCCCAGCAATTCAGAATCATGAGCTGATCGCAATGCAGCAGAAACGAGGACAAATAGAGATCATTTGATGCGCATGTAGAGGAAATTAGGGTTTCCAACTTCAGAGCCTGAAAAGAGGGGTAAAAGGTCAATTTTTGAAAACCGATGTAAACCACTGCGATCAGTATCCTTCAGGCTATCTGCTGGTAAAATTTCAAGTCAAACGGAGCACTTACTATTTATAGTAAGTCATTTTGGAAACTGGCTAAAAATAGCAAGTCAGTTGCATGCGCCGATGTCAGCAATAAGGCCACGTGGTGAGGAGCGCCCCATTCAAATTTCAAGTCAATCGGAGCAGTGGAGCTATCAGAAGCAAGCATTTGCTATTTATAGTAAATCATCCTCAGAAATGGGCTAAAAATAGCAGGCCGACTAAAAATGGCAGTGTCAACAGGTTCATGAAGTCGTGAAGATCCAGCGTTCAAAATTTCAAATCATTCTGAGCTTCCGGAGTATGAAAATCAAGAGACTTACTATAAATAGCAGGACATTGTGAAGTTGGCATAAGTCAGGAAAAATGACTAAGTCTGGGGTTCATCCTTCACCACCTTCAGAATGCGCCCACCTCAGCTGAAGTTGAGAAATTTCTAAGGCACAAAGTTCATCCACCTACCTGGGTAAAATGCGCCCAAGTTGATGAAGAAGCATGAAAATTTTTCTAAGTATAAACTTCATCCACCTGCCTAGGGAAAATGCGCCCACCCTCAAGGAGAAAGTTTTAAAATTTTCTAAGTGTTAAGTTTCGTCCTACTCAGGGGGTAGAATGCACCCAAATGAAAGAAAGTCAAATGAGTCAATGATTTTCATCCTGCTCTCATGCCAAAATGCGCCCAGCTCAAGGTAGTGGCATGCAAAAATTTCTAAGTATGAGTTTCATCCCGCTCCTATAGCAAAATGCGCCCACTTCAAGGAGAGGTGATAAAAGTCAAAGAAGTCAAAGAATTTCATCCTCCACCATGCCTAAAATGCACCCAAAGCTCAACAAGGAGGAATTAGCAAGCAAAGTCAAAAGGTCAACTATTTTCATCCTCCTAGGGGCATCAAATGCGCCCAAATGAGGGCATGTCAAGACAAAAGTAAAGAAGTCGAAGAGTCATTCTTCTCTCTCCTTTGAATGCGCCCATTCAAAAGGAATCTAAGACGTGCTAAAGGGGTAAAGTTGATGGGTAGAAATACACTAAGGGCGTTGAAAAGTCAAGTCCTTGATGACATCAAAAATGCGCCCAAGTGTATGAAGTGTGAAATGAAATAAATTGCCAAGGCATGGAAATAAGATGTTAAAATGTTAATCCTTCACCATGTGTGAAATGCGCCAAGGTAAGGTAAGGGGTGGTGAAACAAAATTGATAAGTGAGGCGTTCAAAGTGTTTTATTCACCTTCAAGTGGGATATGCGCCAAGTACAAGATGATAGTGCTAATATGCTAGGCATTGAAAATGCCAAGGTGGGAGAGATGATAATTGCTAAGGTGTGGGAAGTAAAGTATGCTAGGCGTGGTAGAGTTAAATTTTCCCCTTCAAGTGTGAAGTGCGCTTAACATTCAAATGGAGAGTATTGCCAAAGGATGAATAATACATGCCTAGGCGTTGGAAATTGCCAGATGAAAAATAAAATATGTTAAGTGTGATGTGCTAAGAGAAGTTGATGAAATTTTCTCACCACTGGCAAGATGGATTGAAGAATGAATAAAATTTTCTAAGGGAAAATTTTTCAAAAGAAATGCTAAGTGATTCAAAAAATTTCTAAGGCACAAATATTTTCTTCCTTAGAAAATACGCCTAAGTCTGGTGAAGTGATGAATTTTCCTGAAGTCCGAGTGAAGTTGCCAGTGATGAAGTCAGAAGGTGCCGACATTGCAGGATGAGTTAATATTTCTCAAGTTAGAGCAACGGGATTATCACAGATGAAGAACGGAATCAAATTTGTTAAAAATTATTTTTTCCAAGGTTCAAAATTCAAGAAAATTAAATGAACCCGTTCGTTGTGCACCCATCAGTTTGACGCATTCTGAAGGAAATTTTCTTCTGGGTATTGAAGATCATCGATGAGGAATGGATTTTAAGGTCTTCCACAGCTTGCCGAGGTTTCTGTGATAAGCATTTCAAATGGGCACCAGGTTGATGAATTTTCCTAAGGAAAATTTAAAAATTTTCTAAGGCAAATGTGAAGAAAATGTGTTTTCAAGATAAAATGCCTTAGCGGATGAGTTTTAAGTCAATTGCCTAGGTGAATTTGATTGAATTCTTCATGGGACTAATCTTCTAGAGTCAGAGATGAACGAAATTGAGTATCAGAGCTCCAGTTAGTGAAATGAATTTCTCAAAGATGGTATGCCCTTGAGGAAGATGGGTTGAAAATTTGGCTAAGGCATGAAGAATTGAACGTGAAGTTGACTAGCAAAAACGATGAACCCTCGGGAGTTAGAGAGTAAAAATCAGGTAAGTAAGTTGAATTTATATTATGAAGTGTTCTAATGCTCTTCTCCTTGCTTGTTTTGCAGGAGGAACGTCGAGACCAGGCGGTGATGATTTAGAGTGATGAAGCAAGTGATTCAAGATGACATTTCAACCACGAAGGAAGGAAAAGTTGCAAGAAAATGGCTAAGTGTTGAGACTCAAGTGACAGAAGAAATTGAAGAGCAACATCAAGAAAGAAGATCGAGAACAGTGTGAACACATCTACAAACGGGAATCTTCTAGAAGGATGGTGGACATTAATGGCTCATTTATTACCCCTCTCCTTTGTGGCGGTTTTTAGGGCGAATCTTGTTTAGGGCTGAGGTGGCACAATCTGGGCCATCCATCCGATTGTAATCTGAGCCGTCCATTGGACTTGGCCAACTATAAAAGGGGGAGTCCCCCTCATTTGTATCTCATTAGAAATTAGAAGTAGAAGTTAGACAGTAGAGATTAGAATAGAGAGACAGCTAGGTGATAGCTTAGAGTAACTTAGTATAGATTGATAGTGTAGTTTGAAGAAGAGGGAAAGTTTTCCCTTTGAAAACTTTGTAAGAAATTGTTGTGAACACTCTCTCAATAAAAGAGTTTTTCATTGATGGTGAATTTTGTCTTTGTTGTGAGTAGCTAGCAAGGTTTCTTTGTCCTTCCGATTCAAATGGTAGCGTAAAATAAGTTCTAAGTAGTATAATTTTTATTCCATGCAAGTAAATGTTAGCTGTGGAATGTGGTGTTTGATCTAAGCAACTTCGTCTATCCATACCACTAGTGTATTTGCTGATGGTGAATGCACCTTGTGTGGTCAACTGGAATATCATGTACTTAACTTCGATCATGATTTGTATGTCTATATGCGTCGTTGTGATGGTATTTTCATGCTAAGTTGTGATCTGAACACCTTGAACTACTCCTCTGAAGATTGCACCGACTCCGTGGAGGCTGTCCGAGGCGAGGCAAAGCGAAGTTTGGTTGAAGTTCGCTGAAGTTGAGCTCCATATCCCACACCTTAGAATAGATTTAGACTCTCCAAACCTTACGCCATTTCAATTCAGTACTTTCTGGTTAGAATAGAAAACCCACGCTTCATAGACAAATCTTTCGAGCATTTGAATTCCTTTCTCCACTGCCGAACAATTCCGTAAGTCCCCTTGAAATACCAGCAAATCACATCGAGCCAACTGAGACTATTCGCATTGAAGGAACCTTGGAGTTGAACGCATGAACTTTCTTGCAATCTTAGCATGCGGAATACTTTGATCAAGAGAGAATAGGGTAGCCGTTGGCGACTTTATTCTGCGTTGGTGCGGTCACGAAAAACACATCAACAGAATGAAGGCCTCCTAGCTTGGGCATTGCTTCTTGCTTGCAACACAGCAACTAGTGATGAGTTAGTGATAGTTGAGTGATTTTGTAGTGAGTTTGCATTGTAGTTGGATTTGCTTATATAGTGTTGTTTCTTGCATATTAGAATCTTCTGGAGTTGCTGATTATATTGGCTGTAAGTGAGTTTCAATTGCAGATTTGAAAATAAAATTATTCTTCTTCTGGGTATTAACCCAATATGATTCCTTGGTAAGGGCGCCCCTATTTGCCAAATCTCAGATTTTTTGATGAAGCTTTGAATTTACTAGAAGGAAATCGCCCCTCTTGCTGGGCCGTACCATTTCATGTTCTTGGGATTTGTGTCTTAAAAAGGATTCAAGGTTTGGGTGAAGTTTTGTAGTCCAAGTTTGGTCGCCTCCTTCATAAGGGTGCTATGCATTTGTTTTCAAGTCAATAGAGTTAGTAACGAGTGAGATAAGTGCATTTTAGTGAGTCTAAGGGGTGCTGCTTTGATATATTAAGCTGCTGGTCTGTTATATCAGATTAGAGAAATCTGCAATTTCTTTTTGGATTGGTGTTAGGAAATCATTAAAGGCTTTGTGAAAGACATCTTCGTTGTTGCAGCAATTAGAAGAGCTCTAATCCTTGATCTTGCAGGCGTTCTATATTTCATTGTAAGCTGAATAGTAGTACTGTCAGCAATTATCTTAATCATACTTTACATTCTGAAGTTGCATTTGTATTTCTTTATATCTCCGCCATATGGTCGCCTCATTTCCATACTGGAATTGGGTAGCACATACTTGGTGTTGAGTTTGCTTTCAGCATATTAGATGGTAGGGATCCTCTGACCATATGCTCGTCGTTCTCCGACGCATCCTTGGTTAGAGTTCTTGTATCAGCATTTCATTTAAGATCCTCTGACCATATGCTCGCCATCACTTGGCGCCATTCTTAGTTAGAGTTCCTTCTAGCTCTGTTTCAGCATTCAGATCCTCTGACCAATGCTCACACCTTGCCCACATCGGGATCCTGGTGTACATTCTGGTTAGAGTTGCTTCAACATCATTTTGGTTTAGAGCTAACCCTAATGACTGTGCATTGCTCTGCTTATTGTAATTGAAAAGTTGAAAAAATTTGGCTCGGAATATTTCAGGCTGCCCCTGGTGCTCTACTAGAGGTAGATGAAGGGATGGAGGTGGTGGTGGGTTGCCTTGACCTTCGCACGCGTGGAGCATGAAAAGAGCCCACTATCTCCTGAGTAACATCATAATCATCATCCAACTCAATTGGAGCACCTTGAGAAGAGGCTATGGTTGCTTGCATTGTTGCTCTTGCCTTCTCTCTTTGCACTTTTCTTTCTTCTGCAGCTGAAAGTATGGCATTCATATGTCTTTTTATTTCTTTTGTGGTTTTAGGACATTCCTTAGCATCACGTTGAGGGATGCTTGCAAGGTGGTATTTGAGGCGATTGATACCTCCACGTAATACTTTTTCACATTTAATGCAATATACTGTGCCAGGTAGGGGTCCTAGAGAAGCATATTTCTAGGCAGGATCTGTAGCTCTTGGAGGACGAGTGCCTACAAATCCCGTAGGCACGGATGGGTAGAGCTTGAGGCAAAAGTAGGTTCAGAAGCCATTATCAATTAATTATTAACCTACACAAAGTGAAAGCACAACGTGTTAGTTTTTGATAGAAAATTTAAAAACAAGCTAAATTAGATTAAATCAAAAGAGATTACTTTAAGTTTAAATTACTAAAAATCTATCACTAAATTCTAAACATTTTCATAACAAAAAAATTAGATTTAAAAAAAATAATAATTAGGGTTTGAAAAAAATGTGAAAAAATGTAAAATATCTGAAAATTACTTGAAACTAGTAAAAATTAAACTAATCTAAGATTGTAAACATGCTATTCAACAAAAAAGAGGATTCAAAACAAAAAAAATAACTAGGGTTTAAGGAAAATTCCAAAAAAATGAAAAAAACAGCAAAATATGTAAAAAAATTAGAAAAATTCATAAAAAAATCTTGTCTAAATCTTTTTTTGATGAATATAAATACATTTATATCATTTTCACATTACATTTAGATGATTTTGAAACATAGAACCAACAAGAATGAAGAATTTTTTTTAAAAAAAGAAAGAATAAGAAAAATAAGAAAACCTACCTGGAAATCCAATTTTCTTTCAACATTCGATGTAAATGCCCTTCAAATCTCGTCTTTTGGATGCAAAATCACTGTAAATTAGTGCACAATGCTTTGGAGAGGGTTTTTGTTGAGTGGGAGAAGACAAATGAATGAAAATAACAAGTTAAAATGCCTTTTTAGTAGCTGCCTGGGCGTGTGAATAATCGCGCGATTTTTTTTCAAAAACTCTCCATAATTTCTGGAAAAACTCGCCAAAAGTACGACAAGTTTTTCCAGAAAGTACAGTGAGTTTTTTCGGTGTACAATTGCCTGGAAAACTCGCCGACCAAAAAAACTTGCGAGTTTTTCTTAACTCGCCAAGTTTTTGGCGAGTGTTGCAACTATGGGTAGAACCAACAACTCTACCAACATATCATGCTATTGCCTACTAATTGAACCCTAAGTTT
This sequence comes from Sequoia sempervirens, assembly GCA_007258455.2. Lineage (NCBI taxonomy): Eukaryota > Viridiplantae > Streptophyta > Pinopsida > Cupressales > Cupressaceae > Sequoia > Sequoia sempervirens. Next base: position 60,155,299 of record VDFB02000002.1, on the reverse strand, counting down.
TTCTCCTCTAGTTCATTGAAAGTAGATGAAGAGGTTATGGATGACTTCAACGTGAATATGGTGAGTACAATCCCTAATGAAAACCTTAAGAGACGTCATACATGATGTATTATAGGTTTATAAGGGCATGGAGGGGAGATTTTTTTCTTCACCTCTATGTATTTGAAGGAGTCACTCTAAAACTAGGAAAAAAGACATGTTCAATTTTAGTTTACTGTTTACTTGACTTTTAAGTTTACTAAAATTCATACAAAGTTATAAATGTAATCCTTGTAGAATTGTGAGGGAATTTTTTTGGTAAAATATCTAATCTTTAAAAACTTGTCATCCACATTTTGTCCCTTCCCTATAGCACTTGAGATTGTGAGTGCAATCGGAATCTTTTTGAAGCCATTCACACAAAGAAGTATGATCAGTTGACTCAAAAGTGTTTGAATGGTCTTGTCTTTGTATGATACAACCTTTGGTTGCATACAAAGAAGTTAGAGGGGTGGGATACACGTGAGGCACTTGACCTCAATGACATTGATCCATATTCAAATTGGGTTGCTGAGGATGTGGATCCAATGTTTAGTGCTGACAATATAACTGATTGAAAGAGGAAGGCAATGAAATGGGCAGCGGATCTAGCAACATATTATAAAGTTGAAGGCAAGCCATTAGCTGGGAGTTCATTGCATTCACATCATGATCCCATGCATGAGGCACTTGCTAAGAATGATATTGCTCTTCAACAAGAAGCTGCAACATAGTCTAATATCTATTTCAAGAACACCCATATAGCCATTTAGGAGATTTCGTCAAAGAAGAAATTTATTGATAATGAACATTGCAATTATAATATGTAGTTTTTATTCATATTGAAACTTGCAGTTGATATGTATTGAAGACAGTTTTTTATCTATGTTGCATATTAAACTCTAATCTTGATCTATATATGAAGGAAATCAGTTTTATGCTCTCTAAGTTTTGTAATTTGTTCTGAAGAACACTTATACAAATTTATGTGTTTTTAAATGTTTGAAAATTTTGCTGATTTTTTTTTCCGAGTTCTTGATGAGTCTAAGCTTTTGAATTCTTCTCAGTTTGCCAAGTGTTTGATAAGTCTGAATTTTTGAACTTTTCATGTTCTTATGCTACAAAGTGCTCAACATGTGATATTCTTGTAGGATATATGTTCACATGAGGTTTACATTCTATGTTGTGTATTCAGTTCCATAGAAAAGAAAAACTGCACTGTAAAATTCCTCTTTTGAAGCAACGGGCATGGTCCCTCAATATAAAGACAAATCTAAACTTGAACTAGAGAAAAATATACAATTAGCAAATGCATGAAGATGTGAAACTATACTTGATATGATTTTTTTTTAAATTATTTCTTTTGCTATTCTTTTGTAAGTGGTCAATCACTAGTTAAAAATCATTCGGGCAGAATTGATTTTTCAAAATTTATGCAGGGGAAAAAATTTTCTGTCCGAGGTCTACTAGGAGATGAAATGTATTCGGAGAAATTTGATGAAGGGGCTTTGGTGATATTTCGATTGGCTCCACAGGTTCACTTCTTCCACTGCATTATAAATAAGAAAAAAAATCCACAGTTTTCTTCCTTTTCTAGCAGAATGAAAACTTCGCTCTTTTTCTCATGTGTGATGGTTTAGTGAGTTTGGTTTCCATTCAATTTTAGTAAGTTCCAAATTTAGGGCAATGAAATTTGAGGTCAAGTACATAACAATGCATGCATTAAAAATCTTGTGTTTTGTTTGATGTATCTATTCTGTAATGCAGGATTACCATCGTTTCCATATGCCTATCAGTGGTATCATAGGGAGATTCAGTGAGATTCCTGGTCAATTATATACAGTATGTGCATCTGTATCACTTTCATTTTTGCTATTCTGTATGTCAGGGATTAGTATTCAGTTGCATATGAAAGAGAGGAACAATATTCTCCCTCTTAAATTTTTTCCTAGAAAAAGGATTCATATATTATAGAGAAACAGTCTACTACATACAACAAAGGAAGTCTAGCATTTTATCTCCTGAATGACCAAATGCTACATCTAGAGCCTAATGCATTCTGGCTATTGGTAATGCAGGTGAACCCTATAGCTGTAAATAGTAAATATTGCAATGTATTTACAGAGAACAAGCGAGTAGTCTGCATAATTTCAAGTCAAGAATTTGGAAAGGTAAAATCATTTCAAATCTTAGTTTTTTGAATACAGTTTCCCCATTTATTTTATGATCAATTATTTTAATTTTGTGTACATATTGTTTTTTCCACAAAGAGGCATTTCTAAGTTCCTTGAGGATGCATGTGTATCATTTTGAAAGCAACTCATAGCTGCTCTAGGCCATGTCTATTTCCCCATCCGTTATCCCCTAGTATTGATTTGATATTTCTTTTGGTTATGTTTTTTGCATGATCATGCATAGTGAAAGCATCATATTTTAGTATTTTTTATAATGCTTTTTGTTTATAGGAAATTTTTCTGCCGGTGTTCACAAGCTTACATATATGGTCTAGCACTCTATCTATTTTGTTAATATTTCAAATGATAATTTGATTTGGATTATGCTGCTTTTTCTGTCATATATTTGTAATGATCAAGGATATCCTTAAGATCTCTCTTTGTTTGACATTAGCCCTTTAGATATTCTAATATGTATGATACTATCATTTATGATGCTTGGTATGCTAGTGATTATGCCGCTCACCTTTCCCACATTATGTCTGTCTACTATTTCATCTCTATTGTCATAGCCAAATATGATTTTCTTTTCCATGTCCATTGAAAGGAGGCTCTTGAATCCTCACCTTATATGACTCATTGTTCCAAACATACATGTATACATTCAGATATGGACTCTACTAAGTCATCCTCTAAATTAGGAAAGGTAGATTGTCTATTTCAATATAGTCTCAAAAGGAAATAGAAAGGTACTAAATGTGCAGCAAGTAGGCAATATTTTGAAAATAAGTGTGGCAATATGCAAGGCAATAAGAAAGTAACCAATGCATGGAATAATGAAAAGGAAACTAGAAGACATATTAAGAATGTACTATGAAGAATGAAACATCAGAACATGTGAAGAATCCAAAGCTATGCATCAGAAGCTTCATTAAGATGGCTCATGATCCTACTTCCATGTCTTCCTTTCATATGGATTGTCTTCACCTACTATGAAGAAACACGAGCTTCTAGCATCTAGGTCACATGAGCTTAGTGATGCCTCAACTCTCAAAACTTTTTGGCAGTACCATAGATAGTCACATGAGCTTAGCGATTTATCAACTCTCAACTGAAAAAAATGGGAGGCATTATGTCTATTTATTCACCACTAGAAAAGTAGGTCAATCCATCAAGGCACTAAGCCCAATAAATATGAAGTCCTTACATTTATAAAGTCATGATTACATTTATAAGGGATTATTTGAGGAAATGGACGACTATGATCTAAGTCACCGCGTTTGAATCCGAATTCGAGTTCAGCAACATTGAAATTTGGATGAAATTTGACAAAGGAAAAATTCGAAAAGTAAAAAATTCAAATTAAATTCGCCTTATATAATTTTGATTTTTTAAAAATATAAGTAATATACTTAAAATAATTAAAAAATAATATTGAGATACTAATATGTTTAAATATATTAATAAAGCTAATAAATAATAAATATATTTAAAAATATAATTTAAATTTTAAATATTATTCATATATAAATAATAATAAATACAAAGCAAAATAAATAATAAATATGTTTCAAAATATAATTTAAATTTTAAATATTATTAATATATACATAATTGATAAATTAAATTATATATTAAATAATAAATTAATATAGTAAAAGTTTAATTTATTTATTTTTAAATATTAAAACATTGTGAATAAAAAACAAAAATAAATCACTAATGGACATATGTTTTAATTTTGTTATTAAATTTTAGGCTTTTTCCCGAAAGCCCTTTCCATACTACTCATCGACGAAGCGCGTGCTTGCTGCGAAGTCTAGAAAACTATTCAGGATGCCTTGCGCCAGATGGTGAAGTCCAGGATGAGAGTAGTTGTCTCGCACAGGCTTTCCATTATCGCCATCATCGACGACGGAAAAGTGGTTAACAGGGCTCCGACAAGCACAATCACAGTTGGGGTTTCGTTATTGACGGAGGCCATCCGCCGTCACCGGAGCTCCGTTTTTATAAATATTTTTTATTTAAAAAACCTATGCTATTTAGGCAAATGAATATAGGCGAATCTGAACAAATTTTTAATCTTGTTTTGAAATTCACCGAATTTCGAACCTCATGGTTGAAATTCGCCGAATACGGTGACATAGACTATGATTAACCTATCCTTGATCTAATAGTGATGGGTTTATATTGGTTATCAAAAGGACCCAAATGGGTAATTCTAGAAAGGAAAACCAATTGGAAATGTGCACTAGTATAGCTTTAATAGTTGATTAATTTTGAGCCAAATTAACAACGGGTAGTATGGGAAATATAAATTGATGATGGCAATATTAAGTTGATAGAGCATTTGGAGGCTATTTGACAAAAGTGCCTTTAGCAGTTGACCTGTTAATCTATAGGGCACTTTGTTGAAAACAAGGTGGAACTAAGCTGCAATATTAACTTATGTATGTGAATTCAAACCTGAAAATAAGATTACCAAATTTCATTATATGTATTGGATTTCACATTCACCATTATAGAAAAATAAGAAAACAAATATGACACCAGATTTACATGAATAAACCCTTTCGAAAAAAAAACTCCACATGAGAAAAGAGGGCAAGTATATTATTTATCTTCACAAGAGAGATACACCACAATACACTTCCTTGTTGATCTCCTACAACCTAGATGCTTTCACACACCTGCAAATAACACAAGATGATATTACCATCTCAAGGCTCCAATTTATAGAACTCATGGGAGGCAAAATCATAATGGTAAACTGAAACAAGAGGTGCCAAAACCACTTGAAAAAACCCATGCCCCTTCCTTGGAAAACCAAGTCATGATAATAAATTAATTAATGTGCACAAGGCTTCAACATTGGTGCCTAACCCATAGCCCCTTCAACTTCTAGCACTCAAGATGCTCCGATGACTGTTCAACTTCCATATGGAGAACCAACCTGTTTCCCTCCAAACTTGATGCTCCACTCAAGACCCTTCACATTCCTAATGAGAATGCCTTGGAGGGATAATTCTTTCCTCTAGTGATGTGTAACCTCCGCCAACATTAAATTTCCTCTTGAAAATGCAATTACAATATGCCAATATTAAATACATTTCTCACATGCCCCCTAGGACACTTTCCAAGAAACATGGAGACATAAAAATGATATAGGTTTGCAAAGTAAATGTCACCTAACCTAGCATTCTCCCACTTGACATTATACATTTCAATTACATCCAAGAGATGCAAATAATAATTCAAGTACAGTGATCAAGGCCCATGGCCTTCCTGCACCAAGAGAACTTATCTGTGGTCACTAGCTTTGTAAGAGAATCTACAACATTATCCAAAGTGTCAACCTTATAAATCAAGACCTTACCATTCTCAACCATCTCTCGCACAAAGTGATACTGAACACTAGCATGCTTAGTACGAACATGATATATAGGATTTTTGGCCAAACAAATGGCACTCCAACTGTCACATCCAATCCTTATCGTCACACAATCAAAACCAATGCCATTACCAAGTCTCTATAACCATACTACCTCCTTAGAGGCATGTGTAGCAGCTATATACTCTGCTTCAGTGGTGGACAAAGAAACTGTAGGCTATCTCTTACTCATCCAACTCATTGTACCTCCAAACAAAGTAAAAACATCTAGTTGCTAGTGGACCTTCGACTATCCAAGTCACTTGCCCAATCTGCATCAACAAACCCTTGTATGTCCAATGAATTAACCACCTCATCATTACCATGATAAACCAAACAGTAATTTGAAGTACCACACAAATATCTAAACACTCTCTTAACAAAAGTCCAATGCTCTTTACCAGGGTTAGACATAAACCTGCTTAGAACTCCCACTGCTCGGGCTATATCTAGTTTAGTGCAAATCATTGCATACATTAAACTACCAATGCAACTAGCATAAGGAACCTTAGAAATATCTTCAATATCGTCATCAGAATTATGATACATATCTAAGTTCAACTTAGTACCAACCGAAAATGGAATATTAATTGGCTTGCAGTCATGCATATTAAAGCTTTGCAAAATTGTATCGACATACTCTGACTTAACTAAAGCTTTCTATGAGCCCGATCTCTATTGATTTCCACCCCAAGAATATATTTTGTAACCCCCAAGTCCTTCATATCAAATGTGCCAGAAAGCTGTGTCTTGAGCTCCCTAATCATTATCTTGTTGTTACCCATGAAACACATATTATCAACATACAAGACAATAATTAGAATCTGATCATCAATAACCTTAATATAAACACGATGATCCTTCTCGCTTCTAAGAAAACCCAACTTCAATACAAAGTATCAAACTTCTGGTACTACATCTTAGGTGACTGTTTCAAACCATACAAAGATCTCTTCAACTTGTAAACTAATTGTTCTTTTCTTTTCACAACAAAATTGTCAGGCTATCACATATAAATTTCCTCTTCAAGATCCCCATGCAAGAAAGCATTTTTAACATCCATTTGCTCTATCTCAAAATCATAAGCAACAACAATGGATAATAGGAATCTAATATAAGTTAGTTTAGCAACAAGAGAGAAAATTTCACCAAAATCAACTCTCTCTCTCTAAGAGTAGCCCTTAGCCACTAATCGGGCCCTGTACTGCTCTAACCGACCATCTACACCAAATTTTCTTTTAAATACCCACTTGCAACCAATGTGCTTCCTTCTTTTTGGAAAACTAACAAGATCCTATGTGTCACATCCAAAGCCATCATCTCCTCCTACATGGCCTACAACCAAGACTCACTTTCCTCCAAAGAGAGAGCCTCCCTGAAAGATCTAGGTTCATCGTCAGTACTCAACAAAGCAAATGCACAACAGTAATCTAATTAGCTATACCTATCAACTGGATTTCGTTGCCTTGTGGACCTTCTCAAGGTAGGAGTAATTCTTCTTCTTTTGTGTGCTCATCCTATACATCCTCTAAACTATTTGAACCCTCTTCTTCTTCTCCATCCTCAAATCCATCTAATTGTTCTTCCACATGTACATCTTCTTGCTTCTCAATCTTTGTCTCGAAGTGCAATGTTTATCTTATCTTTCTCCTGAGTAAGCTCTAAATTCCCTAAAAATCACATCTTTAGACAAGATTATTTTACGAGTTAGAGGATTCCAAAGCTTATAACCTTCTACATTCTCACCACAACCAACAGAGATGCATTTTTGTGCTTTTGGATCCAATTTAGATGTAATGTCCCCTTCCTAGCCTTTTCATGAGATTGTTAGAGTTAGCCTATTAAGTCATTCCCGTAGGCTAACAGAGTGTGATTAGCAAACTTGGGTGACCGTTTATCCAGCATGGTGTGGTGGAGAGTTGCATTTCGGCCTTTTCTGGTGTATTTTTGGTATTTCTCCTATACTTACTATTTTTACTAAGTCAGTTTTGGGTTTTGAAGAAGCTAGTTATCAATCTTGCTTTTCTTGGTAGTCTTGTTGGGTGCAATTGGCATCAATATTTCAGTGTTTTTATGGATTAGTGCAATTATTTAAAATAACATAATGTTATTAAAGTTAAATTAAAATATTTAACTTATGTTATTTTATAAAATGATTTTATTAAAAGGGGGCCATGAGGAGACATAAGTGAAAATTAAAATATAAATGTTATAACCTAAGTGGGCGCCTAGGGAGACATAAGGGGGAGTTACAATTTAAAATTAAAAAGCAATTTTAATGCCCTAGAGGAGGTCGTGGGTTTTAGAGAGGCTATAAAAGAGCATTTGGAGCTCATTCTTTCTTTAGGCTAAATGAAGATGTTGAAATTGGTTTTGGTTTTGGAGGAGAGCTTTCTTCTCAAGGTTTGTGAGGATGGAATCCCTTGCAAGCAGCATTCTCTATGCTATTGAGAGATACAGCCTAGAGAATAACTTGGTAGTTTCATTCAAAAATCACAGTTGGGCTTCATTGGAGATCATTGCTTCTGTAACGACCTATTCCTTGCGTAAATTAAAAACTTTCCAATTCTCACTTTAAACATGTAAAGGTACAAGTAACAATAAAAATCTTCCTTTCTTTATTGATAAATACGTACAAGTTACAATATGTTTCCACATGAATTTCATTTTCATTGCAAATACAAATCAGAGATCAAAAGTAATACAGTTACATACATAGCTCGTAAGCTTTTGCACAAATAGAAGTAAGAAGGTCCAGGAGTCCGTCCTTTCAAATCTTGGTACATCGGCCACTTGTTGTGGAGGAGAAACATCACTCGGGGCTTTTCCGCCAACCACGGACTTATAATGCGGTCCCCACACACCTATCGTTAGATAGATGGCCCTCCCTTCGAAGAAGAGATTGGTAGGGTATCCTTTAACGATTACCAATGAGCATAGTGCTGTGTCCTACACAACTAGAACCTTGCTATTTCACAATCTCGAACTAGTACTCGGATCACAATGAACTGACAGTGTAGTCTCAACTAACTCACGTCTATGTGGCAGTCGTACATTTCACTACTTTGGCCAAAGTATTCTCATTTAGTACTTCGAATGAAGGTCATCTATCATAAACACTACTCAGGGCCGATTTGACTTAAGGCTTCCTTACTCTACGCATAGGTTTGTCCTTTAATGGGAGAATCCGTCATCCCAGACATCCTACAATCATACGCACCTACTAGAAATGAAAACAGTCTTCAAGTGTCTTGTATCAATCCTCCTAACTAGGAATTCTTTATCCTAGGAGTACTTAACTTGTCTCAGTTATCCTAATAACTTAAGCTAAAAGACTTTACTTGATTCTGCCATCATTTCGATCCTAGTAGATAATAAGTACATCTACGTATTCTCCATATACAGAGATCATACACAACATGCAATAACCATTCAAAATGCAAATAAATCCTTCCCTTTTATCTTTTTCCATTATTTCTTTTGTATGCAATAGAAATAATCTAATCCCTTAAGCTCTTTACTCAAATAATCCCTTTTTCACAATTCTCCCTAATCATCGAATCCTTTACACATATTCTCCTTTAATGCATTGCTTTAATTATTCATCAAATTAGTTCTTTCCTATTAGAGCTAATTGTAAGCAACAATCACAAGACCCAAAAGGAAACAACACTTTAATAAAAGTTATATACTAGGAAGATTCATGCCTGATTTTAAAGCTCCTTCTCCCAACACAGCTCTCCTTGACACTTCTTCAGCAAACTTCCAGAATTCCAAATAAAAACAGCTTCTTTGCTAGTTTCTCAAATTATGGAGACCTTTCAAAACACTCCTCACAATTTTCACTCCTCTAATTAAAGGTTATTTCATCTATGGCTTCACTCCACTCAAATCTTAAAAAGGGTTTAACACTGTAATATGATATTGTTCGGTATAAGCTCACTGTATTTCTTTCACTCAGCATACAGGAAATGCAGCAAATAGGGAAAACACAGCAACTCAAAAGAATAGATATGGGAGCTCTCAAGAGGTTGTGAAACTCGTATTCAGCAAGAGATGTCTAGAAAATAATGAAATGACGTCTATATTTATATACCCGAATTGCAACAGTTTTCCTCTTAAGAAGGCATGCGGATTGACAACAAGTGCCCAGAATTAGTCAAAAAGACACTTGGCGAGTTCTTAAACCCTAAGTCATTATAATAGAGATGAATCGACTTCCTTTTAAGCCAGCAAATTAAGAATTCTTCAACTCGCACATGGCGGATTTGACAGGTCAAGGCGTTTTCAATTTTTAGGTTATTTTGTTGCAATAAATTAGGAAGTTCGTTCCAGACGAAAAGGTCAAGATTCATATGATCCCACGTCGCCATTTCGGGCCATGAGATCAGCATTTCGGGTTATTCTCTAGACCAGGTTTTTGCCCTTGCGTTTCTGGCGCGTTTTTACCAGGCGCACGATTTCCTAGTTCGTTTTTATGAGCTTTTCAAAGCAAAACGTGTTTTCTGCCTTTTCAAATGTTCATTTAAAAATAAATTCGATTTCTCTTGTTTTTAATATCTCCAGCAAAAGAATTCGATTTCTATGTTTGAGGTTATTATTCTATATAGCCAAAATCGAAATATGTCACCATTTAAATCCTTTGTGTTCAATTTCTATTCTATTAAATATTTTTATGTGTCATTTAAATTTATACATTTCACATTTTAATATCACACATTTATATATTTATTCGTATATGTATTTTAATTAAGTGTAATATTTCTAAATATATAAATATATATATTTTCCGACATTATATCGTGATATATATATATATATATATATACATATATGTAAATATTACCTTAATATTAATACATATATTTAAATATATAAATATATAATATATTTACATAGGTACTTATGTATTTATGTATTTATCCATAATTTAATCACATCATTAATATATACATTTATACATAAATATATATGTACATTTGCTAGGTAATAATATTAAATATTATTTTCACCACAAACATCGGGTTGAATGTGTACTTATATACACCTGTGTATACGTATGTATGCGTACATACATGTCGACACATGTGTATGAGCATATCCGTCTGCTTAGCATACACATGTATTGATATGTCTGTACATATAAATACGTGTTCTCAATGTATAAATGTACGTGCGTTCCCAATCAATCATTAACACAAACTTTCACATCATTCATACTTGGGTCATGGTATAGCAAGTCTGACGTTTAAACAATCACATCCCCTAAAGCATAAAGAAGTGAATTCAGTACCCTTATGTCAATAAACAAGCCTATGGATGACTTACCGTTATCTCGACAAACAGACTTGGCTTACTCAATCTATAGTATGTGTGTGTATGCTCAATTTGGTAATTGTTACTGTTTACCCGACCAAGTTCCTCCCCGAATGATGTCTCTCCTCTGTCCGGAGGAACAGTCTTCATACCTGCACACCATGACATGACACCGACAGTTATATGCTCATAACAAAGTAAAACATCTCACAAGTTAGAATAACATTATCCATAACTTATATGCTACATTTAATTAAGAATTAAATCATTAGAAGTAACAATCAAATGAAACCATCATTCAAATAGGACACATTCCTTTAATAACACAATCAAACATGTTCTATTCATCATAAAGATTCAAACATTACATTCAATTGTCCTATGCAATAGTAGCTATAAAATCGGGATGTAACAGCTTCATCACAAAGCAAGTCATTGCAAGTCACAAAGCAAGTCATTGCAAAGATTATTTAGTGAGATGGATTGTAGTTGTTCTGAGGATTTTTTGCTGCAATCAGTCTATTTGTTGGATCGTACCATTGCTAGAGTTGGTCATACCACCTTGAGGAGGGCATGTGAACTTTCCAGCTTGGACGCCTAGGGTTTGGGCCTGGTCAATGTTGGATTTGAGGTGCCTAGGAGTGGTTAACACTTTGCATTCACAAGGGGAGTGGAGACATCAGTATTTGAGGGTTTTATCTGTCATTTTCCTTGCTTCCAGTTGTTGATTTCTACTACAACACATTTTCAAAGTGGTAGACATTTTTTGGGTATGTTGGATTTACATATTAGATGATATTTTAAGAACTAGGTTGTTGTCACATTTGAGAAAGTCTCAATATTTTGGTTGTAATTCAAATCTAGAATTTTCAGCTAGTTGTATTGTTGAATACAAGTGAAATTTTTGAGTTTCTCATTGCTGCAAGTTTTATTATTTCTACACTTAATTTCTATTCAAAAGCAATTATAAACATTGTCAAAACACAAGCAAAATCATTCATCAAAACACAAAAAGAAACAATTGTAAATTGGGCTACATAGTACAGTGGTATTAGAGCAGTGTATCCTACCATCCTAAAGGGTTATTTGACAAAGAACAACAGTCTATGAGTAATGCATAGCCAACACCAGTATTATTTGAGGAGAAACATGTCAAATCTTAACATTGAAGAGGCTCTCTTTTATGGTGAAGAAAGAATTGAAACAAGTATGGGTGACAGAGATAGGGATAACAGGGGTAATGAGGAACCAAGTACTCATGATATGCTTAATGATATGATGAGAGGGCAGTGTGAGTTTCAACAAGAGTTACGGCAGACCTTGGCACAAATAACAGCCCTATTGACACAACATATGATAGGGAACTGTTGTGACGTTTTTCACACATCGCCCCATTGCAAATGGGGACCCCCCTATTTTGGCTTTGCTTTTGGTTTGTTTTTGCTGTTGTCTCTTTTCTGGTGTCCGTCTTTCGGGGGTTGTGTCCGTCATTGAGCTTAAACGCGAAATATTGGCCAAGTCTAAAATTAGGGTTTTGAACTTTTCTGGTCAATTCAAGGTCAAGTAAAGTGAGAAAATTGAAAATTGAACTTAATATTGTTGTCAGCAGACATCCAGCAGGTTTCCAGCCAAGTTTCATCGAATTTTGAGGTACTTACTATTTTTAGTAAGTGTGAAATTCAGGGCAATTTGTCAGCTATTTTGAGATTCCGATCATCACACCGCATTCAGTGTACCGCATCGCTTGCATGCCAAATTTGAGCAAAACGACAACTTACTATTTTAGCAACCTTCCTAATTCGGGTCCGTGATGCGTAGTTTTTCTTTGCATGTCCGGATATTCCTTCGGTTTTTCGAGACCTTCGCAACGATGTAACATGCAAGACGAGACGACCACTTTCAGAATTCAGCCTTCCGAGGCTATTTTTAGGGTTTGCATGTCGGGTTTCTTTTGCATGTCGGGTGATTCCTGATGGGTTTTTCAAGAGCTTCACGATGGTATGACATGCAAATGGAGATTCTCACTCAATAAGGAACTTGCTATTTTTAGCAGGTGTGTCCCGGCAGCCGCTCCCAGTTCAAAATCACGAGCTGATCACAGTGCAACAGAAACGAAGGCAAACAGAGTTCATTTAGTATGCATGCAAAGCAAATTAGGGTTTCCAGCTTCGGAGCCTAAAAATAGGCATCAAAAGTCAAAATCTTCGAACCGGTAAAACCATCGCATCGCGCTTCAAGCTATCTGCTGGTGAAATTTCAAGGAGCACTTACTATTTATAGTAAGTCAAATTGGAAACGTGCTAAAAATAGTAAATCAGCTGCATGCGTCAGTGTCAGCCAGCAAGTCACGTGGTGAGGAGCGCCTCATTCAAATTTCAACTCGATCGGAGCTTGGGAGCTATCAGAAACAAGGGCTTACTATTTATAGTAAGCCACCTTCAGAAACAGGCTATAAATAGCAGGGTGACTAAAAGTGGCAGTGTCGACAGGTTAACAGGGTTATGAGGATGCTACGTTCAAAATTTTAGGCCATTCCGAGCTTCACAGGTGCAAATCCAGAGAACTTACTATAAATAGCAGGGCACGTAGGCTGGCAAGGATGACGAAAAATTTGTCTAAGTCTGGAGTCTCGTCTAGCAGGCATAAGAAAATGCGCCAGGTGAGTAAGGAAGCATGGAAAATTTCAAAGTCATGAAGCTCGTCCAGTACACAGGCCAAAATGCGCCCAAAGCACAACTGGTCAAAGAAAAGTCAAAGTGTTTTATCCTGCAGCAGGGGTAAAATGCGCCCAAAGGTGATAAAAGTCAAAGAAGTCAACACATATCATCCTGCTCCCATAGCAAAATGCGCCCAGCTCAAGGTTGATAGCAAAAAAAATTTTCTAAGGCAAAGTTTCATCCACCTCCAGGGGTAAAATGCGCCCTCAAGGGATGAAGAAGTTTAAAAAAATTTCTAAGTCTGAAATGTTTCATCCACCTCCCTATGCTAAATGCGCCCAAGTTGCAAATAGGTCAAAGGAGTCAAGGCAGCTTCATCCTCCTCAAGGGCTAAAATGCGCCCAAATGCATGCATGTGAAGACGAAAACGGAGAAGATGAAAGGTCACAAGGGACGTGGTAACATGCTTTATCCTTCTCCTACATAAAAATGCGCCCAAGAGGAAAGTGGGTCAACAAGTCAGCAATTTTTATCCCTCACCTAGGTGGAAATGCGCCCAAATGAGTCAAGTGAAGACAAAACAATGGAAGTTGGATAGTCATCCTTCTTATATGTCAAAATGCGCCAAGTTGAAGATGTAAAAGGTGAAGATAAGGTGGTAAATAAGGTGAAAGGAAAGTGAACACTCTAGGGCGTGGTCAAAACAAAGTGAATGCTAGGCGTGGTGGAGTTTTAAATTTATTTTTTTTCCTCCAAGTGCTACATGCGCCTGAGGTAAAGGTGTTGAAAATATTTCCCAAGGTGTGGTTATCCCTCTTCAAGTGGTAGATGTTAGAAAATTTTCTAAGGCGCATGAGGTGGTGAAACAAAATGCTAGGCGCTTTTATTTTATTTTATTTTTCTCTAAGTGCTACTTGCGCCTGAGGTGCTATGTGTTAAAGGTGTTGAAGAGTTTTGCCTGGGCGTTGGAAATTTTATGGAGAATAAAATACAAAGGGTGAATAATACATGCCCAGGCGTTGGAAGTTGCCAGGTGAAAAATAAAATATGTTGTGCTTGCGAGGAAAATTTTCCAAGTGAAGCAAAATAAAATTTTCTCCACCACAGGCAGAGTGATTGAGGAGTGAATAAAATTTTCTAAGGGAAAATTTTCAAAGTGATTCAAAAATTTTTCTAAGGCACAAGATATTTTCTCCCTTAGAAAAACGCCTAGAACTCTGAGGTGATGGATTTTTCCTTGAAGCACAGATGAGTTGCCAGAGATGAAGTCAGTGAACGTCAGCTCCACAAGATTGATAAAAATTTTCCAAGTCAGGGCAAGATTCTCAGAGGGGATCGAAGAACGAGCACAAAATTGTTGAAAGAATAATCTCCTAAGGTTCAAAATTCAGAGAAATAAAATGAACCCGTTCGTTGGGTACCCATGAATTCGACGCGTTCTGGAGAAAATTCTCTTCTGGGTATCGAAGATTATCGATGAGGAGTTGATTTTAAGGTCTTCCACAGCTTGTCGAGAATTTTGGGATGAAGATTTTAAGTGGGCACTAGGTTGATGTATTTCCTAAGGGAAATTTGAAAATTTTCCAAGGCAAGTGTGAAGAAAATGTATTTTCAAGGTGAAATCCTCCAGACGATGAATTTGAAAGAAACTGCCTAGGTGAATTTGCTTCAATCCTTCGTGAAGATAGTTTTCTTGAGCCAGAGATGAACAAAATCAAAGTTGCCAGAGCTCCAGCAGGTGAAATGAGTTTCTTGAAGATGCAGTTGAAGATGATGCGTCCTCGAGGATGATGAAATTTGTCTAAGGCATGAACTTGAACACAAAGTTGGCGATGAGCGCTTGAAAGTTGGAGCGTGAAGATCAGGTAAGTAAGGTGACTTTATATTATGAAGTGTTCTAATGCTTTTCTCCTTGCTTGTTTTGCAGGAGGAATGTTGAGGTCGGAGCACGATGATTTAGGTGATCCACGATGATATCACAACCTTCGGAGGAAGATAAAATTACAAGTCTCAATCTTGAAAGAAGAAAAGGTTGCAAGAAATTGGCTAAGTGTTAGCTCAAATGACCCTCAAGTGGAAGAATTCAAAGAACAACGCCAAGAAAGAAGATCGAGAACAGTGTGAACGCGTCTACAAATGGAATCTTCTAGAAGGATGATGGTGGACATTATGGCGCATTTATTACCCCTCTCCTCTGTGGCGGTTTTTAGGGCAATATTATTTAGGGCTGAGGTGGCACGATTCTGGCCACTCTATTGATTGTAACCCTAGCCGTCTTTTGGGACTTGGCTAGCTATATAAAGGGGGAGTCCCCCTCATTTGTAATTCATTAGGATTAGAAAGTAGACAGTAGAATCAGAATAGAAGTTAGAATAGAGAGACAAGTTAGAAGTAGCTTAGTATAGATTGATAGTGTAGAGCATTTTGCATAATTTGGAGAAGAGAGAAAGTTTTCCCTTTGAAAACTTTTGAAGAGATTGTTGTGTAACACATTTTATGATAATAGATCTTTTCATTGATGATGGAATTCGTCTTGTCATGAAATGCTAGCAAGGTTTCTTCTTCCTTTCGTATCCAAGTAGCTTAGTTCATGCAAGTAGCTTACTCTAGTGTGTGGTGTTTTATTGAGATAGCTTCGCTTTATTCCATACCACTCGCGACTTGTTGATGATAAGTTCGCCTTGTGTGGTCAACTGGACATTACATTGAGTTTAACTTCGGTTGTGATTTATATGCTTATATGCGTCGTTGTGATGGTGTATGCATGTTAAGTCATAATTTGAACATCTTTTGCTATTTCCCTTGAAGATTGCACCGATTTTGCTGAGGCTGTCCGACGGAGGCTAGGTGAAATCCGGTTGAAGTCTATTGAAGTGAAGCTCCACATATCCTGCATTTAGAATAGAACATAAACTTCTTAGACCCTACCCCATTTAAATTCAGTATTCCTGGTTAGAATAGGAAACCCGCACTTCATAGATAAATCTTTCGAGCATTTGAATTCCTTTCTCCACTGCCGAACAATTCTGTAAGTCCCCTTGAAATACCAGCAAATCACATCGAGCCAAACTGAGCCTATTCGCATTAAAGGAACCTTGGAGTTGAACGCATGAACTTTCTTGCAATCTTAGCATGCGGAATACTTTGATCAAGAGAGAATAGGGGAGCCGTTGGCAACTTTATTCTGCGTTGGTGCGGTCACGAAAAACACATCAACAGGAACCACAATAACAATAATGGCAACAATGGGGGAAACAACAAAAATGGAACAATGGCAACTTTAATGGGAATAATGGACATTCTGTGAACAATGGACCTGCTGTTCGGCGTAATAGGACAGCTTCTTCTAGGCCTCTTATGGCCATCTTTCCACCTAGAGTCCAACCCCAAGTTGGAAATGAACCCACCTTCAATGATTTGCAGGATGAGTTCTTACAAGATTGGAGGGATCTAGATCCAGAGATCCGTGCCGAGATGTCTTTCAGAGACTATTGTGACCTTAGAATGAAGCACAGACCTCACAGGAGTGGAAGAGCACATAATAATGATTTACAGAAGAAGGTTGGGAAGCTCACAATTCCGTTATATGATGGCACAGGGAAGACTACTGCAAGGGCTTGGGTGCAGAAGTTAGACACTTATTTTTAGCTTAATCGAATGCTAGAAGATGAGGCCATCAAATATGCCACTCTTCACTTGAATGGGATTGCTCATGAGTGGTGGCATCACAGGATGATTACCATGGGGCATGATTAGATTGATACATATGCAAAGCTCACTCAAAGGTTGATACATAGATTTGATATGAAAGACCTTGAATTGCAATTTAAGGAGTTGGATTAACTCAAACAGTGGGGTACTATGGACCATTATGTTGTATATTTCCAGAGACTCTTAGTGCTTGTTACAGATATATCAAAAAGGAGATTGGTTCTTTTTATTGATGGGATTTCGGATCCATTACGTGGTTGGGTTAAGGGACTCAATCCAACTACTTTGTAGGAAGCCATCAAGAGGGCTAGGGATATGGAGTCTTCTACCTCAAAAAGTAAATTCTATTCTAAGGGATTTATGCATAAGAAAGATAAGGACAAGAAGCACTTTCAGCGTGATTCTCATCAGCCAAAACAAGACTTAAAGAGACTTGATAATGATCAGCTCAATGAACTTTAGAGGAAGAAATTGTGCTTCCATTGCAGGGAACCTTGGGACCAATCTCATAAGTACAGTGTGAAGGTTAAGCTAAGCAATTAGAGTACTTTTTTGCTAAAGAATCTGCATCAGAAAATTCAGATCAGCAAACAGATTCAAAGAGCAGCAATGGGGAAAGCTCTTCAGAAGAGGAGCAAACTAGTGATGGAACCATTGCCCAACTCTCCAGAATCCAGAGAGCAGTTACTTTCAAGGTGAGAGGTGTTTTACAAGGGTACTGAATCATAGCGTTGATTGACATAGGTGCCACACATAACTTCATTGATGAGAAGTTTGTGGCTAGGAGAGGTCTAAAGACAGAAGAGCATGATGGATTTAAGGTGATGGTAGCTGATGGGTACAAACTTGCTTGTACCTGAAAGGTTTCAGGTCTGAAAATTCAATTAGGTGAATATGAATTGGTGGATGAATTCTATGTGGTCAATATAGGGGACATTGATATGGTCCTAGGGATGCATTGGATGAAGTCTCTCGAGGCGTTCTCATTCAATCTTCAGAAGATGGAAATGAAGTTCGAGGCCAATGGGAAGAAGATAGTACTTAGAGGCCTATCAGATGGGGGGCCTAGAGTGGTGTCCTTCAAAAGGATGGAGTGGTTAATCAGACATGAGCAGGTAGAATGGGAAGTCGAGTGTTTCATAATGCCTATAGTTGCAGATCAACAAAAGAATAATTACCATCCGGACATCTAGAAGTTAGTATCACAACATAGTATGATATTTGGGAGCATTCCTCCTGGAGTTCAACTAGACAAGGATAGAGCACATCATAGAATTGGAGGGTACTAAGCCAGTAATGATTACTCCTTACTGACATCCTAAGAGACACAAAGATGAAATAGAAAAAAAAATGAGTTGTTAGAGATGGGGCACATAAGGCCTAGCAAAATTCCATTTGCATCAGCAGTTGTTTTGGTAAAGAAAGAAGATGGGACCATGCGAATGTGCATTGATTACAGAACCCTTAATAAGAAGACCATAAAAAATAGGTATCCCATTCCTAGACTAGATGAGCTAATTGATGAGTTACATGGTGCTCGGTATTTCTCTAAGATAGATTTGAGGTCAGGGTACCATCAAATTCGGATGGGGAAAGAAGACATAGAGAAGACGGCTTTCAGGTGCCATTTTGGGCATTTTGAGTTCTTGGAAATGCCCTTTCGTTTGATGAATGCCCCAACCACTTTTCAAAGTTGCATGAATTGGGTGTTCAAGAATCAGTTGAGAAAGTTTGTTTTGATATTCTTTGATGATATCTTGATTTTTAGCAAAACTTGGGAGGAGCACTTGCAGCATCTTGAGGAGGTTTTGAGCATCTTGGAGAGTGAGTCTCTCTATGCAAAAGAGTCCAAATGTGACTTCAGTATAGGAGCAAATTTGCACCCCTTATGCAAATTCCCTTTTTCCCCTTCCTCAGTTTAGAAAACCAAATTCGAAGGCTAAATTCCACGTAAGCCCGCTGCCTTCGTTCCACTTGGCGGTTGTTTTGTGTGTCGGCAGAGGAATAACTATCGTGGATGCCTTCGCGACGCGTAGATTTTTGTGCGGCACGCTTACGTCCTTGGCAGATTCGCGTGTCTAGAGCCTGTAGAGGCGTTACACTTCCCATTGGAGGTCAACTTCTAACACCCCTTTCGACTGGCCGACCCGAATATGGCCGTTTTCTTCATTCCTCCTTCAAATTCAGTTCTCCTTCCTTCATTTCATCCTTCTAGCATTCAACTTAATCTTCTTCACAACCTTAAGCATTCAATTCATCTCGCCAAGCCATTAGCAGCACTTTGGACTCCATAGCAGCAACATCAACCCTCCATCAACTCCGTAGAGCAAGTGTGGAACAAAACACCATTGCAGCAGGGGATTGAGTCCTCTCATTTTCTCCTTCATTAGCTAGTGAGCTCTTGGTGGAGGTGGTAAGCTTTCTACTCCTCTCCGCTACGATTTGTAGCATAACACTATTTTGTAGTGCTTTTGTGTTCTTTTCTTCATTTCCTTCTTTATCATATATTTCTCCATTGTTGCAAACTTGGCTGTCCTAGGAGGTGGAAACACCAAAACGAGGGTCTAACTGAGGCAGGCCCCTATACAGCCACCCAACAATTTTCCTCTTTATTGTGTGTAGGTGGATGTGCTTCTTGGAGTTAGCTGGCTAACAAGCTTTTTTGTGAGATCATTCTTGTCACCCTAGCATTAATCTACTTGTTTTATTATATTCGTCTGTACATTTCTTATTTCATAGTGTTATTTTGTTCCCCTTAAAACCATTAGCTAGGCCGTTAGACTGTTTTCCAGTGTTCAACCTTGCCTTTTTAGTCCTCTGGTCGTACGAATGCCAGTGCACCTGAGAGATGCCAGCACATCGCGCTGTCGTCCCAGAACCGCACTTTTTTCCTTGGGTAGAGAGCTACTTGAGGCACAGTGTTGAACCCGAAAACCGGCTCGCCTAGCCCCATTATGAGTTTCAAGTTTGCAGAGTGGTTGAAGGACCTTATAGTCCTCATCATTCTCATCCTTCATCTCTAAACCCCTTTAAGTTGAGGTAAGTTAGGGCAGCCTTCTACTCTTGGCTCTTCATGACCTGGGGCTTTGAACGTGGTTGGTCCCCCTCTCTTACATTTTTGGTGAACCTGACGTGAACCATTTTGGTTCCGTTTTGCAATATTGAAAGTTCCTTTCCTTGTATTCTAGGAGTGTTGTAGGTGTGAGTGTTGTGAGCCTTTCGCCTTACAACCCAACCTACATAGTTGGAAGGTTTTGAAGGTGTTGCGTAACGAAACCTTAATTGGGTCATCGTCTTATCCTTTAACTTTTAGGGACTCTGTGAAAGTATCGTGTAGTGTGCGTAATGGCCTCTTTCCTGCATCAACCTATCCGCTCTGCGCAGCCTGTGGACAGTGGTACTGGTATAACCTTCACTTCATAGGACCTACCGATGGGTTTTAAAAGGGAACTATCTCCTCTCTACATTCCTGTGCGGATCAACGAAAACATCGTAGCAGGTGTTCTTGTTGATCCGACGCCTTAAATGAATATTATAACTGAGATCATGCTAATCAACTTTTTGCATAAAGATGGGTACGATGCACTTGTGAGCACTATCCACACGCATGGCGGAATTTTTGTGCCCCCTTTGGGTAATATTGTCCTGTCGGTTTTGGTTGGACCTAAATCCGTGAAGTTCTTGTTTGACATAATCCCTGGATCTGAACTCTTTAGAGTGAAGTTGGGTATCCCTTGGTTGGTAGCTATGAATGTCGTACCCTTGGTCGTGCATAAATGTTTAAAGTTTATCCATGGGGGTTCCGTGCATGTGATTCATGACACCGGTTATAAACCATCGGTTGCTCATAGTAGCTACTCCTTGGATTACTCTTGGCCTGTGCCCATTGGTCCTGTCCCGCTTAGGAAGGACCTTTTCTACCGAACATATTAGAAATATAAGAAAGGGCACTTGACGCTGAGAGTGAGATACCCTCCCTCACCTTATGTTGTTTCACATAGGGCTTGCCTAAAAGCTAACAGTGATGCTGATAAGGCACGTAGAAGGGAAGAAGATAAGTGGTCCTGAGATCCTCCTTCCTCTTCCGCTGTTCAATCTGACGCTTCCTCTCGCCCCGCCAAGGCACCATCAGATTTTGTTTTGCATTTGCAAGAGAATCCTATGGTGCCCGCTTGGCAAAAGCCCAAGCGTCCCACGTTCAAACTTCTTGTTTTTCCCACAGAGCCTAGGCCCGTTCAGTATAATAGGAAGAGAGGTCCCTATTGCCCAATTTTCACCTATGGGCTCAATCAGGCAGGACAAATTGTGTTTTAGATGTCCAAGAAGGCCAGATGGGACATTTGCATCGGGGGTTAAATTATACATCTGATGCTAGGTCAATGGGAACTCAGTTGGAGAGCCTGCCTTAGTCAAGTTCGGCATGAAAATCCTCTAAGGAGAGAGAGTCGCCAAGACCTTCCAGATGTCTCGCTGACTAGAAGGGGCCTCGCTAAATGGAGGCATCATCGCCATGAGGTCTGGCCGATGGGGTGTGGTCTTGCCGAAAGGAAGAAATCTGCGCTTGGGGAAATAGAGTCGTTTCGGGGAAATGTCTCGGCGACTTATGAGAGTCTTGGCAAAAGGGATTGTTGATGTGATTTTTATGACCGCACCAATCAGCAAAACAAAATAGTCCGAAGGCTACTCCGTTCTCTCTTGATCAAAGTATTCCGTGTGCTAAGATTGCGAGATAGATCACACGTTCAACTCCAAGGTTCCGAAATACTTGGAACACCCTCAGTTGGTTTGATGTGAATTGTTGTTTTCACGAGGGGACTTACACAATTGTTCAGGATACTTGCAGTAAACAACAAATATATGCTTTGAAGGGGATTTTCGTGCGAATGATTTAGCCTTGAAGTGCGAGTTTCCTAAAGCTAACCAAAACTGTGCGGAATTAAAAAGGATGCAAGGTTTAGAAGATCTAAATTCTAACCTAAATGCAAGGGATGTTAAGCTTAATATCAATGAACTTCAACCAAACGTTATCTAGCCTCCTGTTGGACAGCTTCGACAAGGTTAGTGCAATCTTCAAAGGAGAAAAAGGATGTTCAAATCACGATTCAATGATGCAAGTACCATCACAACGATGCATAGCTACACATGAATCTTGACCGAAGTTAAGTATAAAAGTTTTCCAGTTGACCACGCAGGACAAACTTACCATCAGTAAGATTGTTAGTGGTATGTGTTGACGTGGTTTTTGTGACCGCACCAATCAGCAGAACAAAATAGTCCGAAGGCTACTCCGTTCTCTCTTGATCAAAGTATTCCGTGTGCTAAGATTGCGAGATAGATCACACGTTCAACTCCAAGGTTCCGAAATACTTGGAACACCCTCAGTTGGTTGATGTGTATTGCTGTGTTCTTACGAGGGGACTTACACAATTGTTCAAGGTTCTTGCAGTTAACAGTCGGTGTATGCTTTGAAGGGGTTCTTGCATGTATGATTTGGCAATATAGTTCGTTTTCCTAAAGCTAATCAGAAATGTGCGGAAAGTAAAGGAGTGTAGGGCCTAAGAAACTTATATTCTATCCTAAATGCAAGATATGTGGAGCTTGATTTCAATAGACTTCAACCGAATTTCACCTAGCCTCACGTCGGACAGCCTCAGTAAAATTGGTGCAATCTTCAAAGGGGATAGCAAAAGATGTTCAAATTATAATTTAGCATACATACACCATCTGAACGACGCATATAGGTATACAAATCACAATCGAAGTTAAACTCAAGATAATTTCCAGTCGACCATGCAAGGCGAACTTATCATCAACAAGCCGCTAGTGGTATGGAATAAAATGAAGCTACCTCAATAAAACACCACACATCAAAGTAAACTACTTGCATGAGATGAAAATTATACTACTTGGATCCGAAAGGAAGAAGAGACCTTGCTAGCTATTCATGACAAAGACGAATTCCACCATCAATGAAAAAACCTATTATCATGAAAGTGTTACACAACAATCTCCACAAAAGTTTTCAAAGGGAAAACTTTCTTTCTTCTCCACACTATGCTAAGCAAAATGTCTACTATGCTCTACTCTCTAGTCTCCAATCTCTAGCTCTATTCTGATTCTAATCTCTATTCTAATGAATTACAAATGAGGGGAACTCCCCCTTTTATAGATAGCCCGGTCCCAAAAGACGGCTAGGGTTACAATCAATAGAGTGGCTAAGATTAAGCCACCTCAATCCTAACCCTAAAAACTGCCAGAATGGGGAGTGGTACATTAAATGAATCAAGGATTCCCACTCACTCCCAAAATAAAAAAGGCAATTAATGCCCACAATCAGTCTTCTAGAAGATCCTCATCCAGCAGTGCATTCCTGTTCTCCTTCTCTCTGGCTGCAAACTCAGCGAACCTGCCAAGCACAGCCTCAATTTCCTGAACTGAAATGGGTGGAACACAATCTAGCTGGAACTCTAGCACCGTGACTGATGTCTCATGCCGGGCACAAGATTTCTCCAAGCAGCTAAGGAATCCTGTGTGCTCTAAATCAAACTGGAGAAAGTGGAGGTGTTCTCAAAGTCATCCTGTGTGAAGGTCTTCACCTCTGAAAAGAAAGGCACCAGCCTACCCCTCAAATTATCAATATTCACCTCATCTAGATTCAACCGCCTAGCAAATATGGCCTCAAAAGTATTCTGAACTCCATCAATGATGTTGGCCATCGCCTTTCGTATCCTGGTTGAATCTGCCTGTGCTGCGTTGAAGAAACCACGTCCCGTGATTGCTGAAGAATACCATATGGAAAAGTCGTACTTGTCATTCTCCTGAATGACCCCTCCATCAATCAACAACCGCAAAGGGACATGCCTCAATGCCTCAAGACGCTGAATAACTTTGCTCTGATAGACAAAAGCATCACCCCAAGCCTGATCAACTACCTCCATCTGTGCCAAAATACTAGAAGCCTACTGAAAAGCAAAAGCAAGATCCTCCATGAACTTTTCTGTCTCAGCACGAACTCCTGTGACCCACTTGTTTGCTTCCTGTGCCATCTTCCCCAACTCCAACAAGCCACTGATTGACTCTCTAGGTATCTCTGTTGGAGGCTCTATCACTGGAATCTCCTGCCCACGAGGACGAGACAATTGCTGCACATATCCAATCAAAGCCTTATGCTCTCGTTTCAACTTCTTGTACTTTCCTTCTTGAATAATCTATCCTTGAGGGCCAGATAGGAGTTATCACACTCCTCTACAATCTGTGCACCAGTGGGGCGTCCCAAATCCAAAGTTGTGACCACGTAATTCTCTGGCACTGCTTCATCTCGGTCACAATCAACTTGTGGCACGGCTACATGAAGGGTGCGACAGCCATCCTCATCTGTTGATATCTTCAAAAAATTTCGTGCTCTCTTCTTCTGTGGAGGTGCACTGATCCTGTTCAAGAACTCTTCCATCTCAACCGCTGGATCAATTTCCTCACTGGGGCCTCTTCTCATCCTATCCCTAAGCCAATCAGGCACATTGTACTGTATATCAAAGGGCTATTGCTCTTGTGCCTCTACTTCTCGAACTTGTTCAACCTCTATATCATTCCGGCGAGGCTCATCGTCCTCAAGTGGCTGAGTGTCTCCTGAAACTATGTCATCATCGTCCTCCAAAGCCGCCTCTAACTCCTGCTGAAACTGAGGGTCAGTAGTAGTCCCCTCATCTTCCTCCTGATCAACCCTACTAGGTGCGTTAACGCTCTGGCCAACCGATTCTCTTCGTGGTGGCCGATTATTATCCTGTACTACTTGCACCTGATTTAATGCATTTCTTTGATCAACAAACAAAGAAACCTCCTGTATACTTGGAGAACGTGTCTCCAATGGCGTGGGTGACTCAACTACAACTCGTGGAGGTTCTGGCCGAATAGGCTCCTGCTGAATTGGCTCTTTCCTTCTGGATTCTGGACCTCGTGTGATCTGCTTCTTCCTGCCGGTGGTGGGTGTCCTGTGATCTCCCATCAAATTGTAAGTCAAAGCAATTGACCTACTCTTCAACCTGCTCACACGCCTATCAACCCATGCTCTAGTAAATGTCAGGACCGGGATAGAAAGTGTATCCAAGTCAGCAACCTCTGGTTCTGACCAATCTGGGAGCGGAAGTGGAGTATCTCTTACTGCCGCATAATCTGGATGGACAATGTCCATATCCTCATTCACCTGGTCTGGAACCGGAACAACTTCACACTCCCTGATCAGAGTAATTGGCAACCGAGAGAACATTCTTTTCCTGACTTCAATCTCATCTGATGCATCAGCCCTATAGTCCTCAATATTTGCCTTGTGTTTAAACTCCTCTAATAGTACCCATTTGATGTTATTGTGCGGATCATAGTGCTGTCGGCTAGTGTGGTAGGAAAAGTGATAAAATTGAAGCTCGCTCTCGGCTTCTCTGGCTGCCTGAATTGAAGGACACACTTCATCCGAATTTCCCATGATAATCGGGAAGTCAACACCTCCCTTCTTCTTCTTCTTTTGAATTTTATCGTAGGCAACCAATTGCTTAGATATCTCTAACATTAAAATTCTATCTGTTGGGTACTTAGGCAGCCTATATGGATATGATGAAAAACCTTGCAGCCTTATGTAAGAAAACTTCGGAAACTGAATAAACCAACACCCATACTTTTCAATCAATTCCTGAGCCTCCCTCGAGATCCTATGATGCATCCGCTCCTGAAGCAATCTTGTGATATGCATGGTGAAGGCATCGTTGACACGCTTGTAATAGGTGGTACTAGCCAAGTGCAACTGTGGACAAGCCTCATGTATTTTGAATTGGTGAGAGCCACAACCAACAGGTTCCTTGTAAGAAATTCCTCTGTATTTTGTCATACAAGCCAGCATATAGATGATGTAAGAGCTCATGTAAAACGTCTTCGTCCTTCTCAAGCTCAGGAGCTGCTCGTGCAAATTGTCACTGATCATCTCGGCCCAATTGACATAGTCTTTCCCTTCCAGCACGAGGTTGATGTAATAAAACATCCATGGCTCGAAAATAAATGATTGTGGGCAACCACCAACTCTGCTCAGCATCATGATGAGGTCACAGTACTCCTACTTTAAGTCATCCGCTATGATTTGCTTTGGCAGCTTCGTACGAGAAGGCTTGGGATTGCTCATCCAGTGAGTGTTGATTGTCTCCATGCATCTCTCGAATGCAGAAGCGTACATCCGCTCAGCTCGCTCTCTGGATTTGAAAACCATGTTTCTGTGCACCGGGATCCCGAAAGCTTCACCAATGGCTGAAGGGGTGAGATTTGCGAGCACTTGTCCATCTGGTGACATGATTGACCTGTGATCCTTCTCATAATAATTGGCGCACTCCATCATCAGCTCCGAACATTGAATGGCTGGTGGGAAACCAGCAGCTGCATATAACCCACTTCGAACAATATTGTGCGAAGTGTTTGAAGGTCGATGACTTCCAATCCCCAACATTCTGTTCTTGAAGGCCTCTAGGTTGACGGAGCCCAAGTTGGTATCCGTCAGCTTGCCTAACTTCGAAATGAACTTTGACTCTGGCATGAATGTTTTGCTCAGCTTCTTGATCACAGCCTACCTGGATGCACCATTGTTATCTTTGCCAGTCGCCCTTGCCTCAGCCATCTACAGGACAATAAACATTCATCAGCAATTTATCCTAGAAAAATAAATAAAATACCTTGCAGGGCTGCCAGTCGACTTTTTAAAATTTGAGAAGTTGCAACATTCAATTCTTCTGCAAACCTCCACTTCTCCTTCACAAGATTTCGAACTTCAATCACTTAGCAAATGAATTTCCAAGCAAGCCTTAGCTACTTCACTACTTCCAGCAACTTCAATCAGCAACTTGAACTTTGGTAAATTTGTACTTCTTCAAATCAGCAAGTTCGCACCTTTTAAACTCTTTGAAACTTCTCACCTCAAAGCGTCCTTCTTAGCTTCAGCAATATAATCTTCCTTTAAGCCTCAGCAAATTCAAACTTCAACAATAACCCAAGCAAGTGCGCACCTTCACCTTCTTCAACTTCAGATTTTCTAAGCTCAGCAACTAGACTTTAATTTGTACCAGCATACCTCCAGCAATTTGCAAGTGCGCACCTCCAGAAGTTTCAGCCTTTAGCAACTTTGAACTTCAGATTTTGAAGCTTAACAACCAACTCAACTCGTCCTTCTCAGCTTCACTTCAGCAACACTTCAGCCTTAGCGAAAAAAAATTCGAACTCCTCAAGCCTCAGCAATGCTTAGCAACAATCTTCAGAGTAAATTCACACTTCTCCAGCTGTGAAAATCAAGTAAGAAACTTCTCAATCTTATAGGGAAATCGATTTCTAGAAGGAGGCTAAGTATAGCCAGTGAATTAAATTCCCACTACTTCGTTTGAATTTCCCTCTCTGGTATTCCTGACACTTGTCTGAGAATCTCAACCTTCTAGAAGTTCAACTTTGACTGGCATCTTTTGAATTTACTTTCGAAAAATTTAAATTAAATTCACCCTTTTAATTCACCAGTCGGAGCTCTGTCACTTGAATTCGAATTTTACCTCTCTTCAGCTCTGGAAAATTCATCATCAAAGAATTCAATCAAAATCATCTAGGCAATTCACCTCAAATTCGTCATTCGAATCATTTTCCTTTCAAAAGTCGTTTTATTCAAATTTGCCTTAGAAAATTTTAAATTCTCCGTTAGGAAAATCTCACAATTTGAGCATTGATTAAATTCTTCACTGAAAAAGTGTTGGCGAAGTGCAGAAGACATGGAAATTCATCTATCATCACAAATATCCAGTACCCAGAAGAGAATTTTCTCCAGAACGCTTCGAATCCATGGGTACCCAACGAACGGGTTCATTTAATTTTTTAAATTTTGAACCTTAGAAAAATATTACTCCATCAATTCAAATCCATTTTCATTTGTGATCACCCTGTATTGCTCTGACTTGAGAAATTTTTAAATCATCTTGCATTGTTATCATCTTCTGACTTCATCTCTGAAGAGTTCGCTCGCGCTCTAAGAAGAATTTCCACCTTGAGTTCTAGGCGTATTTTCCAAGAAAGAAAATACTTTGCCTTAGAAAAAAAATTTGAAATCATCTCTTGGGAAGATTCTTCGCCTTAAAATTTTTATTCAATCTTGCTCATCCTTGCCTGGGAGAAAATCATCAACTCTACTTAGAAAATCTTCCCGCAAGCACATCATTTTTGACTTCCAACATCTTCAATGCCTTAGGAAAAATTTATCATTTTGAAAATTTCAACGCCTAGCAAGTTTATTTTATTCCTCGTCTCACATTTTATTTCATACTTGGAAAATATTTTCACTTGAAGTTCCAACGCCTTAGGAGAAATTCTCATCACATCATCCTATATTTCATCTCACTACCTTAGGCGCATAGCACTTGGAGGAAATTCAAAATCACGCCTAGCATTTTGGTTTCACCACCTCACACGCCTTGGGAAAAAATTCTCTAACACCTACCACCTTGGGCGCATATAGCATTTGAAGAGGAATATTGCCATGCCTAGCATTTACCCTGCTTTGACCACGCCTTGGGGTATTTTATTCACCACTTACCTCATTCGCCACCTTACCTTTACTTTTACCACCTTCAACTTTGGCGCATTTTGCCTAGGCAAGAGGGTGACTCTTCAACTTCTCATCTTTTGTCCTCACTTGACCTCATTTGGGCGCATTTTGCCTATGTAGGAGGATGAAAATCTTTGACCCCTTTGACTTCTTCTAAACTTGGCGCATTTTAGATGTAGAGGAGGATGAAACATGTTACCACGTCCTTCTGTGACCCTTCACCTCCCTTGTTTTTTGTCTTCACATGCATGCTTTTGGGCGCATTTTGCCTATGTAGGAGGATGAAAATCTTTGACCCCTTTGACTTCTTCTAAACTTGGCGCATTTCACCCCTTGAGAAGGATGGGCGCATTTGGAGGGGTGAGGAGGACGAACTCAACACTTAGAAAATTTTCTAACTCTCATGCTTCAAGGTGGGCGCATTTTGGCATGGCTACAGGATGAAAATTGTTGACTTTCCTTGACCTTTTGTATTTTGGGCGCATTTTGCCTTGATGAAGGATGAAACTTCATAATTAGAATATTTTCATGTTTTCTCCAGTTTCCCTTGGGCGCATTTAGGGGGGTGAGGAGGACGAGAGATGTTGACTTTCTTTGACTTCATTGCTGGATAGGCGCATTTAGGCTAGGCAGAAGGACGGATTTTATACTTAGAAAATTTTATCATGTCTTCATCAACTTGGGCGCATTTTAGCTAGGGAGAAGGATGAAGTTCAGACTTAATCAATTTTTTCCTCGTCTTCGCCAACTTTCATGCCCTGCTATTTATAGTAAGCCCTCTGATTTTTGCATCTCTGAAGCTCAAAACGATTTGAAATTTCAAACACTGCATCCTCATGACCTAGTTACCCTGTTTTCACTGCTATTTTTAGTCGGCCTGCTATTTTTAGCCCATTTCTGAGGATGATTTACTATAAATAGTAACTGTTCGCTTCTGATAGCTCCACTGCTCCGATTGACCTGAAATTTGAATGAGGCGCTCCTCACCATGTGACCTGACTACTGACGTCAGCGCATGCACCTGACTTGCTATTTTTAGCCTGTTTCCAAAATGACTTACTATAAATAGTAAGTGCTCCGTTTGACTTGAAATTTTACCAGTAGATAGCCTGAAGGATGCTGATCGCGGTGGTTTACACCGGTTTTCAAAAATTCTGACTTTTTACTCTTCTTTTCAGGCTCCGAAGTTGGAAACCCTAATTTGCTCTACATGCGTATCAAATGATCTCTGTTTGTCTTCGTTTCTGCTGCATTGCGATCAGTTCGTGATTCTGAACTGCTGGGAGGTGGCTGCCGGGATGCACCTGCTAAAAATAGTAAGTTTCTTACTGAGTGATTATCTCCATTTGCATGTCATACCACTGCGAAGCTCTCGAAAAACCCACCAGGAATCATCCGACATGCAAAAGAAACCCTGACATGCAAACCCTAAAAATAGCCTCGGAAGACTGAATTCTGAAAGTTGTCTCATTTTGCATGTTATACTGTCGCGAAGTTCCCGAAAAACCCAGAAGGAATATCCAGACATGCAAAGGAAAACTCTGCATTTAAGCCCTGAAATTTGTCCCGGAAGCTAGATTGCTAAAAATAGAAAGTTGTCTGTTTTCGTTCAAATTTTGCACGCGAGTAGCCTGATGTGCTCTGAATGCTGTGACTGTCGGAATCTCAAAAATGCTGATAGATTGCCTGTAATTGCACACTTACTAAAAATAGTAAGTACTCAGAATTTGATGAAAATTTGCTGAGAGTCTGCTGGGAGCATGCTAACATCAGTGTTAAGCTCAATTTTCAATTTACTCACCCTGTTCGACTTCAGACTGACCAAGAAAGATGAAAACCCTAATTTTCAGACTCGGTCAATTTTACGCTTAAGCTCAATGACGGGCACAATCCTTGAAAGGCAGACATCAGAAAAGAGACAGAGAGAGAGAAAGAGAAAAACCCAAGCCAAAAGACCAGAATGGAGCAAAAATTAGGGGGGGTCCCCATTTTGAATGGGGCGATGTGTGAAAAGGTCACAACAGTATGGACTCAAGAAGCTCATTTACATCAAACATAAACACCCATAACTAACTATTTGCATGAAAATTAAGTCCTACTTGAAGTCGAAATAAGAAGAAACCTCACAAACTACCCACAACAAAAGTTGAATTCACCATCAATGAAATGCTTTTATTATGATTAGCCTTTGTGACAATATCTTACAAAAATTCTCGAAGGGAGAATTCCCCTTCTTCAAATAATGCTATGAAAACTATTCTAACTCCAAAAATGTCTACTCTCTATTATGCTCTGATATCTCACTAATTGCTATCTACTAGTGTACAAATGAGGGGACTCCCCTTTATATAGCTGGCCAACCTCAACGGATGGTCCAGATCAAATTACAATGGAGGGCTCAGATTGAGCCACCTCAGCCCTAGACAAGACTAACCCTAAAAACCGCCAGAAGGTGGAGGAGTGGCGTCATTAATGAACCCAAAAATAGCAGATTCCTCCCTGACCACTATGGGCAATTAATGCCCACTATCCCTCTAGAAGATTCTCTTCCATGACCTTGTTTCCATTGCTCTTTTCTCTGACCGCGTAAGCTACGAACCGGGCCAGCACCTCATCAACTTCCTCCTCAGAAATTGCCGGAGTAAAATTGAGCTGATATTCAAGGATAGACACCATCCGCTCCTGTTGCTCGCAAGACCTTCCCCAAGCCTCAATAGACTCCTGTGTGCTTTGAATAATTGCTGAGAACGTAGAGATGTTCTCAAAGTCAAGTTGAGAGAACATCTGCATCTTGGAGAAGAAAGGCTGCAACCTTGCCCTCAATCCGTCTATCTCTACCTCCTCGGGAGCTAGCCTCTTGGCGAACAATGAATCCAATGTATTAAGGATGCCTTCGTGAATATTCCTCATTGCCTTCTTGATTTTAGAAGACTCCACAGCTGCCATGTCGAAGAAGCCCTTTCCAGTGAATGCAGCTGAATGCCACCCAAGAAAATCATACCTGTCCCCAACCTGGATCACTCCTTCATTTATCAAAGTTTGCGTGGGCACACGCATCAAAATAGCGAGGCGAGGAATGGTTTTGTCCTGGAAAATATGAGTATCACCCCAAGCTTGCTCGACACCATCTAGGTGTGAAAGGATACCAGACGTACTCCGAAAAGAGGAGACAAGGTCGGCTATAAATTTCTCTGCCTCAGTGCGAATGCCGCTTATCCATTTATCTCCCTCTCGTATAGCTCTCTTCATTTCTTCAAGCCCACTGATTGGTTCTCGTGGCAGCTCCGGTGGGAGCTCCACCACTGGGTTCTCTTGAGCCCCTGGACGTGCTAGATGTTGCACATATCCAACCAATGCCCTGTGCTCCTTCTTCAATCTCTTATACTTTTGTTCCTTTCGTACCAATCTATCCTTCAAAGCGTGAAAGAAATTTTCAGCTTCTTCAACTACTTGCACTCCAGAAGGACGTCCCAATTCAATTGTGGTGACGGTGTAATTTTCTGGCATTGCGTCACTTAAGTCATGATCCTCCCTTGGAATGGCAATATGGAGGGTGCGCGAACCGGCCTCAGTAGTCTCCATTTTCGAATACTTCTTTGCCCTCTTCCTTTTCGGTGACCTACTTGTTCTGTTTAGAAGTTTCTCCATCTCAATTGCCAGGTTAGCATCATCGTCCCGATCTCTCCTTATAGCATGTGAGAGCCAACTACGCTAAGTGTTGTAAACAATAAGGGGCTGCTCTTCAGTTGCCTCCACCTCATGAACCTCCTCTCGAGCAGTATTTTGTTGAGGTTCATCTATCTCCATATGTTGATTATTCTCCTCATGAGCTCCAACCCTTGACTCTATGATGTCTTCCTCTTCGAAAGCTATCTCAAGAGCATGATCAAAGTGGGTATCTGTTTCTGTTTCTTCTCTCTCATCTGGCTGATCGGCACCCTCAGGAGCATTAGCACTCTAACTGTCCATTTCTCTTGGCATTGGCTGGTTGACCTCTCCAACTTCCGGCTCCTCATTCTAGCCCTCTGATCTGCAAACAGTGAGACTTCACGCACGTTGGAGGAATGGCTCAACAACTGAGTAGATGATGTATCCTCCGATCCCTGAGGTTCCGGCTGAATTGGTTCTTCCTGTTGTTGCGGCTCCGGAGCTTGGGCAATCTGCTTCTTTTTCCTTGCTGACACCAGTGGCCTTCTATCACCCATGAGGTTGTATGAGAGGGCAATTGATCTTCTCCTCAATCTGTGAACGCGCTCCTCTACCCAAGTCCTTGTAAAAGTCAAGACGGGAATAGACAAAGTGTCTAAGTCCGTAATCTCCGGCTCAGCCCAATCTGGTGGTGGGATCGGCGTGTTCTTTATCGATTCATAATCTGGATGAATAAGCCTTGCATCTTCTTCAACTTGATCCGGCACTGGGACCACTTCGCATTCTCTGATTAATTTAAGAGGCAACCTGGAAAACATTCTTTTTCTAATCTCAGCTTCGTCTCCAGCATTCGCCCAAAAATCCTCCAAGTGAGCCCTATGCCTGTACTCCTCACCCTGCACTATTCCAATCTTCCCTCGAGGATCAAAATCCTGTCGGCTAGTATGGAGAGTTAACTGATAGAACCGCAACTCTTCTTCGGCCTCCTTGGCTGCCTGCAAAGAAGGACGCTCCTCTAGCGAGTTTCCCAAAACAATGGGAAAGTGTAAACCTCCCTTCTTCCTTCTTATAATTTTGTCGTAGGCCACCAGTTGCCTAGACAGCTCAAGCATTATCATTCTATTCATGGGGTACCTTAGTAGTCGGTAGACGTATGAACTGTACCCCGGCAGCCTTAAATAGTCGAACTTTGGGAATTGGACGAACCAAAACCCATACTCCTCTATCAACATTTGCGCCTCTTCAGATATCCTCTGTTGCAATCTTCGCTGAAGGGTCCTCGTGATGTACATGGTGAAGGCGTCGTTCACCCTCTTGAAGTCGGCCGTGCTTGTGAGATGCAACTGCCTGCAAGATTCATGAATCTTGAACTGGTTAAAACCGCACCCAATCGGCTCTTGGTATGCCGACCCCCTGTATTTTGTCATCCGAGCAAGCATGTAGATGACATACGAACTCATGTAGAATGTCCTTGTTCTCCTCAGATTTTCGAACTGTTCATTGATGTTATCGCTGATCATCTGAGCCCAATCCACATCTGCTTTCCCTTCGAGCACCACGTTGATGTAAAAGAACATCCATGGTTCGAACACATATGACTGTGGGCTGCCGTTAACTCGACTAAGCAACATGATGATATCATAGTATTCCTGCTTCAGCTCCTCTGAAATTATTCGCTTTGGCAGCCTAGCGCCAGGAGGTTTTGGCTTTCTCATCTAGGTGGTGTTAATTCTCTTCATGCATTTCTCGAAAGATGTGGCATACATCTTATCAGCCTTTTCCTTGGACTTGTATAACATCTTGTCTGTAGCCAGGATCCTGAATGCCTCGCCAATTGCATCAGGTGTGAGGTTGGCCAACAACATGCCATCCGGAGAAACAATCGTCCGATGATCTGAATTGTAGAAGTTTGCGCACTCCATAATCAGCTCTGGACATCGAACTGCTGGTTGAAACCCGGCTGCTGCATATAACCCGCTCTTCACAATGTTGTGTGATACTTCCGTCGGAGGATTCCCACCTTGCCCATATATCCTTCGCATGAAGGCTTCGAGGTTGAAAGACCTGAGGTTGGTGTCCGTCAAATTGCCGAACTTTGACACGATCTTAGACTCCGGAATGAAAGATTTCTTCAAGCTCTTGATGATTGCCTTCCTGGAGGCGTTCTCTTTGATAGCCTCATTATTTCCAGCCTTAGCTCCAGCTTTGCTTGTTCCAGCAACATTAGCTTTTCGTCCTTCAGCCATCTGCAAAACGAGAAGCAAACATTACACTTTAAACTTTTAAAATAAAAACTATGAGAGATGGCTGGCGAATGGAGTTGGCTGCGAAAAGAAAAAATAAAATTAATAACTCCAGCAGTCAAACTCCAGCTTCAAACCTCGATAACTTTAAAATTTGAAATATAAAACTCCGAACTTTAACAATTTGCAGCCAAAAGAATTTTCAGCTCTCCGAAAGAAATCAACTTCACAATTTCAGCTTCGGAAAATACTTCAAGTTTCAGCAACTTTGAAAATATTAAATCAGCAACTTCGAAAGTTTTAAATCAGCAACCTTCAACAATTTCTACTTCTGATTTGATTCTTTCAGAAAATTTAAATCTCAGCAACTTTAAATACTTACTTGGAGAAATAAAATTCTCAACCTCGGTAGCTTATATTTCAGATTTTACTTCGAGTCTCAACAACTTCGCAACTTCAGAAATTTCAATTTCTTCAGCAACTCCAAATCTCGAGAAATTCAAACCCCTTGAAAAATCGAATTTAACACCTCCTCTCACTTTCAGCAACTCTCAACTTCGAATTTTGTGAGTAGAAATGAAAATCCTTGAGGTTTTTATAATTGAAAGCTGGTGCTTATTTTAGCAAATGCCATTAATTCTCTTCATCATGACTTAGACATTTTCCAAATTTAAAAGAGAATATTCCAGTCGTCTTACAGTCGTCATAGCAATTTGCTATTCCGGGAGATTCTTTCCTCGATTTGAATTTAAAATTTCCCTCCCGACTGCCAGTTACTTCCAGCTGACTGAAGTAATTTCGAGAAAAATCATTTTACTTCGGTTTAAAATAATCTCGCCACTTTTAAAATGGCATATTTTAAAATATAAAATTTAATTTAAATGCCATTTAATTTATTTCACCAGCGCCCGTGAAAAATCAACGTCAGCACTTCAAAATGTCTAGGCATAATTTATTTTCCATCCGTAATAACTCCGAAATGAATTCCCCACGATTAAAATCGTCCGAATTTTAAAATTTCATGGGTTCAAATTAAAGGGGAACTTTTAATTTAACCTAGGAAAATAATTAAATTAAATTTTAATTAATTTCTCCGACTTAGGCAAATTTTGAAATGAATTGCCTAGAGAAATTTTAGCACTTCCAACGCCTTGGCTTGATTTTTATCTTCAATCTCGCTTTTGGAAAAATTTAAACGTTTTCGAATTTATAAAAAGTCACCACATGGTTTTACGTAAAAAAAAGGGGGGGGGACATTTAAATTAATATTTATTGACACCCCTTTCTAGCCACTTAGAAATTTTATTAAATTCTCAAAGCAAGGTGCATATGATGGCTTCTACTTCCAATGTTGTTGCCTTACAAATATTTCAAAGCTTTGGGCACATATGAGCTTCTCCAAATCTAGGCGCATATCATACCATGTGCTTTCTCCTTAGTCAAAATTTCATTCTTATCCTCCTTGAGGTTAGGTGCAAATAGCACTGGAGGTTTCAAATTTCATAACTTAGAATATTTTCCAAGTCAAAAGGGGTGCATTTCATGTCTTCAACTTCCAATTTTATAACTTAGTCAAATTCACTAACCCACCTTTATGTCTTTGGGCGCAAATCCACCCTTGGACGTCAAATTTTTGTCACTTAGGAAATTTCTAGCTCACTCCTCAGGCTGGGCGCAAATCACATCTTCTTCTTCCAATTTCAACGACTTAGGATATTTTGAGTTTTCCCTTCAACTTGGTGGGCGCGTTTGGAGGCTTGAGCTTTCAATTCCACGCCTTAGAATATTTCATTAATCTCAAGTTGCTAGGCGCATCTGATAGGGGCAACTTTCAATGTACTGATACTTAGAAATTTTTATCTCTTGACTCAATGTGCCAGGCGCAAATAACCCCTTGAACTTCCAGTTTAAAGACTTAGGCACTTTCAATTTCACCCTCTCCAGGCTAGGCGCAAATCAATGGGTTAGCTTTGAATTTGATGACTTAGAAAATTTGAAAACCCCTCTTCATAGCCTTGGGCGCAAACAAGAGGGTTGCCTTTCACTTGGGGGCGCAAATGATAGACTAAGCTTTTAATTTTATCAACTCTAAGCTCAAGGGTGCAAATAGCATGGGGAGCTTTTAGTTTTCTGGGCGCATTTCACTGGGGTAACTTTCAATTCCATGCCTTAGTCAAATCTCACCTTCCTAACCAATGGCGCATTCTGGAGGTTCCTCTTCCACATTTGTCATACTTAGAAAATTTTTACCTTCACTTTCTCTTCAAGGGCGCATTTGGGACCTCCTGCTTCAAATTTCCAATACTTAGGCGCATTTCTCATGTCTAGCTTCCAATTTCACGCCTTAGTCAAATTTCGAAGTCTTTTATCCTCAGGGGCGCATTTGATAGGTCGAGCTTTCATTTTCTACGCCTTAGTCAATTTCCAAGCTCCCTTTTTGACCCTGGGCGCATATTAACCATGGAGGTTCCAATTTTCGAAACTTAGAAAAAATTTAAAGCTCTTTCAAAGTGGGGCGCATTTCACATGTCCTCCTTCAAGCTTACACCTTGGGCGCATATAGTACCTTGAACTTTCAATTCGCTGACACTTAGAAAATTTCTACTCTTCAATGCTCAGGGGCGCAAATGGAGGTATGTGCTCTTAGGCGCAAATGCAAGGGGGAGCTTTGAATTTTCACTAC
Organism: Sequoia sempervirens; assembly: GCA_007258455.2. Classification (NCBI taxonomy): domain Eukaryota; kingdom Viridiplantae; phylum Streptophyta; class Pinopsida; order Cupressales; family Cupressaceae; genus Sequoia; species Sequoia sempervirens. Next base: position 60,117,811 of record VDFB02000002.1, on the reverse strand, counting down.
TTAGACAAATTTTTCCAAGTCAAAAAGGGGGCGCATTTGACCCATGGAACTTTCAATTTGTAACCACTTAGAACTTTTCAACTTACTCCTCAGGCTGGGCGCATTTCCCCATGCCAACTTCCAGTTTTCATGCCTTAGGCAAATTTTTCCACTCCAACATCTTTGGGCGCAAATCACATGTAGAGCTTTCATTTTTGATAAAATTTTATTCTTCAAGTTCTTAGGCGCCTGTGGAGGGGTCAACTCTAGGTTTGACTTGTGAGCCTTCATTTTTGCCTTGATAGAATTTCACCTGTCTTCAGCCTCTTATAGCAAATTCTGGTGCCGGACTTGAAAAATTATCAAACCTGATGTGCTCCGTGCCCTTTGCCAAATTTAGGGTGATCTCCTGCTAACCCTAATTTGCCCTGAGTTTCTATTTTTAGAAAGTTCCTTGAATTTCGTGCTTTGAATTGACTTTGACTCCAGAAGGCTTGATTTTCACCCTGTTTTGAACTTCGTGGTGTGATCGTGCTGTCGGGGCCTGATGCCTGCCTGCACCTGCTATTTTTAGCAACCTACTAAAAATAGTAATTGCTCAGAATGTCTTCAAATTTGGCGTGTTGATTGCCTGAAGTGTAACGACCGTGGCTAGATGCTGCTTTTGCTTGACTGTCCTGTTCTGCCCTTGATTTTAGGAAACCCTAATTTCTCTGCCCATGCCTGCTAAAAATAGTAAGTGCCTGATTTTCCATTCTCTGCAACTCCGTTTGTCTTGAAATTTGCACCAAGGGGCCTTCATCGCATGTTTGACCTGTTCATACTGAGATTTCGCGCAGACCTACTATTCTTGGCATGCTTTGAAGTGGCTTACTATTTATAGCAGCTGCTTGATTTTGAAACTTCCTTAGCTCCGTTCGAGTTGAAATTTGAATGCGGTGATCCTTGTTGGTAAACTTGCCTGTCTGCACTGACGCCCGAGATTGAATTTCTATTTATAGCATGTGTCGGGAACACCTTACTAAAAATAGTAAGTGCTCCGATTGTCTTCAAATTTTGCCAACAAACTCCCCGGAAGATGCTGATCATGGTGGATACTTCAGTTTTGGACATTTTGACGTCTGATTCCTCATTTTTAGTCCTGGAGCTTGAAACCCTAATTTTCTTGCATGTTCCTCAAATGAGCTCTGTTTGACCTTGTTTCTGTTGCATGTCGATCAGTTCGTGGTTCTAAAGTGTCGGGCAGCTGCCAGAGAGGTACCTGCTAAAAATAGAAAGTGGCTGAGAAAGTGACCAACCAGTCATCAGATGATTTTGCATGTCCCATTACTCGAGAGATCTTGGAAAACCCAGTAAAACCCAGAAAAAATTTTCAACATGCAAGCATTGGCTAAAAATAGCAAGTTTCTAAAGAGTGACCAGTTTTGCTTGCATGTTACATCGTTGCGAAGCTCTCAAAAAACCCAGAAAGAATATGCCGACATGCGCTGAGAAAATCTGCATGCAAACCCTAATATCGGCCTCCGAAGGCCGAATGCTGAAAGTCGTTGTCCCGCTTTGCATGTCATATCACTGTGAAGGTCTTGAAAAACCCACAAAGAATCTTCGGACATGCATCAGAAAATGCAACATATAAACCCTGGAATTTGCTCTAGAAGCTGAACTGCTAAAAATAGCAAGTTGTCCGTTTCTGCTCAAATTTTGCTAGAAATGAACTCAAAGTATTCAGAATGTAATGCAGTTTCCAGAATGTGAAAATCTTGAGAAGATCAACCCTAAATTGACACTTACTAAAAATAGAAAGTTGGTAGAATTCAATGAAAATTTAGGGGAAACTTGCCGAAAGTACTCTAACAGCAGTGCTGAGCTCAGAAGTTGACTAACCAATTCAATTTGACCTCAAAGTAGTCTGAAGACGTAAAACCCTAATTCACTAGAAACACTCCAAACTTAGCCAAAATTCAAACCCAGGTCAAACGGTAAGTACATTAGACAGAAAGAAAAGATCAGACCAGAGAGAGATGGACCAGAAGACCCACACCAAAAGACCCAAATGAAGCGAAAATTAGGGGGGTCCCCATTGTGATGGGGCGATGTGTGAAAAGGTCACAACAGGGATGTCATCGGGTGAGTTTTCACTAGAACTAGGAAGCAGCTGTCGTCGGCCAAATGTCTCGCCGATCCGGTGAAGTCTCACCGAAGCAGGATACCTTCGGTGTATGTGTGGGGGCTTTGCTAAAAGGTCTTGCCGATATAGGAAAGTCTCCCCGACAGGGAAATTGAACTCGGCGAGGGGATGCGTCATCGATAAAAGGTCTCACCGATAGCAAGAGGTCCTGCCGACAAAGGGTGCTTTCGGTGTAATATTTAGAGTTCGGGAAGATGTCTCGCTGACCCGATGCTCACCAACCGTTGAGCACAGGAGGATGGGCCCTCACCAGAACAAGATGACTTCGCCAAGATGTCTCATCGACACATGGATGTCTCACCGAAAGAAGTGTTGAGCTCGGGTAGAGCAAAATGCGTTCGGGGTGACATCAAGGAGCTCTTGCCAAATGCGGATGACTAGGCAATGAGATGGTGACATCGGTATGACTCCTGAGGGCTGGCCATGTTGTCTAGCCGAAAACGATTGTCTCGCTGATGGTTTCAGTAATATCGATATGACTTTTGTAACTCGCTATGTGGTCTTGCCGATCATCATGCGTTATGCCGATAGTTGTAGGAAGGTATAATTGCATCGGGGAGACACGATTAGTGTCTCGCCGATATGCGATTCTACAGAGAGAACTTTTGACCACCCGAAGAATCTATGTGGCATCCATTCAACCAATCAGAGGGAGCTACAGGCAGATCGTTGGCAGCTTGACCAGTGCCAAGAAGATCAACAGGGTGAAAGCAACGTGAATCGGCTCTGAGCTCTGAAGCATTCAAAGCAGCTCGACAAGGGATTCAAAGGTGGACACGAGGACCAGAAGTGAATGCAGTAGCTGCAAAAGATCTGAAGGATTCTCCTGGAAACGACTCTTCACCGACATGGATAGCAGGGGCACACTTAAAGGCAGCATTAACTCCATTCAAAATATCTAGGGGAGATTTTTCTGAAGTCTGATATTTTGTAAGCCCTAGGGGCTGACACATTTTTGTATATTAGGCATTTTTGCCTCTTTGGAGAGGAGTTCTTCTGGATGCTTTTCGAAAGTCTGTGACTTCTACAGTCCTCTCTCAGATTAGCAAAATTCTGTAACTCATTTTGGAGCATGATATATAAAGTTTTCCTTGGTGACTATTGATGTTCGGATTTCCATCTTGTTCTTGTAGAGTGTTGTGCATTTTAGGTTCATAATCAAGTTATTTGTGAATTTTTTTTATTCCTTCATGACTTTATCTTGTGTTTTCATGCCTTTGCAAAAGCATCATTATACAAATCACAAACTGTGTTTACATAATCACATATGGATTCTAGTCTGTAAAAATTATTTTTCTCTCTGGAAAAAATGTGTGAATCAAACCTGTTGTGACATATTAATGCATAGCTTATACAGATTGGATGTGTAATCTTATGTTCATCATCAATATTCAAGTGTAATCAAAGTATCTCATTGTTCCTGTCATTTTGGTGCATCACCATAGGATTTAATTTTCATTTTTATGCATTATCCTTCTCCCTTTTCCTTCTAAGATTAGTAGTTAGGTGACACCAAAGGAAGCCGGCCTTCCCCGGAGGTTGACCTCTGTTTGCAAGTGACCCACAACTTTAGAGGTCTTCCCATGTTGCACTGGATTGTTGAGTTTTACATTCAACAGGGTGCAAAATCCAGGTGACAATAGTTTCTTGCACGCCCGGTGGGACCAGTTCCTCGTAATATTGTTGGTTTAGTATGCAACTAGCGAGTTCCAGCTTTACAGAAGTCATTTGTGCATACTTGGCAACTCCGTAGAGAGAAAGAACTTCAGAATCAGCGCCTTCTACAGTTTATGAGAAGAGTTCAAACAAGGAGCAGTTCGTCCCCTTTTGAATATTTGCAACTATCACCACCGAGGAGACAAGGCAGAGCAACAGAAAGGCCAAGGATAAAATTTGTTTATTCTAGAAGAGCCAAATCTACTCCATTTCTGAGATCTCATATTGCTGTCCCATCCTCTAATTTTCCTAGAGTGCAAATAAACCCACCTCAGCCACCTCTAATGGCTGCTCCCAGAAATCCACCTTTTGTGCCATTTGATGGAGGTAGTCCATTAAATTTGGCCCAACACAACGATATACCAGTGGCTACCTTAAAGAATTTATCAATCTTCACTGGGGAAGATCAGACTACCCTTGTTGAGCACATAAGGGATGTAGTTTCGTTATGTGGAGTACATCACATAACTCATGAAGATGTAGCTGTAAGACTGCTTGTTGCATCTCTCAAGGGTAAGGCTTTACAATGGTATCGGGATTTACCAGTAAACTCTATTGCAACATGGGATGATTTTGGTGAGAAACTGCATATGTAGTTTCAAGACAAATTTGATCACTTGTCTCTGGTGGAACAGTTGACAACAATAAAAAGAGCTCCTCAAGAGCAAATGACAGATTTTAATTTTTGATTCCAGAGGACTTGGTTTCGAATTCCTGTAACAGTGAGGCCATCTCTTGAGCATGCTTTTTTATACTTTCTTAAAGCTTTGAATAGTGAAATAGCGGTCATGACACAGTCAATGGGTGGCGAATCTTTGCTAGGTGCTTATGAAGTGGCAATCAGGGCAGAAAACTGTTTGATCTAGGCAAAAAAAATTACCCCTAGGCCACCAATGCCTATTTTTTTAGATATACAGTCTAATACGCCTTTGTAGGTACCTCCTTTTACACCTCTACCAGCTATACCAACGTTGCCAGTTGCTGTTCCAGTCGTTGTTAAACAAGAAAGTGTTGTTTCAGGCACGTCTGAGGAGTTACAAGAGATCAAAAGTCTGTTATAGACTTTTGGTAACAAGTTGGTGAACTTGGAAAAACAACAGTCCTATACTAGGCCTTATCAGCAGCAGAATCAGGCCTCAAGTCAGCCTTTTCAAGGTCAACAACAGCAATTCCAGGGGAATAGACAGCAATATCAAGGTAATTACCAAGGCCCAAGACAAAATATTGCTACAAGACCTTTTCAGGCCTATAATCCAGCTCCAATTAGTGCTGTCAAAGAGCTTGTCCTTGTTCAAAACAATTTGGCTGCGGATTATGAATGGTGTTATCCGTGTAATCAGCCACATAGTCAAGGTACGTGCTCTAATGGCGATATCAACCAAGCTCTTATGGTGCAAAATGCTGTAGGTGTGCAAGATTTGCCTAAAGAAGGGTATTCACAATAGCAGGATCAACCTGAAAATGATTCAACTCTCCTGAATTGGCAGAGAGAGGAATTTTGTGGAGTGAACCAGGATGACACATTTATTGCTGCTACTACTAGAGCCAAGAAGAGGGCTTTTGAGATCGAACAAGCAACAAATAAAGATAAGGGAGTTGTTGGTCCATCAAATCATCAAGTACCACGCATTTTGCAGCGAGGTCATGACACTAGTAAGTAGCAGCCTTTACATGCTTCATCCGCAAGTCAAGTGCAACCTGACCATGCTGTTGTAAAGACACAACCAAAGGTAAATATATCTGCACCTTTCAACATTGTTGAAAGTATGAAAAAAATGAATGTTTCAATTTCAATGTGGGATTCTTTAGCAATCCCTAGCCAAATGAACTTGTTACAGTCAACTTTATCAAATCCAATTAGTGCGAATTTTCAAAATGAAGTCTCTGTAGGCCAAACAAGGTCAGTTTTAACCAATGTGCTCTTGGATAGTACCACACAGCAAAGTAATGGTTTCAAGCCCCTTCCTTTCTATGTTTCCTTAATAGTGGGGAATAAATTGGTGCACAATTGCATGGTTGATAGCGGGGCTAGCAGTTCGGTAATGCCAAAAAAGATTGTAGACCAGTTAGGTTTACAATACCAGCTATTAGAAAAGGGAGTACTTCAATTGGATGGGACAACAGTAAACACTATAGGTGTTATTAAAGATCTGAATCTCACGCTACATGCCTGTCCTAATTTTTCAATCTCGCAAGATGTGTTTGTCATAGATTTGCCTCCATTTTTTACTTTATGCCTGTCTAGAGACGTCACAGCTAAAATTGGTGGGTATTTATCTTCAGATTGGTCCCATATGCTTTTTAGGACTAGGCATGGTACTAAGGTAACTATAACTTCTGAGTCCCTTGCCAAGGATCACATTGAACCTTATGTGCCATCTGCTATAAATGTTAATTCTGTTGTTTTAGAGGATACTGAACTGGCTTCAGCACAAGAGTTACAAGCTGTGAGTGTACCTGAGGTACTCTTGAATGAATGGGCAGCTGAGAACGTGATTGATAATCCAAATGAGCTTATTCAGGATGTTGGTCTGGGCAATTATGTATTGCATGAAGCTGGGATAAAAATGCCAAATCTTGAAAGAAGTGCAGAAAGTCACTTTGAGCAGCAGAACGAATTATGGGAGATGCATTTTGATGGTTCTAGGAGCAAAAATGGAGTTGGAGGAGGTGCAATGCTTGTATCTTTGCAGGGTGACAGGTATTATTCTGCATTCCATTTTGCTTTTGCGTGCTCTAATAACACTGCTGAGTATGAGGGCCTTGTTCAAGGTCTTGAGTGGGCAAGGAAGAGAGGAATAACCCGCTTGAAAGTTTATAGGGACAGTGAGCTAATTGTCAATCAAATAAGAGGCCTGAATGTTGCTAAAAACGACACACTAAAGTCTTATAGAAACAGAGTGTGGAATATGATTGAGGAATTTGATGTCTTTAACTTAGTATCTATTCTAAGGAACCAAAACAAACATGCTAATAGGCTTGCAGCCATTGGAGCATAGTTTGATATTCCAGGTGACATTAGAAAAGAGAAAGTACAGCAGTATGTGAAAGTTGTAGTCACGCCATCAATTCCTGATAACAACATTCACTGGCAGGTTTTTGGCAGTGATGAACAGATTCTTTCCTTTTTGCTCGAAGAAGATCAGTTCTCCATGGTGAATCAAGCAAAACTTAAGCAATAGTATGATGATCAAGTCATACAGCTGAGGACAAACAAGTTACCCAAAGGTCTTGTTACCTTAGAGTCGATTTTCAGTACTGACGATCAACTTAAAAAGGGTAAAGCTGGCTTGCAAATCAAGGAAGAACATTATGAAGAACTGGAGATTTTCAAAGGTAAACTCCTTAAGATAGGTAAAATTTGTTCACCTGAAGGTAAACAATCTTTTGTTGCCTTATGCCAAGAATTTTATGATGTGTTTACTTGGGAATACTCAGATTTGAAAGGTTTTGATCCCCATATTGCTCAGCACACAATTGAGTTAGAACCTAATGTCAAGTCAGTAAGGCAAAAACAAAGGCCCTTGAATCCTAAGCTTGAGCCCTTAATGATTAAAGAGCTGACCAAACTAGTTGAGGGGGGTATCGTCTTTCCTATTAAACACACTTCATGGGTTTCTAACCTTGTGCCGGTTAGGAAGAAAAATGGTGAAATAAGACTTTGTGTAGACTTTAGGGATCTTAACCGAGCATCTTTGAAAGATCACTACCCGCTGCCCCTCCATGGAACAAATCTTACAAGTAGTTGCTGGTTTTGAAAGATTTTCCTTGTTAGATGGTTTTTCGGGCTATAATCAGGTGCTGGTTAAAAAGGAGGATCAGTTCAAAACTGCTTTTACAACTAAGTGGGGCACCATGGCATACAAAAGGATGCCTTTTGGTTTATCTAATGCTGGTGCCATGTTTCAGAGGGCCATGGATATGGCATTTCAAAGTTTGATTAATAAGATTATGCTTATTTATTTAGATGATATTACAGTTTATTCTAAGAACGCTAATGAACATTTGTCACACCTTAAGCAAGTTTTTGAAAAATGCAGAGAGTTTGGTATTTCTCTCAATCCGAAAAAGAGTATCTTTGTTGTTCATTAAGGGAAATTATTAGGACACATAGTGTCAAAGCAAGGAATTACTATTGACCCTGAAAGAGTCGAAGCCATACTTGAGTTGCCATTACCCAATCACAAGAAGGGTCTGCAGAGCTTTTTGGGCCAAATCAACTTTCTAAGAAGGTTCATCCCTGATGTCGCAAGCTTGTTACAGCCTTTAACAGCTATGTTAAAGAAAAATGCAGTTTTCAGTTGGACAAAAGATGCCAAGAACAATTTTGAGACAATTAAGGAGGCCTTAGCAACAGCTCCTACGCTGGTAAATCCCAATTTTTCTAAAGATTTTATTTTGTATGCTTATGGTAGCACAAGTAACATTTCTGCAATGTTAGTGCAAAAAAATGAAGAAAATTTAGAGCAGCCAGTAGCCTTTGTCAGTCAAGGTATGGCTGATTATGAACAAAAGTATTCCTTTGTGGAAAAGCATGTTCTCGCCGTCATAAGAAGCCTTAAAAAATTCAAGCCTTTAATCTCTAATAATAAAATTCATGTCATGGTTGCACACCCAATTGTCAAGGAATTTCTGCTGAGCAAAGATTTGAATGGAAAAAGAGCAGGGTGGATCACTAAGGTTATGGAATATGATGTGGATATCAGGATTACCAAATTGGTTAGAGGTAAAGGTCTCTGTCAACAGCTTGCTACAGGGTCAAGCAGTGAAAATGAATTGGAAAAGGATGTTGTTTTTGCTAATGCAAATGAGTCTCAGAATGCTCAAGATGGTGTGACTGTGATAACGACTAATTGGGTTCAAGACATGACCCATTTTTTACAAACTGGTGAGTGTCCACCAGGTTTAGACAGACCTAAATGAAGATACTTTAGACTGCAGTCCATACCATATGTGCTGGTGAACAATGTTCTTTTCAAAAAAGATCTGAATGGTGTTCTATTAAGATGTATTCACAGTGATCAGATTGAAAAGGTACTTCATGAGTTTTACGATGGAGCTTCAGGAGGTCACTTTGCTCCCAGAACTACTACATGGAAGATAATGAGAGTTGGTTACTACTGGCCCAACTTATTTAAAGATACATATGCATGGTCAAAGAAATGTGTGAAGTGTGATCTTTTTGTAGGAAAAGAAAAGCTGCTTGCTATGCCTCTACATCCAATTTAGGTACAACAGCCCTTCATGAGATGGGGCATTGACTTCATTGGGCCAATAAATCCACCTTCTAGTGCTGGTCACAAGTGGGTACTTACAGCCACTGACTATTTTACACAATGGACAGAGGGGGTTGCATTAAAAGAGGCAAATGAATCTTCTGTATTGAATTTCTATGAGGATATAGTAACCAGATTTGGGGTTCCTGACTCTATCATATCTGATAACGCTCTTGCATTTGTGGGATTAAGATTAACTGATTGGGCTGTTAAACATGGCATTCATTTGAATACATCTTCAAATTATTACCCTCAGGGTAATGGTTTAGCTGAAAGCACGAACAAAAATCTCATTAGGATTATTAAAAGAACAATGGAGGGTAATCAAAGGACCTGGCACATTAATTTAAAGTATGCACTTTGGGCAGACAGAGTGACTCCTAAGAGGTCTATTGGTAATTCACCATACATGTTAGTCTATGGTAAAGAGGCTAGATTACCTCTATCTGTCAAATTTCCAGCTCTAGACATTGTTCACCAATTGGAGATGTTTGAGGGACATGACCCAATGTCCGTGACATATGCAGAGCTCATGGAACTCGAAGAATCAAGAGACAAAGCAATGAAAGCTTTGGAATATCATCAGCTCCAAACAAAGAAAACATTTGATAAGAAAGCTACAACCAGAAATTTTAAAGAGGGTGATATTGTTCTCAAATGGGATGTTCTGAAAAGCAAACTCGGCCAGCACACCAAGTTTGACAACATGTGGACGGGTCCATTTGTTATCCAAGACTGCAAAGAACACAATGCTTACTAACTGGCCACAACTGAGGGTGAAGTGCTTCCTATCCCAGTCAATGGGATACACCTCAAGCCTTGTTTTGAGGTTTGACAGGATCCTCCATTGTACATATTAGGTTAGGTTTTATTTTTTAGCAAGCGCTTCTGAATGTTAGCTCGATTGTTGTTTTCTTTCCCTAAGTGTTGTTCCAGCATGGTAAATAGCTTCTTTTCAGTTTCTCATGTTTTGTCGTTTTGGCAACCTATTGTGTTCTATGAGTCTCAAGCGAGTTGCAGCCATGTGCGAACTGTTTTTGTTTTTCTTTTCTGATGTTTTCCTAACGACTCCATGCCCAATGGACAAGTTTTGGCTACTGGTTTTTCATATTTAGCAGGCAAACATCCAGCAAAGGTCACCAGAAATGTTGCCCAATTTTCACCTATGGGCTCAATCAGGCAGGACAAATTGTGTTTCAAATGTCCAAGAAGGCCAGATGGGACATTTGCATCAGGGGTTAAATTATACATCTGATGCTAGGTCAAAGGGAACTCAGTTGGAGAGCCTGCCTTAGTCAAGTTTGGCATGAAAATCCTCTAAGGAGAGAGAGTCGCCAAGACCTTCCAGATGTCTCGCCAACTAGAAGGGGCCTCACTGAATGGAGGCATCATCGCCATGAGGTCTGGCCGATGGGGTGTGGTCTTGCCGAAAGGAAGAAATCTGCGCTCAGGGAAATAGAGTCGTTATGGGGAAATGTCTCAGCGACTTATGAGAGTCTTGGTGAAAGGGATGTCATCGGGTGAGTTTTCGCTACAACTAGGAAGCAGCTGTCGTCGGCCAGATGTCTCGCCGATCCGGTGAAGTCTCACCGAAGCAGGATTCCTTCGGCGTATGTGTGGGGGCTTCGCTAAAAGGTCTTGCCGATATAGAAAAGTCTCCCCGACAGGGAAATTGAGCTCGGCGAGGGGATGCGTCATCGATAAAAGGTCTCACTGATAGCAAGAGGTCCTGCCGACAAAGGGTGCTTTCGGTGTAATATTTAGAGTTTGGGAAGATGTCTCACCGACCCGATGAGTCTCACTGACCGTTGAGCACAGGAGGATGGGCCCTCACCAGAACAAGATGACTTCGCCAAGATGTCTCACCGACACATGAATGTCTCACCGAAAGAAGTGTTGAGCTCGGGTAGAGCGGAATGCGTTCGGGGTGACATCAAGGAGCTCTTGCCGAATGCGGATGACTAGGCAATGAGATGGTGACATCGGTATGACTCCTGAGGGCTCGCCATGTTGTTTGGCCGAAAACAATTGTCTCACCGATGGTTTCAGTAATATTGATGACTTTTGTAACTCGCTATGTGGTCTTGCCGATAGTTGCAGGAAGGTATAATCGCATCGGGGAGACACGATTAGTGTCTCGTCGATATGTGATTCTACAGAGAGAACTTTTAACCACCCGAAGAATCTATGTGGCATCCATTCGACCAATCAGAGGGAGCTATAGGCGGATCGTTGGCAGCTTGACCAGTGCCAAGAAGATCAACAGGGTGAAGGTGACGTGGATCGGCTTTGAGCTCTGAAGCATTCAAAGCAGCTCGACAAGGGATTCAAAGGTGGACACGAGGACCAGAAGTGAATGTGGTAGCTGCAAAAGATCTGAAGGCTTCTCCTGGAAACGACTCTTCACCGACATGGACAACAGGGGCACACTTAAAGGCAGCATTAACTCCATTCGAAAGATCTAGGGGAGATTTTTCTGAAGTCTGATATTTTGTAAGCCCTAGGGGCCGACACATTTTTGTATATTAGGCATTTTTTCCTCTTTGGAGAGTTCTCCTAGATGCTTTTCGAAAGTTTGTGACTTCTATAGTCCTCTCTCAGATTAGCAAAATTCTGTAACACATTTTGGAGCATGATATATAAAGTTTTCCTTGGTGACTATTGATGTTCAGATTTCCATCTTGTTCTTGCAGAGTGTTGTGCATTTCAGGTTCATAATCAAGTTTTTTTGTGAATTTTTTTTATTCCTTCATGACTTTATCTTGTGTTTTCATGCCTTCCTTTGCAAAAGCATCATTATACAAATCACAAACTGTGTTTACATAATCACATATGGATTCTAGTCTGTAAAAATTATTTTTCTCTCTGGAAAAAGTGTGTGAATCAAACCTGTTGTGACATATTAATGCATTGCTTATACAGATTTGATGTGGAATCTTATGTTCATCATCAGTATTCAAGTGTAATCAAAGTATCTCATTGTTCTTGTCATTTTGGTGCATCACCATAGGATTTAATTTTCATTTTTATGCATTATCCTTCTCCCTTTTCCTTCTAAGATCAGTAGTTAGGTGACACCAAAGGAAGCCGGCCTTCTCCGGAGGTTGACCTCTGTTTGCAAGTGACCCACAACTTTAGAGGTCTTCCCATGTTGCACTGGATTGTTGAGTTTTACATTCAACAGGTGCAAAATCCAGGTGACAACAGTCCCCATGGAGAGTCCTCTTTGTCTCGACCTCCACGGCCTCCTACTGCTCCTGCTCCCAAAGCAGTAAGTGGGAAGAGGCCCGCTGCCGAGGAACTTGAGCCAACTCCCCCTGTTGTTTCTCAACTTGCTCCTCCTGCTCCTATTCAGGAGTCTGTTCCTCCGCCGGAAACGGTTGTAGAGGATGCTCCCATGGTTGAACAAGAGTCTTTTTCCCTTTCATAGCCTCCGGCCTTTGGTTCCAAGAGTCGCAAAAACCGCCTTGTGCGTGAGCGCAAGCGTTGATGAAAGGCTCTCATGGTTGAGCAAGCCACCTTACAAAGGAAGGGAGAAGAGACGATCTTCCCTATATCAGGGATCCTGCCGCGTCTTCCTCTCTCCTTCCCTCTGCTTTTGTTCAAACCAGCTCTGTATCGCTTTCGGCTTCCGATGTAGTATGAATGCGCCTGACCCTAAAAAGGTGCAGGTGTTCATTGCTCCTTCGATGGAGCCGCCTTTGCTGATGTCCCTCTCGGATGTCCAGCCATTTCCAAAACCCGTAGATATGACGAACACCTCGGTCGTATCTACTACAGTTCTCTCCTCCTTTTTCTCCACACCTCTTGCCTCGTTTGTGGGGAATTCGCCTCCTCCGATGAAGCATAAGGTGGAGAGTGGTCCTTCCAGCAATGGAGGACATAAGAGGAGCCCACCTTCTCCGAAAGGTGGTTCCCTGCTTACTTGTTCAAGGGAGTGGCTAAGGATATTCAAATTACAATTCAACATGTAAATACCATCACGACGACGCATATAAACATGCCAATCATAATTGAAGTTAGGTTTGAAACGTTCCAGTCAACCACGCAAGGCAAACTTACCATCAATAAGCTCGCTAGTGGTATGGATTTAAACGAAGATTGCTTAGATTAGACACCGCATTCCACAACAATCTAAGTACATGAAACAAAATTTATTCTACTTTAAGCTCTACTTTAAAATGCTAAGTGATTCGGAAGGATGAAGGAGCCTTGCTAGCTACTCACAACAAAAGAAGAAATCACCATCAATGAAAACTCTTTTATTATGAAAGTGTTCACAACAACTTCTTACAAAGCATTCAATGAGAAAACTTTCCTTCCTCTTCAAACTATGCTATGCTATCAAACTATGCTAACTGTCTATCTATGCTCTATCTCCTAACAGTCTCTCTATGTCTAATGATCTAATGAATTACAAATGAGGGGGGATGCCCCTTTATATAGTTGGCCAAGTCCAATGGACGACTCAGATTACAATCAAATGGATGGCTTTGATCGTGCCACCTCAGCCCTAAACAAGATTCACCTAAAAACCGCCACAAAGAAGAGTGGGGCAATAAATGAGCTAAAAAGATTCCCATTCATTCCCGAAACATCATGGGCAATTAATGCCCACCATCATCTTCCAGAAGATCATCATCTAGAAGGGCGTTTCTATTCTCCTTCTCCTTAACTGCAAAGTCAACGAATCTGGCCAGCACTGCTTCAACTTCCTAAACCAAAATAGGAAGGATGTGATCAAGCTGAAACTCAAGTACTGTTACCATCTGTCCATGCCGAGTGCAAGACTTCCTCCAAGTGGTCAAGGCATCTTGAGTACTCTGAATAAGGCTGGAAAAGGTCGAGGTATTTTCAAAATCATCCTGCACAAAATCCTTCACCTCAGAAAAGAAAGGCCCCAATCTACTCTTCAAACCAACTGCAGTCACCTCCTCAGAAGTCAATCTCCCAGCAAAGATAGCCTCAACCGTGTTCAGGACTCCATCCATAATATTCCCCATGGCCTTTCTGACTCTAACCGAATCTGCCCGTGCTGCGTCAAAGAAACCTCGGCCTGTGACCATTGAAGAATACTAGCCAGTAAAGTCATACTTGTCACCTTCCTGAATCACGCCTCCCTCAACCAAAGTATGCAGGGGTGTATGCATCAAAGCCTCTAGACGGAGAACAACCTTGTTCTGATAGATGTGAGCCTCACCCCAAGCTTGATCAACTGCATCAACTCGTGCCATAATGCCAGAGGCCAGCTGATAAGAATGAGCAAGATCTTCCATAAAATTTTCGGTCTCAGTGCGAACATTAACAACCCATTTATCCACCTCCTATGCCATCCTCCTCAAGTCCTCCAAGCCACTAATTGATTCTCTAGGAAACTCGGCTGGGAGCTCAATTGATGGATTCTCTTTCCTACAAGGACGAGACAAGTGTTGTACATAGCCAATCAATGTTTTGTGCTCCTTCAATCTTTTATACTTGCCTTCGGTTCAGAGCAGCTTGTCCTTGAGTGCCTAGTAGGAGTTATCACACTCAATTATCTGTGCTCCAGTAGGGCGGTCCAAATCCATGGTAGTGATCACATAGTTCTCCGGAACAGCCTCATCTCGATCGCACTCAACCCTAGGTACAACCATGTGAAGCGTGCGAGAGCCATCTTCATCTGTTGAAATCTTTGAGAACTTTCTAGCCTTCTTTGTTGGAGGTGCACTGATCCTACTCAGAAATTCTTCCATCTCAATTGCTGGATCGGTTTCTTCAATGGGGTACCTTCTCATCCTGTCCCTTAGCCAATCCGGCACCACCAGCTGCAAGTCAGAAATAAGGAATGGTTGCTCAACCCTTGCTTCCTCTTCACAAACTTCTCCTCTATCATCATTCTGACGAGGCTCATTAATCTCTATAGGCTGAGTATCTCCCGAACCTTGGGTCTCTTGCCCTGTAGTAGTGTCATCCTCTAATGCTGCATCAATCTCATGCTGGAAGCGAGTATTCGTGGCCGTTTCTTCGTCCTCTTCCTGCTGGTTCTCTCTTATAGGTGCATTGACACTCTAGCCAATAGACTCCCTACGAGGTGGCTAATTTGCCTCCTATAATTCATGTTCTTCATTCAATCTCGCTCTCTGATCTGCAAACAGTGAAACTTCCTGGACACTTGAAGAGTGAGTCCTCAATGGCGTATGTGATGCCTCCTCAACTCTTTGAGGCTCTGGCTGGATTGACTCTTTTCTTCGTGGCTCCGGAGCTCAAGCAACTTGCTTCTTTTTCCTAACAGTTGGCGACCTATGATCTCCCATTAAATTATAAGAGGAATTGACCTACCCTTAAGCCTATTCACATGCCTCTCCACCCAACCTCTTGTGAATGTCAAGACTGGTATGCAAAGCATATCCAAATCTGTAATCTTTGGCTCCGACCAATCCGAAAGTGGGAGTGGTGTATTCCTCACTGTCTCATAATCAGCCTGCATAATATTCATATCTTCATCTACCTGGTCTGGAACCGGAACAATTTCACATTCCCTAATCATGCTCAATGGTATCCTCGAAAACATCCTTCTCCTCACTTCAGCATCATCCAACACACTTGCCCAGAAATCTTCAATGTGCGCCTTATGTCTAAATTCCTCAGCCAATATCCATCTGATATTTCTATGAGGATCATAATGTTGCCTGCTAGTATGATAAGAGAGGTGGAAAAATTGAAGCTCATTTTCTGCTTCCTTGGCTGCCTGTAGTGTAGGACAAACTTCATCTGAATTTTCCATGATGATAGAGAAGTCAAGTCCTTTTTTCTTCTTCTTCTGAATCTTATCATAGGCAATGAGCTGCCTAGATATCTCTAGCATTAAAATTTTGTTTGTGGGGTATCAGGACAATCTGTATGGATAAGACGAAAACCCCTACAGCCTAATGTAAGTGAACTTCAGAAATTGGATGAACCAACATCCGTACCTCTCAATCAACTCTTGAGCTTCCTTTGATATTCTATAATGAGTTCTTTGCTGAAGAGTCCTCGTTATATGCATCGGGAAGGCATCATTGACTCTTTTGTAGTGAGAAGTGCTTGTCAAATGCAACTACGGACAAGCCTCATGAATCTTGAATTGTTGAGAACCACACCCAATCGGCTCCTTGTATGATATCCCTTTGTACTTCGTCATTCAAGCCAGCATATAGATGACATATGAGCTCATATAAAATGTCCCCGTTCTCCTCAAACTTCTGAGTTGTTCATGCAAATTGTCGCTGATCATCGCCGCCTAGTCAACATGTTCTTTGCCCTCCAGCACAATGTTGATTTAGTAAAACATCAATGGCTCAAAGATGAATGATTGGGGGCTCCCTCCAACTTTGTTGAGCATCATAATAAGGTCACAAAATTTGTAATGTCCCCTTTTTCGTGAGCAATGGAGTTTAGAGGAATTAGCCTATTCTTGATCCTCGTAGGCTAATGGAGCTTGATAAGAGGGTCATTTGGCAGATACCCAGTTAATTGGTTGGCTCATTTCGTGATTTATTCTTCATATGGAGGTGTTCTAATGATATGTTTATATTTTTAGAAACCTCATGTTATAAACTAATGTTATGTTTGCACTTTATGTTATGAATAATTATTTTATTATAAAGTGCAAAATAATAAAATAAAATAAAATAATATTCCTTCTAGAAGGTGACTTGGGAAAGTTCTAGAAGGAGGCCGACCTCTTGAGGAAAAAGAATAAATAGGCATTGAGGGCTCATTTCGTATCATCGAGATTTGTTGTTGTTGATGTTGATGTTTGATGGTTGTGGAGCCTAGGGTTTCTGCAGTTGTCTTTGGCCATTGAGAACGAAAACTCTCAATTGGTGAGCAATTTTGAGGGTGTGAAATATCACTTGAATTATTGCAGCTGGGAGAAAGTTACTTCAGACTTTCTATTTGAGCTCCATTGTTAAAACTTAGTGGCCTTTGGCCAAGTTTTTGTATGATTCAATTTAGGGATTTGTGGAGACATTTTGGTGTTAAGTCTTCAACAAGTTTGGCATGAAGGAGTTCGATTGCATGCTCATATTTTTATATCAGTCATTTCCAGAACTTTTGTCTTCATATCAGCTTGTGTGAGAGGTTCAATTTTGCTCATGGGCACTTCATCTTGGGACGATTTCATCTAGGAGTGGAGGCACTTCATATTAGAGGTCTAGGCGATCTTTTTGGAGGCTTTGTTGGCGACCAAGAGGCTGCATATTATTTTATATCTGCCATTGCTTCAGAAACAGGGGGCGGCAGCATAGGTGGCTCGATTTGGGTTCATGAGGTCTTCATCTTCTGAGATAATGCTTGCTTCATCATTGGAGACTCAAGGCAACTTCAAGCTACAGGTTCCTTGAAGATTTCATGCTATCTACATGTCATATAGATGCATTTTATAGAGCTGTTGTAGATGTTTATTTTGGTATCAGACTTGATTATAAAATCAATATTGTCATTGTATTTGTTCATCATTTTTATTCAAGCTGTTATAATCAGCATCTTTTAATCTTTGGAGTTGCATTGTAAATCACAAATACTAGCTACTGCTGTAGGTAGACATTGTAATCAGACTTTGGCATTTTCAGTTGGGTCATGTTGTAAGCCAAGAGTCTTGGCATTTCCATGAAAACTTGTGTAGGCAATTGCATTTCAATAAGACATCATCTTTGGGAAGTCTCACATGGTTGTAATGTTCATTTGAATGTGATATGAAGATGTATGCCAACTATTTGACAAAATGTCAATGGCTGTAGATGTTCTTATCAACATATAGGTTGCATACCAACTGTTTGCTAAAATTACCAATTGGCTGTAGGTGCATGTTTTGCATTTAGAAGTCATATATAAGCATTGTAAAAGATGAAATTAAGTCATTGATGCATCTAGGATATAGTTTATGCATTGTAGTTTTGATTTCCAAGCATTAGAGTTCTTTGATATCATCTTCGAGCCTTTATATCAGACTGATAACTCAAACCAGCAAGCTGAAAGTCTTGCATGTGAAGTGTTTGATGAAATTCATTGAGCCTTCAATCAGCATTTTGAGATCAGATTTGAGCAGGGTCATTACAAAATTCCTGCTTCAAGTCATCTAAAATTATCTGTTTTGGCAGCTTTGTGCGAGTTGGCTTAGGCTTGTTCATCCAACGGGAGTTTATCATATCAGCACACCTTTCAAATGTAGAAGCATACATTTTTTCAGCTCTTTCTCTCTTCTTGTAAACCATCTTCTCATAGGCAGGAATTCCAAATGCTTCTCCAATAGCCCCAGGCGTGAGGTTGGCAAACAACTTGCCATCGGGTGAAACAATAGTTCTTCACTCTGATTTGTAACAATTAGCGCATTCCATAATTAGCTTTGGGCACTAAATTGCTGGTGGAAAACCAGCAGCTGCATAAAGTCCACTTTTGACAATATTGTGCGAAGTAACTGATGGATGATGGCCTCCTATCCCCAACATTTGTCTTCTGAAAGCCTCCAAATTAAAAGAGCCAAGATTTGTATCAGCCAACCTCCCCAACTTCGAAGAAAACTTCAACTCCGGCAGGAAAGACTTGCTCAATTTCTTGATCACAGCTTGCCTAGATGCATTTGCCTTGCTGGATTCAGCATGAGTATCTTTGCCAGTCGCTCTCTGTTTGCTTTAGCCATCCTCAATACCCTTTCAGCAACTTCGAATTTTCAACACTTAGAAAATTTCTCTTGCAACAATACAACCTCTGGCACCTAGAAGAATTTCGTCCAAACCAGCTTACTTCAACAACTTTGAATTTCTCCCCCCTTCAGAGCTTAAATTCACACTCAACAACTGGTGAAGAAAATAAACAAAATTCACAACTCATATAGCCAAGTCGAGTTTTAGAAGAGGCTAATTCTGGCCAAGTCATTAAATTTCCACTCCTCCACTGCAGGAATTCGAATTTTCCCTCCTTTGGCAATTGCAACATTTGGCATTTGGAACATGGAATATTTGACCTTCTAGAATTTTTAAAATTTCACCCTCACTGGTATAGGCGTACCTCATCATATTTTCATTTTGAAATCATTAACTCAAAAGCCCCCCTTAAGAAAAAATCATCTCAACTGACTAAGGCGTCCATTTTATTCTTTTCACCTGCCCTGGAAATTTATTTCATCTTTACTCTGGCTTGGAAAAAATTATCCCCCTTCAGAAATTTCATCAAAATCACTTAGGCATCCATTTTATTTTATTTTAAATATTTCCTTCGTTGCCTTAGAAAAAAAATTAATTTTACCTAGGAAATTTAATCAAACAGGTGCCCAGTTAAAATCTTCACTTTAAAATCTCCAGCAAGGTGTGGAGAATTTCAAAATCATGTCTCTAAAGAAAATGCCCAAGACCCAGAAAACATTTCCCCTCAAAAAATGTAATATTCATGTGTAAACATGCAAAGGGGTACATTTAATTTTTATATTTTTGAAAAATATTTCCCTAAGGTTCATTCACCTCTCTAGTCTGGGCGCATTTCATCTCTTACTTTTCCTTAGCAAATTTATCCACTCACCATCACAAGCTGGGCGCATTTTCATGTGTCTATTGCTAGTTCCACTGCCTTAGAGAAAAAAAAAAAAAAATTTCCTTGTGTGGTGAGCGCATTTGAGACCCTCTACTTCCATGTTTATGCCTTAGAAAATATTCATACACCTCACTCATGAAGGGCGCATTTAGAGGGTGGAGGAGGAACTTTCCAATACTTAGAAACCTTTTCCAAGTTAACTTCACCAGCTGGGCACATATGAGGGGGTCCACTGCTAGTTTATCCATGCCTTAGACAAATTTCATGTCTTTATTCCTAGATGGGCGCATATGGAGGGGTGAGCTTCCATTTCCACACTTAGAAAATATTTCAAGTCATCTCCAACATGGGCGCATTTGAGGGGTCCTCAAGGAATTTCAACGCCTAGAAAGTTTTCAAACATCCTCCATAGCTTGGTGACTTGGGCACATTTGACACTTCCTCCTGCCATTCCTTGACACCTAGAAGATTTCCATGCCTTCATCACAAGGTGGGCACATTTGAGGGGGTCTACAGTGTTGGCGTTTAAATTCGCACCTCTGGAATGCGTATTTGAAACGGACAACTATGCACAAATAAACTGCTCTTCAAATTAGGAGGGGAAGCTCCCTTTTGCTGATGGTGTTGAAAGAAAGTAAACTAAGAACTAAGTTGCCTATTTTTTTTATCAGCTTAGAGCACAAGGTTTATTAAACACAAATGCCGCAGCTGAGATTTCCTGATTTAAGAACTTCAACTACGACTAACTTAAACTAAAGACGTTTGTAACTTCTCAAGTAATACGCAGAGCAAGAGAAACTAGAAATGAACAAGGTTGATTTCTGACAAAATACTTCAATAAACTCTTTCTCAACAAACATCTACACACTTCAATGTAAGCTGAAATCAAGATCATCAAAGTAGAACACAAATAACGGAAATCTGAGATGTTATATCAAGGCAAAGGAGGCTCATGATTTTATTACGCAAACTTCTGGAACAAAACTTACTTCTAACATGCCTGGAACAAGAAATTGCAGCTAAAGAGGCTTGCAATCTTGTTCTTACACAATACGAACAACAATTACAATAACTTCTTGTTGGCTAAAAGAGACTCAACAATTGGCTATCATAAAACAATTGAACAACACTTGAATAACAAATAGAAGGCACAATAGGCTCAGCATTTTGTTATCACTAGCATGGTTCTAACACAAAGTGAACTGACACTGAATAACAACTTGCTGGCTAAAAGAGACTCAACAATTTGCTATCACAATAACCGTTAAAGAAACTAATGAGCAAAGACTCTTATTTATAGGCAAGCAAAGGAGTAGGGAACCCTAAAATCTCCTTGCTTTCACAATCTAGGGCTTGCTCAACAAGAAAGCTTTATTTCTAAATCTAGAAAAAAGATAACATCTAACACCTAAGAAAGCAAAAAAAGCGGGAAATGCCAACTATTACATTTATCTTCTTTCTCTTTTCAAAGAATGGATAAGAATTATTCCAAGAATAGAAAGAAAGCGTTAAGAAAGCTTCTAGAAGAAAGCTGCTTTAAAGCTCGATCACATCCGCTAGAAAATTAGAAATTGTGTCCCGGTTCGGTGCATCTATGCCCTCAATAACAAAACACCGCTTTTCTAGAATATCTTCAGCATCTGCAATCGACCTAAGGAAATTTTCAACCTCATTGGCCGCCTTTTCAAACTTTGCTGACATAGTGTGACTTGGAAGAGTTATGTTTTTCTTTCATTCACTTCAGTACAATCTTCTTGTTGTATTTTTCCTTATGCATCTCCCATATCCTCTCACATTCACCCTTTGAGATAGTGACACTTTCAAGCCAAGGGGGAATGGAAAAACACTTCTCGATCATATCAGGCTTCAAATTGCAAATCAATCTGCCATCAACTGACTGAATCTCCCTTGTAGCCGGGTTGTAATGTTTGATGCAAGCGATTACGAACTCAAGACTCTGAACTGATATAGGGATAGACGCTGCTGCGAGGAGTCCAGAGTGTCCCAGGTTCCTAATGGAAGTGTTGCCTGCGCTCTCCAAAGCGTGTAGATCGAACACCGGCTTAATGTGATGCAAATCTGTCTCAATGGTTTTGATGTAATCATGATAAAGAGCTGATCCAGTTTTGAAAACATTGGGAGTGTACTCCATTTCAGAAAACTTGAAGAATGACTGTAAACTCGCCTAGGTTCAAACAAGTTTTGAGCAACTTACTATTTTTAGAATGCTAATTTTTCTTGCTCCAACGGACAAATTTTTCTGAGATATGGATTTTGCTCATAATTTCGTTGCAAGACAACCCAGATCGTCTGTTTTCGAAAATTTTGATTTTATACTAAAAAAGCAGCAAACCCTAATTTCTTCAATTTTCACGAAAAAAGTTGGCACCTGGGTTTTGTTGAGAATATGATTAGAAATGGACCCAGTTGATTAGATTTGCAAAACACTGATGGCTGATCGAAAAAGCAGCCAACCCTAGGATTTGAAATTTTCTTGAAAAAAGCTGTGATATGGGTTTTCTTCAGAAGACTGATTTGAGAAGACCCAGATGATTGAAAACTGAATGCACTGAGGATTTCACTGTCATGCAAATAAAAAGAAGCTGCTGCAACTTGATGAAGTTCTTGAAAATTTTCTTTAGAAGAATGAGGTGACAAGACCCAGATGGCTGAAAATTTGAAAACCTTGGCCTTCTCCTTGAAAAATTTGATCTTCTGGATGAAAAAAGCATGAAAAAGCAAGGGTTTATGTTGCTGATCTGAAAAAATTGATGAATAACCAACAAACTGAGCTCTTGAATCTTGAAAAATTTCTTTAAACTTGCTGCTCCAATTTTCTCCTTCGGATGCTACCTACAAAAATAATGAAAATTACATTGAACAGAGGTGTTAAATAGACTTAGGGCTTGAATTAGGTTTGCTTTTTTTTTCTTTTTTTTTTCAAAACCCTAAAAATCTCTGATCATTGAACTTGGACGCCTTCTTCCTCTTTGCAATTTTGAAACTTTGAAAATCTTGAAAATTCTATTAAGGCATGAGAAGTTGGGCGCCCTTCTTGGCTAGGGGCGCCCACTTCAAGCAGTGTTAAGTCATTTTTTGATATTTTCAACTTTTCACCATTTTGATCCCCTACTTCGCCTTCGATTTCTGGCTTGTAGACTAATCTGATGAGCGAGCTGAATGATTCATCACGGAGCTTGACCCGTTCTGAGAAGATTGTTCTAGAGGCCTCTCTGACTAAAAACTTCATTTCGACCTTCAAATTCATGGGAGCCTTTCTTCTCCAGGGGTGCCCATTTTGTCCAGAGAGCCATTTTTATGATCTTCAATTTCTTCATTAACTCTTCTTCCACAGATGATCTTGTTGAATCCGGTTGTCCGGGCATTGGATTGACTGATGGTTATGCTCGTTGCGAAGTTGAGGGGATATTAAGAGGGGTCTCCTGGGAGGAGCTTCATCAAACAGTGAGTTTTAAGCCTTCAAAAGCTTGGGCGCCCTTCTTGGCTGGGGGCGCCCAAACTCACCAGAGTTAGAATATTTTTTCATTTTTCCCTATTTGCTTCTGAATTCTAAAACTTCACTCTTGTTTCACCCTATGTTCAGCTTCTCGTATCTGGCGACTGCAACCTCCGATTAACGTGCTGAATATCTCGTTGGAGAGCTAGATCAACTGTGAAGAGATCATGTTAGAGCCACATATGCAAATTCATCTGTTTAGGCCCTTGAAAACTTGGGCGCCTCTTCTCTCCTGGGGCGCCCAAACCTTCCAGACTTAGCCATTTTCATCTAATTTTCATCTTCAAGTTTGAAACCTTCATTTTGTATGTTCCACTTTGATCTGAATCTGTTGGAGATTGGACAGTCAGATGATCTAACGGAGATAGGCGTTGCGAAGCTGGCTGAATACTGAAGAGATCGAGCATATTCTCAAACCCTAATTGCTGAGTTAGGTGCTCCAAAAAGCTGGGCGCCCTTCTTCACCAGGGGCGCCCAAGATTCCCAGACTTAGTCAAATTTTGATAATCTTCATGTTTTCCATTCTGACTTCAGTTTGGACCTCCCCTGTTCGGCCTCGAATCCTGGATAACTGGATGATCTATTGACTGCACTGTCGGATTCGCTGCGAAACTGGAAAAGAACTGAGCAACTTTGGTTGGAGGCGTAAACCCTAATTTCATTATTTAATGCCCCAAAAAGATGGGCACCTATTCTCACCTGGGGCGCCCAAATCAACCAGTGTTAGAAAATTTTCACAGTTTTCATCCTCTTTCTTCGTTCTTCGTGCTTCTTCACCATCTCGCCTTTTGTTCAATGCTTTGAATGTTGAATCTGACGTCTGGCAGCTGACTGACCTCCATTGATGACCTTGGAGCTCCTAATATGCTTCTAAAAAAGCAGAATAGACCCACTAGGGCAAAACTAATTATTTTGAGATTCTGACTGCACAAGCCTAATATAGACGTATTTTGAGCCAATCAAAATCAGTTTGGACCCTAACAGACCAACTTTCTATTTTTAGAAATTTTTGCCAATATCCGTTTCAAAAGAAACCCAGAAAAACCCAGAAAAAGTTACTATTTTTAGAAAATTTCTAAAAATAGCAATTTTCCTAAAAGGTAGGGATGAAAAACTAAGATCTGGGTTTTGTAGATCAAGCTGCTCTGAGCAGACCTAAATCGTCAAATTTTGAAAATTTTGCGTTTTAGCCCCTCATGCAAGACATGCACACCCAAATTTTGACCTTTTTGACTGATTTAACAAGACTTTTACTCATTTCTTCAAAATGTCTAAGTGTAACAAAAATTTTAATTTTGGGGTACAACATACAAGAAGTTTCCCATGCCTTAGGCATTTTTCCTTCATGACCTTGCAAGTTGGGCTCATTTAGGGAGGCCTACAGGAATTTCAACGCCTTAGCAACTTTTTAGCCATCACCCCCAGCAAACTTGGGCACATATGAGGGGTGGAGGAGGAATTTTTGAACTTAGGCAATTTTTTAAGCATCCACCTTGCCAAGGGCGCATTTCATGGGTGGTTAGGCAGTTTTGAACGCCTTAGAAGGATTTCCACAGTCCCTTCACAAACTTGGGCGCATTTGGGGTGGCTGCTGCCAGTTCTCACTTGCATGCTCTACTTAGCCAATTTCTCAGCCTACTAGCCCTTGTTTACTATTTTTAGTAAATTTCCAGATTTTCATACTTCTGCAACTCAGATTGACTTGAAATTTGCTCCATGGGATCCTCATGGGTTAACTGACCTGTTCACACTGGTGCCTCGTGCTGACCTGCTATATATAGCCTGTTTCATAAGTGACTTACTATAAATAGTAAGTATTCAAATTGTGTTCAAATTTCACCAGTGGATTGCTTGAAAGATGCTAATCGCGATGGGATACATCAGTTTTCGAAGATTTTGGTTTTTTACCCCTCATTTTGAGTCCTGAAGCCAGAAACCCTAATCTGATTCGCATGTGCCTCAAATGTCTTCCGTTTGACCCCGTTTCTGTTGCATGTTGCTCTGTTCGCAAAACTGAAGTGCTAGGGAGCTATTGGAGTGGGCTTGCTAAAAATAGTAAGTTCTTGAAAAAGTGACCAACCACCTGTCGAACGTGTTTGCATGTCATACTGCCTGAGAGATCTCAAAAAACCCAGAAAACCCATAAAATTGGTCTGCATGCGAGCACTGGCTAAAAATAGTAAGTTCTTGAAAAATGATCAACTCTAGTTGCATGTCCCACCATTGTGAAGCTCTCAAAAAACCCACAAAGAATATCCTGACATGCACTGAAAAATCCAACATGCAAACCCTAAAAATGGCTCCCAGAGGTAGTACTGTTAAAAAGTCATCATCTCGATTTGCATGCTATACCATCGCAGAGCTTTTGAAAAACCCAAAAAGATTCTCCAGACATGCATTGAAAAATCCAACATGCAAAACCTAAAAATTGCCGCCGAAGCCAGAACTTGCTAAAAATAGAAAGTTGTCAGAATTCAGTGAAAATTTAGTGGGAACCTGCTGGAAGCCTTCTGACTATAGTGCCAAGCTCAGACTTCAATTTGCTCACTCAAATTAACTTCATACTGGTCTGAAGAATGCAAACCCTAATTTGAAAAACTTAGCCAAAATTTCAATTTTAAGCTCAAAGACGGGCACATCCCCGAATAGACAGACGAGACAACGGGAAAACCAAAGCCAAAAGACGGGAATGAAGCAGAAATTAGGGGGTCCCCATTTTGAATGGGGTGATGTGTGAAAAGGTCACAACAAGGCCCTACAACCATTTCCATTCAGTATTTTCTGGTTAGTATTACGCAATCTGAACTTCATTGACAAATCTTTTGAAGTCTTGTGAAAATCCCTTTCCCTTTGAGCTTCAGCTAAACAATTATGTAAGTCCCCCTTGAGATACCAACAAATCACATCAAGCCAACTAAGACTATCCACTGCATGAAGGAACCTTGGAGTTGAATGCATGATCTTTCTCGCAATCTTAGCATGCAGGATATTTTGATCAAGAGAGGATAGAGTAGCCGTTGGTAACTTTATTCTGTGTTGGTGCGGTCATAAAAAACCCGTCAACGGAATTGGCGCTAGGAGGGCTGAACGTGAACAACTGAGCAATTGGACTCCAGACTCTATCAAATTTTATTATCTGTGGAGACGATCTTAGAGACTCTTTTACCCTCCTCCAGCACGCCAACGGAATTGGCACTAGAAGGAGGGTCGAGCGTTAGGTTGTTCATTTTGACAAGTAGGCAAATTCAGTTGGAAGGAACCAGTACGAGCTTTGAAATGCCAAATCAGAGATATGTTAGATCTCTTTTATGTCAAAAAATCCAAAAAAAGTGAAAAGTTAAAAATTCCAAAAAAATAAAATATCAGAGATTCCTCAATGGATGGGCAGCAGTTACAAGTTTCTTATGACCATGAAGGTTGTCGAGTTGATTTTCCCTTGCTACATCGAGTTTTGAATGCGTAATTGTTTCCAAGAAGTTTATCTGACTTTGCAGTGAGAGATGGATGCAGAATTCACGGTACCACTTGGCACAATGAATTAAATCGTGACTTTCTTGTCAAGGGTATATCTAGTTTTGCAACGAAATTTTTTTCTTTCAGGATATTTTCAAACTAGTAGTGCCAGCAAACCCTGAATCAGAAAATCCAAGTCTCAGTGAATTCTTCGAGAGATACAAAGAAATGAGCAAGAAGTAGTTGAGCATAGAAAAGTTGCCCGCGGAACACATCTTGTTGGTTGGCTGGTGTAGAATTCACAATGCAAGGCATTCAAAATTCACTTGTCAATTATGCAAGGAGGCCATTAGCCAAGTGCAGCATCAGTTAGGATTGTTGGAACAACCAAGTATATGTAGTGCAAAATTTCCAAAGGATTGCAAAGAAGCACACATTCAGCCAACATACCTGTTGTGACCTTTTCACACATCGCCCCATTCAAAATGGGGCCCCCCTAATTTTTGCTCCATTCTCGTCTTTTGGCTTTGGTTCCTGCTGTCTCTCTCTTTTCTGTCTGTCTCTCCAGGGATGTGCCTGTCTTTGAGCTTAAAATTGAAATTTTGACTAAGTCTGTGAAATTAGGGTTTGCATTCTTCTAGCCAGTTTGGGGTTAATCTGAGTGAACCAATCAAGATCTGAGCTTGGCACTGCAATCAGAAGGCCTTCAGTAGGTTCTCACTGAAATTTCATTGAATTCTGACAACTTACTACTTTTAGTAAGTGCCCAATTTGGGACCATTTTTCTCAACACTTTTGAAATTCTTACTGTGACACTGTGCTTAGAACACTTTAAGGTATTTGCCTGCGAATTTTGAACTGAATTGGACAACCGGCTATTTTTAGCAATTCGACTCCAAAGGCAACTTTCAGGGTTTGCATGTTGGATTTTTCAATGCATGTTTAAAGAATCTTTCTGGGTTTTTCAAGACCTTCGCGATGATATAACATGCAAGCCAAGTTGATCAATTTCAACGATGCTGCCTTCAGGAGCCATTTTTAGGGTTTGCATGTGTAAGTTTTCAGTGCATGTTTGGATATTCCTTCTGGGTTTTTCGAAGCCTACGCGATGGTATAACATGCAAACTGAGATGATGACTTTCAACAACTCAGGGTTTAGAGGCTATTTTTAGGGTTTGCATGTAGGGTTTCTCAGTGCATGTCAAGGTATTCTTTATGGGTTTCTTGAGAGCTACGCAATGAAGTAACATGCAAGCAGAGTTGATTTCTTTTCAAGAACTTACTATTTTTAGCCAGTGCTTGCATGCAGATCAGTTTGTTGGGTTTTTCTAGGTTTTTTGAGATCTCTCGGGCAGTATTGCATGCAAATTCATCCGATAGCTGATTGGTCACTTTTTCATACACTTACTATTTTTACCAAGATCACTCCAGCAGTCACCCAACACTTCAATATCACGAACAAAGCGACATGCAACAAAAACGAGGTCAAACAGAGATCATTTGAGCAACATGCAAGTCATATTAGGGTTTCCAGCTTCAGGACCCAAAATGAGTGGTAGAATGCCATAATTTTTGAAAACTGATGTATCCTGTCGCGATCAGTATCTTTCAAGCTATCCAGTAGTAAAATTTGAAGGCAATCTAAGCACTTACTATTAGTAGTAAGTCACTTCTGAAATAGGCTATAAATAGTAGGGCAGCGCAAGGCACCAGTGTGAATGGGTAAGTCAGCCCATGAGGGCCCCACAGAGCAAATTTCATGTCGTGCAGAGTTGCAGAGGTTTTGAAATCAAGCAGTTACTATAAATAGCAAGTCACCTCTAGAAATGGGATATAAATAGCAGGCCAACAGATGACAAGCGTGAACATGACAGTTACCCCACAAGGATCAGGGTCAGCCAAAATCAGGTCTTGAAAATACTAAGAATCCATGGAGATCACAAGAACACCAAAACTTTCTAAAAATAGAAAGCTAGGCAGGAGGCATCAAAATTTTGCCTACGTCTGAAAATGGAAGTTCACACCCCTGGATGCGCCCAACTTGAAGCAGGCTGAAGGATGAGAAATTTTCTAAGTGTGAGAAATTCCTCCATGACCCCTCAAATGCGCCCATGCTCAATGAGGGAGGTTGGGAAAAGGTTTCTAAGGTAAGAAAATTTCTTGCTCAACCCCTGATATGCACCATGTCTTGAGAAAAGCTGAGGAAAATTTGCTAAGTCATGAAGAAGTTCCTCCTAACCCCCCTAAATGCGCCCGGCCTAGAGGAGGCCAAGGAAAAATATTCTAAGTAGTGAAAAGTTCCTGCTCAACCCTTGAAATGCGCCCAAATTTGCTAAGGGTGATGGCTTGAAAGTTGCTAAGGCATGAAATTCTTCCTTCCCCTGTCAAATGCGCCCAAGGTGAAGCTGGCTGAAGGATAAAAAAAACTTTTAGTATTGAAATTCCTGCTCCCCCCCCTAAATGTGCCCTGTTTGGAAAAGGCCAAAAAAAAATATTCTAAGTAGTGGAAATTCCTGGAGGACCTAGCAAATGCGCCCAAGGAGAAAGGTAGGGTGAGGAAAAATGGCTAAGTCTTGAAAAGTTCCTCCTCCACCCTTGATATGTGCCCAACTTGCAATGTTATAGAAAAAAACGCCAAGGCATGGGAAACTTCCTCTAGACCCCTCCAAATGCGCCCATCTCCAAGGAGGCTGAGGGAATTGTGTTAAGGCATGATGAAATGGAACTATGAGGTCTAGAATGCGCCCAAGTTAGGGAAGAAACAAGAAAAGTTTCTAAGTAAGAAAAAAAAAATTCCTCTAGACCCCCCTATCTGTGCCCAACCTTGAGATGTTGATGATAAATTTTTTCCTAAGTGTTGAGTTCCTCCATCACCTATCAAAAGCGCCCAAGGTGAAGTAAGACTTGTTGACTTTGAAATTGTTTCTAAGGCGTGGAAATTCCTTGACCACCCCAAGAATGCGCCCATGTTGAGGATAATGAGAAAAAAATTATGTGTTAAAATTCCTCCTCCCCTAGTCAAGTGCACCCAACCTTGAGAGGAGATGAAGAAAGTCACTAAGGCATAGTAAATGCGCCCTACTTGAGAAGAGATGCATAAAAGAAAAATTCTAAGTCTAGGAAAAATGGAAGCTTAGGGGGTGAAATGCGCCTGTGAATGGGGGTGATAAAATATTTCTAAGGCATCAAGATGGAAGTGGAGGACTCTAAATGTGCCCTCAAATGGCAGGAGACCTTGCTAAATGCACCCAAAGCAAGAGAAGAATAATATGTTGAAAAACGTCTAAGGTGTTGTACCCAAAATATTTTTTTGGCATTCTGTATAAATTGAGCTAAATCTTGTTAAAATGCCATGTTGAGTCAGTTTTAGGTCAAACCAATCATAGAATCTTGGTGGGTTTCTGTCCAAGAACGCACGTACAAAATTCTGAAAATTTGAAAATTAGGTTTTTCGCCCCTATTTTCGTGGGAAAACCCCGAAAATAGGACCTTCCCAGAAATGATTGAAAATGATTTTGATAGGGTTAAAAGGCTTCACGATCACATTGGTCAAGTCAGAATCATCAAAAGATAAGTTTTACTCTGGTGGGTCTATTTCTATTTTTCAGGAACAAAGTTAGAGCTCCGCAGCCATTAATGGCAGATTGGCCAGTACCAGGTGCTGAAAGCTAACCTTTGAAAGCTTCAACGACGCAACTATGGCGGAAAAGGTCTAAAATGATGCTGTTTGATGAAGGGGATTTTCAAAATGAAAAATGCTGAAAATTGACTAAGTCTGGGATTTTCTAAAAAATGAAAATGCTGAAAATTGACTAAGTCTGGAGAATGCACTTTGCTGCCAAGAGGAGGCTATGCAGTCAAATGCCTTAGTCATTTTCCCAAACATCCATACACGATGAACGTGAGACATGAAGAAATGGTGATCTTCGACGGAGGAGTTTTCTGAAATTGAAAAAGGTCGAGATTTGACTAACTCTGGAAATGCTACGAAGGAGAAATCATTTCACGAGACAAAAAGAGCCTTTTTCAAGCAGGGGCGCCCATGATCTTTTAAGGTCAAATGCAGTCACCAAGATCTTTCGAGACATTCATTCTTGACGTTTGCTTGCTGGCGCGACAATGAAACAAACAGATAAATCATCTGAGGAATAGATCACAAGCAGTTGCTGACGAAGTGAAAAGAGGCAATTGAAGAAATATCAGGAAATGACAGTTGTCGAAAGTAAAGATCGAAACAAAAAAAAGAGCCTTTTCAAAAGAAAGGCTCCCTTTTTTTTGGACCTCCATATGCTGATAAACGACAAAAGGCTTCCCAGGATAACTTTCTCAGCCCAAGTAGATCTCGGAAACGCAACTGAAAGCATAAACATCTGACAGTGCAGTCAACGGATAATCGAGATCAAAGTAGGCAACTTTTCAGACAAAGATAACCATGCTGAAAGACAAAAGAGCTCTTTTCAATGAGGGGCGCCCTTGAATAAAGGAGCCCTAAAATGAAATCCAAGTTTTCCAAAGTCAGTCATCTTTGGCAGAACAGAGCTGGGTACCTGATGAGATATCAAGCGAAATCATCTGACTCTCCGATCAATCAGAAATCCAGATCAAAGCACGAGAAGTCATTTCAAAAGGCTGAAGAACGAAGATCGAAAATTCACTAAGGCATAAGCAAAAGATCCTTTTCTTGGAAAAGGCGCCCTTTCTTTTGAAGCCCTAAACTCAGTTTTTTACCATCATGCCTCCCAGGCACTCCTCTTCAGGTCAAATCCAGCTCAGCAGTGAATGTGTCAGCATCATCTCAGGATCAACAAATCAAGCCAGATTCAGGATCAAACTGAGGTTGTTCAAGAGAGAAAATAATAAAAAACTTGCAAAAAATCAAAAGGGACGCCTTGAAGAAGTCAAAGGTCAAGTTGTTGACTAAAGTCAAGATATTTTGAGCAAAACTTGGCTAAAACACTCCACGATCAGTGGAAATCACCTTTTTGAACTTTAGATCAAGCCAAAATCACTTTTGATCGTGAGTTAGGTCCCCAAACTTGTGGATCTAAGGCTTGAGTCTATGTAATCAAGGTATAGACATCCCACTTCATTATTTCATTGCAGGTTGATGATCAAGAACAGCCATAAGCTCTCAAGGACGCCATTTACAGATCTGGCCAAGGTTTTCATCCGTTCTTCGATATTTCTTGCAGATCTGAAGCAGAAGAAGATTGCTAATCTGAGGTTGGATTCAGAGACGGATTTTCTCAGAGAGTCAGATAAAAACTTCCAATCCATCTTCTGTCTACTTCCTCTCTTCTTGTCTTAGGTTTTCTTGCACATTTCAAAAAGGTGGCAGGCTACATCAGATCAGATCAACTGGGTAGATTCAGCATAATTTTCCAGAGAAACCCATCTCGTCAATTTTCCAGAATCACCAAACTTGCTGCCCCTATTTTTGGGGGTTTTTCCGAAAAAGTTTCAGAATCAAAATTCTGAGGAACTGGGTTTGTTCAGCATTGAAGCACGAACAAAACCCATGTGCCAGATTTTTTCCGAAAAATACTCTCGCGGGAGCTATTTTCAGGGTTTTTGTTGTCCAACACATCCGTGTTTACAGTCAACAGGAGTTCTTCTTCACAGAATGACAATTTGGCGTCCTTGGCTCCAATGAGCAACCAGACCTTGCACCAGCAACTCTCCAACCAAATCTTACACACATTGCTGGAGAGCAAACGGACATCATCAACAGTCTGCGGATCTTTATCTTTGAAAAGAATACATCTCCCGCTCAGTGGAGAGCCGCAGCAATTACTCTGGACGAAGAAGAAAGAAAGGCTGATCTTGCAGAAAAAGGACCAATATTACCACCTCCCGCGTGGTAGTAAGCACCTTGGCTTACCAGCTGCGAAGAGGTCATTCCAAGCACAGAGCCGCCAAAGTTACCAAGAGCAATAGCTTGCGCAAGAAGAGATGGCGTGTCATCAAAGCATTGACTATCCGAAAACGGAAGAAGTCAACACATGAATCAAGGAGCTGTTGACCAGAAGTGGTGATGAGGTGTCAGACACCTAGGAAGGACGTCCTACCCTCCAAGTGGCATTTATGATACTTGAGTTTGACTTGATGCCTCTTTCCAAGTCAACTCAAGAAGGCATTAAATGTAGTTGGAGTTAACTTGATGCTTCTTTCCAAGTTTAACTCCACTTTTCTTAAATCATGCATTGTCAGATCCCACTGATTAAGGATGTCTATTTGACTTCCATGATTTGTGGATCTTAGATCTCCACTAAATGTGGATGTCTATTTTGGAGGGATACTTTCATTAAAGTTTACCTTTAGTTTACTTTCAGTCAACTGAAGTAGTTTCCAGTTGACTCTTTGTTGACTTTCAGTTAACTGAAGTAGTTTTCCAGTTAACTGCTTGTTCCCCCTTTTTAGGAATAAATCTTGCTAATTGATTGGCAAGAACTCATTGTTAACTCAAGGAGATTTTGGGGTTACCCACTCCTTTGAGTTCTATAAATAAGAGCCTTGGGCTCATTATTTGTTTAACTTTTACTTGCTATGCAAAATTGCTGCGCCATTGTTGCCAACAGCTTTGAAAGCGGATACTTGTTCACTCTTGGATGAGAGTTCGTTGGTTGATTGTAACTGTGCATGATTTCGTGCCTTTGCCTTCCCAACTTTTGTAATTCGTTGATGAAGCATTGAAGAAGAATATCAGAAGGCGCTTGCATTTTGATCATCTTATTTGAGTTATGTCTACGTCTTGTATCTAAATAGCTTGTTGTTTCATTTCCCTCCTCGGATAGGAGCCCCTCCTCCTTGGATATTTGTTATTGACGGTTATCGTTTGATGTTGTTCAATGTATTGACTTTCAAGCTATACTTCGGATAGGAGTCCCTCCTCCTTAGCAAGCTAGTCGGCCAAGGCATCGTAAATTTTGTTGTTTCTCGTGAACTATTTCCTAGCCCATACCTCGGATAGGAGTCCCTCCTCCTTGGCAGGTCTCAGATCTAGTTTACCGTATAGAGTGTTTGCTTGTACCAACCTTATCCCGGTGTATACCCGAGAGTTCAGAGCCTCGGTCATATTCTCAGGAGACGGCGAATTCAGGTGATCCAACCACCCCATTCCCGCTCCTTTACCCTCATGCTCTGTTTATCTTGAAGGTATTGGATAGATAAAAGCTAGTTAGTCGTAGTTGAGATCTGCAGAAACCAGAGAAAAAGCTTAGCTACGCATTGTGTTTGTGCACCCTTGTGTCCTGCCGCTGAAGCATAAAAAGATAGGAACTTTAGTTAACATTTCCCTTCCTTACGCATTGCTCCCAGCAGAGAGGGACTTCTCCTCTTTAAATAACGAAGAAGTGTTGCAAAACATTTGAAATAGCTGAACGTTTACAATCAGCACTCCAGAGGTGCTAATTTAAACGCCAACATAAGGCAAAGATGAAATGAAAGCTCCCCCTTTGAAAGGCGCCCACCAAGGTGTAGGATGGCAAAGTAAAAAGTTCTAAGGCATAAAATGGAAGCACAACCCTCAATATGCGCCCATCTCATGAAGCAAATTGGAGAAACGCCTAAGGCATGGAGAAATGGAAGCTAAAGGGGTGAAATGCGCCCATCAAGGTGAGATGACTTGAAAATGCTTCTAAGTGTTTTTTTAAATGGAAGATGGACCCCTTGAATGCGCCCAAGGTAATATGGCAAGTTGGAGAAATAAATTCTAAGGTGTGGAAAACTAAATGGCATCACCACCTCTAAAATGCGCCCATCATAAGTTAGATGCAAGAAATTTTTCTAAGGCATGAGCAAGGGGTGAAATGCGCTCAAGGTTGGAGGAGTTAAAATGAACATTAGTGGAAAAATATTTTCAAGGGTTAAAAAAAATAAAAAATTAAATGAACCCCTTCCAAGTGCACCCATGAATATATGAAGTTGACAAATATTTTCTAAAGGGGAGATATTTTTAATGTCCGGGATCTTGAATATTTTCTAAGGGAAATAAATTTTTGAAAATGTTACACCTTGCCTTGTGATTTCAAAATAGACGCCTAACTTATGATAGATAAAATTTCCTAAGGCTCAAGTTGGATAAAAGTTTCTAAGGCACAGTTTCAAGGTACACAAGAAGCAGAATACGCCCCCAAGGGTTATAAGATGGGCAAATTTTTTCTAAGGAATGAAAATGAAAGCTCAAGTCTCCAGATGGCCCTAGGGGGGAATGGATGAAGATATGAAAATTCTCTAAGGCAGGGTGAACATCGAGCCCAAGGCATGATGACTTGGGGTGATGGAGCAAATACTCTAGGACAACATTGCAACCTTGGAAGGGGATGAAGTTACATGTTTGAAGCTCCTCCATGAAGTTTCATTTGCGCCCAAACCATGAAGGGAGATGTTGGAAGAAACAGCTAAGTGTTGGGATTTCTCCACAAAGACCTAATATGCACCCAACTCAGGGAGGTAGGTGGCAAGGAAGAAATGGTCAAGTCTAGGACAAGAGAACCCTTCGAGATCAGGATGGAGGAAAAGATGAAGGCCCAAGCATTAAAGATCATCCTCAGGCACTAAAAGGTCCTCAAGACTAAGGAGGAGGAATGAGCAAAAAGCTTCAATGTTAAAGAGTGACAACGAGATGGACTAAAGAACAAAGCAGAGGAATTCTTCTCAAGTGTGAAATCCTTCCCTGGCATTGACCTAGATAGTGTTTTCCGGCATACTTCACCCAACCTAAAATACACTGGCATCAAGGAGGAAAATCATCATCAAGCAGGAGAAAGAAGTTGCAGTCTTGGAGTTTCAGAACGTGCCTACCATGTCGGTTGAGGTTGAGTCGATCAGATTGATCGAGTCTACAGTCAAGGCGAAGAATAGTGGGAAGTGTTTCTAGACAAGAATCTTCTAGAAGATGGTGGGCATTAATTTCTCATAGTGGTCAAAGGGAGAGAGTGGGGATTTTGTGCTCATTTATTACCCCACTCCTCTTTGTGGCAGTTTTTAGGGCAGAATCTTGAATAGGGCATATGTGGCTCAATCTGAGCCCTTTATTGTAATTGAATCTAAACCATCCACTAGACTTGGCCAACTATAAAAGGGGCATCCCCCCTCATTTGTAACCATTAGATTAGAGATTAGATCATAGATTAGGAGATAGGGCATAGAGAGACAACATAGATAGCATAGATTGATAGCATAGTATAGATTGAAGAGGAAGGAAGGCTTTCAAATTGAAGGCTTTGTAAGAAGTTGTTGTGAACACTCTCATAATAAAAAGAGTTATCATTGCTTTTGGGTTTCATCTTTTGTTGTGGGTAGCTAGCGAGGCTTCTTTGTTCTTCCAATTCGCTTAGAATCTTAATGTAGAACTTAGAGTAAAATAGATTTCATTTCCTGCAAGTAGATGGTAGTTGTGGAATGTGGCATTTAATTTGAACAAGCTTCACTTATCCATACCACTAGCGGGCTCACTAACGGTGGGTTCGCCTTGCGTGGTCAACTGGAACATTGTGGACTTAACTTCAATTATGGTTTACATGTTGATATGCGTCGTTGTGATGGTGTCTTCATGTTAAATTATGATCTGAATACCTCTAGTTACTCCTTTGAAGATTGCACCGGTTCTATGGAGACTGTCCGAAGTGAGGCAAAGCAGAGTTGGTTGAAGTTTGCGAGAGTTGAGTGCCATGTCCCATGCTTTAGAGTAGAGTAGCACTTTCTTAGGCCCTGCAACCATTTCCATTTAGTATTTTCTGGTTAGTATTATGCAATCTGAACTTCATTGACAAATCTTTCAAAGTCTTGTGAAAATCCCTTTCCCTTTGAGCTTCAGTTGAACAATTACGTAAGTCCCCCTTGAGATACCAACAAATCACATTGAGCCAACTAAGACTATCCACTGCATGAAGGAACCTTGGAGTTGAATGCATGATCTTTCTCGCAATCTTAGCATGCAGGATATTTTGATCAAGAGAGGATAGAGTAGTCGTTGGTAACTTTATTCTGTGGTGGTGCGGTCATAAAAAACCCGTCAACACCCCATAATCGTGCTATGTGTACCTGGATGACCCTTGTCACCCCTGTTGGTGCTTGGATACAAGCGTGGTTTTTGTGTCGTAAACCTTCTTCTATTTGTATCATCATTCTTCCATGTTTGTGACTTGGGTTTCGACAAATTGGGGACGATGCAAAGCGTTGGGGGCATTTAGGCTTCCCTTCCATGTTGGCCCAATTTTTTTATTTTTACTTTGTCTTCTCGTGCATTCTTCACATGGTCTGATATAGTAGGGGGTTGATGACAGTTCATTTTATATACTATTACTATACACATATATATTTACAAGCAATTCTGACCTCGAAATATCAGGCTACCCCTATGCCCTTTGTTCGTAATGTCTCTTGTTTCCCTTTTTCCTTTATCTTTCTCTCTTCTTTGCTTGAGTTGTCCCTTTCATGTGTGACAACGTGTTGTGACCTTTTTCACACATCGCCCCATTGCAAATGGGGACCCTCGCTGGTTTGCTCTTAGGGTTTAGGTTTGAGTAGCAATTTCATAATCTCTGATATCTGGGAATTCCATGTCAAAATCTGGAGTCATTATCCAAGCCAAGTTGAGAGTTTGAGCCTAAAACTGAACGTAAATGTCATAGAAGAGCTTAGAAGACCCTGCAGACGAGGATCGCCTGTGCTTTCGCTCAATTCTTACACTTCCTATTTTTTAGGGATTCTGCTTTTTTGCTTTTTTGCTTTTTTCATTTTTGGCATTTCTGGACCAATCTGGAATTTACTATTTTGAGAAAGTTTCTTTTTGCTTTTTTCTATTTTTAGTAAGTTTCTATTTTTAGAAAGTGCTAGGTGTCACTGGCAGTGGAGTCGAAAGTTTCCACTTT
The DNA here is from genome assembly GCA_007258455.2 of Sequoia sempervirens. Classification (NCBI taxonomy): domain Eukaryota; kingdom Viridiplantae; phylum Streptophyta; class Pinopsida; order Cupressales; family Cupressaceae; genus Sequoia; species Sequoia sempervirens. The sequence goes on along the minus strand of VDFB02000002.1, from coordinate 60,080,260 downwards.
TGGAACTAAAAAGCAAGCAAAAATCAAGTAGAGGTCTCGAAAAATCAAAAAATCATGGAAAAGCGCATGCAAGGATGAGAAAAGCGCATGCAAGGTGAGGAAAAGCAGGAAAAAGCGCATGCAAAGGTTAAAAATCAACTGGACAAAATCGCGCCTTTGAGAGAAAATCATTGAAAAATCAAGTAAAAAAGCAAGAAAAATCATGATAAAAATTCGCCTAAGTCTGGAGAGGTGCACCATTTAGAAAATCCAGTTGAATCTTCAAAAAGTCCAGTTGAGAAATCCGTTCATCAAGAGAAATACTGAGAAATCCAATGAAAATTCGTCTATTTGAAAGATTAGGACAAAATCTGCCTTCTACAAGGAATTCCAGTTGGAAAGTTCGAAATTCCAGTTGGACAAAGATGAAAATTGACTAAGGCAAGAGAAGTTTTGAACTGGACTTCAGGAACTTCAAGTTGAAGTGAATTTCTAGTTGGGAAGTAGAAAAATCCAGTTGAGAGTCGAATTTTTCAAGAAGAATCGAAAATTTTCTAAGGCAAAATCGCCTTGGTAAGAGAAATTCCAGTTGAAAAGGAGAAAAGTCCACTTGAGGGTCGAATTTTACTGAAGGAAAAAATAGAAGAAATAACTTAAAGTTTTATTTTAAAGATGAAACTTAGTTGTCAAGCCAAAAGGGACACCTTGTTTGAAAAGTCAAAGATCAAGATAAGATTGCTTTTTAGTTTTAAAGCAAAAACACCCAATGGGAAGAAGAAGTCGACCTAAACCAATTTGGAAAGGTTTTATTATAAAAGATGATCTTGTGAGCTCATTTTCTATTATTTACAAAGTCGAATTTTCTCACAGGCAAAACCCCTCTCAAGCCAAAGACGTCTTTCTTCAGCTGCAAAGAGATTTTTTAAATTCCAGAACATAGAGTTGGATTTTTTCTCTTCATTTCCAGATTTTTCAACAACTGCAAGGTTATTATTAGCGATTTTAGAAGGGAATGGGATTTTTCATTATGGATTTGAGAAAACTTCAGTATAAGTCTTTAAAATCCAGAAGATTATTTAAAATTCCATGAATTCTCTTTAAAAACAATAAAGGCGGATCAATTTTCATTAAGAATTTATTCTTTACACAGCCTTTTAATCGAGTTTTGGATTTTAAATTAATTTTAAAAAAATTTCTCCAGTCAAGAAATCGCCTTTTTTGCAAATTTGTTAAAATATTCTAACTTCGAGCTTCTTACAGGCACAATGTCTTCTCCAAAGAACGTGGGAGGTGGAGTCAGGAAAGCTCAAGTAAAGGAAGTCCTCAAAGAATTTTATCCAGAATCCCAATTATCTTCGAAGTGGAAGAAAGTAGCAGATACCAACTTTGAGCAGTTTAATGCAATTCAACACAAGAGAAGGATGTTTGGCACTCAGAACGAAATGCCTATGCCTATTGCCACAAATATTGTTAAGTCTGGACTTCATCAAGCAGCAGGATTTCCACCTGCAGTTCAGTGCAATGAGTTAATGGTCGAGTGTGCCAGAAGGTACCATCCACAGACAAGATCCATTAAAACACCCAATGGGATCACCTTAGCGCACTTTACAGAGGATTCAGTCAGGGAAGTATTTGGTATTCCCCATCGTCGAAAAATGTTGAACAGGACTCAACAGGAATCACAGGCCATGTTCGATCAAGCCAAGGAATCCTATATGGACATAGTCAATTCTAACTGGATCAAGGAACCCAAAAGACACCGCTCCAAGTTGCCAAAGAGATTAATTTGCACGGATTTTAAAACAGAATACAGTGATATGATTCATATGCTGAACAGGATTATGGGAACTTCTCAAGGAGCCTTCTTCGAAGTATGGATGTTTTCGTATGTGGAGGAGATCGTATTGGGAATGGAGGCAATAAATTGGGCGAAGTTAATAAGTGATAATATCGATTTCCAGTTGAGAAACTTGGAAAAGACCAAAACCTTCTATATGAGTTCTTATGTGGTTTATATCTTGGCACGGTTCACCAAGTATAGAGGACTGATTTGTAAAGGCGAAGTTGGACTTTGGAAAGATCAACTCAAAGCATATGATTGTTACCCGCAGCTCCAGCTACATTACAGGGACAATTTCAAGATAACTAATGACGCCTTCCTTATGTATTTCACGTGAGTGCTTCAAGGAACAGTTCAAAGGAGGCTATCTAAAGAAGCTATGGTGATGCTTGACAAGTTCGGATCATGGTTTATCCAGTTTCCGACCTTCACGTACATAAGAGTTCATGGATTCTCAGATACTCCGTATAGACTTCCTCGGTATCCAATAGACAAGATTGTTATGCTTGAAGTTGCAAGGCAACTGGCTTGTGTGGACTCTATTCAGGCGAAAAAGAACAAACAAGGAGTGGATTTTCCGGTTGCAATTGGAAAAATGCAAGAAGTCTGCCCCTCATTACAATCAGCCAAGACAGCAAGGGTAGAGTTACAATTTTATAAGTTCAGCACTTATAATCCAAGGTCCGATTATGATCCATACCTGAGAGTTCACGGGAAGAAATCCCTTCATGTTATGCAGATTGAAGACTATTGGTTAACTTGGTGGACGAGTATGGAGTCAGGAAGAAGACTTGGTCCAGAATTCCAATTGAACTTATAAAAAGGTGTGACTTGTTCCCTATACCTGACCAAGTAAAGGACAACGGGGACTACATACATCCTCAATTTGAACAGGAAAAGGATAAGCCCATTCTGTTGCCTAACTGGACACAACCTGAGTTGACCGATTTGAACATATTGATGAAGGATATTTTAGCATACTCAAGGGAATGGGTAGATGGTCAGATCAGCAAGTTGAGGAAAGAAGGAATTTCTCTTACTTATGCCACATTGAGCAATAAGGAAAACCAGGAGGAAGCAATTGGCGAAAGCCTTGATGAGCTTTCGTATCCTAGCAAGAGGAAGGTAGTGAGTAAAAACCTTCACACGGAGGAAAAAGAATCAGCTGGCGGAAAATTGGAGAGTAAGAAACAAAAGGTGACTGAAAATCCATCATCTTCAAGTACTTTATCAATTGGAGTAATTGAAAAGGTGTCCATTGTTGATATCGAGCCAAGCCATGAGCAAGAGGTCGAATTTCAAGAGTTAGAATAGTTGGATTCTCTCCAAGAACAAACCCTCACTGAGTGTTTGGAAGGGGATGATACTTTGATGATTGAAGGCGCAGGAGATACTGAGATCCTTGAGAACAATGAAGAGCTAGGAGATGAGGTAATTTCTGCTCTAAAAGGAATTAATGATGATGTTCAATTAGAAGATGGGATGGAATTATCCACTATCCCAGCTTGGTTGACCGAAAGTTTGATGAAAAAGTCCAGACCACTGGATGAAGTTCAACCAGTTGAGAGCATGCAAGACTTCCTAGAAAGGATTGGCAAAGCTAAAACGCCAAAGAAGTCTAAGAAGTATTCTCAGATTACCAGGAATGATGCAGGATCCAGGATCTTACAGGTGGCAGTCCCGAAAATTGATAAGCCAAAAGATCAGATTACTCCTATGGATTACGAGGTTACAACGTTGGACATTGGGCCAACCACGATAGATCAGGATTTCCATGAGTTAGCAGACACTTCCAAAGCCATCAAGGAAAAGTTCGACAAAACAGAGGAGAAGAAAGAAAGGCTAGAGTTGGAAAATCTAAAACTGATAGAGTTCATTCAGCAGCTAACAGCTCCTTTGCGCCAGGAAAGTGAAGCTTTTATTCCACCATCATCTCTTACTCCGGAATCCGTTGATGTTCTTGAGGCTATGAGGATCACGAGTCAAGCAACCAAGAGTTGGGTTATCAATATTTCAAAACAGATGGAAGCAATTCTTAGAGAAGTGCGCCCAAACTTATGACAGATCTGCCTTGCTTATAACCGAAGTTAGTCAAGTTGAAGACAATTGGGAAGATTTCCAGTACGTACAGGACAAAGTGATACCTCGTTTGAAGGTTTTAAAGGAAGTTTCCCTACAAATATTAATCCAGGAGGGTGTAATCGAGGAAGGAGCCTCATATGATTTCAGCAGGTGGTATCATTCCTTATTGGCTAAAAGGAAGACATATGATGGAATGAAGGAAGAATGTGCTGCTATACGGAGTGCAGTTGAGAAAATTCAGTTCAAAATCCTCACTTCCCTTGAAGGATTGACAGGGCAGGAGCATCATGATGCAAATGGCTTAGATTTAGAAGGACTGAAGAAAAGTGTGATGAACATTTACTTCAAGGAAGTGCAGATTATTACAGAGAACCAGCTTGATGATATGTCTTCCCTTTTGACCTTTATGGATAACTTTCAGAAGCAGGAAGATAGTGGGAAAGTACTTTCACTCAGTGCCTTGAAACCTTGGACGTGATCGGAGTGCAACTGGATTCTGTGCCAAGTATCTCAATGGAGGAACTCGATTCTGTGTTAATTAAATTTCTTGCATTTGCGGCTAAGGAGCAGTCCAAAGGGAATTGCATTCTGGATTCCCACTTGCTCGAATGATTCGCAAGGTGTCACCATTTTCCATACTACAAGTGGCTTGTTCTGTTTGCGCCATGTGTCCTCTGAGTTGGTTACGCTTTTTAGGGTTAGGTTTTATTGAAATGATCTTGGCCATTGATCTTAAATCAATCTTGGTTGTTGCTTTGTAATTGGGGTGCCTATATAAACCCCACGCATTTCATTTATTCAAGGGAGATTTATGAAATTGTTGCTACTATTGCTGTTCAAATAATAAGTGGATTCAGAGTTGAGCATTTGTTATTTTTATGAGCCCGCATGGTTTCATGATTTCTTCAATAGAGTAAATTAGTTTTCAGCATTTTAGATGAATGAAAGATTGATAGTGTTGGAAATAGTGAAATTAGTTCATACCTTTTTCAATTGGATGATTTTCAATTTGATGTGTAAGGTTAGTCTGAACATTGAAATTGCTTGACTTGAATTCTATTACCTATATGCATTGATCGAATTGATGGTGGTATTGTGTAATAGGATATCTTTCGTAAACCCGTTGAAGATTGCACCGTCTTGTCTAGTTGTAGTACTGTGCTTGGCGAAACAAAGATTGGTTTAAATTTCACTATCCAACATTTGTCTCTTAAGTTCGTAGGAGTAGTTTTGCATAAATCTAGTTCCTTAACCCTCATCCTTTTTCCTTTTATTTTATTCCAAACCGAAAATCCCAAAAACATAAGAACGTCCAACGTCAAATCAATTCTAATTCTTGCTTTGAATAATCTACTATCCAAGGGTCCCTTTGTGAAACCAGCATATCACATCATCCATTGAGCTTGTCCATCCCCCAAAATGAAACATTGGAATTACCGTATGACCTTTCTAGCAATCTTAGCATAAGAGGTAATTTTTCAAGAGAGGATAGAGCGTCTCTGGACTCTTTATTCTAAAGTGCTTGGTGAGTCATAAAACACGCATCAATGATCCACCAAGTCTGAACTAGCCGCAGCCTCCCTTCAATTTGTGTAGGTTGGTCTCCATGGTGTAGACATGGATTTACAATCCATCATACCAAACCTCTTAAGTATATCAATGGTGTACTTCCCTTGACTTAGAATCATCTCATCTGGTTTCTGCCAGACTTCTAAGCCAAGGAAGTAATGCATGAGCCCAAGGTCCTTCATCTCAAATTCAGAAGTCAACTCCTTCTTACACTCGAGAATTAGATGATCTTCTCCAGTAAGAATCAAGTCATCAACATATAAGACCAAAATTAATGCTTCACCATTGATTACCTTGAAGTAGAGATTGGAGTCAAGCATCATTCTTCAAGAAGCCCAAACTTGTCAGGGACCGATCAATCCTTTCGTACCATGCACGAGGAGCCTGCTTAAGACCATAGAAGGCCTTCTTCAGCTTGCAAACATGAGACTCCTTCCCATGAACCTCAAATCCATTAGGTTGCTCGATATAAACTTCTTCCTCGATCACACCATTCAGAAACACTGTCTTCACATCCATCTGGTGAATCTTCCATCCTCTAGATGCAGCAATAGCAATGATGGTTCTGACAGAAGTATAGCGAGCAACAGGAGCAAATGTTTCTTCGTAATCAATTCCCTCTTTCTGAGAAAACCCACGAGCCACAAATCTTGCCTTGTACTTCTCAATACTCCCATCTACAACATGCTTGATCTTGAAGAGCCATTTTGAAGATACCACAGACTTACCCTCGGGTCTAGGAACAATGTCCCAAACATCATTCTTGAGAATTGATTGGTACTCCTTTGCCATAGCATCTCTCCAAACCTATTGACTAGATGCTTCCTCAACACAGGTAGGCTCAGATTCAATAATCTGACTCATTAAGGCAACATAACTGGAGAACTTATGTGGCCTTCTACTTTCTCTGAATGTGCCTCTAGGAGCTGCAAAACTTTCAGCCTCTCGCATAGTATGCCTGGCCCATAGAGGTCTTTTTCTCCCAATTACAATGTCGGTAGGCCCATCAATAGGTTCTAAGGGTTCAACAGGATCAATATCTTCTTTTGCTTCTGAAGTCTCCCTCTGAATCTCAAGAGTATGGTCAACTTTCATATCCTGAGGAGACTCTACATTATCGATCTCCATATGAGTGCCCCTGGATCTCCTGAATGCAACATCTTCCTCGAATGTGACATCCCTACTGATCTCGATCAACTTCTATCCTGGAATGTATATCCTGTAGGCTTTTGATGTTTCACTGTAGCCAACAAATATTCCCTTCTTGCCAGAAGGCTCCAAATTTGTTCTCTTTTCCTTTGGAACATGAACATAGACAGGACATCCAAAGATCCTTAAATGACTGACTTCAGGCTTCTTTCCTGTAAAGGCTTCTTCGAGAGTCATATTCTCCAAGACCTTGTGAGGACTTCTGTTCGGAACATATACAGCCGTCCTGGAAGCTTCTGCCCATAAGAAGGTTTGCAAATCTTGGTCATGGATCATGGCCTTCGCTGCTTCCACGATCATCTTGTTCTTTCTTTCTGCAACACCATTCTATTGAGGATTATAGGGGACACAAAACTCCCTCTTAATCCTTGCATCAATACGAAAATCCCTAAAGCTGCCAGAGGTGTATTCTCCACCATTATCTGATCTGAGGACCTTGATTCTTTTACCAGAAAGATTCTCTACCAAGGCTTTGAACTCCTTAAACCTTCCTAACACTTCCTCAAACTCTTTAGTTTTCAAAAATAAATCCAAGTCTTTCTAGAGTGGTCATCAATAAACAGAACATAATACAAAAATCCACTCGAAGACGGAATAGACATAGGTCCACATAAATTAGAATGAATAAGGTCTAAAATGCACTTAGATCTATTTTCTCTACTATGGAAAGGAGCTTTTATATTCTTACCTAATGCACAACCTTTGCAAGTTCCTTCATGCTCTTGATTGAACTTAGGAAGAGCCGTCACCATCTTCTCCATGATAGGTAAGGCTCAGAAGTGCAGGTGAGCCAATCTCCGATGCCAAAGATCACATAGACTTGAAGAATCATGGACCAAAGCTTGTAGAGGACGCGTGTAGGGCCTGTAAAGACTTTCATGTCTAACTCCAATTACTTGAGCATCCTTGAAGCTAGAATTCTCCATCCACACTAGAACTTTGCCTTTGGAGAAGGCAACTTGATATCCTTTATCTTCCAAGGCTGAAATTGAAATGAGATTACGCTTGATTCGTAGAACATAAAGAACATTGCTCAATTGAAGTGTGATGCCGGAATCCAAATGAAGTGTAGAGGTCCCAATCCCTTTCACGGAGTAGCGAGCATCATCTCCAATGATGACTTGTTCGGATGAATCTCTCTCCACCAAGCTTGATAAGTGCTCCTTGAACCCCGTGATGTGTCGTGAAGCACCACTGTTGATTAGCCAAGTGTTGGTGTCAGTAGGTACACTGCTTGACAATGCCGAGTAGAATAAGTATTCACATGTATCCTTCTGCGGAGAAGCATCATCAACATCTGCAATGGTGGCTTGTTGCTTAGGTCTAGTTGGACAATGCTTAGCAAAGTGGCCAAACTTATCACACCTAAAGCATTGGATCTTGGACAAGTCTCTCTTTTTCTTGGAAGGGGGAGCACCATCATTTCCTTTATCTCGATTCCTCTTGAAGAATCCTTTCTTTCCATCTTTTCCCTTCTTCTTCGAAGCTTGGGAGGCGAGAACATGAATATCTTCATTAGACGAACTTTGACCAACGCCTCTAGCCACCAATCTTGACTCTTCTTGAATGCAATCGGCCCTCAAGTGATCGAACTTCGGAAGTTTGGATCTTGCACTAATTCCTTGAATATAGGACTCCCATGATAATGGAAAACCGTTGAGAGCAAGCATCGTCAAGTCTTTATCATCGACCACATGACCAATTGTAGAGAGCTGATCTCTCAATTTTGAAATCCTCATGAAGTAGGCAATCATTGTTTCTCCTTTAGCCATCTTCACATGGTGAAGTTGTTGCTTCAGCGCAAGTGCCCGGCTAGTGTTGTTGATTTCGTACATCTCCTCCAATGTTTTGAACATCTCCCTTGCAGTCTTCAACTTGGAGACAATCGGAACAATATGGTCTTTGACAGAATCAACCAACAACTTCTTCGCCTTGATGTCTTTCTTCCTCCATTGCAACTCCTTTTCTTCCTCTTCAGGTTCGGGAACTTTGGTCTCCACAAACTCAGCCAAATCATTCTCTTCTAAGGTGAGCGTTATCCTAAACCTCCATGATGTATAGTTGGATGCTCCCTCGAGTCTATCCTCGATCTTCAATCCGTTCACCATCTTGATTGAGGTAGAGATAGACAAAGAATTAAGATGAAGAGAATGGAGTATCGTTGTAGTATCAAATCTGATCATGATCTTCTCAAACCTGCTCTGATACCATGTTAAATTTAGTGAACAAATTTGAATGCACAAAAATTAATTCAAAAACAACACAGTACACAACAGATACCCTGGGAAAACCCTCCTCTTGAGGGAGAAAAACCCAGCCAATAATATCTCTTATATTATTGAATCAATAAATGAATCTCCTTTACAATAGGCCAATAAGAAGGCCAATACATAGCATCACAATCTGATGCAATACAGAACTGAGTAATATAAACTGCCAATAATTATCTCTGCCTTTTACTCAGATCACAATCTGCTCTTTGCACAAACTCGCACTTGAAGAACTTGAACTGATATGAATATGGAATGAATATCGAAATAAACTGAATGAATATGATGATTGAATGAGAGCAAGGAATGGTAATATATACACAATGAATGGAGAGAGACGCAACCTTTCAATACCATCATGTCGGCCTCAATCAAACAATAAGTCGTCCTTCATAGATAATCGCGCCTCCAAGGATAATCGTGCCTTTTCTTAATAAACAAATGTTAACTTATATTTAGCAAGAGACGTGTCCCAATTAAGAGTTTGTTCTACACCAATTAAATAGCCGATAGGCTATGATTTAATTGCTTTGATCTGATCTGGAAGATGCGACCGACGCTGTCCAATAAACATCAACACTTCACTCTTGGTTTTGGTTTAGAAGAAGAAGAAGGTAGAGATGACTAGACTACTGGTGGTTCTCCAACTTGAATAGCTACCTTCCGCATCCTTTTACTGTTCAAGAATATCCTATTGTTTGTGACAATTCAGCTTGTTCTTCCCTCAATTGAGGTGTTCTCTTTGGTGAACCAATTAACTTGTGGAAGTGGCCACTGATCGATCTGATCTCTAGCATAGATGGGAAGTAGGACTTCCCCATCATCATCTGACAGACCTTCCACATCCTCTAATAGGAAATCAGCCATCTGCTGAAGGGTAAATCTGCTGTAATTGCGCTTGCGCACTTCAAACTCATTCACACAATTAGCCCAAAAATATTCAACTGTAGGCACCTGTGCATGATTTTGACCAACACGTGATGCAAAGATACCATGAGGATCATACGAACGTCTCTCTTTGAAAAACTTGAGGCCGAACTTTGACATTTCATCACCTATCAATTTGGAATCAGCCCTTGATCTACATCTGTAGATGCCCATCCCAACCGGGAAACTAAATGCATTCTTGCGCCTGTTACGCAAAAATGTGTGAACTTCGTATACTTTCCTTAAAAATTCCATGAGCACTACCTCATCCATTGGATATCTTGGTAGCATGACTGGATTAGCAGAGAAGCCATACACCCTGATGTAAGAGAACGTGGGAAATTGGATAAACCAATCAGTCCACTCCGCCATTGCCAATTTGGCATCCGCTGAAATTCATACATGCAACTCATTATCTAAATCTCACATAGTATGCATCAAGAATACATCATTCACCCACCTGTAATGTTGCTCAAATTTTGAAAACTCTAATTGCGGGTAATGATCACACACGTGCTGAATACCCAAAGTTCCAATGATATTTAAACCTCTAAACTTGCTTTGAAAGGCCATTAGATATACGAGGTAAGATATGATGTGGAACTCATGGGCCTTGAAGAACTCTGTCATCTGACGGTGGAGACTATCACTGATCAAAGCTAGCCAGTCATAGTGTTTTGTTTTGTCAATAATTTGGGAAATGATGTAAAACATCCAAGGCTGAAATTTATTTGCCTTTGCTTGTTCTGTGACTCGGTTGAGCAAAGTGATCATGACTGCAAATTCCTCCTTGAACTCACTATGCCCAACATTTTTCGACAAAGTATTTTGCTTCTCTTTCAGCCACTTTTGCACATACCACACCTTTTCACATTCTTCAATTGAAATGACGAAGTTTTTTGTCCATGGTGGTATTGAGAAACATCTCTCAACATCGTCCGGCTTGAGGCTGCAAATACTACATCCATCTGCTGATTGGATTTCTCATGAAGTTGGATTGTAATGCGTAACACAAGCAATTACGAACTCAAGGCTCTTGAAATATCCCACCCCTTATAGGATATTTACTTATTGAATTTTTCCAAAACAAGATATTTGCAAATAAACCAATTTTCAACAGTTTCAAGTGATTAAAATCCAGGATTAATTAAATACTTGAGGAAATACATAAAATTCATACTCGGATGACAACTTCTGATCTTGGAAGCTCTGTAATACCTTGAAGGATGATCTCTAGGAAACTGATGAAACTTTGTGATAACCTCTGAATAAGATTATCTCTCAGAATGCCCTTGGGTGATCTTCCACAATTGTAGACATTGCTCTCTGTGAGGGATTTCGTCCTCAAGAAAGCCTCAATCTTCAAACAAGCAAACCCTTGCTCAATTCTCCAATTTGCACAAGTTTTTATAAAATAACAATGATGATGAAAAAGCCAATGCCTTTTGCTTTTATACTCCAAATCCCCACTTTTTTTTTGCTAATATAAAACTGGTTTAGGTCTAGGAACCATAGAAAAACAACAACAGAGGCTGTGCAACGGAAAAAATCAGAGAATAACATATACAACCTAGTGTTTACAGCCTAGAACAGCCGAAAGGACAAAGAAAAAGCGTCCCAAACGAATAGACCAAAAAGCTAGAGAGCACAAAAGAAGCATACTATCCACACCCGTCCGCCAAGAAGGTCACTAGTCAGTGGGATGCATTTTAATGTCATCTTGCAGCATTCTGATCACTTCACTAGGACAATCCCTACACCAATGTTTAGCCTGAGTACCTTAATTTCTGTGCAAAAAAACTCCAACTTTTACCGCCCAATCATCAATTCAATTCCCTTTTCTTTTAATGTGAGTAAACTTAACTTCCTCGAAATCACTGATAGCCCACTTAGCATGAAATAAAATTGCTTCCAATCTCCAATTCTGGATAATATCTCCCCTTATGGCATTGATAATTAAGCTAGAGTCTCCTTCAATCCAAAGTTTCTTCCAACCTTTCTCCTTGGCAATCATTAGCCCCCTAGAACATAGCCCTAGCTTCTGCCAAGTTATTTGACTCTGAACCAAAATCCACAACAAAAAGGCCAACAGGCTGGCCATGATTTTCCCTGAAAATTCCCCCACCTCCTACCTTGCCCGGATTGCTTTTAGCTGCACCATCGAAATTGAACTTTATCCACCCCTCATCCGGAGAGAGCCACATTGTAGGTCTAGGAAAAATAACGGGGACGACTGGGAGATGATCTAGCCACTGGAAACATGGCCAGGCATCCCCCCAAACCTTTTCATGTGCCTTCAAAGACCAACTACTTTGCTTGTGAGTCTCGCCAATTTTACCAATTGTACTTTCCACCATATTCCACATTTGTTCCACTGCCTTGCTGCTGCTCTGAAAATTTCTCCTATTCCTTTCAAGCCAAATGTGCCAAACAATGATTGACGGAGCCGCACCCCAGATAAGTCAGTCCAGGGCTGCATACCTTGAGATTCCAACACTCCAAAAGTTTGGGAATACTCTCCGGATGAACCCAAGCTAACTCCCATCTGGAGAGGAAGAAAGACCAAAGGAGACCAACAAAACTGCAATGAAGAAAGAGGTGGTCATTATCTTCTTCATTGCATTCACACACAACACATTTTGAGGGCCCAGCTCTACCTAAAGTTCTTAGCCTGTCCCACATAAGAGCTCTTCTTCTGCAGCCAATCCATAAAAAGTCATTCATCTTAGGCACACTGTATTTATACCATAGATTTCTGTCCGCCCACTCCTTATCCCATTTACCAAATCGATCAAGAAAGATAGCCCTCACTGAAACTTGGCCATTGCCCACATCGCCCTAGACCAATTTGTCATCCCTTTTTGGTCTGCAAACAGGCCACTTGACCATCTCATTCTTAATTTCAATGCATGCTTGCCTAAGTTCAGCCATAGGAGCAACAATATTTCCCCAACTCCTATTTGGGGGGTGCCCATGATGTAGTCCATCACCCTTTCCCCCACCACGTCCTCGAAGTGGGAGACCAGAGGCCTATAACACGGGATATTTACCAAAGCGCCAATCTGTAGCCAATTGTCCCTCCAAAACCTATTTTTCCTACCGTCCCCAAGCCTCCAATGAAGCCCTGGCACAATGATTCCTTTGCAGTGCCTAAGGAAATTCCAAATGCTGGACCCCGAAGAAAGAGAGCACTCCATATTGAAAAGGTCATCAATATTATTTTGTAGGTACTTAACTTGCAATAACTTGCTCCATAGTCTGTCTTTTTCCTCAGATTCTCCAAACCAGCTTGACACATAATGCTATATTCATCTCTCTGCACTTTCTAAAGCCCAACCCCCCACAGTTGGTGGGTTTGCAAACCTCATCCCATTTAACCAAATTGTATTTAAAGTTATCTTCACAACCTCTCCACAAGAAACCCCTTTTCACTTCTTCTATGACCTTAGCAATTCTGTTTGGAATTTGAAACACTGACATGGTGTAAATTGGAACAACAAACATGGAGGCTTTGATGAGCGTGATTCTACCCGCCATGGACAACCCCCTCCCCTTCCGTGAATCGAGCATACTATTAACCCTGCTTAAGACATTGCTCCAATCATCGACAAAAGGCTTCTTGTGGACCAAAGGCATTCCTAGATATTTACTGGGCAGCTGATCAACTTCAAAACCCAAAATCCTTTGAATCTCCAACCTTTCCATGCAAGGTGTTTTCAACAAAAAATACGTGACTTAGACTCATTCACTTTTTGACCAGCGGCCCTCTCATATTGCACTAAAATCTT
>VDFB02000002.1:59988206-60066496 GCA_007258455.2 Sequoia sempervirens | reverse complement strand
CCACTCTTTCTTCAAATTCATCCCTTCAACATTCAATCCAACTCTTCACCACATCAAGCATCCATTCTCTCACTATCACATCCACTTTCAAACTCTCAAGCACTCACTTTCACTCACTCCAAGCATTCAAGCATTCCATTGCAGCCATAGCAACACTCCATCACTTCGGTAGAGAAATTTTGGGACCATACCATTGTAGTAGAGGTTCGAGTGCTCTTAGTGGAGGTGGTAGGCTTCCCTCTCTACTCCTCTCCTCTATCACTTGGTTGAGTAGCATAACACTATTTTGTAGTGCTTCTTTGCTCTTTACTACTTTATTTCCTTTATCCTATTTCCTTGGTTGTCCATGGAGGTGGAAACACCTAAATGGGGGTCTGACTGAGGTAGGCCCCTATACAGCCACCCAACATTTCCCCTTTCCTGTTGTGTGTAGGAGTATGTGCTCTTCGAAGGGTCAACTAGAAAATGAATTCCTTGGTGAGATCCTCCTTATTCTCTTTACTCTTGAATATTTGCTTTATAATATTAGAGATTATTTTATTTATTTAATCACATCATTTTTTCCCTTTAGTTAGTTTGTTGGGTCCTTAGCTAGTTTTTTTGGTTTGACCTTGTCCTCACTATTGTGTGGTCGTACATATGAAAATGCACTTTTGAGATGCCAGCACATTGCGCTGACGTCCAAAGACTACACTTCTATCCTTAGACATAGAGATTTCTGAGACATAGTGTCAGACCTACAAACTAGCTCGCCTAGCCTCTTACTATGTTTTGCGTTTGTAGAATAACTGAGAGGCCTCACAGTCCTCGTTATTCTCACCTCACATTCCCTTGCAATACACTTAGCTGAGGTAAGTTAGGGAAGCCTCTCACGTCTTGGCCCTTTATGACCTAGGGTCTTGCACACGGTCCCCCTCTCTTACATTTTTGGTGAACCTGATGTGAACCAATGTCTATTCATCTATTGGTGTTGAAAGCTTCCCTCGGGTACTCCATGATTGTTGTATTATTGATTGTTGTGAAGGTTTATGAGCTTCACAACCCAGTCTACAACTTTTAGGAATATTGTTAGGAGAAGCATACGACACCTTCCGATGGAAAGGACGAAGGTATCAATTGGTCTTTCTATGAGCCTTTTCTCTAGTCCTGCCATTAGTTTGGCTACATAGGAACAATTTTTGAGAAACGAGATGGGATTTGCTAACAAAACCAATCACATTCCCACTCCTCCTGTGTCTCCTACACCATTATCGATGGATGAGCATGAAGCCATTCAAATCCCTGTGGAATATGTCTCCACCCTTGCTGGAGGGTTGATCAACTTAGAAAATCACTTGGAAAGAAACTCGAAGATGGCTAGAGCTGCTTGGGTGGTTAGCGAGTTAAGACACATGATGGGTAAAGATCAAATGGGCATAGAACTTCTTACTACCCTCCTTGGTCTCACCAAAGCATGTGCTCCTTCGAATAATCATAGCTTTTCACAATGAGTCACTTTTGAGGAACGTGAAGGATAGTTAGGCATATCAATGCCTCCCACTTCCATTTACATGGCTGACACGATCCATTCTATCAGTATCCCTCCTACCTTTGAACAACCCAAAACTATCAAAGTAAATAAGGTCCCCTTGGGATTTAGTTTCACCCCTCCTATCACCTTTAGTGGTGGAGGCTTTGGTGGGCTGAGTGGTGGAGGCTTTGGTAGTGGTGATGGATTCGACAGTGGAGGTGGTGCTGGCAGAGGCAACCCTAGAGGATGTCATGGCAGTGGTTTTGGTAGAGGCCCTACTGGTGGCAGTGGCTCTGATAGAAGTCATACCAGTGACAGTTCAGGAGGTGGCCTTGGCGGTGGTTCTGGGGGAGGTTCCTTTGGCTCTCTATCTTCTAACAACCCTATTATGAATACCCTCCTTCAGAATATGGGTAAGATGGAAAGCTAATTAGCTACCCTTTCCCAAGCCTCTGCTCAACCTATCTTCCAACCCTTCTTCTAACATATCCCATTTTCGGTAGCCATCTTGAATACTCTATTCCCCCAAGGAATGGAGATCCCTAAATTTGAGAAGTATTGTGGTAAGGGAGATCTGTAGACACACGTGTCTACCTTTAACGCCCTATGCACTGACTTCTTCCATCATGATGCATTGATGGCTAAACTATTTCCTCGATCCCTTAAGGACATAACACTTGAGTGGTAATGTTCCTTGCCTAACAACTCTATTTTCTCATTTGACCAACTTGTTAATCAATTCCTTACACAGTTCCAAGCAAACATCGAGCCAAAGATGACCTTTTTGGATCTCATCCGTTGTAAACAAGGAGATAATGAAAAGATCATTGATTTCATACCATGCTAACAAGTGCTCCTCTCACAAATCTCGTATCAGTTGCCTGATTCTGACGTGCAAAAGGTGTTCATTGAGAACTTACAAAGGCCTTGGCAAGATAATTTTTCCCTAATGAAATATCCTTCTTTCGCGCACTTGTGTACAGGCTTATGAGAATACTAGTAGATGATTGTTCAGTTCGGGGGATCATCCTTGTGCTTCTGTTCCGAAGGGAAATCTATCATATACATTTTTAGAAAAGGAAAAGCAGATGCAAATGTAGTAGCTGCTGCTGATGAAAATAGAATCAAATGCAACCAAAAATTCACAAAGTTATCAAAATCTTACACTTCCTTCTTATAGAAGTTGTTGAAGGATAAGATCATAAATTTGCCAACCCCTAAGCCTGTTAAAGAACCCTACCCTAATTGGTATGAGGGGAGTGCTTATTGTCAGTACCATCATGTTAATGGACATGATACTGAATGTTGTGTGTGGTTGTGTCATGAGATACAAGACCGCATTGAGGACTATACCATTCATCTCGATGGGAATAAATAGAATGCTAACAAATCAATGGCAAAGGCTAATAGTGAATTGCAGATATACACAGACCTATTTCTGTCACATTCTGCTAATATGATTATTGATCCCACTAATTCTATTACCCAACCCGACGCCTATCTTAATATGGTCACGGTAACTTCCACTGCTCCACTCGCACTCAATTCACCAAACATTATATTCACATCACAGTATTTACCCTTAAACAAAAAACCTTCACCTCTATACATTCCCACTCGTGTCAATGGTAATACTGTGACAAGAGTCTTAATAGACCCTGCAATCCATGTGAATGTTATCACCGAAGAAACATTAGTACTAAATTCATTACAAAAGGAAAATTATGAAGAAACAAAATCTACCTTTCATACACATGATGGTATGTGCCTTAAACCTTACAGCTCAATAACCCTGTACGTTATGGTTGGACCCAAAACTGTCAACATGGTGATGTCATCCCAGAGTTGGATCTATTTAGGGTGAAGCTAGGCATTCCTTGGCTAGCTTCCATGAATGGGATCACCTATGTTATTCACAAATGTTTAAATTTTTCTCATGAAGGTGTCATGCAAGTAGTGCATGACACTGGGTACCAGCCTTGGTGTCCCATGATGGATACTCATTGGATCACTTTTGGCCCTCCCCAGTCGGTCTGCTTCCTCCAAGAATGGACCTACTTTACAAGAACTATGTGAAGTATAAAACTAGGGGAAAAGGGGAGCCAAAGATAATTGTACCTGTGACAAAATGATTGGTCACCTCCTCTTCTCATAAAGAGAAGAAGAAGCTTGCATCGACTACTCTCCCTTCCCCTAAAGGGAAGGATAAGTCTGCACCAGCCCCCAATCCTTCTTGTAAAGAGAAAGAGAAGGTTTCATCGACCACTCCCTCTTCCCCAAAGAAAGAGGGAAATCCCATGCCGACTCCCTCTCCCTCTCATAAAGGAAAAGAAAAGGTGACTTTTCATCAGACCACCTGTCCTCTCCCATTTCCTGGGAGGAGTACTAGATGAACAGGTCCAATGACTACCCACTAAGTCTGATGATGCCTCCTTGGTGTAGGCACAAGTTCAGGATCGCGGATCTTCCCAATGAATACAATGGACCGTGGTATTATTTGTATGATAGAAAGAAAGGTTCTCATAGAGAGTTTAATCTGCAGCCTCCTACTGCTCCTGCTCCTAAGGAAGTGAGTGGAAAGAGTCCCACTGCCGAGGCTCTCAAGTTGAATCCTCCTATCACTCCTTAATCTATTCCTCCCACTCCCATGTAGGAATTTGTCCCTCTTCCAGAAATAGCCATGGTGGGCGTTCCCCTAGTTGAGGAGGAACCCTCTATCCCTTTGCAAATTCTAACCTCTAACTCCAAGAGCCGTAGAAACCACCTTGTGTGTGAATGCAAGCGTTGATGAAAGGCTCTCTTAGTTGAGAATGCCACCTTACAAAGAAAGGAGGAAGAAGTGACCACCCATAATTCAAGGTCTCCTGCAATGTCTTCTTCCTCCTATCCTCTTGCTTCTCCCTAGTCATGTCCTATATTGCTCTCGACTTCCATTGCGAGTACGAATGTGCCTAACCCTAAATGGGTACAGGTGTTCATTTCTCCTTCGGTGGAGCCACCTTTGCTAATGTTTGTTTTGGATATCCAACCTTTCTCGAAGCCCATGGACATGGTTAATACCTTGATCATGTGTGTTGTGGTTCTTTCCTCTTCCTCCTCCGCACCTCTAGCCTCGTCTGTGGGGAGTTCATCTCCTCCGATGAAACAGGAAATAGAGGGTAGTCCTTCCGGCAAAGGAGGACATAAGAAAAGTCTGCCTCACTCGCAAGGTGGCCCCTTGTTGACTTGCTCTATCTTAGTGATGGAACTAGTCCCAGCTTCCCTTGAGTTCGTCACCACTCCTAAGTCATTCGGCGAGCCTAGCGGTGAACCTCAACCGTAGCTCATCCCATCCATCGAGGCTAGACATGGTACCCCTATGGGGTGCATGTTTAATTCTGTGGATGAGGTTTCTGCCTTGTTGGAAATCTTCGCTAAGTCACTGACCTTGACTCCACAAGATCTCGGTGGAGAGGACCTCGAGGGGCCCTCTTCCTTGGCCCTTGTTGCGGGAGGACTGGATGCTCCTCCTCTGAACATCCTGCCATTGCAGGCTCATGCTCCTTCCCCTTATGAGGACTTATATTGGGAAGAGGATGACCTCTTGGCTTATCAATGTTAGGAGAAGACCCTTTTCTTGATCTTGCATGTGTGTATGTGATTTGTGATGTTTTCCCCCATACTCGTGCTATGTGTTCCTGGATGACCCTCATCACCCTTGTTGGTGCTTGCATATAGGCATGATTTTTGTGTCATAAACCTTCTTCTATTTGTATCATCATTCTTCCATGTTTGTGCTTGATTTTTGATAAATTGGGGACAATGCAAAGCATTGGGAGCATTTAGGCTTCCCTTCCATGTTGACCAATTTTTTTATTTTTACCTTTTTTTCCGTGCATTCTTCCTAATCTGGTTGGAGACTGATGATCTTTCACCTTGCATTGTGGTTACCTATTATTATGAGCTTGAAAAAATCTAACCTCGCTAAACAAGATCCCCCTGTGCCCTTTGTTTATATTTTTCTCTTTGTTTTGTTTTCTCTTTATTTTTCTCTCTTCTTTGCTTGAGTTGTCCCTTTCATGTGTGACAACACCCTCTCTTTAACATTCAATTTTTAGAAAATGCATTCATTGCTAATGAATATTTTCTCAAAAATCCCCACAAAGTTTTCTTTGGAATCACATTCTCAACTTGGAACCCTAACGGGATGTGTTTCCTTCATCATGCGTTCATAAAGAGAGGACTTGAAAACCTTCCCCGTGCATGGGGGAATATCCTTCCTTTCAAATTCCTTGATGAAGTGAACATCTTTTGAAAGGATTCCTTAATGATGGATCATTCTGAGAGGAGAATAATATCTACTTTTGAACTGTGTGTCCCTTGAGTGGACCCCTTTTTCTTCACGGTGGGTTCCCAAGGGACCCTTCTTTGAAAGTCTTTACCTCGAATGGATTTCTTCACGTCTATCTTGGGGGCAACCCGACTAGAATTATTCCATTCCCCTCTTCGCATCTAGCTTAGGGGCAACCCGACTAGACCTATTTCATATCTTCCCATCTAGCTTGGGGGCATCCTGACTAGACCTTACCTCTCAAATAGCACGTCCCTTGAGTGGACCCCTCTCCTTTCGAAGGGTTCCCGAGGGAGCCCTTTGAAATACTTCCAAATCATTGATGGTCTGTGTGACTATCCGCCTACTTGCCTATGTGGTCACCTCTTGACTCTACGAACTTCTTCCTTGGGGTTTCCTTCATGCTCTATTTTTTGGGGCACACCTTCCTTACAGTTCTACAGGCCTATAAGGAACTCACTTTACGGGGCTTCCTTCATGCGAGAGATCTTGGGGGTTGCCTCCTTCCAGGTCTGCAAGCCTATAAGACGCTTTGTTTTTCCAACTTCATAGCTCCAAGTAGCTATGGAGTCCTTCACTTTTCCCAGACCTTCAAGTATGCCAAACTGAGTACTGCTTCCTCGATAGTTCAAGTATAAATTTCTAACCCTACACTCTTTCTTGATCTACTTTACTGAGCACTCATCAATATTCATGCTCGCTAAAGTGGGGGAAAAATGTATAAGAGTGAATTTACACCCCATGAAAAAATCCTCTCTTTTCCTTTACCCACCTTAGAAAACCAATATTGGAGGCTTAATTCCACCTAAGCCCATTGTGTGCATCCCACTTGGCGCCTATTTTGAGTGTTGATGGAGGTGTTTCTATCAAGGATTCCCACGCGGTGCACAGATGTCTATGTAGCGCGCTTACGTCCCTGGCAGATTCCTATGGTTGAACCTACAAAGGCATTACACTTCTCATTGGAGGTGAAGTTGTAATGCCCCCTTCAACCGACCGACCTAAATATGGCCATTTTTCTCCATTCTTTCTTCAAATTCATCCCTTCAACATTCAATCCAACTCTTCACCACATCAAGCATCCATTCTCACACTATCACATCCACTTGCAAGCTCTCAAGCACTCATTTTCACTCACTCCAAGCATTCAAGCATTCCATTGCAGCCAAAGAAACACTCCATCACTTCGGTAGAGCAAGTTTGGGACCACACCATTGTAGCAAAGGATCGAGTACTCTCATTTTCTCCCCCAAGTAGCCTTGATTTCTCTTGGTGGAGGTGGTAAGCTTCCCTCTCCTCTCCTCTATCACTTGGTTGAGTAGCATAACTTTTTTTTGTAGTGCTTCTTTGCTCTTTACTACTTTATTTCCTTTATCTCATTTCCTTGGTTGTTCATGGAGATGGAAACACCTAAATGAGGGTCTGACTGAGGCAGGACCCTATATAGCCACCCAAAATTTTCCTTTTCTTGTTGTGTGTAGGAGTATGTGCTCTTCAAAGGGCCAGCTGGTGAACGTATTCCTCAGTGAGATCCTCCTTATTCTCTTTACTCTTGCATATTTTCTTTATAATAATAGAGAGTATTTTATTTATTTAATCACATCATTTTGGCCCTTTAGTTAGTTTGCTAGGCTGTTAGCTAGTTTTGTTGGTTTCACCTCGTCCTCACTATTGTGTGGCCATACGGATGACAACGCACTTTTGAGATGCCAACACGTTGTGCTGACATCCAGAGACCGTGCTTCTGTCCTCAAATAGAGAGCTTTCTGAGACGTAGTGTTAGGCCTAGAAACTGGTTCACCTAGCCTCTTACTATGTTTTGGGTCTTTAGAATAATTGAGAGGCCTCATGGTCCTCATTATTCTCACCTCCCATTCCCTTGCAATACACTTAGCTAGGGTAAGTTAGGGTGGCCTCTCGCGTCTTTTCCCTCCGTGACCTAGGGTCTTGCATGTGGTGGTCCCCCTCTCTTATAGGAGCAAATCTAGAGAAAAAACCGAAGCAACTACTGAAACACTTGCAACCTTTCTTCATTACAATTTTCTTAATATATTCAATGTATACACCCAATAACCTGTATCCATGACACTAATGACAACAACAATTAGTTAAAAACCAATTAACCAGTTGACATCAATAGCAACACTTTCAATCTTCCATTCTTGCAACAATCTCCCCCTTTATTATTGATGGCAACACATGATGTGAAAAACCATCAAAGACAACATACAAGCTTTGAATACACTTCTCAATATTTTCCTTTATGTTTCTTCACATGCTTCCTCTCTCTCTTTTCTTTTCACATTCTTTTTCACATGCTTCTTCTTCCTTTTTCACATGCTTCTTCTCCCTTTTTAACATGCTTTTTCTCCCCCTTTGACATCAATGGCAAAGGCAAAATATATTTTACATTGATTTCCCCTTTTACATAGAAAAAAAAATACACATAGTGACAACACCTAATACTACTTGCTCCCCCTGAGAGGTAGCCACCAAAACATCAGTCCAGAAGAAAGATAGATCCATAGATCCATAGATCCATCAGACTGATGCATCTCCATATGCATCTAGCTCAAGAAAGGAGGGGAAATAACCTCTAACTTCTCTCAAAGATACTCAAAAGTATCTTTAAGAAGAGCCTTCATGAAAATATTAGCCACTTGATCCTTCATCGAAACATAGTCAAGCTTGACTACATTCTCCATGACCTTCTCTCTTAAGAAATGATATCTGATAGATATATGCTTCATCCTCGAGTGCACCATAGGATTCTTCATTTTTCCACATGTATTATCACATAAGATAGAAATAGGAGCATCATACACCACTGTGATATCTTTTAATGTCTATTTCATCCATAGAACTTGTGTACACCAAGATGCAACACTAATATATTCAACTTCAGTAGTAGACAAGGAGACTGAATCTTGCTTTTTACTCAACCATGCCACCAATCTGCAACCAAGAAAGAATACACCATCACTTGTACTCTTTATGTCATCTACACATCCAACCTAATTTTCATCTGTATAAGCACTTAGAGTAAATTCAGTATCTCTAGGATACCATAATCCATAATCCAAAGTGCCATTCAAATATCTAAAAATTCTCTTAACAACATGTGTTTCCTTAGGATCTTCTTGAAATCTAGCCACAAGAAAAACTACATGCATAATATCCAGTCTAGTAGTAGTCAAATATAATAGTCCATCAACCATAGATCTATACTTGCTCTGATCAGCCTTAGGTGAATCATCTTTACCCAGTTTGAAACCAGTCACCATAGGAGTACATACCGGTTTGGAACCATCCATCCCAAACTTCTTCAACATCTCTCTTATATACTTCCACTATGAACTAAAGATTCCTTTGTTCATTTGATTGATCTGTAGCCCAAGAAAGAAATTCATCTCTCCAAACATAGATATTTCAAATTCTCTCTGCATCTCTTCTACAAACATCTTGCACATATTTTCATTTTATCCAAATATAATATCATCAACATACACAACTACAATCAATATTTTGTCATTTTCAATCTTAAAGTACAGATTACTATTCGTCGTAGCTTTGTTAAAACCTTACTAAATCAAATACTTGTCTAACCTCACATACCAAGCTCTAGGAGTTTTCTTCAATCCATATAAAGCTTTCTTCAATCTATACACCATATCCAGTTGGTCTATCAACTAAAATCCTTTCAATTGTTCCATGTAGACTTCTTCTAGCTCACCATTCAAAAATGTTGACTTGACATCCATCTAATAGAACTTAAATTTTTTATGAGTAGAAAATGTTAAGAACATCCTTATAATTCCATTCATGCTACCAGAGCAAAATTTTCCTAAAAATATATGTCTTCTACCTATGAGTAACCTTTACACACAAGCCTTGCTTTCTTTCTAACAACTTCTCCATTCTCATTCAACTTATTTCTAAATATCCACTTCAATCCAATAATGTTTTTATCTGTTGGTCTTCAAACCTATTAACATAGGGATTTGCACCCAAAGACAAGTTGAAAAACTCTTAAATGCTATGCACATGGGACTACTCTCAGGCTATGGGTATCCTATGGTGAGAATAGACCCCCAGGTTATGGGTTGGTTCCCTTTGGATATTTCTTGAAAATACTTTTCTTTTTTAACAGAGGTA
The DNA here is from genome assembly GCA_007258455.2 of Sequoia sempervirens. Taxonomy (NCBI): domain Eukaryota; kingdom Viridiplantae; phylum Streptophyta; class Pinopsida; order Cupressales; family Cupressaceae; genus Sequoia; species Sequoia sempervirens. The sequence continues at coordinate 60,056,501 of VDFB02000002.1, read as the reverse complement.
AAGGGTAAGAAGGATAATGCATACACTAAAAATTGGAAAATAAGGTGATTCACCAATTGAAAAATGATTTGAAAGCTGATAAAACTCACAACAGAGTCAATAAAACTTTATAATTTCACAACTCAAAAATTTATGTCTTAAAAAATGATTCTAATGTAAGGCTTGAACTTATGCTCAGAAAAAGGAAAAAAATGATGTTTTCACAAATCCCTATGCATGAGGATGAAAGCACAAACTAAGACCTACACTATGACATGATATTTTCTGCACTCAACATTGGAGGAATTTGATAAAATAATGAAAATACAGTATTCTATCTTGTAACTCACAACTAATACCAAAGAACAAAAAAATATAGAGAAGGAAATAAGCTTCTTTATTGAGAAATAAGAGATATTTGCATTACAAATCTCGAGAACTCACAAGAAAATGAGTTACAAAGCAAGGATAATCTGCATTAGTAGTTACAAAACTCAGAACTAGCCAAAATAATGATAGAAGAGAAAGACTTATAAAAAAGTCTCCCAAAATTCAAATTTGAATTTTGGCTCCATCAAAAGATGTGTTTTCCTCCTTCTCCTTCAAACAAGGCATGAAACTAAAGGTAGCTCCTCAAAACATGCATAAAGAGTTGTCACAACTCAAAACAACCTCATGGGTCGTATGCAACTAAAAACCCCTCTAAAAGAGGGTCATAACTGAATGTGAACTCTTGTTTTGTGCCTCAAATCACTCCTTGATTGAACTTCAATCAAATGGAACTCATAACTAAAAGTGATCTCCTGATTTAGGGCTTCAAAAATCCCTAACTTTTCTCCAACATGTTGGCACTATTTCCTCAATTATCTCCAAGACTCAAGCTAAGTTTTAATGCTTCATTCAACTCCCTCTTAGTCCATCATTTGAAATTGCACTTTAAGACACTTTATTTTGCATTTGAAATATCATTTATTTTAAATGATTTAAAATCATCATTTAAAAAAAGATTTACAATTGGATTAAATGCAAAAATAAACAAGAAAATTTTTTGCTCATTTTGCATTTTATAAAATAACCTTTATTAAAGTGTTTTTTATTAATCACTTAATAAAGTTTTACAAAATTAAATTTAAATGCAAAAATTAAAAGAAATTTAATCAAATACAAGCATATTTGACTAAATCCTTTGGATAGAAATTTAAGGCATATGAAATGCCACGACTTAGACATATAGGGTTTCAAACCCTAAAACAAATGTTAAAAATTCATTTGGTTTTGTTTCACTTGTTGTTGTTTGAGGAAGGTCGCCGCCATGGAACCCTAATCGAGATTTTGAGCTGGAAATCAATGCCATTTTTGGAGATTCTTTTCAAGATTTTAAGCAAGAAAACATGGTAAGTTCACCATTGTCATGAATCCAATGGATTTTTCATTTTTGAAAGCTTCTGTGAGCATCCCAACTATGACATCATTATGTTTTTTTGATACATTTCTTTGAAAGTTTGCTCTATTTGAAAGCTCAAACCTCTTCTTCATTCTTTATTTGAATTCTCAGAAAAAGAAAAAGAAATTTCCAGGCCACCATGATTGTATGTTTAGTAGTTCTTTGCTCTTCTCACATTTCGGCCTTTATAGGGTTTTAGAACTTGGAATATCTCAATGGCTGTGAGCATCTTATTCACTTATGATTTATTGTGATGACCCTTTTATTTTGTAGGGTGAGCTCCTTCTATGGCCATGACTTTATGTCTCATTTTTATTGATAAAGTCTCCTACTATATCACCATGGTCGTGCCTCCATTATGAGAAAAGTTACCTTTTTTATACCCTTGATGATGATCTTCAATGGCCACGACCTTTGACATTTATATGGGTTTTTTCCATTTTATGAACATGGAAAAAGCATAACTTTCCTTCATTTTATATTCAACTAAGGGTTACCTAGGCCACCATGGTACCATTCTGAGTTTTATTTTCAATATGCTCGGCCTTTGTGCCTTTATCAATCTTAATATTTTTCCTTTTTCCTCTACAAAAGAAGCTCCATTCATGGTTGTACATGGATTTTTCTTGCTTCCTGTAGCATAATACTTTATTGGAATAACAAAGATTCTGATTCTATATTTAGATTTATAAAAAAGACAATTTTCTCATTTATTGTTTTTGAAGTTCTTGCTGAAAACCTCTTTCATGACTACCTTCCTTCATTTGATATTCAATACTGTGTACTTTTCCTTTGTGTTAGTGAAGTAACCATGATTTTCATTTATCTATGAAACTTGCAACATTGTTGTTATGTATAGCTTGCATTCTTTGTATAATTTGGGACAACAAAATGAAAGTGTCATTCTATAACAACCATATGCATGAAGTTTACTTTGAAGAAACAAAAAATCTTTGTTTATTTCATTGATTCTACTTTTCAATTCTAAAGAATAATGAATGTACTTCATGATGATACCTTATGTTCACTGTGATCATCAATGTTTTGCATGGCAATCATGAACACTGCTTTTCATGACTGGGTACTGTAATCTCCATTGTTATCAACTTATTGAATTTTTTGGAAACCAATAATTTGTTTTCTCTTAGCATTAAGAAATCTGATATGAAAGAATAAGAGGTTGTCTTTAAGTATTTATAGTAACACAATGTTTATCATATGATGTTTACTCTATTGGTACCACTGCTATCTTTAACTTTTGTAGTTCCTTGAAGAGATGCTTCATGAATTTAACATGTATGCATGTTCACTATCACTGAAAAGCTAATACAATGGCTTTAAGTACTTTTCTTTCATATTGCGCTTGTGTCACTATCATGAGTTGACCTCAACCCTTGAGGGATCCACATTTCTCCATACTCATGTTGTAATTTTGATGATCAACAACAAGACTTTTCCTGTATCTGCACATGACACAAACAATTTAGTAAAAACAATGGATTAATGATTTCTTTTGATGATTTGGCCTAGAATTTCTTTCATTTATCTTTTGGATGTTGACTAAGTTGATTTGATTTGATAAGGAGTGCAAATTATATCTCAGTTGAATTGAACATGTTTTAGGATCTCATGACCTGAGTTCTAACAAAACTTTTAAAACACTTGTAGGTTTTGGAGCTCAGGGGTAATGGAGCTAGAGACTAAAGACATTGAAGATTGAGATGAACCTGTGGGATCAACCCTACACCGGCCCTCAAGGTAATGAAGGATATCACCTCCTTTTTGATGTTACTTTTCTTTAACTTTTCTTTAGTTGTATGATTTGTTCTTCTTGTTGAATTAAATCAACTTAGTCTACCCACAACTTGTGTGGTAACACCAAAACATATCTCTTAATAAATCAATTATTTATGATATGCAATGGCTTATGATCAACAATCTAAATTTGTTCCAATTACATAATTTGAAACAATGAAATTGCAATTGTTTAGAACACATATTCTGTAATCAAAATGAATGGTTTATGCTCTTTTTCTGCAATATCTTTTTTGATAATTAATAAAGAAAAATATTGCAGACAATAATGACTTTATACTTCATTCTTTTGAATTTTTCCTTTCCAAATGAAGCTTGCTTATTGGTTTGTCTGAACTATTTAGTAGTTTAATCTAAACTATTTGAATGGTTTGAACAAATCAATCCTAGACAACTCTTCATTCTGAAAGAAAGGATTCATTGGATGACTTAAAATTTTATACCCAGCAAATAACCACCCATTAAATCTTGACTAATTTTTAAGCAAGTATCTAAAAATTAGTAACATTTCTAGTGACCTCTCAAGGGTGTTTTCCTGCTAAACACATAAGGCCAATTTCCTTGCTTATGCATTGGGTATGGAGTCCATTTTTATTTTTTTCTGACTCATAAAACTTTGTACAGAGTTCCTTCATTCTGTTGTAACTACTTGTAACTTTGTTTTTACTAGTTATAGTTCCATGGATTATACATTTGTTGTTCATGACATCGAAGCTCCATTCCATGTTATGAATGAGAGGTATTTGTTTCATTGAACTATAACTAGTAAAAAAAAATATTTTATTTCACCCCCAAAAAAACTCAAAGTAAACTACCAATTGTGCAAAAAAGCACTAAGGGAACACTCAGATGCAACTAATCTATGTGCAGAAGCACTTATTGAACATATATAATCTACTCAAATATGTACAGATTTATATCCTACCTCAAAAGCAATGCTTGAGGTGAATCCCATTCATTGGGATTGGCTCCACTTCACCATCCAACTTAGAAAATTTGAAGGAATTATGTTGTTTATGTCTAGTTATGATGTATGGCCCAGTCCAAAATGCATCAAACTTAGAGTTCTTTCCATGTTTTCTTTTCAGTTCATCCCACTTCAAAACTATGTCACCTTCTTGGAATATTCTTGGAGATGCTCTCTTATCAAATGATCTTTTCACTTGAGCTTGATGTTGCTCAATCTTCTTCATTGCTTCAGCTCTAATCCCTTCAAGTTCAATCAATTGAGCCAATCTTGTAATAGGCTCTTCTTTAATCATGTCAAATTGATTTACTAGATCAAGGGCTAGCATTTCAAGTGAAATAGGCAGCCTTGCTTCTTTTCCATACACAAGCATGTATGGTGATAATCCTGTTGATATTTTTGGTGTAATTCTATCATCCCACAAGGTTGATTTCAACTTGGTATGCCAAGCTCTTTGATTCCCTTCCATAGTCCTCTTGATGATCCTCAAAAGATTCTTATTAGTGGACTCAACTTGTCCATTTCCTTGAGGATAATAATTAGAAGATGTATTCAGATAAACACCATTTCTAACATCCCACTCAGATATCTTAGTTCCTATGAAAGAAAGTGCATTATATGAAACAATAGATTTAGGAACTCCAAACCTGGTTATCAACTCTTCATAGAAGTTCATAACAACTGTCTCATTTGCTTCTTTAAGTGCTACAACTTTAGTCCATTTTGAAAAATAATTAGTGGTTGTGAGCACCCACTTGTGGCTTGCACTTGATGGTGGGTTTATGACTCTGTAGACATGTAAAATATACTGATTGACATTGCACATCTGATCCCAACCACTAACATCACTTCATCCTAAATCATCCCTTAGTCTAACCATTTAATCAAATACCTTTTTTGATTAAATTCATCAATATTCCTCTCCTAATTAAATAAATCATTTATCTAATTAAATCATCATTTCTTGTTAATTAAATCAATTAGTTCGATCTAATTATCCCTATTTAATTAAATAATCAATTTTATTTGATTAAACCTCTAAAGTTCACCCATTAAATTAAATAAATTAAAACCTTATTTAGTTTAATCTAACTTCATCTCCTTGGTTAAATAAAAGAAAAATCTTTATTTAATCTTGAAACCATATTCTTCTCATATTTTGATTTAAATCAATCCATAAATCTAAATCAATATGTCACATCATTCTAATCTCTCATTAAATTAATTAACCTTGATTAATTTAATCTCCTCTCATGTCCCATCCTCTATCTTTTGCAACTTGCACAAGAAAATAGATTTAATTCATTTATTAAAACTCTATTTTCTCTCAAAAGGCATAATAAAGGAATGTTCCTCAAATTTAAATTCAAAATCCAATTGGACTTTGTCCTTCCAACAAGGCATTTACTCCAACTACAAATTACTTTTGTGTTGGGCCAAGTGGCATTCAATGCATTTTCTTTCCCTCTTACATGTCATTTCAACAATTTTAAAATTCAAATATATGCATTTATTGACACATTCTTCAAAACTTGCACATCCTCCATCCATTCCAATATTGACAAGTGGCACTTTGTCATCGGTTGATTCTTAGTCCCACATTGCTCCATTTTGGACATCTCTTCAACCTAACATTCTATGAATAAGAGGCTTCATTCCTCATTTTATCATCCACAACTTGAGTAAACTTACTATACTCAAATTCAAAGCAATATCCATCCATCTCATTGAGTTTTATAGCTAGGTTATGCAGATTTGTCTTGGAGCACTCATCAATCTTCAACAAAGTGGATCACAATCTTCATCAAATCATCTTCATCACACCATTGGAGTTGGGAAAGGGCCAATTTTCACATCAAATTGCACCAACTTCCTCAAGAGATTAAGATTTTGCTTTGTTTTAGAATAGGATTTGATATTTTAGCTTTAAGTTTGTTGTGTTCTTCATGTTATTCCTTTTCTATTACATTCAAATGGATTTCTTGAGGGGTCTATATTCTAACTTGCATTGACCTTATTAATGTGTTCATTTGTTGTGTTCTTGTAGGTATAGGATCTAGGTCCACAAACTCTAATGAAATCTAAGCCCCACTTCATAAAGGGTTGTTCAATCTAAACTAGTTGTAACGGAAGGGCTGCCAACTTCTCTTTTCCTGCAAAAATAGAACACTCCTGGCATTTTCTTACCCATGAATGGGAATCATTTAATAAGGTAGGCCATTAATAGCCTCCTTTCATTATCTTAAGAGTTGTAGCTCTTGGAGAGAAATGACCACCAGCTGATCCAATTAACAAAAAAATTGTCATTTCTTTCACCCAACCTATAGAAGAAACAACTGCAACAATTTGTCCTTCATCCTAATGAGCTAAAACAACATTATCCTTTTCTCTTGTATTGTTGTTACTATTCTCTATAAGTTGTTCACAAAGACCTTTTCCTCTTATCAGCTTGGTAACCTTAAGTTCAAGGTCATATTCCATCACTTTTGTCACCCATCCAGCTCTTTTTCTATTTAAATATTTATTTAGCAAAAACTCCTTAACTAAAGGATGAGAAACCAACAATTTAATAATGTTATTAGAAAGCATATGTCTAAATTTCCTTAAACTTCTAATAACAGCTAAGACATGCTTTTCAATAAAGGAATAATTAATCTCATAATCCTTAAGACTCTAACTAAAAAAAACTATGGGATGTTCTAACCCATGATCATTCTCCTGAACTATCATAGCTGAAATACTATCAATGTTTCCATATGCATACAAAATATTTATTTTTGAGAAATATGGGTTTAACATAGTAGGAGCAGCTGCAAGTTCTTCCTTGATAAGTTGAAAGCTTCTCTTTCCTTCATTAGTCTAGCTAAAAGAGACATTCTTTTTTAACATTGAAGTAAAAGGAACTAATAACTCAGTAACATCTAGGATGAATCTTCTTACAAAGTTGATTTTACCCAAGAAACTTTGTAGACCTTTCTTGTGTGTTGGCAAAGGAAGAGAAAGAATAGCACTTGCTCTTTTCAGATCTATGGAAGTAACATGTTTTGATACAATATATCCAAGCAATTTTCCTTAATGAACAATAAATATAGATTTCTTTGTGTTGAGAGAGACACCAAACTCTACAACTTTCAAAGATCTTTCTTAAGTGATCAAAGTGTTCATTTGAATTCTTTGAAAAAATAGTTATGTTGTCCAAATAAACTAATACAATCTTATACATCAAACCTTTGAAAGCCTTGTCCATAGCTTTCTAAAAAGTAGCTCCAAAATTAGATAAACCAAATGGCATCCTACTGTAATCCATTGTACCCCATTTTGTTGTAAATGTTGTCTTAAACTGATCTGCTTCCTTAACCAGGATCTGATTACATCCTGAGAAGCCATCTAATAAAGAGAATCTCTTAGAACTTGAAATAACTTGAAGAATTTGTTCCATGGAAGGTAAAGGGTGATGATCTTTCAGGGAAGCTCTATTAAGATCTATAAAATCAACACAAAGTTTGATTTCACTATTTTTATTTCTCACAAGTACAAGATTGGATACCCAAGAGGTATGCTTAATAAAATAAATGATTCCTCTCTCAATGACTTTATTCAACTCTTTGTTCATGAGGGGCTCAAGCTTGGGTTAAGTGGCCTCTGTTTTTGTCTTATAGGCTTGGAATTTGGCTCAAGTTCAATAGTATGTTGGGTAATAGAAGGGTCAAAACCTTTCAGATCTGAGTATTCCCATGCAAAAATGTCACTGAACTCTTGACAAAGTAAAATAAATGCATTCCTTTCTTCTAATGTGCATATACCTTACCAAGCTTTAAAAGTTTATCTTTGAAGATCTCAACACCTTCATAATGATCTTCTTTAATTTGCAAGCTGGATTTTTCTTTTCTGACTTGATCATCTGTATTGAAAATAGACTCCAAAGTAACCAAGCCTTTTGGAAGTTTGTTGGTTTTCAACTTATAATCTGATCTTCATACTGTTGTTTGAGTTTCTCCTAATTATCATTGGAAAATTATGCTTCTTCTCTCAAGAAATTGATGATTTTCTGGTCACTATCAAAGACTTTACAATGCTCATTATTGTTAGGAATTGATGACCTAACAATAAATTTTACATATTTTTGTTCTTTAGAATTATTGATATCATTTGGGATATCATATTGAGCGCCTATGGCTGCTAGTCTATCAACATGATTATTTTCAATTCTAGAAATTGAAAACAAATTAAAAACTTGAAAATATTCAATAAGATCCCATACTCTATGCTATAAGACTTCAAAAGATCATTTTTTAGTAGTATGGGATTCATTAAAAATTGAGTCTTACATTGCATGCATGTCCAAATTTCTCAATACCTCAGGATGTTTATGTTATAGAGTTGCCTCCATATTTTGCAATTTGTTTATCTCGTGATTTCACTGCTAAGATTGGAGGATACTTGTCCTTTGATTGGTCTCATATGTTATTTAGGACTAGGTATGGAACCAAAGTCACTATTAAGTCAGAACCTATTGCTAAGAATCATATTGAGCCCTATAATCCAAGTGTTGTTAATGCAACAACTACTATAAATTGTGCCCTTATTTGATCAAGAAGATATTACTACAGCTAATGAGACTACTACTCAGATAGAGGATATTCCAGATATTTTGTTGGATGATTGGGGATTAGAGAATGTTCAAAATTCTTCAAATGAACAACATGAAGAGGTAAATTTGGGAGTTTATATGATGCATGAATCTGATTATGTTATGCCTAATCTAGAAAAAAGTGTTGAACAACAGTCAGATCAATGGGAAAATTAATGAGGTTTGGAAGTTGTTCTTTGATGGTTCAAGGGGTAGAAATGGTGTTGGAGGTGTTTTCATGCTTATTTCTCTAACTAGTGAAAAATACTATTTAGCATTTAGGTTCACATTCAACTGCACCAATAATACAACTGAGTATGAAGCTTTGATTCATGGTGTTGAAGGTCTGATTAGGTATTTGTTGTTTACAAGTTTTTGGTGATACAGAGTTAATTATCATTAGTTTTTACTTTAAAGTCAACAACCCTTTTCTTACTCCTTGTATTGGTTGCTATAGGGTTACTTGACTGCTTTTGTGGATTATTAACCCCACAAAACTCCTCACCTTGCCAATTCATGAAAGTGACATATGGATTTCCTTGATCTACATGATCAGACTACTATTCATTATGATCTTGAGATTATTTTTTTAGAACAACACTACTTTGCACCATTAGTACTTTATTGAGTATTCCATTGGAACATGGAGATTGCCTATGTGGCTGATTACATGGAAAACACCATTCGTAATCAACAGCCATGTTATTTTTCAATGGCATTACCTCCTTGGCTGAACTAGCGGCATTGGGGTTATAAGGTTGAAAAAGCCTTTGATTGAAATTCCTCCTTTGAATTTGAGGATTGGATTGGTACGAAGCTTGGTATGAGGGCTGGTATTGCTACTTTTTTATGTTAACCAACTCATTACCAAAGGTTTGTAGGGTCTTCTGAATATTCCATTCTGCTCTTTTATGCTAACTAGTTCCTAAAACTAGTTAGGAACAACATGCTCTTGAGCTGATACTTGTGTATTAAAGGTTGGAAATGTAGGAACAACAACTACAGTAGGTGGTAAAATAGAAGCAGTTGGCTTGTAAAAATTGGAAAAATAAGGCATAGGAGGCCAAGGGGCTATCTTACCCACTTGAATCAAATTATTCTAAGCCCTAACAACAATATCAAATGCTATTGATAATGTATCCCCTCCCATAGATTGGATCAAAAGTGTAATATCACTATTTAATTCTTTTTAAGGTAAAAAAGCATAGTCATTAGAAGGATTTAATGAGGCTAGAATTCAGTTCCAAGTCTTCTTGAACTGGTAATTGAAGTCCACCAAATTTTCATTTGGTGCTCTCTTGATGGTAGTGAGCTACTCCACCAATGAAAAATGGTCTAATTTGTCCTCGAATTGCTTATTTAGCTTCTCTCCTAGTTGATCCCATGTTGTAACTGAATTTAGTGGTAACCTTCTAAGCCATTGAAAAGCTTTACCTTTAAGATAGGCTGCTGAGATCCTTACTGCAATATCTTGCTCAGTAATATGATATAAACCACACAATGAAGCCACATCTCAAATGTGCTCAATGGCTATTGTATGATCTTCACTAGTAAAGAATGGTAAGCTCTTAAGGGCTGTTGCTGAAATATCGTTATGTTGGGATAAATTCAAGGGTATTCCTTGATAAAATGAAACAAAAGGTTTATTCCTAGGTGGAGGATGGGCCATGTTGACTACTGTAGAATTAATACTACTTGATGAACTACTTGAAATTTGAATTGCAGAACTTATAAATAGAGGGTTGTTGAAGGATGAAACAAGGCTTTTTGCTCTCCTAACAACTCTAGTACTTCTTGATGGAAGCTCTAAATGTTCAACAGGTTCTACAGTTCGTCTTATTTGGTAACTTCTCATGTGCTTTCTCACTAAAACTACTGAAACCAAAGCTCTGGAGTCACCAAGTGTGAAATTTTTTCCTTCTTGAAGGCTGGAAAACTACTACTCACACTGTTAGAGCAGCAAAATAAGCTCTTTTTGAACTGATAAATCAGTTCAACGTCCCATCGATTGTGCCAAAATTGTTAACATAGGGATTTGCACCCGAAGATAAGTTGAAAAACTTTTAAATCCTATACACATGGAACTACTCTTAGGTTATGGGTATCCTATGGTGAGAATAGACATCCATGTTATGGGTTGGTTCCCTTTGGACATTTCTTGAAAATAATTTTTTTTTAACAAAGGTAAAGGGTAAGAAGGATAATGCATACACTAAAAGCTAGAAAATAAGGTGATTCACCAATTGAAAAATGATTTGAAAGCTAATAAAACTCACAACAGACTCAATAAAGTTTTATAATTTCACAACTGAAAAATTTATCTTTGCAAAAATTATTCTAATATAAGGCTTGAACTTATGCTCAGAAAAAGGAAAACAATGATGTTTTCACAAATCCCTATGCTTGAGGATGAAAGCATAAACTAATATCTACACTATGATATGATAATTTTTGCACTTAGCATTGGAGGAATTTGATAAAATAATGAAAATATAGTATTCTATCTTGTAACTCACAATTAATACCAAAGAACAAAGAAATATAGAGAAGAAAATAAGCTTCTTTATTGAGAAATAAGAGATATCTGTATTAAAAATCTCAAGAAATCACAAGAAAAATGAGTTACAAAGTAAGGATAATCTGCATTAGTAGTTACAAAACTCAAAACTGGTCAAAATAGTGATAGAAGAGAAAGGCTTACAAAAAAGTCTCCCAAAATTCAAATTTGAATTTTGGCTCCATGAAAAGATGTGTTGTCCTCCTTCTCCTTCAAACAAGGCATGGAACTAAAGCTAGCTCCTCAAAACATGCATAAAGAGTTGTCACAACTCAAAACAACCTCATGGGTCATATGCAATTGAAAACCCCTCTAAAATAGGGTCATAATTGAATGTGAACTCTGGTTTTGTGCCTCAAATCACTCCTTGATTGAACTTCAATCAAATGGAACTCATAACTGAAAGTGATCTCCTGATTTAGGGCTTCAAAAATCCCTAACTTTGCTCCAACATGTTGGCACTATTTCCTCAATTATCTCTAAGACTCAAGCTAAGTTTTAATGCTTCATTCAACTCTCTCTTAGTCCATCATTTGAAATTGCACTTTAAGACAATTTATTTTGCATTTGAAATATCATTTATTTTAAATGATTTATAATCACCATTTAAAACAAAGATTTACACTTGGATTAAATGCAAAAATAAAGAAAAAAGTTTTTTGCTCATTTTGCATTTTATAAAATAACCTTTATTAAAGTATTTTTTTATTAATCACTTAATAAAGTTTTACAAAATTAAATTTAAATGCAAAAAATAAAAGAAATTTAATCAAATACAAGCATATTTGACTAAGTCCTTTGGATATAAATTTAAGGCATATGAAATGCCATGACTTAGAAATAAGGAATAAAGTTTTTTTAGAAAAAACTAAAGGAAAAAACCTTTATCGCCATCGACATATAGGGTTTAAAACCCTAAAACAAATGTTAAACATTCATTTGATTTTGTTTCACTTCTTGTTGTTTGAGGAAGGCTGCCGCCATGGAACCCTAGTTGAGCTTCTGAGCTGGAAATCAACACCATTTTTGAAGATTCTTTTGAAGATTTTAAGCAACAAAACATGGTAAGTTCATCGTTGTCATGAATCTGATGAATTTTTCATTTTTGAAAGCTTCTATGAGCATCCCATCTGTGGCATCATTGTGTTTTTTTGATATATTTCTTTGAAATTTTGCTCTATTTGAAAGCTTGAACCTCTTCATTCTTTATTTGAATTCTCATAAAATGAAAAAAAAAATTCAAGTCGCCATGATTGTATGTTTAGCTCTTTGCTCTTCTCATATTTCGGCCTCTGTAGGGGTTTATAACTTGAAATATCTCAATGACTGTGAACATCTCATTCACTTATGATTTATTGTGATGACCCTTTTATTCTGTATGGTGAGCTCCTTCTATGGCCATGACTTTATGTTTCATTTTTATTGATAAAGGCTCCTACTATATCACCATGTCCATTCCTCCATTATGAGAAGATTTACCTCTTTTGATACCCTTGATGATAAGGAGTGCAAATTATATCTCAGTTGAATTAAACATGTTTTAGGATCTCATGACCTGAGCTCTAACAAAAATTTTAAAACACTTGTAGGTTTTGGAGCTCAAGAGTAATGGAGCTAGAGACTAGAGACATTAAAGATCGAGATGGACTTGTGGGATCAACCCTACACCATCCCTCAAGGTAATGACAGACATTACCTCATTTTTCATGTTACTTTTCTTTAACTATTCTTTAGTTGTATGATTTTCTCTTCTTGTTGAATTAAATCAACTTAGTCTATGCACGGCGTGTGTGGGATCACAGAAACATATCTCTTAATAACTCAATTATTTATGATATGCAATGGCTTATGATCAACAATCCAAATTTGTTCCAGTTACATAATTTGAAACAATGAAATTGCAATTGTTTAGAACACATGTTTTGTAATCAAAATGAATGATTTTTTCTCTTTTTCTGTAATGTCTTTTCTAATAATTAACAATGAAAAATACTATAGAAAATAATGACTTTATACTTCATTCTTTTGAATTTTTCCTTTCCAAATGAATCTTGTTTATTGGTTTGTATGAACTATTCAGTAGTTTAATCTAAACTATTTGAATCATTTGAACAAATCAATCCTAGACAACTCTTCATTATGAAAGCAAGGATTCATTGGATGACTTAAAATTTTATACCCCAACAAACAACCACCCATGAAATCTTCACTAAGTTTAAGCAAGTATCCAAAAATTTTAACAAGACCAATTCCCAAGTTTGATTCTTCTCAATCTGGATACGTTCTTCTTTTATAGCTTCCATCCAATGTTCATCTTTACATGCTTCACTTACAGTCTTCAGTTCAATCTCAAAAAGTACATAGATTAACTTCTACAACTCTGCTTCTAGTCAATACTCTTTTAGTCTTATCTCCAATAATCTAATTTTTTGAATGATTCTTCTATACATATGTAGGTTTCATAGGTGACATCACTAGAACATCTTCTTCTCTTTCATTTTTTTTCATTCTACTTCTCTTCTTTCTCATCATTTTCCTGTTCTTCCACAATTTCTTCAATTCTTACGCGATTAGGTTCATCGGATTCATATCCATCAATTTCAATAAAATTCTTCACTATCTCATCAACCTTGACATTTGAACTTTCTAAAATCTTTCTCAATCTTTTATTGAAACATTTGTATGATTTTCTCTTAATAGAATATCCAAGAAAAATTCCTTCATCAATTCTTGCATCAAACTTTCCTAATGTTTCTTCATCTCTTCTTATATAATATTTGCTTCTGAATACCTTGAAATACTTAATAGTAGGAATTCTTCCATGTCATAGCTCATAGGGAATCTCCGTATTGTTTTCTTTTGCTTGAACTCAATTGAATACATAAAAAATAGTATGAATAGCTTTTTTTCAGTAAACTTCCCGTAAACTAGCCTCAATAATCATTGATCTAGCAGCCTCTTGAATTGTTCTTTTTTCCATTCAACAACTCCATTCTATTGAGGAGTTCTTGGAGTAGATAAATATATGTTTATTCCATGCACTTCACAAAACATAGTAAACTCATGGGAGGTGAATTCTCCACCTCTGTCAGAACTTAAGCATTTTATCTTCAAGTTCACTTCATTTTCAACCATAGCTTTGAATTTCTTGAATCTATCTAATGCATCTAATTTCTCTCTAAGAAATGTAAACAATGTATATCTAGAATAATCATCAATTATAAGCATACTTCTCACTCTTTTTGGACCACAGAGATCTATATGAACTAAATCCAATAGAATAGTATTATAGTGTTCCTTTGATCTATAATGATTTCTTGCTTGCTTTCCAAATTGCCAATTTTTGTAGATAGCATTAACAGGCTTTGTAATTCTTGGTAAATATCTCATGGCCTAAACAATAATAATCCTTGCCAAGTTATCAAAATTCATGTGACACATTCTTTTATGCCATAACCAACTATCATTAATTTGAGTCATAAAGCATCATCCATCAACATCTTTAAGTTGATAGATGTTTCGTTCAAAATTCTTTCCTACAACAATCAATGTTTTAGATCCTTTCTAGATCTCGCATCTCTCATCCTTAAACACAAGATCATATCCTTTACTACCCATCTAAACAACACTCAAAATATTATGCCTTAAACCCTTAACATAGTAGACATCATCAGTATTATGCTTGCCATCAAAACTTACTAAACCTACCCCACAAATTTTAGCACAGTATCATCTCCAAACATAATAAAGCCTCCATCATCTTTTTCAAGCTTATTAAACTTACTTTTATCACCAGTCATGTGATGTGAACAACCACTGTCAACTACCTAGTAATTATTTTCTTGTTTAGCATGTAGGTCAGAGATAACCGTAGCTTCATTTTTCTCCTTCTCCGGAGGGCTTTCTTTTACCTATTTTTCAAAATTAGTAGAAGTAGGTTCATCGCTAATCACCAAGAACAAGAATTCATTGTCATCAGGATATTCATACTCAAAATCTTCATCAAATATACTAGCATTCTCATTCACATAATACGCTCTATTAATCTTATTTCATTTCTTTTATTTCTCATATCTTTGTTTATTCCTCTTAGCACTTTTCAGACACCTTGTAGCATAATGAAATATTTCTCCACAACTAAATCATTTAAAGGGTAACTTACCTTCATAATTCCTAGAGCCTTTCCTCATCCTTCTTACACAATTAGCTTATATTTCATCAATTTTTTTTTCATTCGGATCTTCAACTTTTGTCACCTTAAAACTAGTCTTTGATTTGCATCCATTCCTTAGACTCAGCTTCCTCATCTCATAAGATGCCAAAAATCCCAACAATAGATGTTTAGTGCAAGTCTTATAATCTATACTTTGTTCAATAGCACACACTTTCTCACTATAAGCATCAAGGAGAGTCCTAAGAATCATCTTTATAATTCTAGTTCCATCTAAAGCAGCACCAAGTCCTCACATTGTGGCCACTATCTCATGCAATCTTTGTACATAAGCTTTAACATTTTCATCTTCAGACATATGTAGAAGCTCAAACTATGTCTCCAAATTCTATATTTTTTCCTCTTTGACTCTTTCATCACCTTCATGTGCTCTTTCCAAAGCATTCTAGACTTCCTTAGTAGTCTTCCGATTCTAAACCTTAATCAACTTGGAATGTACCAAAATGTTCTTCAAAATGTACTTCACCTTATCATTTGCTTCATGTGCTTTGATCTCATTAGGCATACTCAAACCATGTGCAAGAGGAGTGTAAGGATTCTTATAAGCTTTCTCCACATCATATCCGCAATACTCCAGATATTCTTCCATCAATATTTTCTAGATAGTATAATTAGTTCCATCGAACCTTAGATACTCATAAATCATTTTTCCATCCATCCCATACCTTCCTCAAGTGGTTAAGCTCTTCACCAAGGAACTACGCTCTGATACCAATTGTTGAACAACACAACTGAGAGGGGGGTGAATCAGTTGTCACATATTTAATCTTTGAATTCATTCACCAAAACTAAATCTTACACTGCTTAATAGATTAAATAAAGAACACTAGAGCAAAAATTCAAAACCATCACATAAACACAATAACAGCAAATTTATGTGGAAAATACAATAAGGTAAAAACCATAGTGAGGATTAACTTACACTATAAAGAATATCAAAATAGATTACAAAAGGCTCAATGCCTAAGAAACAAGGCTCACTGCCAAAATATGGAATCATTGTCTGGAACAACAAATCACTATCCAACAGGGCCAAAAAATTGAGGGCTCACTGTCACATAGATACAAAGAAGACAAAGAAGACTTGTTACAGAGAGAATACAATCTCAATGCAACAAAGGATTCCACCACAATCACTCACAAGCATGCATGAATGTTAAAGTTCACCTTCAACTCATTGCTTCTGAAAACTCAACATTAAGGCTTCTCACTGATCATCAACACTCACATTACACACACTCACTAGATATCATCAATGTCACATCTATCTACACTTTTCTATTTGCTTATCTCTCTTCTTCGCTCTTGTATGTCCATCACCACTAACACATCCTATATTTATACCATCTTCAACTTTGAAACATATCCAAAGTGGGCAGTCCAAATTCAAATTCAAATTAGGTTGGCACCAAAAAATTATAGGGTAGAATTAGAATGAGGGAAACCCAAAAACATGCTTCATCAAGACCCAAATAGATCCAACACACTTCTTCAACTTTGAAAGTAGTATTCCACACAAGGTTGACCAAACTAGTATAAAACACATAGAACACTTAAGCAAGAACTTTCTAGATACCAAAATTATCTTCAATAAAATCAAAATAACTCAACTCTAGAACCGCAAGTCATAAGACTTCATCAAAAATAAATTCATAACAACAACATTTCTCCCAGACCTCAACCAGACACACAAAAAACCATAGTTCACAACTGGTGAACACAACTCACATTGTACAATGAATCAATAGCCAAAAATTAGGATATAGAAGCCTCCAACAACCAAGACCAACATATCTGAATAATACAAATATAGGACCAAATTCAGAGCAAAACATGGAGCAACTATTGAAACACTTGCAACCTTTCTTCATTACAATTTACTCAATATCCTCGACATATACAACCAATAACCTGTGTCCATGACACTAATGAAAACAACAATCATTTGATAACCAATTGACCACTTTACATAAATGACAACACCTTCAATCTTTCTATTCTTGCAACATGGCATACTTAGATTGTGATATGAATGTACCTTTCTTTGATCGACTGATTTGCAAACCAAGGAAGAAATACATCTCCCCACACATTGACATCTCAAATTATTTTTTGTATTTCCTTTGCAAACCTTTTGCACATACCTTCATTTCCTCTTAAGATTATGTCATCAACATATACCATTACAATTAAGATTTATTCTCCTTCAACTTTGAAATATATATTGCTATGTCCAGTACCTTTTCTAAATCCTTGTTATAGAAAATACTTATCTAACCTTACATACCAAGCTTTAGGAGCTTTCTTCATTCAATACAATACTTTCTTCAATATATAGATCACATTTACATCTTCTAACAAATAAAAACCTTATGGTTGTTCAATGCATGCCTCTTCTTCCAATTCACCATTCAAGAATGCATACTTCACATCCATATGATAAACTTTGAAATCTTATGCTGCAAAAGCTAAAAACATTTTGATAGCTTCCATTCTTGCAATGGGAGAAAAATTTTCCTCAAAATCTATACCTTCAACTTGTGAATAACCCTTATAATTCTAGCCTTCTTCCTAAAAAAAATTTCCATCTTCATTCAACTTGTTCCATAATACCCACTTAGAACCATTCACATTCTTGTTTGTCGGTCTTGGGACCAATTCCCAAGTCGGATTCTTCTCTATATGTTCCAACTCTTCCTTCATTGCTTTGATCCAATTCTCATCTTTGCATGCCTCAATCACTATTTTCGGTTCCACCTCAGAAAGTAAATAGAAATTTATTTGTTCTTCTATCATACCATCTTTTCTCCTTGTAAGCACATCTTTTCTCTTATCTCCAATGATTTTATATTTGGAATGATTCTTCTCAACATACTTAGGGGTCTTAGGATTATTTTCTAGAGCATCTTCCTCTTCAACTGTCAACTCTTTTCCATTATATTCAGGCTTTTCTTCTTCACTACAAGGGGATTCATCAAATTCATATCCTTCTATCAGTACTAAAATTTGATGTGGTTCTTCATTCACTTTGAAAATTACATTCTCAACAATCTTCTTCAATCTTTTTTTGACATAGCACCAATAGGATTTACTTCTTGTAGAGTATTCAAGGAAGATTCCTTCATTAGATCTTGCATCAAACTTTCCTAAGTTTTCTTCATCTCTTCTAATATAACACTTGCTTCCAAAAACTCTAAAATATTTCACAGTAGGGGGTTTACCATACCATAACTCATAGGGCATCTTTAAACTACTCGCTCTTGCTTGACCTCTATTAAGAATGTAGACTGCAATATGAATTTATTCTCTTCAATACACATTTGAAAGATTAGCTTCATCATTTCCCTAGCTACTTTCTAAACTGTTATGTTTTTCCTTTCCACAACTCAATTTTTCTGAGGAGTTATAGGGGCTAATAAATTCCTTCTTATTCCATGATCTTCACAAAAAAATTTAAAATCATTTGAATTAAACTACCTCTATCAGATCTCAAACATTTGATTTTTAGATTCATTTTGTTCTCAACCATAGCCCCAAATGCTTTAAACTTTTCTAGAGATTTTGATTTTTCTTTCAGAAATGTAACCCAAGCCATTCTAGAATAATCATCAATCAATAACATGAAATAATTTTCAGTACTTGAGCTTCTAATTCTAGTAGGTCCACATAGACCTATATGTACTAACTCCAAGGGACCTATGGTAGAATATTCCTTTGTCTTAGATCTTGTCTTTGTTTTCTTTCCAACTTGAAATTCTTTACAGATTGCATTGATAGGGTTTGTAATCTTTGGAAAATCTCTCATAGCATCAGTATAACTTATCCTTATGAGGCTATCAAAATTATTGTGATCCATTCTTCTATGCCATAGCCATCTTTCATTAGTTTGAGACCTAAAGCACTTTGCACCACTACCTTTTATTTGATAGACATTAGCTCTTATCCTTGTTCCAAAAACAATCAGAATACCATATATTCCTTTTCTAATTTCACAACTACCATTCTAAAATAAAAATATTATATCCTTTGCTACACACTTTTCCTACACTTGAAGATTATGCTTGAAACCCTTGACATAAAGAAAATTATTTGTATTATGCTTACCATAAAAAATAATTGAACATTTTCCACATATCTTAGTAGATGTATCATCACCAAACTTAACAAGCCCACCATCATACTTTTCAATCTTAAAAAACTTACTCTTATCACTTGTCATATGATTTGAGCATCCACTATCAATGATCTAGTAATTATTCTTCTCTAGCATGAAAAGCAGTCAACATAGTTCCTTCAATGTTATGACCTATTTTCAAAGAAATTTTCTTCACACATATTTCAAGATTAGTAGAATTAGATCCAACATTTAAAGCCATGAAAAATCATTCATAACTTCCTTCATCCATATAATATAATTCTTCATCATCAAATAGACCATTTTCCTTTTCAACAAAATAACTCTTCTTGAAAAATTACCCTTATGATTCTTTTGTTTGTCATTAGTAACTTTGATTAGATATTTAGATGCATAATGACCTATCTTTCCACAATTGAAACATTTGAAAGGTAGCTTACCTTTGTACTTTCTATTACCCTTTTTCAATCCCCTCACAAATTTTTGTTCTACATCATCAAGATCATCTAGATCCAATCCATCATATTTTTCCACTTTGTAGACTTTAAAAGTAGTTTCTTTGTTTGTAGCATCTTGACCAAACTCTCTTGTTTCAAAAGAAGTTAAAGCACCAAACATATGATCTCTAGAATAATTATCCAAATTTTGATCTTCCTCAATAGCAAAAACTTTATGAATATAAGCTTTAGGCAGATTTCTTAATACCTTTTTCACAACTTCACTTTCATCCAGCTTTCCACCAAGACCATTGATGGCATTGACAACTTCATCAACTCTGAGCATGGAGGTAGTAATATCTTCATCTTCATACATCCTTAGGGTATCAAATTTGGCTTTGTAGTTCTGCATCTTCGCTTGTTTGAACTTTTCATCTCCTTCATAAATACTTTCCAGCTTCTTCCAGATATCTTTAGCAAACTTGTAGCTCATAACCTTCACAAGTTTTGATTTAGAAAGACCATTAAGGATTGCATTCCTTACTTTTCCATTGTTTTCATAATCCTTGATCTCATCATCACTTGTTGTACCATTTGCAAGCATGGTATAACCTTTTTCAATAGACTGCAAAACTCTAAATAGAAGAGAAACTAAAAAGGATTCCATCCTAGCTTTCTAGTAGGTAAAATTTGTTCCATAAAATAAATGAGATTTAACACCTTTCCTATGCACCATTCATATCTACCTCAAGTGATTAAGCTTCTTCCTAGGAAGCATAGCTCTAATACCAATTGTTAGATGCACATGAAAACTGAGAAGGGGGTGATTCAGTTGTATACTATAAAACATCTAAAACCCTTATTAACATTCAGATTTGTATTAGCCCTTAAACCCTAATCTGCCATTAAACCCTTAACATGCATTAACATAATGTAAACATGTAAAGAAATAATGAAAACACATCCAAACACATACAAACACTAGATTTACATGGAAAACCCAAGAAGGGAAAAACCATGGTGAGGATTAGCTCACTAATATATGAATTACAACACCAACTACAATAAGGCTCACTGCCAAAGGACTCACTACCTAGAAGAAAGAAGATTAGAAGAAGGGGTGACTCACTGCTAATTTTAATGGCTAATAATGCATCTCTCATATGTTGAAAGTATAGTTGCACTAAAGCACAAACAACTCATCAAATAGACTAAAATGTAGACACCTTCTACTCACGACATTACGAATTCATAGGAATTAAGGCTGGAACTTAAATCAAAACACTTGATCACATTGGAATCTTTCACACCACACTCTACTTCTTAATCCACACAACAATTCTCCTTGCATTTATATCCTCTAGGACTTAAAAAAATCTCAATTAGGTCAGCCTTAAGGAAATGTATACACCTCAACCGTGCAACACCAAACACTTCCACAGTATAAATAAGTGAAGCCAAACCACATCACTACTTACTTGGGACCCAAACCTATATCAAAATACTTATCACACTTCCTCAAACACCAATTATCCTTTGCAATTATTGCTAGCATGCTAGGTCAGCCAAACTTCCACTAACACCAACAAGTGACTCCAAACACACCTCTCAATCTCCAGAAACATGTCACATACCACATAGAAACACTCCATGACATCCATACAATATCTCAAAATATTCCATCGTCATCAGAATATTCTACACATCTATTGCAATCACCTAAAACTCAAGAATACATTCATTTTGTGCAACCAGACATACTGGCATAGACATCCAACACACCAAACAAATTTGCAGAATAGCACAACACCTGAAACTTCAAGCGAAGGTAGATATAAATATTATAATAATGTTCCTAGATCCACAACACTATAACCTTCATTGCAAAGAAATTTGGAGCATTATCAATTCTCCCAGACACCCTATTTCACCAGATAAACATACTGTCAAACACATCTTCCACTACAATATGATCTAGAACCTGAAACTCAAGATATAAGACCTTTGAACACCTTTGATCATCAAGTAAAAACCACATGAGCATATCTTAAGCATGAAGAAATGTAGAGAAAACACTGAACACCACTCTATCACACTAAACTCTCTTTTATTCAAATTTTCTCAAAAGCACTTGGAAATTGAGTGAACTAACTTCATAAATAATATTACTAGCATCTTTACAACACATCTATGACATATGCAACATGCAACACTTTCCAACTACAATAATCTCTCCAAACATAAGTCAATCCAACAACCTCTAAAACATCAATCACAACACCAACATGTGTTGACATCAATACAAACACCATCAATACCAATGGCATTCCAACACTCTCTCTATACAAGGGGTTGACATGAATGAAAAAACCAAAGAAACTTACAAACAACTCACGCTTCCAACATCTCCAAACTTCTTACACATAGTGAAAGATGATTTCTTACACCTCTTATAATATCATAGATGCTTCTTACAACAATATAAATAGTTAGATTCCCTTCCACTTCATGCCAAGTATCCAAAAATACTATCATATGCTAAATTAAGCTTCCCCGCTCAATGCCACCTAGAAGGATTGCACAAATGCTCATCCTCATCTAGCATGTCCAAGTTCCCCTTCTATGTTCATGGAGTCACATGAAATGTAACAATTAAATATTAAAACATTAAAATTAAGGCACATAGTCCTATGATTGCAAGATTAATATCACCAAAGATATTATATGCTTTGAATCATTTTTTTTTCCAGTACTATATGATACTTGTTGATGAGGCTCTTTGTGGATTTCTATTGAGATGTATGGATCATGTGTTTTGGATTGATATATGTGGATTTGTCTATGTTGGAACATTTCAATCTTTTAGCTTCACAATTTACCTATTATATATTTGATTCAAATATGATTATCAAGTTGAATATGATGTTTATGATGATTATCAAGGCTTTTATTAATGTTCTAGATCACCTTGCTTAGAATGATAATCAATTGATGTAGTTTATTTATGCTAATTAATTTATATTATATCATGTTGGGTGTTCATATTTTTATTTGGCTATGTTATATGGCTTGTAGGCATGCCTAATGTTTTATTCAATGTGGAGGAATAGGTTTTAGTCCTAGTAGTAGTTATTTGGAGATGGTTTAATTTGGGAAAACATATTGTGTATATCTTCCATATCTCGCTCAATTCAAGTTGTGAGACATATTTTGTTGATACCTATGAAACCATTATCTAAATAAATATCAATTCCAATATATGTGTTGTGAATAAACCCATGAAGTGTCTTAAACCATGTTTACTATAGCATCTCTTTTATGTCTATATTTTATTAGTTTTTGAATTACCTATTGTGAAGTATCTACAAATTACCACTATGCTTTAACTACAAAATTGATTTAATTTAATTAATATCATGGAATGGCCCTATGTATTTTAATATTGTGATATTTTACAAGTGCAATGTGAATTAAAGGATTGTATAGGATTTATACCTTAGAAAAATTAATTAAATTTAAGTATTAATTTAATTGGGAAAAGGATTACCTTATTCACAATTAAAGTGGAAATATTAGTAATTTTAGTATTTTTTCCTAAAGTTCTTTGTATTTGATTGGAAAATATCTAGTTGGTAAATAGTTGATTAAAATATCCAATTATGAATTATCTTGTTTAGTGGAAAATGAAATTTTGGTGTGAACATGATATATTACCTCACTAGTTCCATATTAGGTCATATTCACACTTGCATACTTAAGCTTACTTAGGAAATTTAGTTTATGTGTCTCATAATATAGGATTAAGACACTTGTCATGATATTAGTATGGCATAAGGTTTCTTCATTGTATTTTTTATTGTACCAATTTTATAGTATTTTTATTTCTTTTATCTTATGTGGAAGGTTATTTTTGTTGTAAGAGATTCTTCGCTTATATGGGGTTGATCGACAAAACTTAATTGTATTAGAGCTCTATTGGTAGGGTACATGACATAGAGTAAAACCTCACACAATCCTCTATAAATCATGTGTGGAGCATCAAGTTGATAAGGGAGATAGGTTAAGGAGTGCCCTATAATGGTCAAATCTCTATAAAAGACTAGGCATTGATATATGAATGCAATAGATAACAAATTAGAGAGACATCATACATATAATAAAGAAAGATCTATAATTGAAAGCAAAGACTAAGACTTGCTTATATAGTTATTATGAATATACATACATACATATTACATAATGATTATATATATATATATATATGCATATATTACATACATATTATATAATGATTATATATATATATGGAGTTATAAGGATTCAATGGATATGTGCTATGGATGATTGTTGTGTATGGTTAAGTAATATTTGAGTTACTATTAAATAGAGTTCTTTACTACACTTACTCATTTATACTAATGTACCCTTTGGGGTATAAATTGACTACATAAGAGATACTAGGGTATAAATATTTAAATTGTAATTGCCCATTTCCTCTAGATAACATTGGTTTTGTTGATGGGACCCTAGAGATGACAGTGAATAAATTTAGAGTAAAAGAAAAAGGATAAATATAGCACCAAAAAAAAATTGCAAACACTTCTCTTAGGTACTACCTTTGTGAGAGGGGGTAGGCACTTAAGGGATGAAAAATGGAAAAGAGGTAGGGATCTGAAAAGACCACTGAAAAGATGTAACTGTTTAAAATTTTAAGTCACCCATGAGATACATAAGGATCAATGGAAGCTTAGACCAAAAATACCCATGGGAATAGGAGATTAAAAAAGGGAGATAATAGAGAAAAATGCAGAATAAAGGAGGTTGAAAAAAAATAGTAAAGGTAAGAAAGATATAGCAAAAGAATGGAAGAAGCCTAAAAGAGGAAAATAGAGTGGGACTTAGAGTTTTCATGGAAGAGGATAGAAACAAAGGGGTTGACTTCACCAATAAGGGTGTTGTTGAGTGCACCACTATGGGTACTGCTAGAGAATAAGATGAAGAGAACACCACTAAGGGTGCTACTAGATAACATAGAGAAAAGGATTTGTAACCAGGTCCTAATATAGACCAAATTATATATAATTTAGAAGGAAAATTTGAAGAATATAGAAACACCAAGAAGGAAATGGAACAAGCGGTAGTGAGAATTATGACACCTCTAAATAAAACACCAACTACTCATCTGGAATGGAGAAATATTCAATTAAGAATAAATGAGGATCAGTTACTAGTAGAAACTCCTATACAAAACCTTTGAAATATAACATTTAACATTGATTATTTAGAAGAGTTAGTAACTAGAAGCATTCTAAAGATAAGAGGAGAAGGTGTAGTATAATATAAGGAGGATTATATGAGCTTAACAACCCCTAAAAAATGACACTATCAAATTTAACCAAATGATGCTCACTAAAAAAAGGATATACCCAAGAATGAAATGACTGCTTGAATAGACGCAACCCTCAGACCACAAGTCACCCTTAATGTCATTAAAAGAAAGAAGGATTTATATGGAAGAAGTAGAATAAATATTAGGATAACCATAGGGAGAAGAAAAAATATAAGTGGATAAAACCTTAATATAGGATAAACAGATAGCGAACTAGAAGAAGAACTGGAAATTAATACTATCATAAAGTTGTCAATGTTTGGGAAAGATACAGATGAAGTGCATAATACATATTTATCCTAGAGTCTATATGGAAAAAAAATATATAATAAGAGATGATACCAAGTTATTTGACTTCATTGGAACAATCCATGGTGATACATTAAGATGGTACTGAAAAAATTATAGTAACAATGGTAAAGAATGGGAAGTAGTAAAATATTATTTCCTCACCAACTTTGATACTCCAAACTTACCAACAGAAGGAGTTAGTAAGATTTGGGAACTTTCACAACATGAAGATGAAATGATAAAAGAATTTTTTAAATTATTCAAAGAAGTTACTCGAAGGTTAGAAGAACCATTGACCAACAAACAAAAAATGGAATGGTTCATTTTCAGAGTGATACTAGAAGTTAGAATACCTTTAGATGGAATACATTTTAACACTTACCTAGAACTAGTCACATTTGCATACCAAATTGAAAACCAATAATGAAAAAAAAAAAAAAAGAGAAAGGGAGAATAAGGAGGGAAAAATTGAAACTAGGGATAGAGCAACTAAAATCTCTAGCAAGATATAATGGAAAAATAAGAGATGTTTGCACCAAGGCCTAACATCTAGTGTACTTATTGTGATAGAGAAGGCCGCATTAGAAATGAGTACCCCAAGGAAATAGGAGAAAATAATACCAATGCATTACAAGTATACTTACAAACACTACCTAAAAAGTCAACTTAGTCTATTGTAGCACCTGCAGAGAGTGGGATGACCATGATACTGGAGATTGTCCCTCCCAGTTGTTATAGTTAAGGGAAGATTCTACCACAAAAAGTAATAAAGACCAACAAATAATGGAATATGCCAAAGGACTAGCAGAGAGGTCATTATACCAACAAGATCATGGATATAAAATACCACCATGGAAAAATTAGAAAAATATCAATTCAATTCAAAATAAATCAAACCAAGATACTTATAATGATAGAGACCAATTTAGTGTAGATAGTAGCCAAGGAAAAGGAAGGAGAAGGCAGAATAATACCATATGCTTTAAATGTAGTAAACCATGCCACTTTATGATAGAGTGTTGGGGAGACAAAAAGAAGCCCTATAGATTTTGCGGCAGTATAGAGCATGATGTCTTTTAACTATGATAGAGCCCATATCTAGTATATGAATACAACTCCACAATCAAAGAGTGAAAAAATACAAAACCTCAATCTATCTAGAGAGGAAAGATTAGTAATAAAGATACCAAAAGAACCTACAAACATAGATGAAGGAAGCTACAAGGAAGAAAAAGCGGTGACTAGTAACTCTAACAAAGAGGGCCCTAACAACAAAAATTTGTAATAACAAGACAAGGAACTAATACCCTAAATGATAATCAAAACACAATAGAAGATGAAATTTTTGGAGGCCTTCCACCCCACTAAGAAAGAACATGATCAAATAGGAGAAAAAACAAAACAAGTGGTCACAAAACAACAAGAGGAGGAAATAAACCAATATTTCTCTAGCCAAGAAGTAGGAATACTCAAGAATTTAATAAAAATGGATAACAAATCTAGCCTTTTGAACAAACTCCAATTTTTTTTATAAATATTGGAATAAATAAGGAAAAGTACCACAGATCAAAACTATAAACAAGGAGGATAAATAATGGAATACTCATCTAATCATGGTCATATTAAGTATAGATCATAAAAAGATAACCAATTTGTCATGGTTGAACTTGGAGCCAACATCAACATGTTACCAAAATGGGTATAGGGACAAATAGGAAAACTAGAACTAAAACACACACCATATAACATTAGTCTAGCATATGGCACTAGAATGAAAGCTCTAGGTACATGGAAACGGGTGGAAGTTAATGTCAAGGGCATAAAACAAATAGTAGACTTTGAAATGGTTGTCATAAATAAACATTTGATTCATTCAATACCTTACTAGGAATAAGATGGTTTGTGAATGCTAATGGAATTGTAGACTCCCAAAAAGAGGAAATATCATTTGCTAACACAAACATAATAGTCCATAGTCCCCTAGGAAAAAACCCAAATGAAACATACATAGAAGAAATAAACCTAGAGGAGTATAATGAATCTCACATTAAAATCCTATATACAATTTCAATGTTGTCACCCAATGACAATATAGAAAATCTAAACATGGAAGGAGAATTGAAATTGAGAGCACCACATATAGCATAGATAGTGAGGAAGTTCTAGATTTTTGGATGCAAGAAGAAATGAAACTCTATTCTTGAAGAATTGTCGACTTTCAAAAAATATTTATGATTAGGAAATCATCAAAGAATAATCTACATTCTATCATGTTTACAAATAATGAACTACACAACAATTAGGGAAAAATATAAGACATCACAAAACCTATATTTGAAAATAATCACCATATAAATCACATTTTATGAGGAATATCACATATTAATTTATCCAAATACTCAGGCATTGGAAACCCGCTATCATTTATATCACAGATAGAAAATATCTTTCAAATTGAGGAAAGGATATTGGATATATTGAAACATGCACTTATGTGTAACGTCACAAGCTAGAGAAATGCACAAAAAGAACATTTGATGCATTGGGAAATAGTCAAGATCTTGATCAAGACATGTTACCTACTAGAGGAAGGGGAATATAAGGATATAAAAAATTATAACAGACAGATCCCACCGAAGGAACACCCTACTATTTTTATTAACACATGGAAAAATAGACTTGTATTTATACATATCTTAGCATTAATTCCCGAAATTCAAATATCACAAGCTAATCACATCAAATCTTGGATTTGAAATCATTAAAATACTACCAAAAACATATTTCAAGGAGAGGTCCTAGGTCTAAATGAGGACCCATTCACCATGTGGTGAATGGGTCTTAGATCACTCACCTAGGACACACTTTCAAGAAATGTGAAATGCATGTGAAAATAGGGTCCTAGGACCTAGTGAGGACCCATTTTCCATGTGGCGAATGGGTTCTAGGTCACTAACCTAGGACACACACCTTCTAAAATTAAGTGTTGTGTAATGGCATTTATGAATGTTGGGTTTTATCCCTTGGAATTTGCAATTAATTAGGTTGGATTTGAATTAAAGGGGCGAATTAAGGAAAATTTACCTCAATTAATTAATAAATCCCTAGACTAGTGTAAAAGTGTAAAGATACACTTTACAACACCCTAAATAAGGAACAATTAACTCCATTTAGTTTAAAAAGGGTCCTAAACTTAATTTGAATGTGTAAAACACATTACAACACTAAATTAAGGCAACATAATTAAGCTCATTTTAATATTAATTACTCCCAAACTCTGGAAAAAGGGATACTTTTTCCATTACTACACTTGCATATAGGAGAAGGAATGAGAAAATATTTATAGCTCTAATTAAAGCAAGAGTTAAAAGTCTAATTAAAGAAAGAGTTAAAATTCTAATTAAAGCAATGAATGTAATGAAACTACTTGCCAAGGTAAACTTATAATAGAGAAAATGGAAAGGGTTGGATCCTTTAATTTAAGTGTGCCAATTCAATTCTTATGTTAATGATTATAATGAATATGTAGATCATTTACATGATCCAATCATGAAGTAATATATCAAAATGCATTAAGATGATGTGTTTTGGACACATGTTGTACAAGATCTTGATGTCAACAAGAGTGACTATGAAGTTTTCCTTTATAATGAAGTTCAAGTTTCTAACTCTATGAATGATGATGATGAGGCACCAAAAGTGAAGTCCTTTGTGTGGACCCAACATTAAAATTATATTGATATTGAGCTACAATTTACATATGAATTTGAGGACCAATATATGTTGTAGCTTACTTGGTTGTGTACCTAATCTAAAGATACTCCAATTCAAGTTGAATGAAGGTGTGCTTCCTTATGTAAATCAATTTTTTAGTCATGAGTTATTTCTTTTACCATGTGAATTAGATGCACTATTTTTTCATTCATTCATATGAAAAGGTCACTAAGTGTGCAAATATAGTGTCCATAGATGGTGACTCACCCATGAGTTTTATTTAAAATTTTGACATAGACTTTAGTGTCCCATAATGTACTACAATAGACATGTACAAGATATATGAGTATATATGGTAGTTGGAATCATGAAATTATCATTTTTTGGTGGGATATGATACCGTCTCTAATGATGGTGGATGTATTTCCAAGTTAAGGGAGATTAGCTCCTTCATTCAACTCATCTATGATAGATACACGTTGATTTAAAAAATTTATCCATGGTTCTATGACATGAATTCTCTTTGTAAGATCTAACCTACAACTACTCTAAGCTTTTGATTGTTTCCATACAATTTAATTATCATTTATAACTTCATTTCATTGGTCACAATTTTTTATTTATAACCTATATGTGTGTGTTTCTTTGTGTTATTTTATCCCACCATTTTGGTCCCTTTTGGAATTTTGGTCTTCTTCTTAGAGATTTTTCTAGATTCTCATTGTGCCTACAAAAGACAACCACCCTTAATCAAAGCTAATATTGGTATACATCCAAATTTTTATGATCAAACTTTGTTTTTTTTATCACCACAATATTGCATCATTAACCCTTTTTATTAGTTATCCTTTATGTGTTTACCTTACTACAACTTTATAAAAAATATTATATTTATTTTTTGTACTATTTAGTGGATTTCTTAGTTTCCTTTTCCTTCATTCCTTCTTTCTAAACCTTCCTCTCATATTTTAGCATCCCCTAATATTTTGAAATTAATCCCTATTTATTTCTCTCCTTAATTTTGGAACCACGTGTTCTTTTGGTTTATTTACTTTCACCAAAAATGAATTATACATTTGTTTCCTATATTAATCTCTTCCCTATGGTGAGCTTATCCTTATGTAGTAGGTTTGGTTTTTTTAAGGTCACTTCTTTCTCTCTATAGAGGCCACATATGTTCTCACGAGCTTATTTTATGTCATGGTGTCTATCCTTCCAGTTCTCATGGTATTTTCTACATACATGGTGGTTGATACTATGCTTGGTTTTTCTTATGGTGACTACAAGTGTTGTGACTCCCATATGTGCTTTTGAAATATGTTCATATCAATGGTATATTTATGGTGGTTCCCATGTTGCCTCAAATGTTCATTTTTTAGGGATCCCCACAAGAATTGATCTTATTGAGATTGCATACCCTTACCAACATGTTTCTCACCATCTAATTTTCTCTACTTTTGTGTGGATGACAGGTATTCAAATAAATTTCAAAAGACTAACTTACCAAAAATTGTATGTCTCACCTACTTAATCTTTTATTTTACTTTTTTTTTTTTTTTAAATGTGGGATTTATATATGTTTTCTTGGATGGTTGGTCGTCTTCTTAGCATTGTCTTTTCCTTAGATGTTCATTATGGAGATCTATAATATTGTCAATTGATATAATACTTTCTCTTGAACCATATACAAGTGGTGGAAAGTGATTCTCATTTTAAACTATTCCTCTTCACCTTTGTGTTAAATTTAGAGTTGGATTTGATTATCCATTGAGTCCCTTTTGGATTTTCATATGGTTTTTAAGTTTTTTTTTTTGAATCATTGGATGTTCTTATCATGTCATATTTATAAGGATGTAGTTGTGTATATTTGTAATATTCTAAGTGGGTCTATTTCCTTGGTTACATTAATCCTCTAACCACACGGACGACCTAGTTGATGGGATGCATGTTTTAATTTCTCTCCAAGGTAAATATTCATAAAATTTTATATATAGATGTTTATTTGATGTATTACATATAGTGAGCCAATTTCCTATCCACACTGTATGTCAAGATATTTTAGGGAATCAAATAATACAAATAAGGTTTATTCTATGTAAATCACGAGAAGATTATTTAGTGAATACAAGGCATGTACATATCTCCATGGTAGTTTGTAATTGGTCAAGTGCATATTAAATCTCACTATAGATCCTCTCTTTCCATATTTGTTGGTATGAGTGTAATAGGGTTTAGATGAATGTCTAGTAGCTTCTAATTTATTGCATGTTCTTTGTGATGATCTTTCTTTTTTTTCATGTGGATTATTATAGCTATCAGATAGATTATTATCATGGAAAATTTCATGAATCTTTGTTTATTATTTGTATGCATGTACGCATCTACTTCCATTTATACTCTATAGGAATGTTCTTATTTTTCTCATTGAAAGCTATATTAATGTAAGTAGAGGTGTGAAATATGATTCCTATGTTAATATATGATAGGATTTATGTGCAAAGACTAAAAAAATCACACAAATACAAGGGAAAAAACACAAAAAGTATTATACCATAACACTATGACTTGTATGGGAAAACTCTTTTGGGAGAAAAACTCATTCCAAAGAACCTCAATGTATTATTCACTAATCAAATTCCACAATACACTTGCAAATACTAAGCCTTTATAGTAGTATCACCAATCAAAGGTATGGAGTAATTTGAGCGACATAATAATACTTGTAAAACTCATGATCAATACCTTCATCTCAAGCAACCAATAAATAGGAGATGTAATATATGTAACCATCAAATTATAGTAAGGAAATAATAATCTAAAACTATTAGTATTAAGGTTTCATTTACCTTTCAATCATATATCATGTGGCTCCAACACTCTTAGAAAGTGTCCTTAGATCCCTAGGATGTAATTATAAAATGAATAATATTTTTTATTCCCTTGGAATATTGGCATTAGTTTCCATATACATTCATGAAGAAGGTGGAGCATAACAATGGTGGTGAAAATTGACCTTAGACTTACTTATTGCACTTTCCCAATTCTAGGCAATAAGATTGAGGAATGGAGAAACTTATATAGTAGATGGGAACCACTTGAGTTGGCCACTCCATTTATGGTTCCATACAAGGGGATTTTAGTTATCAAGGTTTATGTTACCAAGGATACCTTTATGGTTGTGTTTAATATTTTGTGGCCTAATTGATTGTACTCATGTGATATCCATGTGAATTCATTCATGTATTTGTTTTTCTCAAAAGATGATCTCCAATTTTGACACGGGGTTCTTGCATAATACCATCATTTTTGTATCTATTATTGAGGTATATCATTTATGGGTTTTTCCTCTCTTTGTGCCTATATATTGAGAGAATGAGATGGTGGTTTTAGACAAGATTATTGTATAGACCACACAAGTGTTGTTGGAGTGATGTCAAATTGAAGGGTATTAGTTTGTTAGATGTATCTCACTCTTAAATATTAATACATAATTTTCCCCTTTCTCATGTGGGAGTTTTTTTCCCAAAATGGTTTCTCCATTTAAATCTTGTCTACACATAGTCTGTTGATTTATGATATCACTTAAATAATATTATGGTAATCCTTGTTTAAAGAAACAAATTTTGAATTGCATACACTTGTAGAATATTGTATTATACTAGTTTCACCTTGTTTCTCAATAAATAAAAAATGCCTATAAAAGAGGTACCCAAATCCAAATATGAGTCCACAAGAGCTAAAAATAGAATATTCCTTCTACCCACCATATGTACAACATAATATACTCACCAAATTTGGAGTTCCACTTTAGCTTCATTATCTTCATTAAAAGATGCTTTATGGTGTGCAATGTGATTCATAAGTTGGTCAAAAAGTGTAATGACCTCTTCTAGCTCTTTTATTTGTCACATATATTTTTATATTTTTAACATAGGAGGCACAACTTTTAGATGTCATAACTTTTAATTCAAGAGGCAATTGGGAACCCTTTTTTCAAATTATAGAGATTAAAAATATTTATGGGTCAAGAATCAATAGAATCAATGTTGAGTAGCCCAAAATATATTTTGATCAAAAACACTCTATAACACAAAAATTAAGTTATTTTATTCTATAACCTTACAATTACATTGTTTTAATCTTAATATTAGAAGAAATGTTGAGAAACCTTTCCTAGTATTATCCAAATTATTAACACCTTGAAATAATAAATCTAGTACCAAGACTATGAACTAATTGCTAAGGTATGAGAGGCCCATATACTCATAGCACCACCTAAAATCTTATGTGGTCAATAGCTTTATCAATACATATGCAAAATTATACAAAGTTTTAAGTTTCTCTAGCATAACCCTCTCATCCTTCTGCCATGTCACAAATAAAATAATATTTAATATTAATATGCTTCATCCTTACATGAAATTTCAAGCTCTTTACCAAATATATGACACTCTAACTATCACATAGAACTATGAGAGCTCCTAGAGTCATCCCCACATCTTAACAAAAATATTCAATCCAAATGGAATCCTTAAAAGCATGAGTAGATTCCATATGCTCTACTTTTCTAGTAGGAAAAGTAACTATATCCTATCACTCACTCATACATTAGAATACACCACTGAACATAGTGAAAACATATCCACTAGTAGATATCCTGCTATAAATATCCCTAGCCTAATCTAAATCTATAAATATAAGAATAATAACTTAATATTATTCTATTGTAGAACTACCATGATAACAAAAGGAGTACTCAAAGGTTGCCTAGAAATATTTGAAAACCCTCTTCACTACATCTTAGTGTGCTCACCCAATATTATCCATGAAATCACTAAGGAAACCTATTTCTTGGGAAATTTATAATATTTTACAAACCATACAATTTATTAACCTCCTAGTGGTCCTAGCATAAGTTTATATATCCATATCCTTTGTCTCACTAGGATAAATTAGATATTACTCTATTGGTAAGTTGCTCCCCACTAAAATAGGAACACAATTGTTTACAAGTTTTCATGTCACATCTCTCCAACACCAAGTTCACATACTTCCTCTATTCCAACCTTTTTTTTTGTTTTATCTATCTCTTATGATCTTCATAGGAAATATTACCTTGGAAGCTCCTAAGTATTTCACCTTAAACATTTTTAAAAGTTAATAATTTAATTCATAAATAACAAGGAAATGAGTATTATCCATACTATAATATATGTAGTGATGCTATTTATATATTATAATTCTTTTAAGTCCCAACACAAAACAATCAATATTTTGGTGTCACATTATAGGATATTTCTTATGATGATACACATATATCTTTAACTTACAAACTAAATTTTATTTACCTCCTTCAATGTAGTGCTTTGGTTGTGTCATGTGAATTTATTCCTTCAAATTGTCATGAAGAAATTTTTTCTTTAGGTACATCATCTCAACCTTAAGATCAAAATTTATTATAATAATTGAATGGATGTTAGCTTAGAAACTAGAAATAAAATCTCAACATAATAAATTTCATCAACCTAGGAATATCCCTTTATAACTATTATCACCTCATTCTTCTCAATGCTATTATCTAAACTAATCTTTATTTTGAACACCCATTTGTATCCAACAATTTTTTAGCCATTAGCAAAGTTACTAACTCTCATGTCTCATTTTTCTTCAATCTATAAATCTACTCATCTATGGCCATTATCTAGGACTCTATAACATCCATACCCATAGCCTTCTTCATAGTCTTAGGCTCATATATATTAGTAATCAAAGCAAAATACACCTCCAATTATTAATATTATACCTATTATATTTTTATTAGTAATAAGAGGACCTCATTAATATTTTTTGTGGGGTACTATCTCCTCTTTATAACACTTTGAATTATCTTATATATCCTCTTAATTCCCTTCATAGATTAGAGTTCAACCTTCTCAATATTTAGTTCCATTTACAATACATATTTCTCATCCTTCTCTAGCTATAATATTGGAGGAAAATGTTTGACTTCTCTAAAGATAACACATACTACACAAACAGTTCAACCACCAAATCCAAAATCTTGTAACATTTCCCACTTACACCATAGCCAATAAAGATGCATTTCACATTTTTTTCTCCAACTTAAAACACTTCTCGATAGGCACATGTGTATATGCCTCACAACCAAAGACTTAAAGATGTCTCAATAAAGGATTTTTTTCTTTATCACACTGTCATAGGTGTTTTATCAATAATATTTGATGTAGGAGAATTTCTAACTAGGTAACAAGTCATGTCAACCATTTTTTGACACCCAAAAATTCCAAGCTAAATCCACTAAGCATACTCCTAGCCCTCTCTATCAACTTCATATTTATTTTCTCTACAATTCTATTTTATTGAGGGGTGTACAAAGTTTTCTTATGTATATTTATCATAGGATCCTTATAAAATCTTCTAAAGTCTATAAAATAAAAATCACCATGACTATTAATCTTCCTACTAGTCTAATTCTCTACGAGAGCTTTAAACTCTATAAAATGACTTAAGAATT
The DNA here is from genome assembly GCA_007258455.2 of Sequoia sempervirens. Taxonomy (NCBI): domain Eukaryota; kingdom Viridiplantae; phylum Streptophyta; class Pinopsida; order Cupressales; family Cupressaceae; genus Sequoia; species Sequoia sempervirens. The sequence continues at coordinate 60,020,377 of VDFB02000002.1, read as the reverse complement.
TATATTTAATTCTATGGAAAGAATTTATATTTAATTCTATGGAAATTAACCCATGTCTTTCTATTATAGTCATCAATAAAATATATATAATATACAAATTTAGAAACTTAAGGAATAGTAACAAGTAAAAATACATCAAAATGGATTAAGTCCAACACCCCAAAATATTTATGAGAAATAAAGTAAAATTAAACATGGTTCTATTTTTCATATACACAATCCTCATGGAAATCAAATTTAAGATTACAATTAGTTAACCCCTCAAAAAGGTTTTTACTTTTTAGGGACCTTACGCTCTTCTCACCTATGTGGACCATACTCTAGTGTCATAAAATTATCTTCTTAGACAATATATTAATCTCCAAAGCATTAGCACCATTAGATACCAAAAAAGAATGACTATCAAAAGTGAAGGGAATACTCCTCTTTGTTTTTATTTCTAATTGTGGTGTAAATTTTATAAATATCTTCATTGTAAGAATATAAGGGTAGTTGCTTTTTTACCATGCATGCATCTAGCTAAAATAGAGTGCCTATGTTGACATCCTTAGCAAGGACCATAACCCCTTTTCTATTTTTCACCCTTCATTCAATAAAATAACCTACACACTCAAATCATTAAATTTACAAGTATAGAAAGTAGGTTACATGGGTAAAAGTACAAAACTTTGTCACTTTTTTATAAAGGAAATGGCCAACACAAATACAAATTTTCAACTTCAACCACATAAAATTGGTATTTATGTTTTAATTTCAAAATGGCATAAACTAATGAAACATAGAACTCTTGATTAAGTCTTCTTGTAATTTTTTAAGAAATTAAAAATTGGTTTGATATATTTTCTATAAATTTAAGAGAAGAATATGAATTGCTAAAAATTTCATTAAAAAGTGAGGTTGATGGGATGTCACAAAAAAAGCAAACAAATTTTGTTCACTAATTTTTTTCTCCAAATAGTTAACTTCAATATCTAGTGCACGGAAAAAATAATTTCAATGAATTTTTTTTGTAATAATGTTTCAAAGTCAATTTTCACCAATACATCTTTGATGGGATGTCAACTTTTGTCTAATTTTTATGATTTAAAAAAAAAATTACAATCTTTTGGAGAAACATTATTAAGGACTCCATCTCTATTCTAAACTTTATGGAGGAATATCATGTTTCTCATATTTTTTGTGAAGCTAATTGACATTTTGATTGTCTTACTAATATTGGGGCCTTTTCTCAACCTAGATGATGAGACTAAAACAACCCCTTCCCCATTGATATTTTAAACATTATTAAGCATGATCAATATTTGCAAGGTGGTATGAGTGTTATGGCTTAGAGAAGCTAGTTTTCTAATTAATAATGCCCTATTTATAATGATTAGACATCCACAGCTCAACTCTTTCTCTAGAAATGATTGTGAGGCTTTGGGTAAGATTTTGAGACTAATATTAATGATGAAAATTGGTCCTTTATTTGTCACCTTCTCACAAATTTTGGGTATTATTTCAAGTCTTTACCTTTGCTTCTGGAGCTTTCTTTTCATTATCAAGTTGTTTTGGGTTCTTCTATGTTTTTTTTGGAGAGGTTCATTTCCAGCCATGGGTGGAGATAGGTGTAGAGTGGAACCTATTTCTTGCGAAGAGAAAAAGGAAAATGAGAAGATATGGAATATCTTAGAAAAAGGAGGTGTAACTCCTTATATTCATAGGTTGCATGGGTTTGACTCTCATATTTCCCAGGTGTTCATTAATGGTTGGAATAATAGAGTCTTGAGAGTTTATGGCATGGAGTTCAAAATTTCAGAGGACCTTTTAGAAATTTTAATAGGATCAAATACTAAAGTGATAAATTTTTATAGAGACAGAGTTGCATCAAATTCTGCTATGAAGATCATCTTCAAAAGGAACGAGAGGCAGAGACTAAAAAAATTGGCTTGTAGTGGATATGATAGAAAATCCATCAAACCTACCTAGGAGGACTTGGTTGTGGTATTGATAAAATATTTCACCCTTGATGGGTGATTCTCTATTATTTATAGTTTTCATTTTATGCTATTGAATCATTTTAGGCATAAGAAATTGGTCTCCTTCCCTTACTATCTACTTCTTTCATTAGAAAATGAGATAAATGAGAATCGAAAGAACCCTAATAAAGCACCCCAAAAATTATCCAAAGCTTATTTCAAGGAGGTTCCTTTAGGTTATGATATAGGAAGTGATTCTAGGGATAAGTATTGGGTTGAGGAAGGGTCTGAATCAATGGAAGTTTACTCAGACCCCCCAGAGGATTTTGAACATTTGTCCAGGAAACAAGTAAGGAAAGCCACCCATCCTCCTTGGTCTGAGGCTCTCAAATGGACATGGATGGTGATGAATCCCCTTCAGTTGCTGATAAGGGTAAAGAAAATAAGTTGATTCCTTCATGGAGAAGAAGGTTGTGGTTTCCTCAAAATAGAATGGGAGTCAAAATGTTCTTAAGGAGGGAAATGTGACCAAAAAGAGGGATATTTTTGAACCTCCTATGGACTGTAAGAGGAAGAACCTTAAACTTGATATGGAGGGTGTCAAGGGTGTTAAATTCAAGGGGACTATAGCTAAGAAAATTTTGAAAAAATAGTGGTGAGAATGAATAGAGGGTAAAAGCTAATGTTGGAAGGACAATTGGAAAAGAAAATGAGCAGGGATTATTAAATTTGAAAAGGTGGTGGAAACTAGTGATAATTGTGGTGCTAATAGATCTAGGAATGATATTAAGGAGGTTCCTAACTCCTTGAATGTAGTTATGAAGGAGCCTACAACACCAAGAATCAAAATTCATGGTGTTGATAAAGAGAAAGTTAAAGTGGTATTGCAGGGTGATTTTCATCAAGAGGCTTAATTTGAGGAGGCTATTAGCTTATCTATCAATACTAATATTTTTTTATTGTAACAGGGAAGATTTCCAATGGCTATTTCTTCCATACACCCACTCATGAATGGCATTACCACACCACTAGAATTCCTTGGGGGAAATTTCCTAATGAATAGTAGGGGTCTCGAACTATCTCCTCCCACCTAAGGTATACCCCACCAAGGGCCACCAACCCCACCAACCATACCTAGGATCCCACTGATCATACCTGCCTTTGGTGGTGGGGTCACTATTGTGAAATTTTTTAAGCTTTTTAAATAGATTTTAGTGAAGTTAACCAACTCAATATCAAAGTGTGATCGTTCGCCAACATTAATGTTGGCATCATTAATAATAACAACCTAGAGACTTCAATTTATGATCAAATCAAGAAAATGCATTTTTTCTAAATGGTTTGATTGATGATATGGCAAAAATGAAGATAAACCATGAAGCTAGAATTGCTTCACTTGAGGCGAAGATGGAGAAATTACATGACAATCTAGATACTTTAGTTAAAGTTAGTCAATCTTCTCTTTATACCAATTCATAGGGTCTTTCTCTTTTGAACAATAAAGCACATTAATGGAATGGGGAAATGACTGTGCAAAGGAAAGGAACTAATGGTGATGAGGTCGAAGGACTAAAATGAATATAGATTTTTGTAGTGGATGTTGGTCCAAGTATTCTTATGAGGAGCAAGACTAAGAAGAACATGGAGATCCCTTCACATGAGCTGGTTGAGGTTGTTGATATGCATGAGCATATCATTACTTGTGATTTGGAAGTAGGTAAGATCTTTAAGAACGTATAGTAGTTCTCTAGTGTTTATTGTGTTGTTTTTTTATTTTTTGTTGATGGTTGGCTGCTTATTTTATCTTGTTTTATCTTAATGGCAGCTATTGTTTCTTTTAGGATGCTTGTTTTTTATTCATATATCATTATAGTAGTTGTTCTCTTGTAAATGGTTTCAATTCCCTTCAAAACTTATTTTTCCTATAATAAAAAGCTAATCAAAATATAAAAATTAATTGGATTTTAGACTCCAAGCTCTAGAAAAGGGTATTTTCAAAATTTCATGAAATTATCCCTAGTTAGAGAAATTCAGAGTTGACGTTAATTTTTTTCTAAAATTTCCCCAACATAGGGGTTAAGATGACACATAGGTAGCCACATAAACACTTTTAATCAAAATGGTTCTAATTGAAACATTCTCCACCAAAAATATTTTTCTAAAAAACTTACACATAAATTCAACCATGATTCAAATTTTGTTATCCTTGAATCCAGCTACACTCAATTTGTGGGATAACCCCTTGAAACTTGTATGTTTTGTAGCCCAAGTACTCTAAGCATGTAAAATGAGGAAAATTATACTTTCCTTCGTGTGTGGTCCCCTACCCTCAAAGTTTTCTTTCGAGCATTAGCCTCTATTGGTTTTTCAAAATTTCCAAATTGAACTAAGCTGTAAAATTTCATTTTTCAATGTTAGAAATTTTTCTCACTCATGCAAGAGTGCTAAATTTCAATGCCTCTGCATGCCTAATGCAAAAATATAAAATGTGAGGTCAGTGAATTTCACTGACTGTGCATATCATTGATCAAACTTATTGAAAGTTGCATAGGGAGAGATTTTTGCTAATTGTGCAAACTTGAGCTCACATGAGTTGTATTAAATTTGAGTTTTAATTGAGTTTTGGTTACTTTAAATCAGGTTTTCTATTATTCTATTTTTATTTTTATTTCATTTGATGTCCTCACCAACTCCTCTGTGTGTTTGATAAGCTTTTGATTTTGTTGTTGTGCACGTTTTAGGTGGGTTTCTTTATGAGTTAAGCTAAGGCTTTGTCAGTTTTTGTTTACTTTTAGTTATTTGTGCACGCATTTAAAGATTGTCACATCCACATTCTTGAAAGGAGATAGTCAGTTTCCAATTTCTCTTTAGATGTCGGATCCTTCTCCAATCAAAGTCAAAGCCAAGAAGTACAAATACCAAGGTGTTTTCTCACCAATTTTAGTGTCCTCAAACACTGATAAGATAAAGGATACTAAAATCAAAAATGTTGATATATCTAAATTTATTGAAAGGAATCAAAAGCAACCATTGGATATTGGTATGAGGCATATAGTTCAGAGCAACATATGTATGGTAGAAGCTTTCCCTATAGCTGCACATAACCCTAAATTTTTTCTCCAAGTTGTTGCACATTACAGTAAGGATGACCAAAGTGTTAGGGATGCAAATGGAAATGTGGTCATAAGGTTAGATCTAGATTTCTTTAACAAAGCTTTCTTGTGTCCTAGTATTGACTGATATGTAGATGTTACTAAGGAATATACACAAGATGAATATGAGAAAAATACAAATAATTGCAAAAGCGTGATTAACAATAAGTGGTTGAAGAATCCACAGTCAAGTGTTTCAAGATGGCCTAAAATATTTCCACGTAGTGACCTCATTGAATAAGTTAATGATTTGATCACTCTTCTCAATAGACTGAAAGGGTTACCTACCTCATCCACCTTTTAAGATTGGATGTATATATACATCAAGATCATATTGAGGGGAAAGAAACAAATCCTTTGGGGTCAACATATCAATGACACAATTCATGATCAATTGATCAAAGTGCATACTTCACTTAAGTTCTACATGATATCTTATTGGGTGTATGTTGTTGTTGCAATGAGAAATTTTCCTAGGTTGACAATGGAAGGGAACAAAAGAGTAACTCTAGTGTATAAGTACTTTCCTCATAGAACTCTTGATGGAAGCATTCATCACTTGTGAAGAGCTAATGATGCTTTCTTTTCTCCTTTCTTATGTGCATTTGATCCTGAATTGAAGAAGGGTTTTTGATAAGGCATGGACTGTGGTAAAAATGTTAGCATGTTGCTGTCATTGATGTCAAAAGGGGATATCATGCAAGAAATATTGTTGGCATGATGACAGAGGAAGACTATGAGAGATGAGGATCAAGGTCTAGAAGAGTTGGTGTAGAATGTTAATGAAAGCAACATGTATCTGAAAATGTTGCAAATTTGCTCAAATGGTTTCAATATTGTCATACATTGTTGACACATTGTTATAGAGGGTTCTTCCAAAAGACAAAAGTGGAATGAACAACATATTTGATATTTGTTTTCTGAGAGCTTCTCAAATATATAATTTGTAGGTCTAGAGGTTGACGCATGTGCTTAGAATGGTTTTAGGTATGCTCTCGAACAAGATTTAGGGTTTATCAGTTAATCCCTAGGGTTACAATCATGGAACTCTAATAGAAGTTCTATTTTTATGTTGATTTCTATCGCAGGTTACCAACCACATAAGTTACCACTCATGTCATTAAATTCATTTCATGACTAACCCCTTTACCTAGTACTCTAGGTTGGTGAAGTCCATGTTGTTGGAAGAATGAAGAACATATCATTTTGTTGTTTTGTGTTTTCATTGATGTCACCATATTATATGAGTTGCAACTGCAAGGTTAAGTTTGATCTGGTATCTGAACTGGTAGATAGTTATCATCCTCCAGTATTTTGGTCTACAATCCTCCATTGTTGATTATTGTTTCCTGTAGATTTGAGAAATGGTCTATGGATTTTAGAAGCCTGTATGTTTAGAGTATTGTGTATTCAGGTGCTTGAACAATGAATTGTCATTACTCTGTCATTGCATTTTCCTATTAGGTCTATTTTTGGCCAACCTGATGGACAGTTGATGTTATGGTGAATTAATTTTTTTGTCCGGATATATATATATGTGACCTATCTTAGGTCCATGCTGACATGATGTAATGTGCTAAACATTTGAAGTTTCTTTCGAAATATTTTGAATGCTTGAAGCTGATAGTTGGTATTTTTGGTAAATAAAGGATTGCATCTAATTAGGCCAACCTTAATTGTTGCTTGTAGATGTATCAGCTATATATTTTGGATAGTTTTGAGTTTGCAGTTGTTGTTGAATCTATTGATGATGATGATGTGAATGTGAAGAAGTGTGAAAATGATGAAGTGTGTTAATTCGGTTTACTAAGCTTCAAAGGAACTAAATCAACACTTTTTAGGTGTACTTTACCAAAAAAATTCTAGTTGTAAGTCACTTTTTCATTTCTTTTTGTAGGTAGTGAGACTCTCATTTTGGATAGTGAGCCCTAGCAGTGAGCCACCCTTTTGCAATATTTTATAGCTGGTTCTACTATATTGTGAGCTAACACTCACCGTGGTTTTTCCCATTTTTGGTTTTCAACGTAAAAATCTTGGTGTTCATGTGTTGTGTGATTTCATGTTCTATTAATGATCTTGCTTTTCTTTACTGTTATATGCATTGGAGTAATTAATTAGATGGTATTTGTTCAATAAGTTTAAGAAGATACTGATTCACCCCCCCTTCTCAATATCTTGGATATTCAACATGTGTGTTCTTGTTGAGGAGATCACATCATGTTGGGAGGAGTCACTTTATAGTCCCTACAATGAAACAATAAAAAACCATTGATGGAACTTCAACATATTGGGTGGAGCTGTCTTTGAGTCCCTTCAATGTGGCGATGATAGGTTAATCAACAATACATATTGAATGAGGTTGATCGGACAATTATTGAAGTTGAAAGGTGTATCGAAGCAACAACACCACATCAGAGAGTAATTTTAAGTCTCCTCGACACAATGATGGTGGCATAAGGAGCTAGTGGAATATGATATAAAAGATTAATAGGTGGAATTATCTTGCCAACCCATGAAGATTTTGTGGGCCCATGTTTTTAGATAGCAGTATAGTGAGCAACAATAGAGATTGAATGGCATTGATCAATGGGGATCAGATGGTGAAAATGCAAAGGCACATCATCAAGAAGAAGGATGAATATCGACAAGATAGAAATGTTGGTCCCTTTGACATACAAAGTTTGTGGAAGGTGATGTCATGTTGACAGCTGGCAAAAAATTATTGCATCGACTAAGTCTATCAATAATGAACCTGATCAGTTATTGTGATTGAGTTGGTGATAATTGGGTAGTAAGATCACTTCATCAAGGTGACATATGCATATTAGTGAGACAAATAATTGGTCCCTTCAAAATTTTGATAAAACTTCATCAAAGAGACTTTGGATATCAAAGTGAGTGGCTTTTGAGTCCCTTCAACACTTCGAAGGTGGGACCTAATAGGAAGGCCATAAAGGTGGATGGTGACATACAAATAGATGGTGAAGAGTGATTGCTTGACAAACCAACTCACATTATTTTTGTGAGTTGTGTGGTGATGATGTGGATGCCAGATAACTAAAGATTAATGATGCAAATTTGAAGAAGGCTTATTTGATGGTCCAAGTTCAAAGTTGAAGATTACAATGGCTAGGTCAATGTGAATGAGGGTTTCACCTAGTTGTCAACATTATGAATCAATTTAATTGTTCTACTTACTTTTATGACCAATTGATTGGAGATTTGATATGCAAGGTAGAGACATTGATTTCCAAGGAGATCAAGATCAAATTATATCGAACAAACTAGGAAGTGCACTAATTTCATATCAAGGTTAGGTTTTTGAAAGATGCCATGGTTAATAGGTCAAAATTTGAATTTGATGGTGATTGGATCAATAAACAAGTAGCTTCCTAGAGAACATAATAATAAAACCATAACATAAGCTTCCAAATGTGTTGGATAGTGATGCAAAGCTCGAGGAAATGATTGTAGGTCAAGTGAGTCAAGAAAAAAGGAGACAATCAAAAAATTGTCTAAGTGAGTGGAGAAAAAAAGTGTGAGTAGAGGAGAGATAGTGCCTGTCATGGTGAATATTCTGATGTTAAAGAGGTGGAAAGAGAATGCACTAACATAGAAGAAGAAGAGCAGAGTTGAAGAAGGGACTGTAGAACATTGTGCAATTGCAAATAGGTTACAACATAGAATCGTCATCAAATTGTAATATATTTCTTTGTAAATCTGATTGGTGGGTACCATTAGATATCTAGGTAGGTGCTTAGATTAGGGAGTGGATGCTTCCTTGGATTAGGTGCTCCTAAAAATAGGGGATTGGTGTCTCCTTAAGGTTTGTGCCCTTAAAATTGTAATCAAAGCATTTGATTGTGAGGTTGGATTAGGATAGTAGATCCTAACAGCATTTCTCATCATGGTTTTTCCTATCTTGAGTTTTCCACATACATCATATGCTATGTGATGCATGTGTTTGTGCATGTTCATGTATTTTACTTTTAAGTCTCAATCTGCACATTAAGGGTTTAAAGAATTCATCTACACAAAGTGTTTAAGGGTTAAAATTTTAAAGATCTATTGATTCACCCCCCTCTTAGTAGATTGTTTTGTTCCAAAAATAGGTATTAGAGCCCTAGGTTCCCTAGGTGAAGCTTAATTAGCTCAGGTAGATTCTGGAAATGGTAACACAATGAATAATCAAGAAGGTTCTTCCACAAACAAGCCACCTCAGTTCGATGGAATAGATTATGCCATGTGGAGCTTATTGATGAAGGGATATTTGGAATCTATAGGATTTGATGTTTGGATGTCAGTCAAGAACAACTATATTCTTCCTCCTACTCCCATTGATGTTGCAAGAAATGAGTATGAGAACAATGAAAAAGCATGGTTGTCCATTATGAAAAAATTATCTAGATCTTTGGGTTTGATCCCCGAGGTCTTGCGTTTGACTCAGAGGACTGGGATTACCTGATGTGGGTAGTTGTGTGCATCTCTAATGACTAGTCTCACCCAGGCTCACCCAATACTCCATTGAGGGGGTCATGGGGCCAGGTCATGTGGAGACCCTGGGTTAACAATAAAACAAAAAAAAAATTATCTAGATTTGTGCATGGCAAGGTCATTGTCATACTGCATATGATGTCTAGGAAAAATTGAAGAATATCTATGAAGGAGATAGCAAGGTGAAGTTGGAAAATCTTCAAGTGTTGAGAGCTAAATTTGAAGGCCTAAAGATGACTAAAGAGGAGAAGATTGTAGATTACCTTCTGAGAGTTGACAATATAGTAAAGTCTATTAGAGGATATGGAGAAGAAGTGAAAGAAGATGTCATTCTACTGAAATTTCTAAGGTCAATGACAAATAGATATGATCCCAAGATCTTATCAATTGAAAAAGGAAGAGAAGTGGGAAAACTCACTATTGATGAGTTGCATGGCATATTTATTTCATATGAGATGAGGATGGGAGATGTCAAGCCTTCCAAGAGAGAAGATGCATTCAATGTTGTAAAAAGGAAAAGGATGATGCGGATAAGAAAAGGTCTTCTTATGGAAAAATACTTTAAGGGTCAAAAGGATGGATAAGTTGAGGATTCTTTTGAAGAAGGTGAAGAAGAAGCAGTTGTTGATCTTGAGGGTGAATTGATTAGTGCTCTTGAAGATCTCAATGATCTAAGGGATAAGTTTAACGATCTTAAAAGGGAAAACAAGAAATTGAAAAAGTGTGCTCAAAAGGAGACTAAAAATCTAACCAAAGATCTTGACGAATCTAATTAGATGGTAGTAAGTCTAAAACTTCAAGTGGAGGAAGCCAAAAGAATGGAAGAAGTGATGAAATCCAAATTAGAATCTAAAATGGATAGATGCATGAAGCTTGAGGCAAAAGTAGTTTCCTTAAGAAAAGAATTGGAGAAATCCAAGGAGAAGATCAATAAGGGCTTGAAGTTGAAGGGTGGTTCTGATATTCTAGATGAGTTGTTAAGTATGTACAAAATCCAACTAACAAGGAGAAATCGGGCTTAGTATTGGAGAAAGGAAAGAGCTCCTTTGTTGATGCTTTTGCAAAACTCTATGAAATATTTAGAGTGGAAGAAAAATTAGTCTCAAGTGGTGAAAAATCTAAAAAAGGGAAGTCTCTAAAGATGAAAATAAGTTTGCTAAGGTAGAGAAATCTGATGAAGAGAAGAAGACATTTGCAAACAAGAAGGAAAACTAGTCAATCACTATTCAACAAAAAAAGAAGCAAAACACAAAAAGAAAAAATGTTGATGGATTCACAATAGTGCATTATCCAAGAAATCCAAGACAAAGAAGATCTCCTCATCCAACTCAAGGAAACGCCATGACCAGGTACTCATCATACTTCTATGGGTATTGCTATACTTGTAATCAATTTAGTCATAAGGCTAGAGAATGTAGAGTCATTCCAAGGAGTACAAATTTTGCAAGAAAAAATCCATTTTCTCCCTTAGTTGTTATGAATATAGTTTGTTACAATTGCAAAAAAAATTGGTCATATAGATAGAGATTGTAGAAACAAATTCATAATACCAAATGTTCAGTCCGAGAAGAACAAAAATGCATCTCCCAAAATGGAAAAGGAAAGTAAGGTTTCTGAGAAAAGGAAGAGAAAATTGAGAAGATACCTAAGAAGGTGCAGAAGGAGAAAGAGGAGAGTTCCACTCAATCTATGATTGCCCAAACAACAGTGCATGCAAAGAAACGAAATTTATGGGTAATTGATAGTGGCTACTCAAAGCATATGACTAGAGATAAAAGCAAATTCTTTGAACTCAAGAAGTGTAAAGAAGGATCAATTAGCCTAGGTGATAATACTTCTATCAAGATTTATGGTAAAGGAATTTTGAGCATACATGGGAAGAATAAGATAAAAGATGTCCTCTATGTTGAAGGTTTCAAACATAGCCTTCTTAGTGTCAACTAGATGTGTGAAAATGGGTACAAAATTGTATTTAACTCTAAAGGCTAGAAGATAAGAAAGAACAGTAATACAACTGCACAAGTAAGGACTTATAGTAATCTCTACAACCTTTGTGATATAAAAGGCCAAAATTTTCTAATTAGCCAAGCAAATGAGAGTTGGTTGTGGCATAGAAGATTATGGCATGTAAACTTTGACAATTTGGTAAAAATAAGCTCAAAAGTACTAGTTAGGAACATTCCTAAGATTGCAAAGCTTGCAAATACTATATACAAAGGATGTCATTAAGGAAAGAAAACGTCTAAGTTTCCAACAAAGGATCATTCAACCAAAAATCCATAGAAAATAGTTCATACTGATCTGTGTGGTCCCACAAGGACAAGAGGGTTGCAAGGTGAAAGATACTTTATGCTACTAACTGATGATTATACCAGAATTGCATGGGTAACATTTCTAAAGGAAAAGCCTAAGGCATTTGAGAAGTTTACGATTTTCAAGCTAGTGGAGAAGGAGACTATGAGAATAATTAAGTGCTTGAGATTAGATAGAGGTGGAGAATTCACATCAATAGAATTCAAGGAGAATTGTGAAAATCATGGAATCAAGCATTAGTATTCTTCACCAAGAACTCGACAACAAAATGGAGTGGTAGAAAAAAGAAACAGGATTATCAAAGATATGGCTAGAGCTATTCTAAATGAGGCAAATTTGGTAGATACTTTTTGGAAGGAAGCAATTTACATTGTAGTGCACATCCAAAACAAAGCTCTTCTAAGAGAAAATAGTAGCAAGAGTCCATATGAACTATGGTATGGCAAGCCTACATTTGTCAAGTATTTCAAGGTGTTTGGTAGCAAATGCTACATTAAGAGAGAAGATGAATACTTGGGAATATTTTATTCAAGATGTGATGAAGGAATGTTTTTAGGATATTCCATCAGAGAAAATCTTACAAGTGTTACAACAAGAGGTTGTACAAGATTGTGGAAAGCATCAATATCAAGTTGATGAAAATATAAATCAGGGTAAGTCTAATAGTCACAACCTTGTGATTGAATCAGAAGATGATGATGTTGTTGCAACAGTTGAAGAAGAAGAACAAGAAAGAGAGAATGAAGAAAAGGTTGAATGAGCCCTTGCAAAATATGTGCAACAAAATCATCCTACAAATCAAATAATTGGTGACAAAAATGAAGGAGTTCACACCAAGAGAAGACTTGCAAGGAATAAGGAATAAGTAATTTTTCTCTCGTCTTAGATTGAACCAAAGAGTTTTACTGAAGCTAGTAAGGATGAGAGATGGATAAGAGCCATGGAAGAGGAGCTCATTCAAATTGAGAAGAATAAGACATGGGAATTGGTTCCTAGACCACCAAGCAAAAATGTAATAGGCACCAAATGGGTATTTAGAAATAAGCTAAATGAAGATGGAGTTGTGGTTAGGAACAAGGAAATATTGGTGTGCAAGGGGTATGCACAAGTTGAAGGTATTAATTTTAAAGAAACATTTGCACCTATTACAATATTAGAAGCCATTAGAATGTTTCTTGCATTTTCAGTTTATAAAAGTATTTAAAGTGTATCAGATGGATGTTAAATATGAATTTTTGAATGGAAACCTTGAAGAGGAAGTCTACATTGAACAACTAGAAGGTTTTCAGCTTTCAGAAGATGAGGATTATGTTTGCAAATTGAGGAAGGAATTGTACGGTCTAAAGAAAGCTCCTAGAGCATGGTATTCCAGATTAGACCAGTACCTACAAAAAGGATTCAAGAAAGGATGTGCAAATAGTAATCTGTACTTAAATCAGAATGTGATAATATGATTATTGTTGTTTTATATGTAGATGACATAATATTTGGAGGTAAAAATGATAAAATGTGTCAAATATTTTCTACGCATATGCAAGATGAATTTAAGATGTCAATGTTAGGAGAGTTATCATTTTCCTTGGTTTACAAATTGTACAGACTAATAATGGGATATTCATATCTCAAACTAAGTATGCTAAGGAAATGCTCAAGAAATTTGGAATGGAGGACAGTAGACCAGCCAATACCCCTGTGATAACTAGCTACAAATTGAGAAAATCAGATGAATCCCTATATGCAAATTAGATAATGTATAGGTCAATGATTGGTAGATTTCTATACTTAACTACATCAAGGCCAGATATTATGCAAGCAATATGTTTGCTTGCAAGGTTTCAGGAAGCACCAAAATAATGGCATGTCAATGCAGTGAAAAGAATTTTCAAATATATCAAAAGCACTATTGATTATGGGTTGTGGTACCCCAAGAGCAAGGATTTTTTTTTGACAAAATACATAGATGCAGAATGGGAAGGAAGTGTAGATGACAAGAAAAGCACCAGTGGTCAAGCATTCTTTATGGGAAACAAATTGGTTTCCTGGATGAGAAAAATGAAAGAATTTGTTACTCTCTCCACAACAGAAGTAGGGTATGTAGTAGTAGCAGCATGTTGTACTCAAGTCATATGGATGAAGTAGACACTTAAGGACCTTAATGTAGAATACAGTGAACCTATCTCTATTACTTGTAATAATTCAAGTGCAATCAACATCCTTAAGAATCTAGTGATGCACTCTAGAATGTAGCACATATCCATAAAGTATCAATTAATTAGAGAAAAGGTTGCAGAAAAGGAAGTCAACATGGAGTATGTCCCAAAAAAAGAGTAGGTGGTTGACATATTCACCAAGCCTCTCCCTATAGAGTGATTTGAATATCTAAGGAAGAAGTTGGGAGTAGTCTCTCCCACACCATATCACTAAATATTAGTGATAAGGCATGAATTCAGGGGGAACTTCATTGGTCATTCATTTATCCATGGAAATAAAGAAAAATATCAAGTTAGGTAATTGGGTTTTACAAATTTCTAATGACTTGATGGTTGTAGATTCAAGGATCCCCACTTTCTCTTTGAATTTATTGTTAAAGGAGTATATTTTTAGGGGGAGTGTTCCCTTTTCCATTGATTTCAAAGGGGGAGAATAAAGGAAAAATGCTCAAATGCTCAATGGAGTAGATAGTGTACATGGATGTTGATCTAAGGGGGAGCTACAATTGGTGTTTGGAAGTGTCAAAGTTGGTACAAAGAATAATTTGATACATCTGTAATTAGTGTCAAGTCCTTGTTTGGAGTTTGAGCATTAAGTTTTACCATCAATAACAAATGGGGAGATTGTTAGCATGTTGTTGTCATTGATGTCAAAATGGGATATCATGCAAGGAATATTGTTGGCATGATGATAGAGGAAGACAATGAGAGATGAGGATCAATTTCTAGAAGAGTTGGTGCAGAATGTTGATGAAAGGAGCATGTATCTATAAATTTTGTAAAGTTTCTCATATGGTTGCAATATTGTCATAGATTGTTGACACATTTTTGCAGAGGGTTCTTATAGAAGAAAAAGGTGGAACGGGCAATAGATTTGATATGGATTTCTAATATCTTCTTAGAAATGTAAGCCATGGGTTTAGAGGTTGACACTTATGCTCAAAATTATTTTAGGTGTCCTCTCATAAAAGGTTTAGAGTTTATCAATTAAACTCTATGGTTGTAGTCATGGAACTCTAATAGAAGTTCTATTTTGACATTGAATGTCTATCATAGGTTACCAGTCACATAAGTTACAACTTATGTCATTAAATTCATTCCATGACTGGCCCCTTTACCTAGAACTCTAGGTTGGTGAAGTTTGTGTGTTTGTGTCAGGGATACTAAATCATGTTAGGAGGAGTCACTTTAGAGTCCCTACGATGAAACAATAAAACACCATCGAAGGAACTTCAACATATTGGGTGGAGTTTTCTTTGATTCCCTTCAATATGGCGATGAAAAGTTAATCAAGGATATAGATTGAACGAGGTTGATTGGAAAATGATCAAAGTTGAAAGGTATATAAAAGTGAAAACACCACACTAGAGTGAGTAATTCTAAGTCTCTTTGACACAATGATAATGGCATAAGGAGCTAGTGGAAGATGATGTAAAAGATTGATAGGTGGCATTAGCCCACCATCCCATGAAGATTTTGTGGGCCCATGCTTTCAGCTAGCAATATAGCACGCAATAGAAGAGATTAAATGGTGTTGATCCATGATGATTTGATGGTGCAGATGCAAAGGAACCTCATCAGGAAGAAGGATGAATATCAATAGGACCGAAATGATGGTCCCTTCTACATACGAAGTTTGTGGAAGGTGATGTCACATTGACAGGTGGCAACAAATTATTGCATCAACCAAGGCTATTAGCGATGAACCTAATCAATGGTTGTGATTGAGCTGGTGATGATCATATGGTAAGATTAGTTCATTGATGTGACATATGCATATCGTTGAGACAAATAATCAATCCTTTCAAAATTCTCATAGAACTTCATCAAAGAGACTTTTGGGTATCGAAGTGAGTGGTTTTTCCCATCCTTGGTTTTCCACATACATCCTATTTTATATAATGATTGTGTATGTGCATGTTCATGTATTTGATTGTTAAGTCTTAATCTGCACATTAAGGGTTTAAAGAATTCATCTGCACAAAGTGTTTAAGGGTTAAAATTTTAAAGATCTATCAATTCACCCCCTTTTAGTAGATTTTTTTGTTCCAACAAAAAAATATGGTTGCTTATATTTGTAGTTCCCCACATTCACCTACTTGAGAGTTGGTTGTTTTGTGGGTTATCCATACATGCTCCTGAGATACCCTAGTGACAATATTGTCCTAATAGATCTTTGTAGGTAGATAATGGCTATCCATAGCAAGCAAATAGAATCACAAAAACTAGGTTTTAGGTTTCCCCTCATGATTGGTAGGTATTCGATTAAAACATCTCCAAGGGCTAAAGCTATAGAATCTAAGATGCAATGGGTTATCTTGAATACTTTTAGAAGAAGCCATGATTTTGACTACCGTTGGATGGAAAAAATCAAGAAAACTGACACCCATGTGCATAGAATTGAAGATATTTGGGCAAATCAAAGGGTAGAGGAAGAGATGAATAAAATGGACTACTATCAACTAACTCTAGAACAAATTGAAAATATTGATTTGGTGGATATTCTTGAAGGTGTAGAGGATGATGGAAACATCCTATACCCTACCTCTAAGAGGAATAATGTTGTAGGATTTCCTCTAGCAACTATCCAGTGGTCAAAGAAAGAAGTGACATCAATAAGAGAAAGGTTTGGACCAATCCTTTCTAAAACAAATGTATGGTTAGAGGAGAAGGGGATTCATTCAAAATGCTTTGTTACTGGATTGGAGGAGGAACCTAAAGGTCCTGTAAGTAAGAAATCTAAATTGAGGATTAAGAAAAAGGATAATGTACCTAGTTCAAGTAGGACATCTAGGCCAAAAATCAAGTTTGTTGTCAAAGGAAATAAGGGTCAAGCAACTAAAGAACCATCTACTATGGTGGAAGAGGCATCAACCTAGGAGGAAGAGCAAGAAGAAGAATAACATTAGGAATAACAAGTATCTTCTCATGAGAATATCTCCAAGGGACCATCTGTCTCTTCTTCTCCCATTGCTACTAATATGTCTGCTCCCACTCCTCCCACTATTTTTGTTGGATATTCTTTACATGTCACTGTTGTGATCATTCCTACTATTATAGTCTATCCAATCAATTCATTCATCCCCATCTTCACAATCAATTTTTGATAGTCCTAAACATGGCTTGGAAAATATTTTGGGGTCTCCCACATCTTTTTTAAGTCTTTCATCACCCTCTTTTGATGTAACCTCTCAGTCTAATTTGGAGCAATATATGAAACATACTACTCAAGTTACAAGTGTAGAAATTCCTAGTGCAATTTTGACTAATACTCCACCAATTGTAACAATAAATTTTGTGAGTACAGCTACATCAATGCAAGCTATGACTTCTAGTCTAGAATAAAGTGCTTCTCCACTTCCTCCTTGGTTTTCATCTTAGATAAAAAAAAAGAAGAAGCAAGTCATCTCTCCAGATGACTTTCGCTTTGCATAGTTGGCACCTATTAAGGAAAAAATCCAAAAAAAAGGTAAAGAATCTTTCCAGGTTGTTGGTAGATAAAGCAAGAAATAGGTATGTAGAGGTAGCACAACCTCCTCTAGATAGATCAATTGAGGATGTGGATATTTCTAAATATTCCATTACAAGATTCGAGTTAGGAAAGGTGACTCATGAAAGTGCCAAGGCAGATCTACAAGCTACTTTGAATTCTCTCATTGAGAAATTTGATGAAGAGAAGAAGAGTAAAGATCAATACAAGGCCAAAGTAGAGTAGCTAACTTTGGTGCTCCAAAATATTACCCAATATTTGGAGTCAATAGATCCTATGTCCATAAGTATTGAAGAACCAATTATTTAGAAAGTTCAGAAGGTGCATTCAAGAGGTAAAGTAATCGGTGAGTTTCTAGAAAGAATGATAGCACGGTGAATGCAACTACTAAGATCTTTTGTAGAGAGAATAGGAAACATGGAAAGCATAAGATTAGAGTTAGATAAAACTTATGATACATTATCCCAAGAGAAGCAAGAAATAGAAGATAGTTTGGAAGCTTGGATCAAGATGAAGAAACTCAAGCTCGATACATTGGTGGAAGTTGGGATAATTCCCAAAAGAGATATGTTTGTGGAGGTAAAGGAAACAATGATACACAAAATCAATGCCATTAAGGAATTGATCAAAGACTTGCAGGATGCTCATGAATTCAATGGAGACAATGATTTGGATCTTATCCAAAAAATTGAGGAGCTTCCTTTTAAACTACTTAATGATAATCAAAAAATCATTTCCTTAGATGAAGTTTTTCAAGAATTCATGTCTATGATCCAAAAATAATTTGAAGATCAAGCCTTCTCAGTGGCTTTGATGGAATAATTGATGGCTATTCAATTAACGTTGGATAGCCTCAAAGTATATTTAGAGAGGCATGAGAAATTTGGTAACACTATGAAGGATTCAATCATAAGAGTCCTTGCTATCTCAAAGCATACTTCACATCCACATAATGAATAATTTCAAGCAATCATGATTAAGTATAAGGATTTCTTGGAGAAAGATGAAGGAGAAATTTGAATGTGCCTTTTTCTTACTTAGTTTACTTTTTAGTATTTTTCATGCTTTATGTAATTAGTTTTCGACATTTTACATGTTTTTTTTGAAATGTAATTAGTTGTAAAAACAAAGAAGTCCTAAATCAAATCAGACTCTCCTAATGAATAAGTCAAATTAGTTATTGCTTTCTTAGATTAGCTATCAACTCTCCTCTATAAATATGAGGGAGTTTCTTTTGTAAAGGACGTTTGATCTTTTGAAGAAAAATGTGGCCAATTTTGAGAATGTGTAAAGGAATATTTGTGTTGAATGTGTATATCGATAAAAGAAGTAGATTGCCTTCAAACTTTGCTTTGGAGCACATTTTTGTATACAAGATTGTTCTTATGTCTCTCTTATCATATTGTCTTGAAATTGGTTTCTAAGTGGCATGATATTTCATTACTGAAAGGAATTCATATTTTGTACTGATAGACTTTTCACTATCATATTGTATTTGGAGACATATGTTATGTGCATGAATTTGGTTGAGAATTCATAGTCTTTGTGTTTTGATTGTTAGTGTAGACACTTAAAAAGTACTGATTGATACTATGTATCTAATTCTAATTAACTAACACCATGTCTTCCTAAATCAACCTGAACTAACCAATTAATTAAATAATTAGCATTATTTAGTTAAATTCAACAATTTCAACTATTAATCAAATAATTAAATTTATTAGATTAATTTAACCTTCTTCTAACTAATATTCATCATATTTAATTAACTCAAGTCATTTAATTAAATCACCCTAAATCCTCTCATTTGATTAAATCAATAAAATCAAATGTCACAATCCCCTAACCCCTTCCAATGAGTTAATTATGAATTAATTACTTCTAAATCACTTTCTAATCATCATTAATAAATCATCCACCTTTTAACTCAAGAGTTAAATCAACCCATAGACAACTAACCAAGTTGCACATGAAAATAATTTATATTAATTAACTAATACCTCTATTTATCCTCACAAAGGAATATTCCAAAAAATATTCCTCCCAACCACCTTCTCATTCATTTTTCCTCCAAAGGTTTCAAAAACCTATCACATCCTCAATAACTTCTCTTACATTTTCAATAACTCATCTTACATCCTCTCACATCTCCAACCACATTCAATAAATTCTTCTTACAACCTTTCAAATCCTCAGCCATTCTCATTTATTCCTCTTACATCCCCCTTTCTTCAACACATTTCCCAAAGTGTGCTCCACTCTCACCCAATATAATTGTGACAAGTGTCACATTCCTATTGGCTCCCATTTTGTTCCACATTCACCAATTTCTCTCATTCCTCAGCCCTTGAGTTCTATAAATAGAAGCATTCTCTTCACAATATGAATCCACAACTTCATGCATTCTTACTATAAGCATTTCACTTCATAGCAATCACTATTTTCATCATTTTAGCTAAGTTTTATCACTATTTGGAGGGTGATCCCACAATATTGGTATAAAATTTTTGGCCAAATTGGACATTGAACTATTTTTTTTTGTTAGAGTTATCATACATTAGTTAATAATTAATTAATCTTTAATTTATTATTAGTCTAATTTATTCTCACACACTTTAGCTAAACTTAGGATTGCTTTATTAATTGAGTTAATATTAGATCATTATGTCTCATCTCATGTGGTGTTGACACTTGTCATGATTTGATCCCTTTCTCATTTAAGGCTTTGCTCTTATAAGCATTCAACCCTCTTTGTAATTACTCTTGGATATTATTCATGGGAAATATCACGGCTTTCATATCTTCTTGAAAGCTTCTTCTGTAACTTTTCCTTGTTGATGAATATATCAATTCTTGTTTGCAGATCTCTTGCATGGAAGGTGTAATTTTTTGTTGTTTAATCCTATAGCTCGTGGTTTTGTGCTTGTTTCACAATTCTAATATGGTATCAGAATGTGGATTCAGTGAACCCCTTCTCAATTTATGAGGTTTTTTTTTCTTCAACAAGGGTTGCAGGATTCAAATCTAAATCCCCTTTGATTTTTTTGCAAATCTTGGAGGTGGGTGTTTTTCAAAGCATTTTTGTGTGAAAAGGACCTCGTCGTTGGATCGAGACTTGTCGAGAAAGTCAAATTTGGCTTTTCTTTTGCCTAATTTTGATTTTGTTTGTTAGATTTATGAAGGTTTGAAGAAAGGGTTTTTTTGCTAGATACGTGGGGTGCCTAATTGTTTGGGGAATTTTGAGCCCAAATAGACTTCACCGTTGCATCCGGAGTGGCCACCTTAAGATCGCCTGTCAAATCGTCAAATTTTGAGTCAAGAGCATCTAAGGCAAAAAAAATTGCCAGGAAGGCCATACAGCCTCCCCAACACGCAATTTGAGGTAAAATAAAAAATATATTCTTATATTTTTATTCTTGCAAAAAAAAAAATTTAAAAAAATTGAAAATCCTTTTTGACAAAGGTAGAGGTTTTCCTTTTAAAAATTATATTAAAATAATATTTGAGGGACCGGTACCCTTAATACACCATATGGTAGAGCAAAACCCCTTAGCCACCCCTCTGAGGAGGTACATGGGGTACCACCTCTAATTTGGTAGGTGGTGGCCCACACCTGATTCCTTTTTTATTTTTAATATATTTTTTTTAAAAAAATTCAATAAAAAAATAATGTTTAGTTTTTGTGTGTTTTTTTCTTTAAAAAATCTTTTTTTTAATATATTTTTTTACAAAATATAAATATTTTTTTTTGTCCTTGTTTTTTTCCTTTAAAAAAAACTAGAGGCACATTTTATTTTTTTTTAGCAAAATAAACATGCACTATACCTGGAGGAGATTTTTACCCAGCACCACTATATTTGGTAGACCTTTATTTCTAGAGGTATTTTTGACAAATTTGGAGGAGTTTTTTTTTTCCCACTCAGCCCCTCTCCATTGGGCTTTTCAGTTTTGCACCCAATATTCCAGAGGCCATATCTCAGCCATACGGTGAGCCTTTTCATTGCAATTTTTTTTGAAATGGGGTGGAATTTCATGCTCTTCGTAGTGGTACAAGTATTTTCCAATTATGGATTTTTTTTTTCTAAAATTCTATTTTCTCAGTGCTATAGTTGTTCAATTCTCTTTTTGGAGACTTTGATGGGCCATATCTTCTACATCCAGACACATTTTTGGGTTTCTTTTTTTTTTAAAGTGCATGTTTTTTCGTGTACTTCATAATGGTGCTACCAGTTTCCTAGTTTTCTATAAGATAATTTCATTTTCAACATGTTGTCATTTTTGGACCTTATGGGCTCACAGTGCATGTACTTATAATTTTGTAAACACACTGAAACAAAGTGCCTCAACTTTGTATGTGTATTATTGGGATTCTTGCACATCACTTTGTGCCTTGTTGTACTTGCACTATGATATAAAGTGTCATGGGGTTGATGTTTGCCTTTTTTTCCTTTATACCTTTCTCATGTGTGTGTGCCTTGGTTCGCACACCCTTTATATCTGCTTGTACTTTTATGATTGCACTTTCAGATGTTCTTGGTTCCTCTACATGCACCTCTTTTAGGCATTTAGTTTTAGTGTACCTGTCATACCTCTCCCTTGTCAGCATTATAGGGGGGTTTCTATTGTTGGTGCTAATGCTTCCTTGGTTTCGCGTTCGAGTGAGCTATGTATATAGTATTTATTCCTATGTACTAGGCAGATGTAACGGCTAGTTACCCATGCATTTTAGTGAGATGGAACACTTAGCATATGGACACTCTTGCATTCCATTTCTAAAGGCAAACTTTCTTTTTCTCATGATCTATTTTTTAGACTATTAGTACTTGTTCCATCTGTATCTTTGATTTCTTGATGTTTGTCTTGGTTTTCCATTGGACTCAAGTAGTGTAATTGGGGACACTCATGCAAATTATTGTCTTTTTGATCCTGATCATCATATGTTTCAGTGGAGGTTCTTCTTTCAGCATTTCAACAGTCATTCTTCAACAGTGTTTGCATCTTCTTCATGCTTTTGGATGTTTATTTATTCCTATCTTTTGGGACAACTTTATCTTGTTTAGAAGCTTCTTCAATCCTTCACTTGGCTTTCATCCCTTTTTGGAGTGGAGTTTTTCCCATGTGGTTTTCTCTATTTCTCCACATTATAGAGATCTTATGTTTTTACATGGGTACCTTACTTGGCCTTGTTTGTCAGGACCCATCTTGCATTCATTTTAGGGTTTTTAGCTACTCCCTAAGTTCATCTTAAGGGGGGGTGTTAGAGTTATCAAACATTAGCTAATAATTAATTAATCTTTAATTGATTATTAGTCTAATGTATTCTCACACACTTTAGCTAAACTTAGGATTGCTTTATTAATTGAGTTAATATTAGATCATTATGTCTCATCTCATGTGATGTTGACACTTGTCATGATCTAATCCCTTTCTCATCTAAGACTTTTCTCTTATAAGCATTCAACCCTCTCTGTAATTACTCTCGAATATTATTCATAGGAAATATCACTGCTTTCATATCTTTTTGAAAGCTTCTTCTATAAATTTTCCTTGTTGATGGATTTAACAATTCTTGTTTGCAGATCTCTTGCATGGAAGGTGTACTTTCTTTTTTTCTCATCATGTGGCTCGTGGTTTTGTGTGTGTTTCACAATTCTAACATTTTTCACCAAATCTTCACTTTCAAGCACTTATAGCTGCTAAACCATAAGGAATTTTAAGATGATGCAAACTAGTGATTTGTGAAATTTTGTCTATAAATTCTAAATTTATTTATTTATTTTTTAAAATGGAATTAGATTGCATTTCTTTTTCCATCTCCTTCAAAATCTAGTTTTTAACAATAAACACTATTTTTAAAGAGTGATGTTCACCGTATACAACATAACTTTTTTTGTATATCAAAATTCAATTTTATTTTTATTTTTGGATCAAGGACATCAATATATAGCATAGACATATTTTTCTGATTTTTTTTGTTAATCTACTATTTTTCCACATGTGTGAAACAGAGAGCTTGATTTTTGGTGAAAAACCTACATTCACAAAAAATAAAAAATAATAATAATCAAATTAAATATATTTAAAATTATAATTTTTGGGAAGCTTATAATAAAGACTACATACTACAAAAAATAAATTTTAAATGAATTCATTTGATCCCCCAAAGGGTAAATCAAAAGTGGTTTTTTATCAATATTTTGATAGGTGTAAAGGAGACTCCATTATAGGTATGGTTTAAAACTAGCAGAGTTCTATCCAATGGGATTTGATCTAAAGTGGTTTGATCAAACCCTCTTTAATTGGAATACTTTAAATTGAACTTTCCAAGGCTTAAATCATTATATTTTGTAAAAATATTTGATTTCAACAAAAATCAGGATGTTCCAAAAAGTGTAAACTGCTATTGTTGGATCACCCTAGAGTTAATCTCACACTTTGGATCATCAACATCATCAAATCTTATCAAATTTATTGGTAAAGGGATTCTTTCCACATCATAGGAGCACCACTCCCCATATGGGATGAAGGTTTAGCTAGTTCAATTAGATTTCATGCTATCTTTAGTCAATTTGTTCTCATTTTCATGTTTTCTCTTTGATTTGGCTAAGAATTTCATAGGGAATACTAGATTTAGCTTTCTAACTTGTTTAACAAGTGTTTGTTGATCTTGTGTTAGCTTGTTGTAGGTTTGTTGTTAACATTTTGGCACTAGAATGAGGGCTAACCATTTTATGTTGACAGATTTTGCTTGAAACTTCTATTTATTGCAACTACAGGGGAGCGACACTATGTTTGACTGATACAGCATTTCCTTTGGTTACAGCATCACATTCGTTTACTTGCAAAGCATCTCCTTTTTCTACAACACCACATTCACCATGTCGTGTTGCCTTTGCTCACTATTGTCATGTCACATTTTCTATAGCGTCACTTCTATCTATACTATCTTCTATCTAAATTCTAATTTTGATAAAGCATTTCCTTCGATACTACGTTGCATATGCACTCTTTGTCCTCTACGTAGCATCGCCTTTTCTTTTCAACAAAGTGTCACCTTTTCTTTTAGCATCGCATTTTCCAGTTGCAGAGCATCGCCTTCATTATCCAACATCGCCTTTGAAGGAAAGGGGTAAATTTATTTGGAGACCTAAAAGCATTTTTTAATGCTCTTTGTAATAGCTTAGGCTTTCCAATTTTGCATTTCATTTTCTACTTTAGGACCAACTAAAGTTATTTTTGGGCTTAAAATTAACAAACAACACAAGCTTTGTCAAAGTTGGATTAAAATTGAACTTTAGGAACTTACTAGACTTTGATTTTGGGCTAAAATTAAACAAGACAAAGTCACATTTAGCTTGGTGCTCTAAAAAGAATTCATCTTTACTTTGGGTTTAAAAAGAACTTTTTCCTTCAATTGTTTTGTGTTTTCTTTTCAATTTGTGTCATTCAAATGCGTATGCACTTCTCTTGCGTCTTCCGGCAATCTTGAGAATCAAAAGCATTCTAGTGACATTGGTTGTCTAAAATTACCCACACATTTCAAATTTAGATCTAAAATTGAACACTCATGTGAGTGTGAAGGAAAGAAATTGTGTGTTCCCTCCTAGTGCTTTACGCAATCTAGGCAGACAAACTACAAATGTACTTCTTCACTTTTGTTTATCTTTAGAGAGCATGCCTCCCCACTTTGAAAGGAGGGAAAAACCCAAGCGGTAATGAGCTAAAGCCAAGCTCTTCTAAACCACTATATAAATTTGTGATTCTAAGGAAAGTTTGCAATCAATGAGAAGTAGTACATGATAACTCTCTCGCAGTATCTTTATGATACGTAAATCCCTTGTACTAAGGGTTGGGAGACCTCTTGACAGAGTTTATCATAGTACCCCTTGAACCAAATGTCCTTACTACAACCCTTTGTTTAAAAGGCCAAAAATCCTTAATACTTGTTGGTGCAAGAATGGTCGTTCTGAAGTCACCCCACATTGTACTATTCAAATTAGAAATAGAATAAAACCTTAAGGTCTCCAAATCTTTAGTATTTTGAGATTTGGTGGTCCCGATAAGTGTGTGCCATGGAGGGGAGCCAATTTCACCAAATCTCTAACTATTCACTTTGTCTCATTGTTTGGAGAAATCTGAGTGGGGACTCAACAAAGTATATCCATTTCTATCCTAGTATTGTATAATTTGTGAGTTAGTTAAATATATTGCTTGGATCTCAAAATTTGAAACAAACATTAAACAAGACATCAAAATTTCAAACCCTTTGGAAAGAGCAAATATCCTTGAAGAGTCCAATTATTACTACTTGTCCCTAGGGATTTTATCCTTAGAGGCTTCTAAATATTTGGGCCCATATCTCAATTTTTTCTCTCTAAAGTCAACCTAGGTAAACTATGGCCTTAACTCTTTGATTTTCACATATTAGAACTTTTGGAATGAAAAAGATTAAGGAAATAGACATTTAGTTTGGAATTTAAACAAGAAAAGTGGATGTGGCAAAATCAATTGAACCCCACATATGTGTTTGTTTATCTTTAGTCTTATGATCTTTTGATCAAACATTGATTTGTTGGTTTGAAGTACTCTTAATCATCTCCATCCCACAAACAACTTTAGAGCTTTGGAAACATCATTATCTAAACTTGAGTACATCTTTAAACCAAATCAAAATCACCTTGTTTAGTTAGGAGTGTGAGAATGCATCCTTTCTCATACCTCTAATTAAATTAGCACCCCTTTGAACAATTTTTTCCTAAGATCACATGTACATCTAAGGATTCACAAGTTCATAATCCAATCAAAGTAGTCAAAATCAAAACCTAGATCTAGTATTCATCCAAAGTTCTCAAAAAGTTCAAACACCCATATCACTCACTCTTTCATATTTCATATCATCATTGATGATAAATACCTTAGAGGTCAACAAGGTAAAAACACAAGAAAAACATGGAATATAAACTTGATTCATACATCATGGGTGATCTAATTCAACCAAACTATTAAAGCCTTACAATGCCAATTGATTATCAAAACTCACATTTATACAATCCATACATGGGATCATTATCTCCCACAAACCTCAATGTTAAAACAAATGTGATTATGCCCAATCTAAATTTTGGAACACCTTTCCCTGTGGTAGATTTAAATCAAAGTCAAAACTTACAAATCTGTCAACCAAACGATCAATACATGAGTCTTCGACAAAACAACATTATCCCATCTAATCCATACATGCCAAATGTGAATATACCAAGTGAAAACTTATCAAACATGAATGTATCAAATACACACTTGGTGAACTATGGGATAGATACATTTACAAATCAAATCAATGTCATTCAAAATCCAAGCAATATATTGACAACTCAATGTGTTGATCCAAGTCAAGGTAACCTCATGCAAAATCAAAGTTACCCAAATCAAAGCAATATGTTTCCCAACCACAACAATGTTCCCTGTCAACCTATAATGCAAAATATAAACATTATCCCATATTAGAACATTGTCCAAAATCAATTTCTTATTGATCCCATACAAATACCACATGTGTATATTCCAAATATGCGTGAACAACAACCAAATCAACTATATCAAGGGCATCAAGATCAAAATCAAGAAAAAAATTTGCAAAATCATATCACCAAGAGACATATCCAACACAAAATCTACACACTCCCCCATTGTTTAAACCATGTCATCTAAACATTGAGTTGTCTCCACAACCTCATCAAGAATAATATCCCCAATGTCAAGAGGTTGGATATCAAGATCAACAACATCAACAATGAACCCAATCACCAAATCTCCAAAATCAATCACCGCAAGGTCAATCTCAACAAGTAAAAATCTCACAAGGTAACAAACGTGAATACACTCCTTTGGGATATCCAATTGAATAAATATTAACAAAGCTAGTTAATGCAAAAATCATCACTCTTCCAAAAGTAAGTGCTTTCAACTCTATCATAAACTTCCCTTGGAATAAGGGTAGATCTTATTGTGAGTATCATAGAGAAAATATTCATAAAACATCCAATTGTATTCAACTCAAAAATCTCATCTAAGACCTTATTGATCAACGAAGAATAATTGCTGAGGACAATGATCAAGATTCAACCACTAGTGATAGTAGTGACAATCTATCCACCACAATTATTGAAAACAATTATCATGGTCTATCTATCCATAAGCACCTTGAAGATGTTTCTACATCATCCAATGATCAAATCAACATGCATCAAGAATCACTTTTTAGTCATGATAAAACCCCCTCAACAATATCCTACAATGATCAATTTCAAGGAGTGTTAACATTTTTTGATCCTATTGACATAATCCAAGATCCATCCACCAATGATCATGTTGAAAATGTCTCTACATCATCCAATGATTTAGAGGACATATCTCAAGAATTTATTCCAAAGCATGATCATCATCTTTCACCAAAGTCTAGCAATGGTCCTTTCCAAGACATATTGGCATTCTTTGACCTCATGGTTGTAGATATTGGAGGAACCTCAACTCAACACTTGATCCAAATCCACTCAAAGATCAAGAGGATATTGAGCCACTTCCCATGTCTAATGAAGATATCCAAGAACCCTTTGTAATCAATCCATCTTTTGAAATTGACCCATTTCAAGCACTTGATCCAAAGAATGTTGAAAGTAATTCCAAAATTAATCAAGATCAAGAATATGTAAGATGCTACAATGATCAACTAATGGGCACTCTCCAAACTATACAAAATGTCACAAATGTTGATCATACCCATATAGCACATACTCCTCCACTTACCATGAGATTCTTTATTTGGTGGAAATGTAGATGATCTTCATTCAGAACAAGATCCCTTTACTCTTGACATTATTACACAAGAACAAGAGGTTATTAATTCCTACATCCAAGATGAGTTATCAACATCAAGATCAAATATATACCAAATTTAGATTTAGGACATCATGTATGAAGATATCCAGCATTATCCACTAAAGGAAATAGGTCAAACCAAATGGGATATTCCATAGTTAGCAAAATAGAAAATTGAAATAACATCATTTATAGTGGTCATTTATCAAAAAATGCTTGATAAACAAGACATCTCGAAACAAGAAAAATCAAAGCATGAAGGTACTACTTCCACGACATTGGGGGAAACTTCATCTCAAGCAAACATCAACATAGGGAGCATGAAGAATCCTTATGATGAAACCAATACTAATACTACAATCAACTACATCATGAATCTTCATCCACCCATTACCCCATCCATCAATTGGGACCAACATCAAAAGAAAGATTTGAATCAAAGCACAAAGAACATTATCAAAGGAAAAGAAGTTGAGAAGCATAATGGACAAATTAAATACATATGGATACTAAAGAGTACAAAGAAATATTATCCCTATCAAACTCCATTAGTCAAATAAACTACGGGGAAAAATAAAAAATGGAAAAGTATCCATCAAAGATGTCCACATAGGAAAAAGCAAGCTTCTCATGTAACATACAAAGTATATCAAGTAGTTGGTCTTAATTCCACCCATCATTTCTCATCTGCCCAAGTTTGGAGAGTCAAAGGTTTCAAACTATCAACCAATCCATCTCCTATTCCTAAACACACTCCACCATCCACTCCTCCATGCATGATATCCAATTCTCACATTATCCATGTATTGGCAGCCACCCTTCATCATAAGGATTCAAAAGGAATTCTATTGTGATGTGCACACAAAGATAGAGTTAACTCTAGTATCAACAAACTAGATCAGGAATCTCAAAAGTTGTATTCAAGTGCACGTATCTTAGAAAAACAACTTCTTCAAGCAAGATGTCAATGGCACATTATGACAGAAGTGTCTACATCAACACCACTAGGTGGTTCAGCATGAACTTAAAATCTTTCACAAAAAATTAAAAAAAAATCAAAAATTCATGAAAATAGTAAAGATAAAAATTTCCTCCAGTGAAAACCACTACGGTGGTGCTTTGGATAGGTATCGTGATGAAAAACTGGAAAACAGGTAGCATGTGTAGAACTGAGCATTAGTGTGTGCTAGTTTAGGTGAAAGCATCTTATCTCATCCATAATAAATCCAACATTCAATCCATCCATAATAAGTCCATTCATCCATAAACCATTTATCCAATCTATTTTCATCCATCTACATCCATCATCAAAATTATCTTGATCTTGACAAATTTTGGTGTACACTTTGCACTTGCTTATGGTAAACATCTTGACATGGGTCATTGTCATTGATCCTATCCAACATTATCTAAGCCATGAAGCATTATCCAAATGAGCATTCTTTATTCGAACACCTTATCTTCTGACAAGATAATCCATATCCATACATCCATACATCCATCCAAGCTCCACCCATGACATTCCATACATTGCTAGACATTAGGGCAAATATTTATAGTTTTTCTTTAGGAATAAATCTTGATCTATATCTTCCAACTTATGTGGTGATCCGAACATTGGAAAATGTGAAATCAAATTGGTCAAAGCATTTGTGAGCCAAAATCCAAATCACCATGGCATATTTTGACAAGAGATGTTCCTTATCAAGCATTATCTTTCATCGATAATGGCCTTATATCAATGGCCTTTTAAACAACCTATCAACTTTCCACCATCCACTAACATGTCTTAGGATGCATCTTTCCTACAATGGGCATTATCTTTCACAATCATTTTGGATACTTATCCTAAGAAAAACAAATCCCTTTGGCTAGAGGTGGGAAGAACATTGGCTTGTTTGTGTACTTGATCTTTTCTTTTGATTTATCTTATTGCACCCATTCCAATGACCTCTTGATGGTGTCTAATCAAAATGGTTTAGAGAGAAAGGAATGGGGCATTAATCATTACCTTTTTTCTACTATTCTTGTTGGATATTCTTGTAATATAACCTTGGTCATGCTAATCTTGTTCGATGTGTAGGGAAGATGTTTTTGGATATCTTGTTGACTATTACATGGGAAGGTTTTTCCTTTCTATGTTTTGGTCTGAGATGTATGAAATGTCTGCAATACACTCTAACAAGGTTTTGTATGCCAGGTGTGCACAAGAATACTGCTATCTATTTGTCAATTCAAATTCCATCTCATTAGATACAACACCATCCTAGTTGTCTGTACCTTGATGCATCGTATCTATGTGTGTTATCAAACATAAGGAAAGTTGTGTCATTCATATCCCAATCCCTAGATAAGAAAATCACCATCACTCATCATCATATCTAATAAACTTTCAATGACTTAGAGACTTGTTGGACTTCTAAATCATCTCAGACTCAAGGGTTGATCCCTCTTATTCTTCTTATTCTTCTATCTTTACTAACATTTATATCCAAGTATCAAATATGTGTGATATATCAAAATATACATGAGGCTACCCATGGTTGATGACTGTCTATACATCATCAAATTTGTCAACATTAAACATTCGAGCTTTCTAGT
Source organism: Sequoia sempervirens (assembly GCA_007258455.2). Taxonomy (NCBI): domain Eukaryota; kingdom Viridiplantae; phylum Streptophyta; class Pinopsida; order Cupressales; family Cupressaceae; genus Sequoia; species Sequoia sempervirens. The sequence goes on along the minus strand of VDFB02000002.1, from coordinate 59,989,284 downwards.
CCTCTCTGAGCTAGACTAATCCTAAATATTTATCACAAGCTCAAGCCAAAATTTAAAATTTTCATCCGACCTCTCGAGGGGATAGTGTACTAGTGTAATTCTTTTTGTTGGGGCAATAGTGGGACATCCAAAAAAATAGGAAATTTTTGAATTTTTATCTCAACAATGTTATTATTTGAACCAATGCAGTAGGTACCTCGCTTCAAAAAGGGGCAAAATGTAGACACTTAAAAAGTACTGATTGATACTATGTATCTAATTCTAATTAACTAACACCATTTCTTTCTAAATCACCCTGAAATAACCAATTAATTAAATAATCAACATTATTTAGTTAAATTCAATCTATTTAGCTATTAATCAAATAATTAAATTTATTAGATTAATTCACCCTTCTTCTAACTAATATTCATCATATTTAATTAAATCAAATCATTTAATTAAATCCCCCTAAATCCTCTCATTTGATTAAATCAATCAAATAAAATGTCACAATCCCCTCAACCCTTCCAATGAGTGAATTTTGAATTAATTAATCCTAAATCACTTTCTAATCATCATTAATAAATCCTTCAGCTTTTAACTTCTCAAGAGTTAAATCAACACATGGTCAACTAACCGGGTTGCACATGAAAATACTTTCTATTAATTAACTAATTCCTCTATTTATCCTCACAAAGGCATATTCCAAGGAATATTCCTCCCAACCACTTCCTCATTCAATTTTCCTCCAAAGGTTTCAAAAACCTATCATATCCTCAATAACTTCCCTTACATTTTCAATAACTCCTCTTACATCCTCTCACATCTCCAACCACAGTAAATAAATTCTTCTTACAACCTTTCAAATCCTCAACCATTCTCATTTATTCTTCTTACATCCTCTTTTCCTCAACACATTTCCCAAAATGTGCTCCACTCTCACCCAAGAGAATTGCGACAAGTGTCACATTCCTATTGGCTCCCATTTTGTCCCATATTCACCAATTTCTCTCATTCCTCAACCCTTGAGTTCTATAAATAGAAGCATTCTCTTCACAGTATGGATCCACAATTTCATGCATTATTACTATAGGCA